>CM053786.1:714980494-715602994 GCA_028749045.1 Cupressus sempervirens | reverse complement strand
GAGGGCAACGAGAAGGTTGACAAGCTTGTTAAGTCATTTTCACTTAAGATGGTTTAGATTTAGGCTTTTGTGAAAGTGATCAATTAAGGAATGACAATTATGTGATGAGATGTTCACATGTTGTTCAAATGAATGGTCACTTTCACCTATACCATTCTAGTGATGATGAGGTGTACTTCTCCCAAGGCCAACTTCACATTGCATACAATCCCTTCACTAATGCACACTTTGAGGGTCCTATAAAAGGGACACTTGGCATCCCTGTATGAATATCAAGGTACTTTACATAATATTGATTTAATAACCAATATTAAGAGGTATGAAGGATTGACCAATCATTTATGACAAGTTATGTGTGGTAGAGATTTGGTTTAATCCAGGGATTTATGAGGACAAGTGAGTAGTGGCTATAAACTAACACAACTTTGGGAAGATGTGTCACCATTCATCCTAGCTCATGTCATATAACCACACAGAACTTGATACCACAATTCTTTTGGTTTTTTATGGTAGTATGGTCACCTTTTCAAGAGATGTCTCTAATAAGACAAGAATGCATATGTTGACTCTAAAGTACCCTCCAACCCTATAGGGTTAGCAATGATCTCACAAAAATGTTCTTAGCCTTTTTCCTTACCAGAGTAGGGAAAGAATATTTTGTCATAGAATTTTCAAACACAAATGCCTAGCAGACATAGATGCAATGTTGTATAACATCAATGTTGACCACACCATTGTAGTATGTCAAAAATATTACGTTGGCCCAAAAAGGAGCTTTATGGGGGTGGTTTTCCAGTTTCCATTTATCATCTTAGTGGAAATGGAAGAGCTAAAGGGTAGGATGGACAATACTAATAGGATCCTCATGTTCTTACAAAATGCACATGCCCTTCTCCCACCTCCCACTGTGAATGACTTTGTGGTGTACAAGGCATGTGAAAGTTTCTTGATTCTAAACTTGGTTAAAATGTGATTCTAAAAGAGATGGAATTTATAATATTGGATTATGGAGGGGACCCGAATAGGAATGATCAATGGGATGTGGAGGAGACCATGAATGGATCCACCCATCAACATTGCAAATGAGACTATGGTTAAAGATTATGTGATTCATGCAAGGATAATGAAGAAAGTAGAAGAGGGGTGACATATTCCTATCAACTATAAAAACTTTCTCTTCACTCATGGATCTAGGCCCAAGAAGAGTGTTCACCTCTCTTAATGCTAACTATAATGTGCTTAGAGGTGAGGAGGGTATTGTTACTTTTCTATAATTTTAATGGGTGTAGTCAACTAATGGTGTAGATATTATTTGAATCATTGGTAGCTTTCATTGGCATATGTATAACTCACCAATTATTTTTGGTACTTTATCATTATTGTGTCAACATTGAAGGGATCTCTCAGGTATGTTTTTGGTAGTTAGGCTCAATCCAAATAGTACATGGTGATAATTTATGGCCATTATTTTCTTATGGCTTTTTTTGGAGATCTATTGTGTGCTTCTTTCCTTTATTAATATAATGGTAGTTGACCCTATCTAGCTATATACTTAGCAAAAAATAAAATTGTTATATATCTAATATTAAAACACATGAAACAAAACCATTGTTATATTACAATAATCAACAACTAAACTAAGCTGAAACAGATAAAAGAAGTCTAGTGCTTAGAAAACAAATGGCTGCAAGAACAATCATAGATCAAAGTTTATTATGAATTACATAAATGTAGGCATTTTTTTAACTATCTCACATCATGTCTTACGTCAACTTATTTCTCAAGAGTAGACAACAAAAATAACCATACCAATTACCATTCCACTCAACACTAAATCCACTTAAGAGTGATTTTAAGGAAAAACTCATACAATTACTTAAATAAAATAAAATAAAATCATTTTTCTTGAGCCTTATGTCAATCAAAATGCTCAAAAATAGAATAAGAGAAAACAAAATCATGTCGTTTAAAACACTACAAAGAAAATGAAAGAAAATGAAATCATTAAAATTTGTAAATGCTCAAAAACACTTTTAATGTTAAATTTGGCAGTTAATTTATAGTGGCTTAATGTTTACAGTTGAAAGAAATAAAGATCGAATTACGTTCCTCTTCAAAGAAGCTACGAATTACAATACATACACACATAAAAGGCATATGTATTGCGGTTTGTAACCTTTCTCTTTATCTACTTCCATTGTAATCTAAATTATTTGACTTTATACTTTTCATAAGTTTATGAAATATTGTTCATAGTTTCCTACATAGTGTGCATTAAAGGATTTGCAATCTTTGTCATTTTGGTTGTCATGAAAGACATTGATTTTGAAAGAGTCAATTTTCATGAATTATTTTGAATAGCACCTAGGCAAAGGGCCTAAAAGGCAATTTTTTGGTTTGCTTCATTTATGTTGGGTACATATAATTTGTTAAGAATGTAAAAAAGATAAGGATTATATTAATATTTCATAGAGTTGCTTGGATACGTGAGTTTCATGATTTTTTATTAGTTTATATGCTTTCATCATTTCAAGAATTGTGTGCAATTCTTGGTGATATTAGGAGTAGAAAAAAATAACTGAAGTATTGTATAATTCTTTGAAAACTTCAGTATTATAAAACTTAATTATTCAAACTTAATGTGCTTAATTAATTTTGTTCTCTTTTGTGGATTCAGAAGGATGACAGTTCTTTGCCTCTAGTAATGGCTTTTGTTAAGGAAAGAAGTTGGAATAGTGGTGGACATGACTTTTCAGAAGAATAGGGATGGTTGTTCCATTCTCCTTGCACGAGCCCCTAGTACTAGAGAAAATAATCTTGCATGAGTCCCTAGTACTAGAGAAAATAATCTTGCATAGGGTATCTTCCAAGAGCATGCAATTAGGGTATTTAGTCTGTATTTATTTTAGTTGATAAGTACCATGGTATTTTATTTTATTTGAATTTTGAGTACCATGGTCTTATTAAACTATGGACCATCTTATATTTACATCATTTCAATTTTACAAACTTTTAAATTTTGAAAACCATTATCATTTATATATGTTCCCACATTGTGCTTATTGGTCATCTTGTCATATTTTATTTACCTTGGTATGTTCATGGTTAGGGTCTTTTTTAATGTCAAATTATAATGATCATTCTCTCATGTTTTTTATTATGAGATATTTGTTTCATGTTTTTCCCCTTGTATTTAAGCCTTATTTTTCCCCCTCCATGCTAACTTACCCCTCATATTTAAGCCGATATGCTTATTCTTGGAAGGACTGTCACCTGAATGTTATGACACTCGGGTGGTGTTGAATTCCTAAAAAGGGAGATATCCATCAATTTGTTTTGCTCATCTAATTTTCAATAGTCTTACAATGAGAAGTATGAAAACACTGCATTGTAATCCAATCATACAAGAGCAACTATAGGGAATTTTTCATTTGCATGCAAAACTTGGAAAGAATCAAAGTCACCATCATTTAGAGGTGGTGTTATGGTGTTTTTGCCGTGGTTGTAAAGGAAAAGTTATGGCATACCGTGGTTGATTACATACTACTTTTAATGCCTCAATCCATTATAATCTTGGCATTATGTAGGCTCTGACTTGCCTTTTTGTGTTTTAGACTGCAAGGTCATGAAGTATAAAACCTATATATATATATATTAAAAAGATTCTTTATTAACCTATATATTTAAAAATTGTTCTTTATTACATTGAGTATCACATCAACCACCATTTTTGTTGGAATAGTTATGACTTATATGGTATTATAATATTATTTTTAATACACTATTTTGTTAAATTGTAAAATGTTGATGATAATTTTATATTGATTTTTAAAATATTTGTATTCTAATTACTAAAATATATTTATGTATGTGATATATAAAAAATATTTATTATTTAATTTTAAAAATAATAATTATTATTAAATGTATGTAATATCAAAATTAAAATTAATTCCTAAGTAAGTATTTTGAAGACATTATTTTGTTGAATTGCTAAATTTGATAATTCCTTTTTTAAATATGATGAAAAATATTTAATATTTACTTTATAATTTTTTAAATTTTAATAGTAAGAGTATATTGAAATATTATATATATATATATAAATTATTTTATATTTTATTTAACATAAGAATAATTAATTTGAAAAGTGTGTAATATCAAAAGTTAAAATTAATGTCTAAATGAATCTAATATTAATATTGATATGATCAATTGGATAAATCACATAACAATATTTTTTAAAGGGATGAGAAGAACCTCTAATTATAAACCTGTATAATATTCAAAAGGAGAGGAGTGAATCTCATAAAAAAAAACTAGATGTGTCGCTATAGATTTGTAATCTAAGAAAAATGCTAGGAAGAAAGTGCCATAACTAGTTAATAATCAAGACAAATATTAGTAGTGAAGACCTATTTATATATAATTTAAAGAAAAATATAATTAACACTCTTGTGTAATTTGTAAACTAATTAAAGATAAAACTCATTTTTAAAATATTTATTTTCTCAATTTTTCCATTTGTAAATATGTCTATCAATTTAGAATGAACTAAAATAAAATTATATGTGTCATATAATTGTTTATAAAAAAGATGTTAAAAAGTAGTTTTTTGTTATGAAATTACAAATGATGGCATACAATAGCTTTATTGATCATATGTTATATGATATTTTGGATGTTTGGATGCGTTATAAATATTGGTACATGTAGAAGGACTTAGGACCATATACATAAGACATTGTCTATTAAAGAATGATTGCTGATGTAAAGAGTGCTAGCAAGATAGAAATGGTGAGCTAGAGTGCAACTAAAATAGAAATATAAGGTGATATAGAGAGAGAGTGAGAGGGAGATAGAGATATAAAAATAGAGAGAAGTACATATAGCTTGAAATAGATATGGAAAGGGAAATAGGGAGATAACATGAGGATATAAATAGCCATATAGACATAGAGAATGTATAGGGGGAGAGCCAGAGTGGGAAGGATGAGGAGAGATGTAGAGGGATAAATCAATACAGATGAGAGAGAGAGAGAGAGAGAGAGAGAGAGAGAGAGAGAGAGAAGGTGGGGGGGGGGGGGGGATATATAAATAAATGGAGATAAAGAGAGGGGTAGAGAGGGATATAGGAGCATATAGAGAAAAAATTTATGGAGAGATAAATATATAACAATAAAGAAAAAGGGAAAATATATAAAAATATATTAGTCTACAAAGAGAAGAGAGAAACTTTTATAGAGATAGAGGAGAAGTGAAGGAGATAGAGCTAAATGTAAAGATAGAGTTAGATATAGTCTAATCAAATCTTTTAATTTTTCTAAAAATAATATATACACTCTACTATCATGGTTTAAGATAAATCACTTGAGAAAATCAAAATATTTAATGATTAAAAAAAAATTATTTTCATAAATTTAGCACCACAATTAGTATTGGTTAGGCTGTATATGTGAAAAATATATAACTACTATGGACTAAATATTTTATTGCAATTAGGCAATGTAATGTTTTCTTCCACAAAATTATTTGGTTGTAGTGGCTTAGTCTTACATGAAGAAGAAGAAGAAGAATAAAGAGGAAAGAGAAAGGAGAAAGTAAAGTAGGGGAAGAAGAAGGACAAGACAAAGAAAGGGGAGGAGAAGAGGAAGATGAAGTGGAAGAAGAAAAATATGAAGCATGAGGAGAAGGAGAAGAATAAGAATAAGGAGGAGTTAAAGGGGGCAAAGAGCAAGGAGCACAAGAAAAAAAGCATTCCTAATAATATTATTCAATAGTTAGGGATTGCAAAAATAAAAGCTAAAGGAAAATTAAGAGTGCACTTGGAATAGAAATTTCATGCAAACATGCCTATTAGTTAACCTCCGTCATTTGAAATTTTCATACACGTTCATGCATCTAGATTATACATATTTTATTTACTTCCAAAAAATATTGTAATATTGGTCTCAAATTCTATTTGTGGTAGATCTTTAAATTGGAGGTCTCATGCACTATTTTTCTCAAGGTAACCAGTTTTACTTCTATAACATCATACACTCAACCATTGTTCGTCATGATGTCTCCTATTTTATCACACAATCACAATAGAGAAAGTAGCAGTAGGATAGAGAAATAAGGATTTATGTAGGAAGATATGTGAATAAATAGAGATAAGGATGCAAATAGATACCTATTCCATCACACAATCATAATAGAGAAAGTAGTGGTAGGATAGAGAAGAAAAAAATATGAAAGAAGAAATTTGGATAAATAGAGATAAAGATGCAAATAGATATATAGAGAGATGATGACATAAAATATGGTGCTAAAGAACATAATCAAAAGTATATAAGACTATTAGCTTAACCCTTTCACCCATTAAAGGTGAAAGTGCTAATTTGTATGTAATTAATTTTTTTTAAGGCACTTGTCATTGCCCTACAAGCTTTAGGTTTTTCTCGCAAAAACTTTTGTGAGCTTATGATTTGGTGATCTCCTAGTCTCCCCTTCACTAAAATGATTTTTGTTAATGGATGGTAGTTGTGAGATTACATGGTAGTCTTCAAACTATAACAATCTATGGTATTTCAATTTCACAACTTGATTATAGAGTGGAGAGTTTTATCTTGTGAGGAACAGACAATGAGTCATGTCAAAAGTTGAAGATGATCAAAATGTTAACAAGTGTTTCCTACTACATCCTTGTGACAGTTTTTTGGAGGCGGTCAAATGAACCTACAAGCCATCAAGTTGATGTATGTGATGGTTTATCACATTCTCATGATAGTGTGAAAATTATTTTCCAATCATATAATCCTGCATAGTAGAATAAAATGACCTTGCAACTTATTTAGTGGGACCTAGTTTTAAATTGCAAGGAATGAAGGATATTACATTTGGAAACATTTTATGGGTTAACACATTTGTATGGTATCATTCTAAGGGTTTGTATGTTTGAAATGTAGTTAAATTGGACAGGGCATGAGAAGAAAATGATTAGTTAGATCCTGCTTCATGATAGTTTTTAAAAATAATTATTTAGGCTCATTGTTGTGCACGGTAGTGATGCATGAGAGGAGAAATGTGGAAGGAGGTGTGCAAATTTTAGGCAATATGAATATAAGTTGAGTAAGTGGTTGGTTTCCATGTTGGCTTCCATGTGAGCCAAGATTGTCATGTTATATAATTGAAGACATTTTTACTCCATTCCTTTTACAAGATGTTGTGATGAAAAAGAATGTCATCTTGAAAATATTTCTCAATTTTGAACTTCAATACAAAGATTGCTTGAAATAGAAAGTTGTGGCAATTTTTTTCTTTTTGAATCATTAAGGAATACTATTTATGGCTAACTAAAGATGAGTTAATGTGAATTCTTTATAGTATTCCCTTTTTATTTAGAATATTTTCTATGTGTTCATGATGTTGATAGTGACATTTTTTTACGAGTTATGTTGTCTTTTGCAAGAAGTTAAGATCAGGGAAGGTCTTGATGCCAACAGTCTATAAGAATCATGGGTTGACATTGAAATTTGTGGTTATAAATATTTCTTAAATTCCAAGGGATATTTGAGAAGACGTCTTGTGAATTGCAATTTTTTTACAAATCCAAATTACAATCAAAAGAGGTATTTTTGGTTTTATATCTTGGTAAATTAATTGATGGATATGGATACATATATAGCTTATTGATCTCAAGGAAATAACATTATATTAATTAAAGAAGTACCCACACAAGTATATTCCTCATGGATTATTTCCATATGTACCTTAGATTTTCTCATGTCAAAGATATTAGAGCTTATAGTTTGTAAAATTCAGTTGTGGTTGCAAACGTAATGATATTGCCTTCAACGTATATATGTTTCAAAGGCAACACTCCTAATATAAATAAGTGTAAGTAATGAATAGGTATGTCCCTTTAAGGGACATATCTATTTATTTATTAATAATTAATATTATAACCATAGTTATAATATTATTACATTATATTAATTCATCTCATATAATAATAAATACACATATATAACTATATCTCATAGATAATTATATATAAGTTTATCCAACTGAAGTTGCCACACATCAACATTCCCTCTTAGCTAAGGAGGAAAAATACATGATCATACATTACCTCAATATAAGAATATCTTTGATTAGAATATATTCAACATTTTGATATCATGAGTATTGGTCTTCTAGAATACCAACATATGATATTCACCAATTACTCAAAAAGGATTTCGATATCACATTTGATATTAAGAGTACTAGTCTCCTAGAATATCGACATTCGATATTCACCAAGAACTCAAATAAGATGTGATATCACCTTTGACATCATGAGTATTGGTCTCCCAAAACATCATATGATATTAACCAATTACTCAAAATAAGGTTTGACATCACATATGATATCCACAGTATTGGCTTCCCTGAATATCAAGGATATTCACCAAATACTCTGAGCAATGATCTCTTAGAATGTTGAGATGCAAGACATTCACAATTTAATCAATTTTTTTGATCTCTTAATACAAGTTATTGTAAGATCATCACCTTACAATAACTTCTACAAATACAAGTGATATCATTTGGAAATCATCACTTTCTCATGATGTAAATAGGGGGTAGGCCCATTAAAACCACATAGTCAGGAAGGTATGAAGCATAGTCCTCTTGACTACTACAATTTATTGATCCTTGGAGAATCAATCTCAACATGGTTTACTCACTTTGAATCAATATTACCAAGATTTCCAAAGGTTTATTGAATCATGTCCTATATCTACTCCCTCTACTTTTAGGCTGCCTCTAACGAAATGTCAAGCTCTCTCTAAATTTCAATCTTTTGAGCTATTCATCCAAAATTGTGAGACTCCCTCCCAATCTAACTTTTCCTTAAAGAACATACTCGAAGGAAAAGATCAAGGCATATATCTCTTCTAGTATGTATTGAAATACAACTAAGATCTTTTCCAATAGAATATAGATAATTATAAGTGTCATACTTTGAGAATGATCCCATTATTTTAATATAATTTATCATTTTATGACTATAAATTCCCATTATAATCTCATATTCTTATCCTAATCAAAATAGCATAATATATTTATAAGGAAATAAACAATATATACTTACCTCCAACCTTGGTAGCATTTTTTTTTTATTTGGGGAGTTCTATAATGCTTTATTGACTAACATCACTATTCTCTTATGGGGAGTCATTGTGTGTCACTACCTCCATTTTAGTGTACCCACGTGGCATGCATCCATGTCAAGGAAGGGTATACTTGGATCACTTTATTTACCTATTCACGGTGGGTCCCTTCCTATGTGGGTACAATGAACTTCCACTGGCCTACGCTTGATGTGCTCTATTTTGATGCCAATCTGATTTGAAGTGTATGTTGGATAGTCATTGCAAGATGTGATTGGATCAGAATGCAAGGAGATCATGTTAGAGTCAATGTTCTACTAGAGAGCATATTTTTTCTAATGAAGGCAATGATGTAGGTACTTGGTGCAAATCAGATGTAATGCAACCTCTAATAGAGATCATGTTGCAGGCTTAGGGGTGAGAATTTATTACAAGTATGCTTTTTTGCTCTATAATTTTGTATGCACGATTGGTGCTGAATAAGATGCAAATGAGAAAAACTAAGCCATTAATCTGCCTCTATATGTTTGATGCAGAGTGTAGTTCATTGGCAAGATATGCATATCCTCTTCTGTACAATTTTTCTAGAGACCTCACTATTGTCTTCATAATTTTGGGTTATTTCTCAAGTCTCATAGGTCTTGTAGGGAACCCATTTTGATGCCCTATAAAATTCTGTTGTGGCTGAAAATGTAATGATATTGTCTTCAAGGTATATATATTTCAAAGGTAGCACTCCTAATATAAATAAGTGTAAGTCATGAATAGACATGTCCCTTTAAGGGACATGTCTATTTGTTTTTTAATAATTAATATTATAACCATAGTTATAATATTATTATATTATATTAATTTATAATAAATATAACCATGGTTATATATATTATTATTATTATATTAATTTATCTCATATAATAATAAACACACATATATAACTATATCTCATAGATAATTATATATAGGTTTTTCTAACTGAAGCTACCACATATCAACATAGCTGATGCAAACTTGAAGATTTCAAAGACATTGAAATCTATAAACAATATAAATCTCTTTGTAAAAATAGGACATTGAAGGATTAATTCAAGGTTGTGGAAAACATTAAACCTACACAACTCATAAAAATTCATATTTTTTAAGGACCCGAGTGGATGATATGGATTACTTTAAGTAGAATTCATGATGAATTCTTTTGGTTGGGAGACAAACCTTGGAAAATCACTAAGGAAATTTTGGAAGCAACCACCAAATTCAATATTAATGAAATTTTTTATATACTCAGGTCTATCAAGAAGGATTTAGTAACAAAACTAATTGAATCTCAATGAGATAAATGAGAAATGATAGTTGATCACATGATCAAGTATACTAATGTGAAGTTTTCATCAATGGTTTTTAATTACAAAGTCTACCATTATAGTAGGATGAATTCAAATTGAGCCAACATATTTATAGTCAATATAGACTGCTTAAGGAGAATGCATATATTGATATGTGTGAAATTAGGAGAGAAAACCTTATGGAGAATTTAAAGAAGATAAAGAAGGATATGGAATATGTATTCAAATATGGTCCACTAATTATACACTTATTTTTCTACTTTATGAACTTTTTTGTAGGGTTCACTAATGTTAGATGGGAAAAGGATACACTAGTTGCTTTGCAAATTAGTATATATAATATCAAATACAGAAATAATATGCAATACAAAAAGAGATTTGGGGATTCTTTAAAATATCTTTGAACAAGATGCATAATAGATAGAGGATTCCTAAGGAAATTTTGTATAAGTATGTTGATATAGTTTATTTCATGGTTGAAACTAATTCAAGTTGAGCTCAGGAAATTGATATATGAACTTCTTGGATCATGCCTATGGGATATGATGTGTAACCTTTTCTATTTGAGTATATGTAAATGATATGATAAAGAAGACAATTGACCTTAAAATAAAGATTCAATAATCATGATGATGCAGGAGCATCCAGAGGTATAAGGGCAATCCTGTGTCACCCAAAAAATGTACCTAGACTTAGTTTCTGTTTTATGTCTTTACATTTTTGGATACCCATTTGGCTCAAATAAAGGTTCCAACTCTCATAGTTCAACTATCAGTGCATTTGAAAATCCCAAAAAAATAGGAGCATGCAATTTGACCATCATTTTGGTGACCTAGAAGGTGCGACTTGGCCAGATGAATGTAATTGAGATTTAAAGCATTCCAAAAAAAGAATCAGGTCAAAAGGCTCCATGGTTTGAAAGTTATTACAGTTTTTGAGTTTTGGAGACCTCCTAAGAATGCTTCAAAATCAGGTTTGGGGCATTAAATGACCTCAAAAAGGGCCAAAAAATGGGGGATGAGAAAAGATTGTCCATAATGCTATAGAGCGCTTTGAGAGCTTTCTGAAAATGTAAACGGTTGGTCAATCGGAGCTACGGTTCAAAAGTTATGCCTCCCGGAAGTTCGGCTACCGTTTTTGGATTCTTCTAGATTTGCACCGACTTCTAACGCAGCTTCTGGAACCTTCTATTTTGTCAGTGGATGCCTACTAGAACTTTCTAGAATGTACTCCTAGTCCTTAACCCTCCGGGGTCTATTTAAGGAGATTTCTGGCATTGTAAAAGGCAATTCGGATTGGAGCTTGAGAGGGGGTGCTAAAAGGAGAAATATTCTCCAGAGTTATGCTATTGTAAGCCCGTAGGGCATGTTTTGAAGTTTATTTTCTCTGCACTATTTTTACTAGCTTATTTTCTTAGTTAATATAATTCCCCTTTTCTATTGTGTCCATTCTGTTGTTGGGTTGTGTCCCCATCAAGTGGTATCAGAGCCGATTTTCCTGAGTGTGTAGATAGAGCGCCGACTGTGAGGCAGTTTGTACCAGGACTGTGTGGTTGTGGGTTCAAGTTAGAAGATGCCTCCACGAAGAGAGCATGGCAGAAGGGCCAGAGCTATTGATCCTGAGGAGGTTAGAGCCCTCCAGAGACAGGTACAAGCATTGCAAGAGGAGCTTCGTAGAGGAGCAAATATTGCCACAGATGACAATAGTGAGGATGACAATGAAGAGGAAGTAATGGAAGTTGACGGGGAAGTCCTGAATCCTGTAGAGGAAAGGCTTTTTAGGGCCATTACTAGGTTTGGGAAAAGACCTACAATTGAAGTGGGTATATTTTCGGGAAATTTGAAACCAGATGAGTTGATCGACTGGATCAATGAACTGGATGAATACTTTGAGTATGAGGATATAAGGGACCCAGATAGGGTTAAGTTTGCAAAGGCCAAACTAAAAGGCCATGCCAAAATCTGGTGGCAAGAGGTTCAACTAGAAAGACTTAGAAGAGGAAAGGAGAAGATCACAAGATGGGATCGCATGGTGGACAAATTGAAGAAGCAGTTCATTCCTGTGGACTACGAGCTTGATCTGTTTAAGAAGATGCATGGGTTAAAGCAAGCAGGAAGATCAGTCCAAGAATATACAGAGGAGTTTTACTGACTCCTAATTAGAGCGGGGCATGCAGAAGCAAATAAGGAGAAGGTTGCTCGTTATATCAGTGGGTTACGACCTAGCATTCAGGAGGAATTAAGTCTGGTAAGAATGACCAGCGTTGAAGAAGCATACCAGTTTGCCCTACGAGTTGAAGAGAAGGTGAGTAAAAGGTTTGAAGGAAGACAAAGAGGGCGCGGTCAAGGAGGAAGGGGAAGCAGTAGATCAAATGGAGGCCACAATGAAACTCAAAAGAAAAATGAAGATGAGGGTACTAGCAGGAACTAGAGGAATGAGGGTTTCAATCGCTCCCGTGATCAAGATTTTGGAAATCAAAGAGGAAGAGGTAGAGGACGTGGACAAGGAAGAGGAGGCTTCCGTGGTACCTATTTCCATTGCAATGAAGAAGGTCATCATGCCTTTGAATGCCCTCAACGACAAGGAAGGACAGATAGGAGAGCTGAGGGCCAAGCTAGGGTTGCTCATGTGGATGAGGATGCACAATCATCACATTCAGAGGATGCAGAAAGAGGAGAGACCTTGGTAAATGAAAGAGTTCTACTAAGTGGTGAAAATGAACTAGGACAACGAAGGAGTTTGTTCCGTACCAGATGCAAGTGTGAGGATAAATGTTGTGATGTGATCATTGATGGTGGTAGCACTGATAACTTGGTATCAGAAGAGATGGTCTCTAAGCTGAAGCTCAAGAGGGAGAAACATCCCCAGCCCTATCGGATTTCTTGGGTAAAAGATGATCATAAGGTCCTGGTAAGTGAACAATGTTTAGTGAAATTCAAAATTGGGAGTTACCATGATGAAGTTCTTTGTGATGTTATTTCGATGGATGTTTGCCATCTATTGTTGGGTAGACCATGGCAGTTTGATAGACATGCAATACATGATGGACATGCAAACACATACTCTCTGACAAAGGATGGAGTTCGCCACAAATTGAAGCCCATGAAAAAGGAAGGTGAAAAGGTATGTAGCAGTGCTAGGATTTGTCTTGTTGATGGAAGGAAGTTTTTATATGGCATGAAACATCAGCATATGTGCTATGCTTTGATTCCTAGGAAAGATAAAGAAGTTAGTAGTGAAATACCATTTGAAGTTTCAGATTTACTAGGAGAATTTGGAAATATTATCTCTGATAATGTTCCAGATGGATTGCCACCAGTAAGGCAAATCAGTCATCAAATAGATCTGATTCCAGGAGCTAGTTTGCCTAACAAGGCTGCTCACAGGATGACTCCTACTGAAACAGAGGAGCTAAATAGACAGGTTCAGGAGCTGTTGAGGAAGGGCTTGATTCAAGAGAGCCTGAGTCCATGTGCAGTAGCTGCAGTACTTGCACCAAAGAAGGATGGAGAGTGGAGGATGTGTACAGATTCTCGAGCTATAAATAGGATAACCATCAAGTACTGGTTTCCTTTACCAAGGATGGATGATCTTATGGACTGCTTGAGCGGAGCTCAGTACTTCACAAAGATAGATCTGAAGAGTGGCTATCATCAGATACGAATTCGAGAAGGAGATGAGTGGAAAACAGCCTTCAAGACCAAGGAGGGTCTTTATGAGTGGTTAGTCATGCCCTTTGGATTGACGAACGCCCCAAGCACCTTCATGCGGCTCATGAATGAGGTACTTAAGAAGTTCTTGGGAAAATTTGTTATTGTCTATTTGGATGATATTTTAATTTTCAGCAAGACTTTGGAAGAAAATTTACTACATATTCATAGTGTCCTTGAAAGGCTAAGGGAAGAGAAACTATTAATTAATCTAAAGAAGTGTGTCTTTGCAAAAAGGGAGTTAGTCTATTTGGGATTTGTTATATCACCTGAAGGTCTCAAAATGGATCCAGAGAAGGTAAAAGCCATCTTGGAATGGCCTACTCCAAGGTCTGCTACTGAGGTAAGATCATTTCATGGTCTGGTTAGTTTTTATAGGAATTTTATTAATAATTTAAGTGGCATATGTGCACCTCTAACTGATACAATAAGAGGGGATAGAAAAGAGTTCAAATGGACTGCAGCAGCTGCGAGAAGTTTTGAATTGCTGAAGAAGAAGGTGACTGAACAGCCTGTGTTGGCACTTCCAGATTTCAGAAAAGTATTCCAGGTGGATTGTGATGCTAGTGGTAGCGCTATTGGGGCTGTATTAAGCCAAGAAGGTAAGCCTATAGCATATTTTAGTGAAAAATTGAATGATGCAAAGAAGAAGTATTCTGTTTATGATCAAGAGTTCTATGCAATAGTTCAGGCCTTAAAGAAATGGAGGCATTATTTATTGCCAAAGGAATTTGTTTTGTATACTGATCATCAGGCATTATAGTACCTAAATAGCCAAGGTAAATTGAATCAGAGGCATATGAAGTGGGTAGAATTCTTGCAGAGTTATACATTCGTGTTGAAGCATAGAAGTGGAAAATCTAATAGGGTTGCAGATGCATTAAGTAGGAGACAGTTGTTGCTTACAACAATGCAGGTTGAAGTAGTTGGGTTTGATGAACTCAAGAATTTGTACCCCGAGGATCCTAATTTTGCTAAAGCATGGAAAGCTTGTAAAGAACCTGTGGCTGTAGATAGAACCAAGTGGTTAGACTATTTGATTCAGGATGGCATGTTGTTCAAAGGTAGTCAATTGTGCATTCCAAGGAGTTCCATGAGGGAAAATCTGATTAAGGAGAAACATAGTGGAGGGATGGCAGGACATTTTGGTCGGGATAAGACCATTGCCATTCTTAGAGAACATTATTTTTGGCCTCAAATTACACAGGATGTGAAGAAGTTTGTACAGAGTTGCCAGGTTTGTCAAGTTGCCAAGGGGTTTAGTCAAAATACTGGCCTATATCAGCCATTGCCTGTTCCATCAAGGCCATGGGAGGACATAAGTATGGATTTTGTTCTTGGATTGCCAAGGACACAAAGGGGTAATGAATCAGTATTCGTGGTGGTTGATAGGTTCTCCAAAATGGCACATTTCATTCCATGCCACAAAACTCATGATGCTGTCCATATTGCAGACTTGTTTTTCAAAGAGGTGGTAAGACTACATGGTCTTCCAAGGAGTATAGTTTCTGACCGAGATACTAAATTTGTGGGGTATTTCTGGAGGACCTTGTGGAAGAAGTTGAGAACAGACTTGAAATTTAGTTCCACGCATCACCCACAGACTGATGGCCAAACATAAGTGGTAAATAGAAGTCTGGGCAATTTGCTGAGATGTTTAGTTGGAGATAAGCCCAAGGGATGGGATTTGATTCTACCACAGGCAGAGTTTGCTTATAATAACTCTGTAAAATAGGAGTACTGGAAAATCACCATTTCAAATTGTATATGGAAATAGCCCAAGGACTGCACCATAATTGAGGAAGATAGAACAAGGGGAGAGAACAAGTGCTGAAGCTGAGGAATTTGCTGAACACATCAAGCGTCTACATGAGGAGGTTCAAGCACACATTATCAAGATGAATCAAGAGTATAAAGCTAGGGCTGATCAAAGGAGAAGACATAAGGAATTCCAAGTAGGGGATCTTGTCATGGTGCACTTATGAAAAGAAAGATTTCTAGTTGGTACTTACAACAAGCTGAAAATGAAGAAATTTGGCCCCTGCAAAGTTTTGAAGAAACATAACTCAGGAAATGCATATGAGGTGGAGCTGCTAGATGGTATTCATATTTCTCCCATTTTCAACATTGCAGATTTAACAGAGTATCATGATGATGGTGCAGATGAGGAGCTAGTTTTAGAGCCATGCCCAATTCCTGCTTCTAAGAAGGAGGAGATAGAAGACATTCTAGATCATCGTGTGGGTAGGAGTACCAGAAACAGGCAGTATGAAGAGTATTTGGTCAAATGGAAAGGACAACCGATCGAAGACTCAACTTGGATTTCAGCAGCTAAGGTTTCCCATTTGGGATTTCCTCTACCATCCATAAAGTGATAGGGTCACTTTTCAATCTACCTTGGGTGTCTGATGCAGGAGCATCCAGAGGTATAAGGGCAATCCTGTGTCACCCAAAAAATGTACCTAGACTTAGTTTCCGTTTTATGACTTTACATTTTTGGATACCCATTTGGCTCAAATAAAGGTTCCAACTCTCATAGTTCAACTATCAGTGCATTTGAAAATCCCAAAAAAATAGGAGCATGCAATTTGACCATCATTTTGGTGACCTAGAAGGTGCAACTTGGCCAGATGAATGTAATTGAGATTTAGAGCATTCCAGAAAAAGAATCAGGTCAAAAGGCCCCACGGTTTGAAAGTTATTACAATTTTTCGAGTTTTGGAGACCTCCTAAGAATGCTTCAAAATTAGGTTTGGGGCATTAAATGACCTTGAAAAGGGCCGAAAAATGGGGGACGAGCAAAGCTGGTCCATAAGGCTATAGAGCGCTTCGAGAGCTTTCCAAAAATGTAAACGGTTCGTCAATCGGAGCTACGGTTCAAAAGTTATGCCTCCCGGAAGTTCGGCTACCGTTTTTGGATTCTTCTAGATTTGCACCGACTTCTAACGCAGCTTCTGGAACCTTCTATTTTGTCGGTGGATGCCTACTAGCACTTTCTAGAATGTACTCCTAGTCCTTAACCCTCCGGGGTCTATTTAAGGAGATTTCTGGCATTGTAAAAGGCAGTTCGGATTGGAGCTTGAGAGGGGGTGCTAAAAGGAGAAATATTCTCCAGAGTTATGCTATTGTAAGCCCGTAGGGCATGTTTTGAAGTTTATTTTCTCTGCACTATTTTTACTAGCTTATTTTCTCAGTTAATATAATTCCCCTTTTCTATTGTGTCCATTCTGTTGTTGGGTTGTGTCCCCATCACATGAGGTGAAAATGTTGAAGGAAAGTAAGAAAGGAAGTTGAGGCTAAAGGAGAGAAGATGCGCATTTCAAAATAGTAGATAAACAATGCTATAAGAAAATGTGATTAAGAAGAAAAGAGGAAAATATAAGATAAAATGATTCATGTAAATGGTGAAAAATTACCTCGTCTTACATTCCATTTAGTTTAGTTCAAGATCAACTCTGAGTTCGGTGAAATGAATAGTAAATCAATCAAAGAAAGAAACCATGATAAAATTAGAGGTTTAGACATCTACACTAAAGGTTACGAAGCTTAAGCTAGTTTGATCTAAGGTAAAATTTGATCCATTGAAGAGGAGAGATAAGAAAAATAGTAGAGGACCACATAAGAGATTCATGGATGATGATGAATCTACATGATACGATGACTCTAGGAAGAAGATGAGGAATAAAGGTACTAAAGAAGCTATGCTTGTGAGAAATTAAGAACAATGTACATCCTGTAAGTCAAATTTTACTATTAAATATATATTGGAGAAGTTATTAAGCATGGAACTTCAGTTCAATTAAAGAAGAGTAGACTTTTAGTTCAATTGAAGAAGTGTTATCACAAATTTGAAAAGGGTGAAAAAAGAATATAAGAGGAAGGAACAATAGAGTATTTGAATAAGTATCAAGGGAAGCATATTGAGATCAAAGGAAGATCCTTGATGATCTGTTTACAAAGATTACAGGAAGAAGATTAACTAGAATAATAAAGGATAGGAGAATTAGAGGAGTTGTTAATAAGTTATGTGCAACAATGTGTAATGAGGAATTGATGTTTTTTCTTGAAGAAGATAAGGAGTTATTGACAAAAAAATAATTAACATGATAATTAGTGGAAATATTGATGAGTTTTGAGGAAATCAAAGAAGAAATAAATAAAATATTGTTAGAGAATCACTGTGTATTTCAACCCCATATGGAGAAGAAATAAACTTCTAATGAATTTGTTATGTCTACCAATTTTCTTTTCTTTTTTCTACTAGAGAGCCTAATTTATTTATTTTTTGAGTTCCAATTTCACTAAACACTATGAAGGATGATGATGATGATATTCCTAACATTGAGAGTTATAAAGAAACAATGATAGAGGAAGATATCATAAATATTATAAATGAGAAAGTTAATACTGATGACAACCAATTGAATTGGGCAATTAGAAAGTTCCAAAGGATACAATTTATATTAAAAATTAGGAAGGGATTGAGATAAGAAGAGGGGGAGATCAAACCAAACTATAGATTGACAAATAGGTTAAGGATGAAATAGTTAAGGAAATACGAGACATTGTAGACTTATCAATTGATAAAGACATCAATCATATACATGTCAAAGGTCAAGTTGAATTAGATACTCTTGATGAATATTAGTTGATGACGCTTTTTTCAATTTCTCATGTGCAAGAAAGTGAGTGAGTATTTCTATATAATGAGAAGGGAAACATACAATTGTCTAGGGATGCAAATATTTTGAGCAACATCATTCTAGTTCATAATTTTGATCCTAATGCTACAACTAGTAAGTTAGAATAAATGTTAGATACATTTGACATTTATTTTGAGAACATAAATAAATTGATAATTGTAAGTATGCAAGATGAGTTCCTAGTTGATTGTCTCAAATCATTTATGTGATTTAATAAGGAAAGATAAGAACTCTTTGGATTTTTTTTTTGGTCAATTGAAGAATGTTCTTCTTGTGGGAAGAAAATTTTACATTTATGTATTGAGTATTCTACTCATGTAGTTGATATTTACAAAATGATGAAGAAAAGTGAAGAAAAGATAGCATAAATGTCAAGGAAATTTGACCATATAAGGGAGCTAACATCAAGTTATGTAGTCAAACTTGTAAACATAAATGATAAGCTTAGGAATTTCTAGGTTGATAGTAAAAGAATAAAGGGAAGGTTAAATAATATAAGGAGTGTTATTATACCTAAACTCTACATCATGTAGAGAGGTCTTGAGGAAGTAGAGAAATCATATGAATATATTGGTCCACTAAGCCTAATATAGGTTTAGAAATTTTTGTGTATAGTTTGTCGATAGATTTGTATAGAAACTAGTATTTGGAAGATATGGGATGTTGATTTTGTAGCTCTTAGGAACAACTTTTTTGACATTTTTAAAATTTGTGTATGCTTGTTTGGTATTCCTTTGTACATATGTGCAATTATAGCATTTTGGTAGACAATTATTTTGTTTTATTGTCTTAAATTGTTTTAGTAGACTTTTCACTATGCCAATGGTTGTAGGAGCTTCTTTGTCCCTAGTTTTTAATTTTCTAGGGCAAGAGATTTCCTTTACAATATTTTTTTTCATTTTAGACATTCCTTTTTATAGTTAGAGTTTTTCATTTTTTTATTTTTCCCTTGTTATCTTTTTTGATATAAAAGTAGTCAAAACTAGGGGCTAAGACTTTACAACAGTGGTGGCATAACCAACAAAAAACCAACTAATAACCAGTAGACAACCACACAAACTCCCCTAATGGTTTACATCAAAAATATGAGTAACAATATAATATTATTTAAAAGTACTAGAGATCCTACCCTTAAAAACAATAGAGTTTAACAAGTTAACAAAATTCTTATAGGTGGTTATCACATCATACTACCTACAACCTAGAACCAAGTTTAACACAAAAAACAAAAATATCACCAAAGGATGGATAGTAATAACCAATAGAGTACCCAAAAACACCAGCCACTAGGAGGCCACTGGCTAGCATCCTTTTTCTTTCCTTTCCCACCCAGGAGAACCTTGGCTCAGTCTTTAGCAAGGAAGCTATAGAGAATCTTTGAGTCCTCCTTCCCAAGGCTCTCCTCCTCTGATGCATCAACTAGTAGCTAGAAAGTGGTGACAACCACATGAGTCACCTTAAGAGTAAACTTTGAGAAGAGGGTGAGGCCCTCCTTCACTACATTTCACTTATCATTTAGCTCCTAGAGATCCTTTTGAGTAACAACCCCATTCTCCTTAGTTTCTAACTTTAGAGCCTTGTTGTTTGCTAGAGAATTCCTATTGTCCTACACCAAAATATTTTTAGTGGGGGCCTTTAGGTTTCCAAACCATCTTTACTAACCAAGGAGGATATAGTGTCAAGAGAGCCATTAATAGGTTTTGGGTTCTCCTATTTGTTAGTAGAAGGCAGGGTGATGGTGGCAGAGACATGGGTGGCATCGAGGGAGGCATCATTGGTAGGATTGTCTACCTCAAAATCACAAGTGCCATCTAGAGTGTCATCCCATTTCTCCACATCTTGTCCATCTCTTCTTTCCCCTTCTCTTGGCCATCCCCTAATATCTTGTCACTCTCCTTAGAGTTAGTATCTTCCTCCTCCTCCTCCTGAGAGCAAATGGCTACTTGTTTATATCTACCATGGGTCTTAACAATTCTTCTAGACCTTCTTATGCTCCCATCTATTTCCTCATCCAAATCCCCAATTTTCACCTCCACCCTCTTATCCATTTTAATTATTTTATTGGGAGTTGGCTCTAGGGCTAGAGTTTTGTTCTTCTTACCCTTAACAGGGTTTTTCCAAGAGAGGGTTGAGGGGTAGGAGCATAGTTTCCACCCACAAACTCCAAATTTAGGGGCCCCTAAAGGGGAGAACATTATCAATGACTATCATACAAGGAGGGAAAAGGGCCAGGTGGAAGTAAAAAAGACAAAGCATGAGCCCTTTGTGTAGGATAGTGGAATTGGACCCTTTCTTCTTTTTCTCTCTAACATCCATTGCAGTTTCTTCAATGGCATGCATCAAAAAGAAGGGAATTCAGACTAACTCCATATTAAAAAAATGGTTAAGTAGAGGGAAATGGTAAAAGTAATACACATTGTGTCTACCTTCCAACGTTAGATGCTTCATAATCACTAGACACACATTATCCCAGGGCTCCAGAAGCTTATCCCTCCTAAAACCATCGTGGTACCAGTTTGGGACCTCATTTCCTTTGAAGAAACTAGATAGGCTATCTTCATCTACCACCTTCATAATCTTTTGCCATTTCTTGATCAAAATGTCTAGGCCTATCACCATGACAATGGACTCCTCATTCATCTAAAATGTAATGCCATTGATAGTCACTCACCTATCCTTCCAACTAGCAATGAATTTTTGTGAAAAATTCTTGTTGTAGCCAGTCATGGCCTTCATGTAGGGGACAAAACCTCCTTCCTTTAACATTATCCACTTGGCCTACCTTTTGGAAAAATCCTACATCTTCATGGGCTCCAATCTATTAAGGTTCCACCCATGGAAACTACCTCCTTAATGATATCTCCTTCCTTAATCTTAGTAATTCTCATTTTCACCTAGAAAATTGTGAAGGTAGGGCTAAAAATGAAGTAATCGATGGTTAAGATGCTTTCTTTCTTATGCTTCATGAGACTATGAATTCTAGAATGTACTAGCCAGTTTAAAATATCATTATAGGGAGTGCAAAAAATATGCATGTAACATCTTAATGATCTAGCCTTAGTAATAATGTGAATTTTTTCCATAATCTTTCCATAACACCAAACAATGATGGCACTAATTTTTAAGTCAATGTTATTTATTGAATTCCATTTTCCATGCCCTTTCATGAAGTGATCCACAAGTTGATCCTTGTGAAACATCTTGTAAAAATCAAGGTGATCTTAACTATCATAAGAATAGAAATGCTACCAAATTCACCCAATCTCCAAAATTAGTAGGCCATTAAACTTGATCTAGGGGAGTCTTTTCCCTACTAGTGAGGTTATTTATATAGTTATGTAACATTTCAACACTCTTCCATCTTTTTATATTCTCGAAATCATAACCCAATCCTGCCAAGGCATATCCCACCACATTGCTTTCCATGTAAGTGTGTTGTAAGTCATAATGATCAAGGGCCACGAGGTAATGCCATATGTCACCCAAGATGTGATGCAGGACCCAACCTAGTTGAGTACTATAGACACTTAAAGTTGTCCTAAACACTATATTAATTTATTTAATATTCCCTTGACACTATAATTGATTATTTATTATTAATTAATTATATTTGTCATAGTCTTCTACTTATTTAATTAAATAGGTTCACATTCCTAATGTATTTAAATTTAATTTGAATACTTCCCCCTAATGTGAAAAATATATATAATGCATAGTGCTCAATAAATTCCCTATAAAATAAATTCTAATTTATTTAATTCCCTCCACTTTATAAATTCTATAATCCTATGATTAAATTAAATCCTAATCCCACCTAAAACCTAGTCTACCACCCATCACTCTCATCATTCTAAGCCTACCCACTAGTTAATCCCACTTAATTATCCTAAACACCTTCCTAAACATCTTTTAGTCCTTAAGTGTTTTCTCACACATGTGTGAGAAACTCAAAATCTAAGAAAGCCCACCTTTTCATTTATTTATCCAAAATCCTCTTACACTCTTACTCACTTGTCCCCCCTTCCTTTCTCCAAAGTTTCTCACACATGTGTGAGCACACCTTGAGCCATATCTATCACCAAAATGACTTATGTTGACCTTTGCATGACTTGTCTCCTTATCCCATGTGTCTCCCTTGTGACATCTATTTTGATGCCACATAGATGCCACCTGCTCAAGGTATTTCTCAATCCTATAAATAGATCCCTTGTCTCAAGCATCCTTCAATCTCCTCCATATGCATTCTTATCATGATAGTTTAGGCTTCGAGCTTTCTAGTGATTTTAGAGAGTTTCATGAATTGTTGCTAACTCTTTGGTAGTTGTTTTAAATTTAATTTCTTGCATTAATAATATAGTTTTTTTTCTTACATCCATCTCCATTTCCTAGAATGTTTTAAGAATGGCTTCTTCAATAGCCTCCTCTTGAAGAATTTCTCACTCATCTAGCATAGATTCATACCTCATTTTCATAATTGCATTATCATGGGATTTGATCATAGTTGTGTTTGAGGAGAGCACATTTTCATCCCTCAATCTTAAGCACACCAACAAGGCCTCTTGTGTACACCCTTTTTGAGTTGCTCTGAGGTTGCATGGGGAGTCTTTTCTTTCAGTTGTATTAGTGTAGTAAAACACAAGGATGGTTATTAGTTCTTTGTTTTATTTAAATCTTGATGTATGTACATGTTACTAAAATTTTCTTGTTTAAGTGTGCTCCTAATAGATTAGGTTATCACGTAAATATTTTGGCGCACCTAGTGGGACCCATGTCCCCAAGTGTACCCTGATCTTCAATATATTGGTATCATTTGAATGGATTAACTTGATTACATGGTTCATTTTGTGGTATGATCTATTATCATAATTCTTTAGCACATCTCTATTGGTTTTTGAGTTATGGTTATGTATTTCTCATTGGTGGAAATGGTTTGGAAAAATTTCCACCAAGATCCCTAACAAGACGTTGGGTGTGCTTAGACCTCTCCAGTATGTATATGTCATTTTCTCCCTCATGACTATGAAAGCTACATCTATGTTCCTAGAGTCTCTATTGTGTTTGAGTCTAGTCCATGCAAAGGAACCTTGCCATCTATGCTACTATAGAATTTGATGCATAACTCCTCTTGCACTATCAAACTAGGGTGTGCTCTCCCATATGAACATAATTGAATCCCTTAGTATCATGTAGTTAGAATGTATTTAGATTCATTATCTAGTTAAATCATTATGCAGTTCACCCTACTTCATTCTAGTCTTACTGAGAAGTCATGCAAGGTCATCTTTTAAGCCTTCTCTCTTTCCCTTTTCCTTCCCATGCCTATTTTCAAGAAAATAGAACAAAATTTATTCCTTTTTCACCCCATTTCCTTGAGGGGGCACCCTCCTCGCTTTTCGTTGCTACAACATGACTCTTGCAACTTCTCTCCTCTCTAGAGAAACCTGTATTTTTTCTTTCTTTGATGCAATGTCATCCTGACACTACATCAAAGAGGGGCAAAATGTTGACACTTAAAATTTTCCTAAACACTATATTAATTTATTTAATATTTCCCTTGAAACTATAATTGATTATTAATTAATTGATTATATTTATCATATTCTTCTACTTATTTAGTTAAATAGGTTCACATCCCTAATGTATTTAAATTTAATTTGAATACTTCCCCCTAATGTGTTAAATTTATTTAATGCATAGTGTTCCATAAATTCCCTTTAAAATAAATTCTAATTTATTTAATTCTCTCGACTTTATTAAATTCTATAATCCCATGATTAGATTAAATTAAATTAAATTAAATCTTAATCCCATATAAAACCTAGTCTACCACCCATTACTCTCATCCTTCTAAACCTACCCACTAGTTAATCCTACTTAATTATCCTAAACATCTTTTAGTCCCTAAGTATTTGCTCACACATGTGTGAGAAACTCAAAATCCAAGAGAATCTCCCTTTTCATTAATTTATCCAAAAGCCTCTACACTCTTACACACTTGTCCCCCTTTTCTTTTGTAAGAATTTTCTTTAAGGCAAAATGACACCAAGATCAAGAAGATCAAGAACAAAGAACAATATGGACCAAATGATGTATGATCATAATAAAAATATGAAAATGAATAATTGATGTATAAACACTAGAAGTGCCTATATACAAAGGCCTCTAAAATGACTAGGAGTTAGCAAAGTGATAGGACTCACAACTAAGCACATGTCCAGCAAGAGTGGATTATCCTTCATTGAGCACACGAGTTTGTGCGATGATGAGAGGATACATTTTACATAGGTGTATCTCATAAAAAGATGTTGTAGACACCATGTGCTCAATTAGAGTGTGAAAAACTGTGTGTTCTATATAACAACTCAGTTGAATATGAAAACTCCTGTGTTGTCAACAAAACAACTCATATGACTACACATACTCCTAGGTGTCTATATGATAACTAATATAATAATGCATTTAACCTAAGTAAACTTAAGTAAAGTGTAAATAATAATTAATTATTTACACTAACAACCCCCTTAAGTGCAACTTAGGGGAATGCACTTAAGCTCACAAAAGCTATGATGAAAATTCATGATGGGTCCTAGCTACTAGGCCATGTTAGGTACCCATGTACAAATGCAATGCTCTACATACAATGCTATGAAATCTCTCTAAAAATGGAGAAAGAGGGAAAATCACGTGGGAAAAACCCTCTCCCAAAAATAGAGATAAGTACAATAAAGTAGAGAACAGTCATGTGACCCCCCTTGGTGAAAAATCCTGCTCCCCCAAGAGATCTTGCAAATGAAGATACTTGACCTCAATGAAGGGCTTGGTGAAGATGCCAACAATCTGCTACTCTATAGGACAATACCACAATGCAATGACCTACTCATGAATAAGCTCTCTAATGTAGTGCATATGAACCTCACTGTGTTTTGTGCATTGATGTTGTACTAGATGTTTTGAGATTTCAATGGCACTCTAATTATCACAATGTATGACTATGGGTCTAGGTATGTCAAAAGCAAACTCCTTCAAAATTTTTTGTAACCAAATAGCTTCTGTAGCTGCATTGATAGCTCCTTGCTACTTAGCCTCAATTGATGGAACAACAATAGTATTCTTCTTTTTACTCTACCAACAAATGGGGCCATAACCAATATGAAACATATATCCTGAAGTTCATTTGCAAGAATCAATATCTCCTACATAGTCTAAGTCTGTACAAGCCACTAACTATAGTCTAGTATTGGATACATAGCATAACCCTTATGTATGTGTACCCTAGATATAATGTAGGATGTGTTTGGCTACCTTCTAGTGAAGTTCATGTGGCTCTTGCATGAAGCAAGAAACCATGCCAACTACAAAGGATATGTCAAGTTATGTATGTGTCAAGTAGATGAGACTTCCAACCAACTGTCTATAAAAAGTAGCATCACGTGGAGTGGAAGTACACATTGCTTCTAACTTAACACCTGAAAGAAATAGAGTAGATGTAGCCTTGTAGCCACTCATGAGAAATCAAACAAGTAGATCAAGAGCATACTTGGGTTGTGATAATGTGATCCCTTATGAAGATTGATGTATCTCGATACCAAGGAAATAATGAAGTAGACCCAAGTCATTCATGGAAAATCTATCCTACAAAGTAGACTTGATACTATCAATGATGGATGTTTTAATCCCTCTAATGATCAAGTCATCAACATAAAGCACATGTAGCAAGTGAGAATCATCCCATTGAAGAATGTAGACATTCAGATCGGAATGACATCTGGTGAACCCTGTTAAGAGAAGGAAAGAATCTATCTTGGCATATTAAGCTCTTGGAGCTTTTTTTAGTCCATAGATATAATTTTTCAATTTGTAAACCAAGGTAGAATCTTGAATGAACCCCTGTGGCTACTCCATATAAACCCCCCTTAAGTGCAACTTAGGGGAATGCACTTAATCTCACAAAAGCTATGATGGGTCCCGGCTACTAGACCATGTTAGGTACCCATGTACAAATGAAATGCTATAAAAATAATGATATGCAATGCAATGAAATGAAATCTCTCTAAAAATAGAGAAAGAGGGAAAACCTCATGGGAAAAACCCTCCAATGAGAGTTCTAAAAATTCAGCTGTTGAAAGTTCAAACAAAGGACAAGGCAAAAAGAAGAAGTGGAAAGATAACAAACAAATGGACACAGAAAAGTCAACACCTAAATCAAATAAACAACAAGGAAATTCTTCTCCTAATACCAACAAAAAGGGGGACAATAATCAAGAAAAGAAGAAGTGTGCCTATTGCAAGAGAATTGGTCACGATGAATATTAGTGTTATCACAAGTAGATTGATGAATTCAAAAACATCATGAAGAAACACAATGTTCCATAGACTAATTATTATAAGGAGAAATGGTCTTCATCTTCAAATTCTAAGAGCAAATAGCAAGCTTTACTCACAAATAGTGTTAGTGAATTTGGTATAGCTTTGATACCATGTAAGAATTTTCCTTAGGGAAAAATGACACCAAGATTAAGAAGCTCAAGAAAAAAGCACAATATGAACCAAATGATGTATGATCATAATAGCAATATGAGAATGAATAATTGGTTTATACACACTAGAAGTGCTTGTATATAAAGGCCTCTAGAATGACTAGGAGTTAGCAAAGTGATAAGCCTCACAACTAAGCACATGCCCACCAAAAGTGGATTATCCTCCATTGAGCATAGGAGTTTTTGCAATGATGAGAGGATAAGATTACATAGGTGTATCTCATAAAGAGATGTTGTAGACACCATGTTCTTAATTAGAGTGCAAAAAACTGTGTCGTTTACATGACAACTTAGTTGAATATGTAAACTCTTGTGTTGTCATGTAGACACCTAGGAGTATGTGTAGTCATATGGTATTGGAGTTATACTAAATTCTTACACCTTTCTCCAAGGTTGCTCACATATTTGTGAGCACACCTTGAGCCATCTCTATCACCAAAAAGGCTTATATTGACCTTTGCATGACTTGTCTCCTTAGTCCATGTGTCTCCCTTGTGGCACCTATGTGGATGCCACATAGATGCCACATCCTCAAGGCCTCTCTCAATCTTATAAATAGAGACCTTGTCTCAAGAATTCTTCAATCTCCTCCATATGCATTGTTATCATGCTAGTTTAGGCTTAGAGCTTTCTAGTGATTTTAGGTATTTTCATACATTATTGCTAACTCTTTGGTCATTGTTTTAGATTTCATTTCTTGCATTGATAATCTAGTTTGTTTTCTTGCATTCATCTCCATTTCCTCAATTTTTTAAAGAATGGCTTCTTCCATAGCCTCCTCTTGAAGCATTTCTCACTCATCTAGCATAGATTCATACCTTATTTTCACACCTATATTATCATGGGATTTGATCATAGTTGTGTTTGAGGAGAGCACATCCACATCCCTCAATCTTGAGCACACCAACAAGGCCTCTTGTGGGTTCCCTTGTTGAGCTGCTTTGAGGTTGTGTGGGGGAGTCTTTTCTTTTAGTTGTATTAGTGTAGTAAAATGCAAGGATAGTTAGTAGTTCTTTGTTTGATTTAAATTTTAATGTATGTACATGATACTAACATTTTCTTGTTTATGCATGCTCCCGATAGACTAGGTTATCACATATACATTTTGGCATGCCTGGTGGGACCCACTTCTCCAAGTGTGCTCAAATCTTTAATAACCTGGTATTATTTAAATGGCTTAACTTGATTACATGGGTCATTTTGTGATATGATCTATTTTCATGATTCTTTAGCACATCTCTCAGTTTTTGAGTTATGGTTATGCATTGCTCACTGAGGGCAATAGGTTAGTACACTTTCCACCAAAATCCATAACAAGACTTTGGGTGTGCTTAGACCTTGCTAGTATGTATATGTCATTTGTTCCCTCATGACTATGAAACCTACATCTATGTTCCCAAAGTCTCTATTGTGTTTGAGTCTAGTCCATGCAAAGGAACCTTGCCATCTATGCTAATATAGAATTTGATGCATAACTCCTCTTGCAATATCAAACTAGGGTGTGCTCTCCCATATGAACATAACTGAATCCCTTAGTGCCATGTAGTTGGGATGCATAATTTAGATTCATTATCTAGTGAAATCATTATCCAATTCACCTTGCTTCATTCCGATCTTACCGACAAGTCATGCAAGGTCATCTTTTAAGCCTTTTCTCTTTCCCTTTTCCTTCCCGTGCCTATTTTTGACAAAATGGGGAAAAATATATTCTTTTTTCACCCCATTTCCTTGAGGAGGCACCTTACTCCCTTATCATCACTACGAAACAACTCTTGTGATTTCTCTCCTCTCTGGGGAAACCTATATTTTATTTTCTTTGATGCAACGTCATCTCGACACTACATCAAAGAGGTGCAAAATGTAAACACTTAAAATTATCCTAAACACTATATTAATTTATTTAATATTTCTCTTAACACTATAATTAATTATATATCATATTCTTTTACTTATTTAATTAAATAGGTTTACATCCCTAATGTATTTAAATTTAATTTGAATACTTCCCCCTAATGTGTTAAATTCATTTAATGCATAGTGCTCCATAAATTCCCTTTAAAATAAATTCTAATTTATTTAATTCTCTCCACTTTATTAAATTCTATAATCCTATGATTAAATTAAATATTATTTAATTTAATCTTAATCCCACCTAAAACCTAGTCTACCACCCATCACTCTCATCCTTCTAAGCCTACCCACTAGTTAATCCCACTTAATTATCCTAAACATCTTTTAGTCCCTAAGTGTTTTCTCATACATCTGTGAGAAAATAAAAATCAAAGAAAGCTCCCCTTTTCATTAATTTATTCAAAAGCCTCTTACACCGTTACACACTTGTCCCCCTTTCCTTTCTCCAAGGTTGCTCACACATGTGTGAGCACACCTTGAGCCATCTCTATCGCCAAAAAGGCTTATGTTGACCTTTGCATGGCTTGTCTCCTTATCTTATGTGTCTCCCTTGTGGCACCTATGTGTATGCCACATATATACCACATCCTCAAGGCCTCTCTCAAGCCTATAAATAGAGCCCTTGTCTCAAGCATTCTTCAATCTCCTCCATATGCATTGTTATCATGCTAGTTTAGTCTTAGATCCTTCTAGTGGTTTTAGATATTTTCATGCATTATTGCTAACTATTTGGTAGTTGGTTTAGATTTGATTTCTTGTATTGATAATCTAGTTTTTTTTCTTGCATTCATCTCCATTTCCTAGAGTGTTTTAAGAATGGATTCTTCCATAGCCTCCTCTTGAAGTATTTCTCACTCATCTAGCATAGATTCATACCTCATTTTCATACTTGCATTATCATGGCATTTGATCATAGTTGTGTTTGAGGAGAGCACATCCACATCCCTGAACCATGAGCACACTAACAAGGCCTCTTGTAGACGCCCTTGTTGAGCTACTTCGAGGTTGCATGGGGAGTCTTTTCTTTCAGTTGTATTAGTGTAGTAAAATGCAAGGATAATTAGTAGTTCTTTGTTTGATTTAAATATTGATGTATGCACATGCTACTAGCATTTTCTTGTTTATGCATGCTCCTAATAGATTAGGTTTTCACGTATACAAGTATGCCCTTGAACAGAGTCAATGATGAGTTTAGAGTCTCCTTCTATGATGATTTTAGAGTCCCTTATTATTGTTATCCTAATGCGAACTATTAATTTAAGGGGGAAATCCTCATTAGCTTCTAAAGAGGAACTATTTAAATCTTCAAGAAATGATTTAGGTGAAACCATTTCAAATTTGGGATGGTCTTATTTGGGAACCATTCTAGAAGTTGAACCCCAGAGGTGGATTTTGGAACTGCTTCCTCTTTAGTAATCTAGAGTGAAGGGTTACCTCTAAGATCCATGTTCACCACTCTAAATATTTTAGTTTTAGAATCTCATCCCATGACATATGAGACAATATAAAGACCTTTCAATAAGCAATTTAGCTAAACAATAATGGGAATTTAGAGTTTTCTCTTCCTTTTTTCATCTCAATAGCCAATATTCCCGACATGTTATATAGAAAATTAGGGATATTCATTCTCCTTTCATGCTACATGTGGCTTAAAAACTTAAAGTGGAAAAAGTGAAGACATGATTATCAACCCTTAGAGGTAAGGTATTCATGATATAAATAACATGTTTCCATCTTCCTTGTAAAGAAATTCTTCTCATTCCCTTTTTATCTAGTTGAAGTAGAGGATCCCTAGTTGTGGTAAATTCTTCTCTAGCTATTATGGTATCTATAATTTGAGAGTAGGGTTCTCTTACAATATGCAACACTAAAACTTCAAAAAAACTCTTCTCTATGGAAATAAACTGTAAACCATTCACTATTTCTTCACATTATTAAATATCTAAGTAAATTCCATAGAAATCTCATTACTTAACTCATTTAACTTTAATTTTTAGTTTAACAAATCACAATCCTTGAATTCTAGATCACACAGTACAACTTATAGAATTATCTAAGAACTAGTGGTTCACTTCTCATTGGTGGAGCTCTCATTTTTATAGTCACACCCTATAAAATATATTTTCTATGTAATTATTTACCTAAAAAAAAACTTGATTCTTCTCTCAATGTATTATTTCTTAATGTCATATAACCTTCAACTTATGGCATGCCTCAATTTACCCTTATCCCTTTTTAGTGGCATTTATGATAACTTATAAACAATGAGGAAGGCATTAAAGAGGGTTTTAAGATTTAAATTTTGACATGTTGGGACATAGAACATAGGTGTTCATAATGATGTGCATATATGACACATGGATATACACTCCCCCAAACCTATACATATGCACATGTCGACACACCTCTAGATATGGAACAACTAGAAATAATCCACAAAATATTTTTTTGGCAATTCTACTTTATTTATAATATAACTTAGTGAATATTGGTTACAACATAAATAAGTTTGTATACTTTAAATTATATGAATTCAATACTTTAAATATGATTGAATTTATCTCTATATTTTTCTCATGGGTGTGTTATTACTTCATGGGCCTCTCTCAAGGAGAGAGTTAATTTTCTTTGTGAAGATAACAATTATTTTTTAGTGTATAAAATGGACTATTGAAGTAGAACTTTATGATAACATGATTTGACATGCTAATGTTAAGCATTAATATATCAAATCACACTTCTTAAGTTTCATTGATTCATAAGATCTTTGTCATGGATTTAATTTCTCTCTATAGCCTAAGCTTTGACATTAGCTTGTTGAGAGCCCTAGAGGTTTTTAAAATGTAAAATCAAATCAATTAAATTTATTATTCCTTTTATGTTATATTTGTTTCTATTTATTTTACACATGTTCATGTATCTCTGTGGTCATTAGAAAAATGTGGAGGATGCATAAGTATCCATGTAACACTTGACCATGATTCTAAGAACATATATAATTTATGTGTTCTTAGTGTTTGCTAAAGAAAATAGGATGATATGGGTCTAGTAACTAGGGCTACAACTAATGTTTACACAATACCAAAAAATGAATCACTCATCCTTAAAATGGCATGAGAAGTTGGCGCAAGAGCACCAACTCATTTGGATGACTCATGAAGTATTTTTGTAATTATCATTTACAAAAAAATCTAAGGTATCATAAGGTCATAAAGATATTTATAATCAAATCAAATATTTTTGTAAGGTGATTGATGACATTTAACTCATGTAGACCTATGAGGTCCTAATTAGGTCAAACATCATCAAGCAACTTAAAGTGTGTTCAAAATGATTGTAAATGTTGTATTTTGACTCATAGTATTCATTTTGGCATATATTAGGGATATACATCATGTTTATTGTTGGTTTTCTAATTAGGGAAAAATGTTCTAAAAACCTATAGTAGTTGCATAAACCACTTAAAAACTAGTTGGGGACCATTGTAAATGGGATGATTGATGTTTATAAGGCTCTTTTGGTTCAAACACATGTATTTATTAGGATTTCAAGAAGTTGAATACATTTGTTTCTTTATGTCCCTACTTTATATCTATTTTTCTTATGGTTTAGAGAATTATATGAATACCTAGTACAATTTCACACCCTACAACTCACATTAATAGAATTAGAGGAGAACATATTTTTATATGCAATTTAAATTTGAAAAATTATTAAAATTTGAAGAAATTATTGCATTTTGTCAAGGTGGATCTAATCAAACCCGTGCCAATTAGGGCTTGAATATTAAAATGCATGCAATACACTATAGGATGAATCTAAATCCTATTGGAACAATAGTTCTTAGGGTCCCTTTGAAAATGAATTAAGTTGTAAATAAATATGTGGAATTACGAGAGGGAGAATATAATCATTGGGTCTAGTTTATGACAACATTGTTTGTGCGACTATGAATGTAGATTTGGATTTTTTGATAGATTTGAGGGATTTAGGAACCTTAAACCAATAGAAAACAAAATTGGTGTTAAATTTCATCTAGTTGGTATCTTTCAATGATCTATCGAGGGTTTTCAATTAATTTCTTTAGAAAATAGGGCTAATTGTGCCATTTAAATTGTTTGCATATCTATTTTGTCTTCGGTGTCCCAAAAAAACATATGTGATCTTTTGCATATATCATGTATATATGAGAAGGGTGTTGTGAATTAAATTTTTTTATGTGCATAAGGTGAGGGGTTGAAAAATCAAAGCCTAAAAATAGTCAATTAGAGCTATTATGCCTAGTTTCCATGCATCCATAAGGAATAAGATTTTAAGTAGAAGCATTTCATGTCAAACATAAGATTATCTTATGTTTCTTTTCTAGGATATCTAATGGGAATGATAAGAGACACTCATTTGAGGAGTCACCTTTGGGACTTTATTGAGTTTTATTATGTCCTTTTCTTCCAAAATACCTCCTCTACATTAGAAATGGAAGGAATTAAGAAGTAAATTCATCATTTGAAACTTCAAGTTAAATACCGCAAAGCTGTAAGGTATGAAAATTGAGTAGGATCCCGAGCCACCAGAGAAGAACTTTAGAACTCATTCTAAACACCAAAAAATAATTCAATAGAAGAAATGAAAATAGATGTATTAACACAACAATATCCAACTATATTATTAAATTTTAACTATTGATACCTCATTCTCCATCCAAATTAAAAAATTGGTCAAATTTTTTGTCTGTAACATTTCTTTTTCAAATTGTATTAGATGTTTTTGATAAGATAAATAGGTTTTAAGGGATCCTGAAACCCATAAGTTTTACAAAAAACAAGGCTAATAATAAGCAAAAGAAGCCCAGCCAAAACAGAGGTCCAATAGCTTAAAAAAGCTCGAAGGCCCAACCCAAAACAAAGGCCCACAGAAAGGCTAGAAAATAAACAAACTAAAATAGACTACAGAAAGCCTATCCAAAAGACAAAAGCCAAAAAGACAAAAATACAAAAGACAAGAAAACTAGTCTTCAGTAATCTTCTCCATTTCCTGCATAGTTTGAGCTGCCTCCAATATCTTTTGTTACTCCTTTGCCATTTGATCCTAGACCTTCTCCATGCCTTGATCCATACTAGAGAATGTACTGATTGTGGCTTGTCATCATCCAGCCTGGCCTTCTCCCTGTTCTGTCCTCCCTTCTCCACCAGGAAGCCCCTGTCCTTAAGTTTACCAGCTAGGGATTGGATGTTGTCATTCATCGAACTCAAGAGAGAAATCATCTGACTTGCCAGGTTGTGGTTGTAGTTTTCAAGATTTCTAATTCTCCTTTCATTTAAGCTTTCTCTATTATCCTGGTCCTCCTGGTTGTCAATACTAGTCTTTTTCTTAGTACTTTCCATCTGGAATGCCTTTTCTCTAACTTCCTCCAGCTCATGGAAGAGCCATTTGATTGATCTAAAGTTGTCAATCATACTACTACAAAGATTATTTAGAAGGTTCATTCCAGTCTCCCTTGCATTGTCTGAAATGGCTAGGATAGCTGGGTCTATGAGCTCATTGAGCCTAAGCTCCTCCAAGTTGTCCACTAGGATTTGAGGGTTCATAAATTCCCTAAAAATCCCCATAGTAGCAGTCCTCACATTGAAATTTTTCTAGGCCTTTCTTCTATTATTGACCTGCACTTCCCCCTCATTCTCACCAGTGATGACATTCACTTTTTCCTCCGAAGGAGGCTGAGACTGGACAGGGGAGAGGGGAAGAGGAATAACATCCGTCCTTTGATTTCTAGTCACCTCAACTCTCACTACCTCCCTCTTCCAACTCCTCCTCTGACTCATTGTCAGAATCTTCTGTATCCATTTCCTCCTCCTTCTCAGCATAACTCTCTTTTTCTTGAGCTTGGCCGTGATCCCTAGGGCTTTTCCTGTTGGGAGTTGTAGTTGTGGATTGTTTCCTACCTTGACCTTTATTCTTCTTTCCTGAGGTAACATTCTCCTCCTCCGAGCTAATACTCTCAATGTCATCAGAGTCTGAAGAAGAGCTGGAGCTACCTTTGTCAACATCCTCAACTTGAGGAGGGTTTTTGCATATAGACTGAGCTTTGAAATGCTCATGGATAAGGAGCAATAAACCCTCATGCAAAGCAAGGTTAACAGTGGCTTTCTTCTTGAAACTAGAGATAGCCTTGTTCATAGAAGTGAGAAGGTAAAAGGGAATGGAAATTTTACTCTTATGGTGAAAATGATTTAAAATCACAAAATAGTGAGTTCTGACTCGATCAAACCTAGGGTCCAGGGTAACATAATCAATGAGGGCATATAAAACATACGTCTAGAACTTCTTTATAGTCTTCGTCACATAGAAAGACTCTTTCTTTTCCAACTTGTTCATCTCTGCAAAAATTTTCACGAACTCCTTGACTGCATTGGACAAAAGTTTCTTGTCCCTGTAGAATTTGAAACCCTCCATAGGGATACCAGTGACCTCCGCAACCACCTCCTCTATGATTTGGAAAGAAACCCCATTCACCTTGACCTTGCCATTGTTCCACGAGTTCACCATGCTGTTGGTGACCTCAGGGTCAAAACCATGGAGTTTCTCAAAAAAATTTGCAACCTCTCCCTTTTCCAATTTTTTCCAGACTTTGCCCATATTCTTCCACTTCTCCACTTCACCCATTGGCTCCTTTCTGCTCCGTTCTCTAGTCATGAAATCCATTTTTTCTTCAACTATTCTCATGAGCCCCAATCTCTAAAAATTTTTTCTAGCCAAGATTTTAGCTCTGTTTCTATTATTGGGTTTGTGATCATTCACCTCTTTGATACAATAGCAAGTGAAAATGATAATGATCCTCCAAACGTGTCAAAATGATGGAAAAAATCCCTTGAGATTACAACAACCAAGAGACTTATTATGGCTCGTACCAACATCCAATATTTCTTTATTAAACATGATAGCAGTTAGATTGACCCATACTTTTGTAGATTTTCTCCAGCTTGATTATTGACTTAGCCTCCATCGAAAAATCTTTTTCAGAATGACAGGTCATCTCTTTGTCAACTCCCGCCCCTTTGTTAGCGAACCAGTCAGCAACTGGGTTTGCCTCTCTAAACGCATGAGTGACATGGACCTTCTCAAATTTTGTGAGGGCGAAACATGTGTCATCAATTATATTTGCAATCGACCACGAGGGGGGGGAGATTCCATTAATTTTGTTAATTATGTTTTTGGAGTCCCCTTCAAGCCAAAGTTTGGAAATGCCAGCTTTACCACACTGCATGCGGCTTTTCCTTCGGCCAAATGGTTGGTCTGGGTACCAAGCGGGAGAGCAAAGGCCGCAATACCCTCCCCAAAATTGTTTCTTATTATTCCATCGCTTCCAGAGGGGCCTGGGTTTCCCTTAGAAGTTCCATCAAAGTTGGTTTTTGACCACCCTTCTGAGGTAGAATCCATCTGGCATCCTGTCTTTTGGGATTCCTATCTTTTTCTTTAACTGTCTTCCTGTCCCCTATATCAACTTCCCCCTCCTTCATCACTTGAAGGTTTTCTTTTATGTTTTTCAAAATCTTCCTTCCCAAAATTATTTTTGGCTCCTCTCTATCCTTGAAAATTCGGTTGTTCCTTTCCTTCCAGATGCTCCAGCAGAAGTGAGGCAAAAACTAGGAATAATTATCCTGTCAGCCATCAATTTTACAAAGGCTTTTCCAATGATTGAAAAGGTCAATAAGGTTATCTGGACAGCACCAGAGAATCTCCATATATTGATTAAGAGAACTCCACACCTCCCTAGCAAAGTCACATTGAATGAAGATATGATTTCCTGACTCAGACTGGTTTTTACAGAGCGGGCATCTGCTGGGCATAACATGGCCTCTCTTCATGAGATTATCTTCCGTTAAGATTTTGTTCTGAAGGGCCAGCCAATAAAATATGTTGATCTATGGAGTGAGGCCCTTGAGACAAGCATCTTTCCAAGGGGGTTTCTCCTTTAAACCCCAGAGAGAGTTGTAGCCAGAAGCAACAGAAAAATTGTATTAGATGTTAGTTATAGTTTTCCTCTTACAAAAATATTACACATGGACTAGTTAAGCTAATTAATATGCAATCATTTATGTTTTCCTAAGAAATATCTTTTTATCACTTAACATATACAATATACATACAAATGTACATATCAAGTTGAGGAAACATTATTGGACATTATTGGACATTATGATATGTGGCACAAGGTTTGACAAGCCTAGCCTTCAAGGCCTTATCCTGAAATATATACCTATTAAATTTAAAAATGCACAAATAAAATTGAATAATTGTTTAATAAGTTTGGTGCAATCTTGTGAGAAAAAATTTAAATACATGCATACTCCCCTCACCTGACTTCCTCCATGGTTTAGACTTCTCAGATGCTTTTACAAGATCTTTCCATACTTTCACAATTATATGGATTGATCTTTTCTGAACCTTATCTTGGTGATTCAAGGTTTTTTATCTTCATTTTTTGGTTGCATAAATATATCTTATAGTTTTGATACATTAATAACTTTATCTTCTTTATAGACCAATCTATACCAAATTTGGTCTCCATGTCCTAGATAACTAATTTTTTTAATTGCATGGGTGTCTTTGAGAATGGAAAATGTAGATGGTCATTGAATCATTAAATGCATTCTTCCCTCAACAAACTTACAAACATTTTTCCAGCATTTGGCATTTGGACTTCATCTAAAATCACATCCTCTCTTATCTTGGTATTTTAGTTATTAATGCAAGATGAAATACTTGGTATGTTGGAATAAGTTTCTTTCCTAGAATTGGTTGAGACATTGGAAGTATTTCTTCCCTACTACACACTCTTAGATTTTACTAGTATTGAATTCCTCCTAGAACTTACACTTGGCCTAGGAGTGGTTGGGGAATAAGTTGGTTCTATTTGACATACTTGATTTGGCTGCAAAGTCTCAAGGTATTTAATAGATGATTTTTCTATACATCTGGAAAGTAATGTCAAAACTATCTCATCTAGTTTGTTCATAGTCTCTTTTCCTAACATGGAAGCCAATGCCTCTTTTTTATCGTTAGTCTCAAAGAAAAAATAGAAAAAATTATACATATATAAAATGACAATGTACTTACTTGTGTCCATATTATTCTCTCTTTCCTCTATTGCTCAACATCTTGAAATATCTACTAGGAGTTCATACTTAGATTAATGGGAGATTTAAAATAAATGATAGATTAATGAGAAATCTTTACCTTGATTGATTCTCTAAATTTTAATTCCTATGAGATATCTCTTAAGAGTTCAAACCCTATGATAGAATTAATAACTAAAAAGAAAAGACCAAATAACCTAAATCAATTGAAGCTTGACCATTCTTTATCTAGTTCCATTCCTTTTGTACAAATTAACTAGAAAAAAATCTATCTAAATATCTTTGTATTGTCAAAAGGAGAAAAGCATACCATGTTTTCATGTTTAAAGAAAAAAGGGAGGTTTAATTTCTATTAATCTACCCCCTACTCTCTATCTCACAATATTTAAATTGAATAATCAAATACTATGTCTATTATATGTTTTTGAATTAAAAAAGCAACCAAAACAAGGGATTCATCCCTTACAATAAACAAACTGGCCAACAACCAAAAAATTACCACCAAACAAAATTACCCCCTACTGCCAACAATCCAAACAAAAACAACACCCAAAGGATCATTATAAAAAGTCTTACCAGGCAAAAAACTACTATTCCTAAAACAATACTACTTAAACTGAACAAGTCTTAAAACAAAGGCCAAACCACCTTAAAACAAACTAAGTTGAAGAACCAACAAACCATAAAACAAGAAAACCAAGGGGAGCAGGCATGAATTGGGCTTCTTCTTCTCATCCTTCCCTTTAAGGAGGATGTTGGCCTAGTCCTTTGTTAGAAAATCAAACAATATCCTAGAGTCTTCATCAGTCAAGTCCCCATCCTGATTATTCTTTAGCAGGTGTAGAGTAGTGGCTACTGCATATGTCACCTTGATGGTGAACTTTGCCAAAAGTTTTACTATTTCCTCTAGGGAATGCACTCTCTCCCTCATCTCTTTGTTAGCTAGCTTAAGAGTCTCCTTGAGGACCTCTTGGTTTCCACTCGTATTATCATCCACCATATCCTTTCAAATTTCCTAAAATATCGAGGGGTTAAAGAAAATCTTACCTTTAGGTATTACCCTAGCAGGCAAAGAAATTTCCATGGGGGAGGGGGGCTCTTTCCACCATATTAGGGAACTGGTCCTACATGAGATCTACAAACCCCATAGTAATTGAAGCCAATAAATGGGTCATCTCTTTACCTCCCTTAGTTACACCACCTGAGCCTAACATTGAAGAGTCTGAGACTTCCACCTCCTTTTCCTCTTCATTCCCCAAGCCATAGTTTGAAGTCTTCTATTTTATTCTTTGTTTAGGGTGGGCCATCTCCTCAGAATTTGAATCCTCCTCCTATAAAGCTGTGGACCTCAACTTCCTTTTAGTATTAGTTTTTGGAATTCTTCTAGATCTTCACTTTCCACCTCTCACCTCATCTTTTGAGTCCTCTAGCTCCTTCTCCTTCCCCCTTTTTTTTTTTTTCATTCTTTTACTAGCGAGGAACCTTCCTCTCCTCAGGGGATCCACTTGGTGAAGGTTGGGGGGTAGGGGATCTAGGGCCAATAAGTCTAAGTGAGATATAGTGGGGATGAGGGTTATGGGGAGCCAAGATATCAACCTCCAAAATCCTAGGATGTAATAAGGACAGGTGATATTGGTAGAGTTGAAACATCAAACCCTCATGGAGGATAGTATAACTAACCCCCTTTTTCATCTTCTCCTTAACATTAGAAATTGTATCCACTAATTCATGCAGCAAGAAGAATGAAATAGAAATATAATCATGATGATGGAAATGATCTAAGAGAGGAAAATGATAATAATACAAAACACTATAACTCCCTTCAAGGGTTAAATATTTTATTAGTACCAAGGAAACTTCATTCCAAGGCTTTGGAAGTTTCTTCCACAAAAACCCTCCACAATGGTGAATGGGTTCTTTTCCCTCCTAGAAGAAGTGATTTAAGATAGTTTCATCAGCAACCCTAGTCATCTTCTAGTACTTTCTTTCTTTCATCACCAGGCTCGCCATAAAGGAGATAACTTGCTCAACAATTTGGAATGTGATACTATTTATAATAACTTTCCTATCTTCCTAGGAGTTAAAAAATTACTGAGAACAACTCTCATCAAATCCATTTAGCACCTCCATTAATGAGACCAATCCCCCCTCTTTTAGCATGTACCAAATTAGGAGCTTATGGACACTATCCTCAATCATCATAGGCTAAATGCGTAGAAGATCTACGCCCATATTGAAAACCTTCTCCAAAATTATCTCTTCTTTCAAAACTCTAAACCAAAGGAAAATATTAAAAAACTAGTCACACTTATGTGAAAAAATGGGTTTCACTGAGTACTCATAAAGGCTTTACTCTCATGAATGCCTGTTTCACTTCTTGTCTTAGTTATCATGTGGCAACTATCATTGCCACAAATCCATTCTTTTTCATCATTCCCAATAATTTGAAACCTTTTAAATTTTGGATTTTTAGTCAGTGCCAAGTACAAAGCTATGTACAAGAAAATCCTAAAAACTACACCCACATTGTACTTTGATATACTTTCCCTTTTGAACCATGCAAATTTATTATTGTAAGTACTTCTTTCATCATTCCTTTCCATCTATCCATAGTGACCTGGCCTTGTTACTCCACTCATCATCGAGTTGTCACTAAGATCCAAAAGGTCTCTCTAACTATACTTAATCATGGGATAATATCCTTATTCACTAAAAGTCTTACCAAATTTGGTGACACTCTAAAATCTCTCCAACAATGTAAGCCATGCACTCTCAGACCTAATGCACCATCTTATCTACCACCCTGTTGCCCTCTCGAAATATATGTTGCAATTCAAACATTTTTAGGAAGAGTAATAAATTCCTTATATCTTCTATCACCCTTTTGATCACCCATCCATCTTTCATGTTTTCTTTCACTATTTCTATAATAAATTTTGAATCACCTTCAATCTCCACATTCTCCTATCCCACACTAATAACCATTTTCAAGCCCCAAAAGAGCACCATGGCTTTCGTAGTATTATTCAAGACTTTCCCTAGATTACCAACATAAGCCAAAAGCATTCTTCCCTCCCCATCTCTAACCATAACCCTTCCACCCGAACCCTCCTTTCTCGTAACATCATCAAAATTAAGTTTAACCTAGTTCTCCTTAGGGGTCTCCATATCTCTCTTTTTATGTAAAGTTGCTTGGAATTTTTAACCTCCATGAAACCTTCTTCGAGGTTCCAGTTCTTGGAAATCCTTTGTTTAGTCATATTGGGAGGAACATCTGGTTTCCTCCACTTAAAATTCTTCATATTCTCCACTATCAACTTGAATATGATATTTGTAACAATCCCCTCACTTCCCTCCTCATTTCTAAAACCCCTATTATTTATCTCCTTCCAAATGCCCTAGCATACAATGAGGGATCACTTTCCACATTTGGATAGGGAGGGAATGGAGGAATGGGCATTGCCAATTCTAAACAAATTGATCAATCCCCTTATCGAACACCCAAACTATTTCCAATTTCTGTAACAACCTACCCCATATGTTAATAGCATGGCTACAATCTAAGAATATATGGGGGCTATTCTCCTCCTCACTTTTACATAAGTAGCATCTGTTAAGTAATTGGAATCTCCTTTTCCTTAAGTTATCAATAGTAAGGATCTTCCTATGCATGGAGACCCAAAAAAAATATTGACCTTCAGGATTAGATGGCTAAGCCAAATTCTCCTCCAACATTTAGGCTCCATATCTTTCTCAAAAATCATCCTATAAGAAGAGTTGATAGAAAAATCCCCAGACATGGTTACCCTCTAGATATAGGTGTCATTTTGAGACACCCTCAGGATTCTATAGCTTTTCAAGAGATCTTCTAGTTCCTCCACCAGATTTCCACCATCTAAGTGATCATGTTGCAATTGTATCTTTTTCCACCTCCTATCTGGTCCAAAAAAATTTCTCACCTTACTTCCCACCTACAATTGGAGGTAGTCTATAAGACTACCATACTTCATTCAGATTAGGAGTTTCCCAACTAACCAAGTATCCTCCCAAAAATTAACTTGATTACCATCTCCTACCAGCCACCTCACTCCTTCTCTAAGTAAAATTTTGATCTTTAATATGTTACCCCAAATTTTGGATCTCATAGGAAGGTTATTTATCCAAATGTAGTGCATAAAATTCAAATTTCCCAAATACTTAGCTTTAAAAATATTACACCACTTAGCCTTATCCTTCATTAGTTTCTAACCAACCTTAGTAAGAAGAGCGTTGTTTAAGTCAAAAATCTTTCTAATACCTAAACCTCCTCTATCTTTTAGTCTATACATAGTATCCCAACTTAGTAGACTTAATCTGTTCTCCTCCCCCCCCCCCTCGACCAAAGGAAGTTTATTTGGATTTTATCATATTTCTCCACCATAACCTAAGTGATTTTGAAAAAGGAGAGGAAATAGATTGGGATCCCTTGAAGGAATAAAGTCAAAAGTTGTAGCTTACCCACACTACTCAAGGTTTTACCTTTCCACCCAATCAACTTCTTTTGAGTTTTTTCTAGAATGGTATTCCAAAAATGATTTATTACCTCTTTGATAGTCAGAGGAAGCCTTAGGTATGCATTAGAGAGGGATACAATACTGCAACCTAGGATATTTATCACCCTCCTCTAGATATCCAACTTAGTGTTGAAAAAGAAAACCTTACTTTTATCCAAATTAATTTTTTGTCTCGCGTTAACTACATATATCTTCAAGACATATTTAAAAGCTTTTGCTTCTACTACTAAAGAGTCTCCACTTAAGAAAGTATCATCCATGAGTTGTTTTATTACCTCTACCTATGGTGAAGTAGTAGGTTTAATGCCTTTGATCTCCCCTCATTCCACTTTTCTCAAGAACGCTCTTCCCAATACTTTTGTAACCATGATGAGTAGATAGGGAGAAGTGAGATCCCCTTGTATTAGACCTCTTTCCCCATTGAAGTCTTCCCAAGGTGATCATTCACCAACACCAAGTAATTAACAGTCTCAACCATCGATCTAATCAATTTTATAACTCCTCGACTAAAGCCAATTTTCTCCATGAATTCATATAGGAAATACCAACTAATCTTGTCATAAGCTTTAGAAATATCTAACTTTAAAGCCATAAGTGGATTACCACTCTTCTCCATAGAGTGTAGCAGCTCATGAGTAGTTATAGTAGCACCAAGTATTTGATGGCTTGGGACAAACCCATTCTAAGTTTTCCCAATAAATTTATGCAGTAGCGACTTCATAAAATTCACCATTATCTTAGAGAAGATCTTATAAGTGGTGTTACATAGGATAATAGGTATGAAATTAGAAAGAGCCCTTGAGTCCTTAATTTTTGGGACCAAAACTATGAATGATTTATGAAGTCACTTGAGTAACTTCTCAATATTGAAGAAATCACATGCAACTCTAATCAGATCAACCTTTATAATCTCCCAGAAGTGTTGAAAGAAGGTTGGGGGGAAAACATCAAGGCCCGTGGACTTGTAAGCTTTCATAGAGAAAAAAACTCTCTGAACTTCCTTCTTAGTGACCAAATGTTTAAGCTCCTTATTCTCCCCTACTGAGATCACATTAGGCATGGAATCAATCAACCATTTTTTATCCTCCCTATTGAAGGCCCTTTTCTCCTCCTTATAATAATTTTTGAAGTAACTACTAGCCCAACTTCCAATCTCTCCCATTTTTGTTAACTTTATATTTTTATTAGCCACCACAACATCAATAGTATATATCCCTTTATCGATGGAGGCTAGTCTATGGAATTTTTTTGTATTACTATCTTCCAAATTTAACCATAAAACTCTTGATCTTTGCTTCCAAAAAGTTTCCTCTCTGATCACTATGCCCTTACACACCCTCCTACAATTTTCCTCTTCTGAAGCCAAGCCCTCCCCCATCACCTTTTGGAGCTCCTCCAACTTCCCTTCCACCTCCTTCTTTGTCTTAAATATATCTCCAAAGTAACTCTTTTTCCATGGTCTAATATTCCATCTCACATTATCCAGTTTGTCAAAGAGCTTGAATATTGTAGTTCCTTCAACTTTTATACCCCACCACTCCTCCACCTAAGATCAAAAGTCTAGGTGAGATTGCCACATTATTTCATATCTAAAAGGTCTTGAGCCCCCCTACAACTTCTCTTTCCAATTAGAAATTATAGGGACATGATTCAAGACCATCCTGGGTAATCCCAAGAGAGTAGCAAAAGTCATCCCATCCCAGCCAACCGAGACAAGGAGTCTATCTAGTTTGACTTGAACCGCTTCCTATTATTTGACCAAGTAAACTTGACATCATGTATCTCCATATCCATCTTGTCATTTTTGTTTATGAATGCAACCAAATCCTTCATACTATCAGTAAAATCCACCGCTCCTCCAACCTTCTCAAAGGGATACAATGGGGAATTAAAATCTCCCTTGCAAAAATTGATGGTATAGGAAATAGGCCAATTCCTCCTAGAGCTGGCCTCTTCAATGCCTTGAATTTGGGGCATACACATCAATGACATTCTAGGTCTTGTCATCTTTCCTATGCTCTATAATAAGATAATTTTTAGAATAATGTACGACGTTCCCTTTACCAACACTAGGGTTCCAAAAGGAAGCCACACCTCCTAAAACTCCCACTACTTCACTGTAAAAAAATTGGCCACTAGCCAAATATAACTCACAATACTTTCTAGGTTAGCCATGGTCATTTTAACTTCCTAAATCAGAAGGATGTCAATCCTTATATTAGACAACTACTACTTAAGTGCAAAATATTGCTGAGGGCTGTTTAACCCCCCAATATTCCAAGATAGAATAATTATTTTCTACCCTTGGTCATAGCCTCCAAGATAGGTTGTTTTCCACTAGCCACCTCCCTTGACATCTGTTTCATTCTCCTATTTTGTTTCCCTAATTTTCCCACATCTAACTTCAACTCCTTTCCCCCTTCAGGTTTCTTTGAAACTGTGGTCTACCTTCTCTAAGTTTTCCTTTCCCCTCCTCTTCCCCAAGTGAGGAAGTTGAGGTAGTGGGTTTTTCTATTAGCTTGGTAGTTGGGGGAACATCTTCACACCAAGAACACGTGCCACCTCTTTTTCTTCCAAGTCTTTCCCCTTAACTTATAAAATATCTTTACATCTATCCTCTAAACCCCTATACACCTCCTCAATCACCATATTTCTCATGGGGGTGTTAGAAGTTGTAATATTTCCTTGGTGTGTTTATAAACCAAGGTTAGACCTCCTTTCTTATTGTTATAATATATTAGGATATAAGCCAAGGTATCCTAATATATTTCTTTTTTGTCCTTTTTCCACTACATCTTATTTTGTCATCTAGTGGAATATGTGAGGACAAATATATATTGTAATTTAGATTATTCCTCCTTAAGAGGAATCTCACACTTGGCCTCACACACATATGAATGGTGGCATTCATAGACATGGGAGTTACATTCTAACTCCTCTCTCTCATCTCTATTTAAGAGATGACCCTTCTCTCTCATTTCTAATGAGGTTTTCTTCTTCTTCCCAATTATTGTATGAGTGATTTCTCTCTCTCTCTCTCTCTCTCTCTCTCTCTTCTTAGGCTTTTCATGCCTCATTCATAATGTCACAAGGGGTTTTCTTTGCTTTCCCCTTTCCAAATTTCTTGTCTCATGGTGTTGGGTCTTGAAGCTTTCTCTCTCCTATCTTATGGTAATATCTTTTCATGCATTAACTCACTTAGATTCTTTCCTAGTTTTTTGCTTATTTCCATGTTTCTTTTTCCATTTCTAACATGGTATCAGAGCAGTTTAATCTTTGTTTTTTGAGTGTTTGCATGAAAGTACAATTTGAAGGAGACTCTTGAGAGATATTTCACTAATTTTTTTTCTTCTTAAGTTGGAAGGAATTGAATTTTTTTTGGGGTTTGGATGGTTTACCGCCAAACCCGATTAACTTCTGTTTGCTCTAATCTATGCAGGTTTTGATATATTGTTGATAAAAAAAATAAAAAAAATTTAAAGAATTAAAAAATTTCCCTAATATTTTTTGTAGGGAAGACTTCATACTTCTAAGTTTGATTATTATTATTTTAATTGCACTTTCACTTTTCACTATTTGGTTAAATCTATCTCATATATATATCTATATTTTTTTAAGTAATTAATTAATTTAAAATATTCTCTTATTTGCCTTATTTTTTATAATCTCTTCATCCGAGTTATTTCTTTTGTTTCTTATTTCATTGCATTGAATTATCTGGACATGCATTGGATTATTTACATGAATAACGTCTCTGATCTATTTGTTGTTTTACTCCAGCTCATACTCTATTATGAGTTTGTACCATTTTTTTTAATTCATTCTCTGCATTCTCTATCTTTTTTCAAAAATCAAATCATTACTTTTATTTTTGCATGCCTTGCATGCACTGTCTTTTGTCTTTTGCATGCTCTGTCGAAAGTGAATGAACAACTATTCAAGAAGCTCATGGGGCAGATTACTAATGTCTTGAGAAAGCATATGGCATATTGTTCGAGATGCTCATGAGATCATGCTTGGTGAATGTATGATAGTCTGAGAGGCAGGCATGTCATGTGTGGTTTACCAGCTAGTCTCCTTGTTTGTTCTTATCATGCTCTGTATCTTTTATCAGCAAACTTGATGTAAAATTGAACCATTATGTTGTAGCATAGCACTTTCTCTGTATTTACTCCACCATGTTTGATTCTTAAGATTACTGAGGATTTCACCCAAGTTCGTTTGCGGAATGCCCCGGAGTCTAATAATCTTCGTTCATAGGTGATATTTTTTTCACCTGTCTTATTCTTTTTATTTGAAGCTTCTAGATTTTGTTAATGGATTCACAAACTTCACGCATCAAATCCAGCAAATCCGTAATTCTACATCAGTCAAAAAAAAATTCCAATTTTTTCTTCTTGTTTTTTGGCTTGCGCGAGGTCTGGAAATTTGGCTCCATGGGCTCGTTTCAATAGCGAGGTAAGCTATTTAGTTTTTTTCAAATTTAACCGTTCACCCCTCTTTGGCCTCAAACCCTTGTTACCATCACCATTTTCATCGAGTTCCTTGAAACCCCTACTTTGTGTATAGTTGGCATGGTCAATGGCAACATTCCATCCCTCAATGGATTTTCGAGGACAGAGTTCTTGTTTGCATCTATGTTTTTGTTGCATCTGAATCAATTTTCCTTCTTTGGACATCCAAATACTCCTGGCACGAACATGGGCCTGGATTTCAAGAAGGGAATGCATGCGATATAGAGTAGCATCTACTTGCTTTCTCACCAAGTACCCATGAACCAATGCTTGCAGCTTCACCAAACCCTTCAGGGCTCTCAAGGCTTTCCTAGCCAAATATCCTCGGAAAGCAGTCTGAATCTTTACAGCTGCCCTTTGTTCTTTGCAAGAGTACAGAGAGAAATGTCCATTTCTTGTCAAGCGGACCACCACAACTACTGCCTCTTCCGCTGCACATGCACAGAACATGCATGCAGTGGCTGTAGCTACTGCTATAACAGTTGCAGCTATGGCAGCGGCAGAGGCACACATTTAGCCTGCAGTGAAGATTGCCAATGGTTTTCTTCAAACCCTTGTTTTTTTTTTCAAAAACATTTTTTTTTGAAATAGTTCTTTTATATTATTAGAATAAAGCTTCAATATTATAATTTTTTTTTGAGAAAAATATTTTCTAAACATTTCATAACAAAGTATTATTGTAAAAAAATGTATTGTTCAAATTATTATTTTTCAACAATTTCTTAGCATAAATTTTTTTTAACATTTAAAAAAAAAAAGAATATTTATCTAATTGCAAGTTTCTTATATTTTTTATTAGTTCAAACAATCTTAAAATTAGAATTTTATTCAACATAGAAAGGAATGAAAACCTTTTGTTGGACAAATGTGATCAAATTTTCTATCTAACTTTTTGTTCTAGTAATTTTTTGGGAATCAATATTTTTTTTTTGAAAATTTGATCTCTCTTTATATTAAAAAGAAAATATAATTGATAATTATTTGCTAGATCCTTCCTTTCTTTATATCTCTCTAACCTTTCTCTTCATTTATTCTTTTTTTTCTAGATTCTTGTCTTTGTTGGTGGTCCCATCCTTATATCTTCTCACTTGTGTTCACCTTGCATGGAGATTTTAATTGATAACTTATGCTTATTTCTCTTCCACATACTTCTTTTTATCTCAAATTATTCAGGTTTATGAGTTATCTTACACTATTGCCTTCATTATTTAATGATTTGAATTTACTATGTTCTAATGATCTATCTGCACATGGTTGCAGTTTTATGCTTTTATAGCATCTCTTTATGATCATAGTAGCATTTTATGGTTTAATACCATTCTTTTATTATATATATATTTTTTGTAAGTTGCATTGGGAGTCAATTTATCAAAGTTAACTATTGTGAACCCGACAGTTTTAAACTGACTCGTGGTTGCCTTATCCGGCCTGTGGAGTATCCCTCCAACCTATAATTGGTGTGCACTTACTTCAATGGAGTTTTTGTCCATTTTTTCCACTTTATTCCTCAATTCAAGGATGATATTTTATGGGGATTTCCCATTTCAATCTCTTTATCTCCTTGGTGTATGCTCCTAGTTTTGATTTAGTCATGGTATGACTTCCTACACTTTGCTCATTTTTGAGTGTATAGATGACGAGGCTACCATATCTTGGAGCACTCCTATATTGGAGACTTTATTTGAGGAAGTTGTTTTGACCCACGTTGATCTTTTTCCTCATGGCAATGATGTTGCTTGTCCATGATGGATTTCTTATTTGAAGGCAATATGTTGTTACTCCTCATAAACCCTTCCTTTGGTCCACTTCAGCTATAATTCTTGGAATAATTGTAACTTGAATTATTTGGTGCTTAAGACACATGTTCTACTTATTTATTATTGTCTATCTTATATTTCTTTGATAAATATACAATGTGATAATGTTCTGCATACTTTTTTTCCTAGATCGTGGGTCATGCAGGTGATGGAGTCGCGACCCCTTCACTTATAGTGGGATGACTCATTAAGTGGACTGTCTATATCCATGTGATTGATGCAATGTTGATGCAGGTTTCATTAGTTGTCCTTGTCTATGGTCATTTGTGCATTAGTATGTTCATTTCATGAGAGATTTATTGCATCTATTATGATCATTTTGAGCTTATGACTTATTTTAGATATCATGTTAACTCCATTGCATGTTGGTGAACACATTCATTTATCCTCATCTCTCTCCTTGATTAAATTATTATAACTTCATTTTTTTACTAACTTGACCATTCAATGTAATTTGACTTGTGGATAGTTGTCTTGTTTTTTGTTCTCTACTTTTTTTTCCAGGTGATCCATCAAGGAACCTTCTCAATTTTTCACATATGAAGATGTGTCTATGCTTCCACCTGATCACATTCAAAGGGCTCATGTACTTCTCTTGGATCTAAAAATGTACCATATGGCTTGAAGATAATCAAATTACATCATATTGAAGATTAAGTTGCATATTGTTGTAAATTATGGGTTTAATACCCTTTGATGTAATTACCCCAAGTAAAGATTAAAGGGGGGTGTTAGAAGTTGTAATCTTTTCTTGGTGTGTTTATAAACCAAGGTTAGACCTCCTTTCTTATTGTTATAATATATTAGAATATAAGCCAAGGTATCCTAATATATTTTATTTTGTCCTTTTTCCACTACATCTTATTTTGTCATCTAGTGGAATATGTGAGGACAAATATATATTGTAATTTGTAATTTAGATTATTCCTCCTTAAGAGGAATCTCACACTTGGCCTCACACACGTATGAATGGTGGCATTCATAGACATGGGATTTACATTATAAATCCTCTCTCTCATCTCTATTTAAGAGATGACCCTTCTCTCTCATTTCTAATGAGGTTTTCTTCTTCTTCCCAATTATTGTATGAGCGATTGCTCTCTCTCTCTCTCTCTCTCTCTCTCTCTCTCTCTCTTCTTAGGCTTTTCATGCCTCATTCATAATGTCACAAAGGGTTTTCTTTGCTTTCCCCTTTCCAAATTTCTTGTCTCATGGTGTTGGGTCTTGAAGCTTTCTCTCTCCTATCTTATGGTAATATCTTTTCATGCATTAACTCACTTAGATTCTTTCTTGGTTTTTTTCTTATTTCCATATTTCTTTTTCCATTTCTAACAGTTCTTATAAGATCCTCAATACCTTGTAGAAATGGAAAATGACCTGTGACATCAATATCAAAAATCTCACCTTCCTCCACCATTCTTGAAGACCCACCTATCTCAAGAAACTTCTTAGAGATCTCAGCTGGTTTAATCGATCTTATATTTTCCCCATTAGAGGACAACAAAACCACCTCCTTAAGCCCCTCTAGAGCTATTTCTTCCTTTATCACCTTCCCTCCCATCTCTTCCTCCTCCTTTTCCTTCAGTACATCCTCTATTTCCTTATCCCTTACTTTCTCATCTCCCTTTCCAGAAGGCATGTTAATCTTTTTATAGTCAACAAACAAGTGTCCAAACATTGAACAATTCTAGCAGAAAAGCCTTGAATTTTCATAAACAATGGGTTGCACCTTCTTTCCTTACTTAGAACTCAACACAATGGACTTAGGTAGTGCAACACCAATCGCTACATTCACACTAAACCTCACAAAACCAATCTAGATTTTTTAAGGGTAACCATGTTCACCACCACAAAGTGTCCAAAGGAGTTCCTTATCAACTTAAGGACCCTTTCATCCCAAAATTCTAGAGGGAGACCTAGGAATATAAGCCAGACAAGAGCCAACATATTCAATTCTTTTGCTAGGTCTAAAGCAAGGTGCCATTTAGCCACCCTCAAACTATGCTTTCCATAGTACCAAGATCCAACAAGAAACATTATCATATATTTCGCTACTGTAAACTTGAAGCAGAAGAGACCCCGAAACATTGTTGAGATAGCCACACACCCTTTCACCTTCCACTTTTGACTAACCTACTTCCTAACCATCTAAATTGATGGTCAGAAGGCCACAAACCTACCAACCAGGCATAGTTTTAGATTGGCAGACACACTGTCGATCAAGCTATCCAGAATAATAATTTCAAACCCTCCTCTCCACTAATCACCTTGGAGGCTTCCATGGGGATGTGATTCATCTTCTCTCCTAGGACTACATCCTTCCATCCTTGAGTCACTATAGGGCTCATGTCTTTGTCCTGACAATCCATAGGGAGCACAACAGACTCTACAAGGTCCCCTCCAAAAAGATGCTCGGGATCCAATCCTCCTTGGAAACTCCCAGTTGAGGTTAGAATAAATTGCAGATCTAGGAAAATCCTTGGGATCTAGTTCATCTATGGAGGGTCAATCCCGCCCATCAAAATTCAAACACTGGGAGAGTGGGAAAAATGTGAAAAGTTGCAGAGCAAAAAGTTTATTATTATTATTGAAGAATTGTCTATTATATGTTCTGTAGTTGGAAAAAAAGAAGTCCAAAATGAAAACTAAAAGAAAAAATAGACCAACCAAAGAAACAAAAATTAATTGAAATAAAAAATTAGAATGACATATGGTAATTTTTTTAATATAGATAGGAATTTTTAATTTTTCTAAACCATTAGTGGGAACTATAATGATTATTTCATGTGAATCTAATGTGATTATTTGGGATTTAAAAAGTATGAAATATTAATTGTGGTGGTTTTTTGTGTTTAAAAATGTAGTGGTTAATGCTAACATTATCACCAACTTTGATGCATAAATGTAATCTATTTCAGATACTAATGTCAATATTAATGGTTCTTAATTTCACTCTATTTAAAACCTTAAATGTACCATATTATGCTTGCCAAAGATCATTTTTCAATTTAAATTTTTGGTCATCTTGTAACCATAATATTTGAGCTCTACCATGTTTTAGCATTATAATTTGATTTCCTTTCTTGATTCTTTTATTGAATCTTGTGCATTGGTTGGGGCTCTCTTTATTATAAAGTTCAATTTGGTTTAAAGGTAGGAGTCATGTTTCATTTGGCTAAACATTGAATTACTTATTAGGGTTATAATTTAATCTATCTTATTATTATAATTAAAAAATTAAATTTTATTTATTGTTATTTTTACTTTATAATTTGGTTCGCAATCAGATTTCAGTTTGGTTTAGGGATAGCTATAGGATACAATTTGGTTTGGGGTTTGTTTTGGTTTAAAATTCACATAAACATTATTTTATCATTTTATTTAGTTGTGTTATAGTCAAGGTTCAGTTATTTCTAGGATTTGGGCTTAATTTAGTTTAGATTTATGGTTTAATTTGATTTAGGAAATAATTAGGTTTAGGTTTAGGGCTAAACCTAGTTCATTGTTAGGTTTCAATTTTCTTTAAATAATGGATTTTATCTATTGTTTGAGTTTCAGATTACAACTATTAATGATTAAATTATTAAGGTTAAATTTGGATTACTAATAGGGGCATGTTTAGAGTTAAGTATTAAAATAATGTTTAGTGATTGTGGTAATTGTTTAAGATCGTGTACTATTGAATTATCTTTAAAATCATGGATAAAAAATAAGGTTGTTGTTTAGAGTTAGGGTTACAATTAAATGAAATTTAGGGCTGATAATTAATTTAGTTCATGTCATGCCCAAAATTTAGGGCAAAAATATGCCAATGAATATTTTTTTGAAGCCCTAATGTATTTTAAGTTAACAATTGAAGTGTAACTATGTTTATAACAATGTTGCAATTGTGAAACATGATTTGTCAAGTATACATCTCCAAAGATATCATGACTAACATCAATTGTGTGGTTATCCTATCATCATGACTAGTCTAATCAAACTCCCTCTATGGTTTCAAAGGTTGGATTCAATTAAATCTTATCTAACCATTTTAATAACACTTAATTCAAATTATCCTAGTTTAAGAGTTTAGCATAACTAATGGGTTAACCCTAGATTTCAAGTTTAATATCTATTATCTCAACTAAGGCTAAAGCCTTAAACTAGAATTTAGTTGTCATTTATAAGTTAACTAATCTGAGTGAGGTATCATCTAAGGTTTGGTAAATCAATTCTCAATTTAAAGTGAATGTTTGGATAAGATGATTAAATCAAAACCCCAAGTAAATGGTGAATTCATTAGTATTACTAACATTAGACATGATATTAGATTATTAACCACTATCTCCTAAATTGAACTTAATCACTTACTTTTTAACCTATGCCTTTATTTAATTAATTGAGTGTTATTAATTTTAAGTCTAAATTAAAGTAATTAAATTAGATCAAATACTCTAAGATTCACTTTAAGTCACTAAGTAATCCACTAAATTACTTTATTCATATTATGCATATAGAAACCCTTTTACAAAAATCAAATTTAAAACAAAAGTAATGATAACTTTATAATAAAATTTAAGTGTAATTAAAACTATCTTTAATAAAATTTACACTCAAACATTATTTAATAATATTCCCTTTTATTTGAATTTAAATAAGTAAATATAATTAAATAAAAAAATCATTTAAGCATTACTTTCATTTAAATAATAATATCCTCCTACTTTAATATTTTTAATGTCTTCTTTGATTTATCATTAAATTAGAAATATTTTATCTCTCTAAATTTAAGTTCAACAATTGAATGTTTATTCCTAAGGAAGTCATTTAAAATATATAAAAGAACTTTAATATTGTAGTCCTAATTAGTATTTCTTAAGGTTTTCTATGAAGATATTTTCCCCCTTTTGAATTCTATTTTTACTTTTACATTGTTCTTCCCCTAATCCTAATTCAAATTAGGGTTGGGTTAGTTTAGGTTTGAAATTTATCCTTTGTTCATGTTTCTCCTTCTAATCCTAATGATTTTTTTTTAAATTTACTTATTTTGGTTTTAAAGGTTGCATGTTTTTTTGAGAGCATGTCAATAGAGGCTATGGATGGATGCATAATTTCCTTATGAGGATTTCATGTATAACCTTTTTTTCTTATTTATGTTATTCCCATTTATTTTTATTTTTATTTTCTAAAATAAATCAAGAAAAACATGGGGAAGGGGTAGCGCAAGCCTCCCACCCCCCCAACCAACCACCCGAGCGGTGGCCACCACCATATTGGTGCTTGTGGTAGAAGAGGCCATATGTCCCATGTTTTTGGGGCTTGTGAAGGTTGAAGCCCCACGATAAATATAGTGGGGGCCTGTAGAGGTTGATGCCCTCTCTCTCCATATATATATACCCCATAGAGTTACATTTGATCTTCTTGGCAACTCTTCAAGCAATCACTCTTCATCTCTTCACAACCCTTCTTAACCTCTTGCTCAAGTTCACCAATTAATAGTATAAAAAACTAGTCCAACCTTGATTAGGTTAGCCCTTACACCTCCTTAAATAGGTAATTATGATTTTTTCCACTTAAACACCACCACAGATCTTAGGGTTTGGTCAAATTCATCAAATTCTTCCATCATTTTGTCTCCTCTTTTCTATTCTAGAAACTTCTCCAAACTTCTCCCTGAATTTTTGCATAGAAAATTTCTTAAACATAGTTTCCCTTGAATTAAATGCTCCAAGTCATCTATCCTTATCTTCAGCATGCTTTACATATTCTAGGAAATCAACTATGTCGGGTAGAAATCACAATTTTCTCTAAATCTATCAAATGTTGTCTATTGGCCAACACCATTTTCTGACACTTGATCATCATTGGATTACTTGGTCACTATTAACTATTATGTTCAACACATATATTGATATTGGGTCACTATTGATGCTTGGCCAACACTATCTTTTCTCAGCTTATATTGGCACTCGGTCAACTCTAGCATTACTCGACATAAACTTTAAGTTCCTTAATCTTCTACTCTTTTTCTCAGTCAATCCTATGCATTTTGATCAGTCTTTGATGACTTCTTATAGGCTTAAATATAACTATCTTCTTCACTTAGGTTATGATTAAATAATCAGTTTATCTTGCCAAAGTCTAAATAATCAAGTGCCCATTGTAGTTCCTCATAACTCAACCTTTCCTCAATGTCTTTTTGTTATGTTCTTCTTCGCAAATCCTTTTCATCAATCACCTTGATATGGAACTCAAATTAGATAGAAAATTGTCTTACCAATAAGGTTTGACATCAATGACAACATAACAATTGTCTCAATTGTGTTTCCAACAATCTCCCTCTTTGGCATTTATGGAAACACCTCTAGTTACCATGAAATCCAAAGTATATAATTGCTTCAAGAATCTCCCTCTATGTCCATTATTAGACATTCATTAATATTGTTAGTTCCATTATAATTCTCATCTCAATGCCCAACAATCTCTCTTTTTTCAATTTCATTTAATTCTCATCTATGTAGCTCTAATATACAACACATAACCTCCCTCTATCATATGAGATAATGAAATCAATTAGCTCCCTCTTGTAGAATAGTACCATCTGTATATAATCTCTCCTAATTACATTTTTTCCCTCTTTCTCATTAATGCATAGGTAACTACTTCATAGTCTCCTTCTTTGATTGTCTTCATCTTTCTCATACATCTTCACCATGTAAATATCTTCATGTCAGTACTTCTAATCTTATTCACCATCTATCATCCTAGCTTGTTTTTGATACAACATTCCGTTCTTCTTTCTTCACTACTTTAGGACACACCTAAAGTATGAATTTTTGCATCAATCTGTTAGATATTCTGATCAACTTGTTTGATGCAGAGATCCATCTCATCTTAAGTAGCCTTGTTTAGGGTAATCACCCCTTATTTACCTCTTAGATACTCATGTGCATCCCTAAGTAAAGCCTTAGTGAAAGTATAAATGATTAAGTCCTTAGTGTTCATGCACTCGAATCTCACTTCTTTATTTTGAACTAACTCTCTCTAATAATGATACTTGATAGAAATATGCTTGCTCTTTGCATGCATTATATGGTTCTTTTCTATATTTATGGCTCTTTTGCTATCACAATAGATAAAATCATTATCACTAAGCTCTTCCTTCATCCCTTTCAACAATTTCTTGATCCATATAATATTTGAACAATTCACTATTATTTCTACATATTCAACTCGGATTTTGATTGTGAAATATAGTTGTTCTTTGCTTGTTCATGAGACTAGTATTTTTCCTAGAAATAAAGCTCAAATTTTTGTCATCAACATTTCCTTCTCATTTTGCATTTGTGTACACTTTGAGTTCAAACTTATCATTCTTCTTATAATATAAACCATAGTCTTATGTTCCTTTCAAATATCTTAGTATCTTTTTCATTGCCATCATATGATTCTCCTTAGGGTTTATAGAAAATATTGTAACAAATCCAACTAATAGTAAAATATCAAGTATACTATGAACAACATATTGTAGTTTTCCAATCATTTATATATAATGTTTGGTTTACATCAATAGAATCATCATTCTTAGATAGCTTATGTCCTATAGCCATAGGCATGTTGACTGGTCTTGAGTTGTCCATCCCAAAGTTTTTAAGTGTATCCTTGATGTATCTTGATTGAGTAATCTAGATACCTTTCTTCTAATATACTTGTAATCCAACAAAAGATTTGATCTCACCAAACATAGAAATTTCAAATTCCTTCTACTTTGCATCTGCAAATGATTTGCCCATAATGCATATTGTCCTCCAAATATGATATCATCAACAAATATTTCAGCTAACAATATCCCTTTACGACCTTCATTGTTCAAGTATAGATTACTATTATCATTAGTTCTTGCAAATCCAATCTTTACCAAGTATGTGTGCATCCTTTCATACCATTCTCTAGGGGTTGTTCATACCATGTTTGTCTTGCTAGGGTCCAAAAATACTTTTGGATATTCAATGTAAATTTCTTCTTCTAGCATTCCATTTAGAAATGCAGATTTGACATCCATTTGATACACTTTAGAAAAATAGGAAAGTAGTGTTTGACTCCTTCCCATCTTGCAACTAGGGAAAATGCTTCCCCATATTCAATACCTTCTTCTTGTGCATATCCTTTGCATACCAATATATCTTTCTTCCTTGTGACTTCTCCTTTTTCATTAAACTTATTCCTAAATACCCACTTAGTACCAGTAATATTCTTGTCCTTAGGTCTAGGTACCAGTGTCCAAATTTTTTTCTTCTCTATTTATTCAATTTTTGCATTCATTGCTTGAATGAAATCTTCATTATCCAAAGCATCTTTTACTAATTTATGCTCAATCTTAGAAAGTAAACATGTATCACTTATAAGTCTTTTCCTTTTCATTACTCTAGAGTTTTTGTTTCTAATGATTTGATTAGGTGAATGGTGTCATCTCACATACTTTTCTAGTGTAGGTCCTTTTCTTCTTTCTTCTTGCAAAGGTGCATCTTAAAAATTGATTTCAAGTTCCTTTTGTATCTCTGCTTCTATTTCAAGTTTAGGTTCTTCTTTCTCAGCATTGTCTTTCAAAATTTTGACATCTTCTTCATGTATCTTGACATTATTATACTGATGCTCGAAACAAATAGTCTATTGCTCGATATCATGTTGTTGTGGCTTGACATATACTATTTGTTATTGCTCGGCATCTGTATTCTATTTCTCAGGTAAGGTGCATGGAAAGCCTTCATTGATATATATGAATATGTTGCAATATTTAGGTTCTATTTTATATTCTTTCATTTATCTCTTCATATTCATCAACTTTCACATTTGCACTTTCCATAACTTTGTTAGTGTTAGAGTTCAAACAATTATAAGCTTTGTTCTTAGTGGAATATCCTAGGAATATGCCTTCATCACTTTTAGCATAGAATTTTCCATTTCTATTATCCTTTAATATATAACATTTTCTTCCAAAAACTTGAAAATACTTTACATTAGGTGCATGCCCATACCATAATTCAAAGGGTGTAACATTTGTGCCTTTCTTGACTTGCACTCTATTCAAAGTATAAACATTTGTACTTATAGCTTCTATCCAATACTTCTGTGACACATTCTTCATCATTATCAATGTTTTAGCATAGTCCATGATTGGTCTATTCCTCCTTTCAACTATTCCATTTTGGGGAGGGATTCTAGGTGCTCACATTTTCTTTTTGATTCCTCTATCATTACATAATATGTTGAATTCATCACAGATAAATTCTCCTCTCCTATCAAATCTCAAGCACTTCATACTATTACCTATTTCCTTTTCAACTCTAGCCAAATACCACTTAAACAACTTAAAAGAATCTAATTTTTTAGTAAGAAACATTACAATCATCATTCTTGAATAATCATTGATAAATAAAATGAAATATTTGTCTCCATGGTAGCTTTGCACTCTAATAGGTCCACAAAGGTCAATATGAACCAATTCCAAATTTATCATTAGATGTATAGGTTTTTCTCTTGAAATCATACTTTGTCATTTTTCCCAATTGACAATGTTTAGACATAACATTATCATATTCCTTTAATCTTGGTAATCCTCTTACTCTTTTCATCTTTTTAATTCTTACCAAATTATTAAAGTTCACATGAAATAACCTCTTATTTCATAAGCATACATCTTTACTTGGTGCAAACAAGCATGTCTCATGAAATAAATCTAGATAGAAAAAATTACCTCTTGTTTGATCTCCACTTCCAATCAGTTTACCAGAAGCATCAAATACCTTTTCCTTTATATGATGGAATTCAACTATGTATCCTGATTTGTTCAACTATGGAACACTCAACAAATTATAGTTAATCCCTTCAACCAAATAAACATTTTCACACTTGACCTTATTAGTCAATTGTATTGATCTTTTACCCTTCACAAGACATGGTGCATTATTACCAAACTTAACACAACTACATTTGTATGGCTCCATGGTTTCAAACTTATTTGTATCACTAGTCATGTGATGTGAACAACCACTATCAATTATCCACATATCACCTTTATTCACATATGATATTAATACAATTTTCTCATCTTCATCAAAATCTTTTGTCATAGAAACATAGAAAACTTCTTCATCATTACTATCAAACTCATTATCAGTTTCTTCTTTAGCAATATAACAAGAGTTCTTACATTTTTCTTTGTAGTCCTTGCTTCTCCTATTATCTTAGTCATCTCTTCTTCATTGACACTTTCTTTTCCTTTTCTCATCCTTTTCTTCTCTTCCAAGACATCTTGCAACATAATGAATAACTTTGTTACATGAAAGACATATTATAGGAATTTTACATATCAATTTTCCTCTACCTCTTGGAAATATTTTAGCCATCAATGCTTCAAGCTCATCAAGTTCATCATCAGAAGCATCACTGTCACTATTCACACATTTTCCTTTTCCTTTCTTACTAACAACTAGTTGTGATTTAAAATAAGATTCAACAAAAGTACAAGTGAAACTATCAAAGTTTGGAAATTCAAAAGTAGTAAGCCTACCAAATACACCTTCCAAAGTCAAATTATTACTAGGAATATATCTCAATTCTTGTATTGCAAAAAATATAATAGTATAAATAGGAAGTAGGGTTCTAAGTACCTTGTTGATCATTGTCTCATCATCAATATTCCCATCTAATCCTCTTATAGAATTTACCACCTCTTTGATTCTTCCACATTATTGTACAATATTTTCTCCTTCTACCATTCTCATTTCATCAAATTTGCCTCTCAAGCTTTATGATTTTTCTCTCAATACATTTTTGTCTCCTCCATTGATAGTCTACAATGTATCCCAAATTTTCTTTGTAGTAGTGCAATCCTTTATGTCATCAAACTTGACATAGCTTAGGGCTGATGTAATCTCCAACATAGCCTAGTTATATTCTTTATTCTATTTCATCTGCTGAGCTGTTAGAGGACTGGGTATTGTCACATATGCATGCTTTGTATAGTGTATTGCATCATCTCCAATTCCTGCTAGATTCAACTTCATCAAATTCTTCCATGCGACGAGGTTCTCTTTGTTCAACTTTGACACCTCCTTTTTGTACATCTTGATCTTTAGCTCCAAGTACCTTCAAAAATAATTGAGGGGGGGGGGGGGTTGAGGTTTTGAATCAATTATCTTCAGGTCTAAATGTACCAATTGACCTTATAAACATTTTAAATACTTTAGATCTAAACATTCAATAGCTTGATCTTTATAAAGAACAATCAGTAATATAAACTTGCAATCCACTATCCTAATAGTATCAAACTTACAGAATGTAAAACATTAACAGTAAAACATCTCAATTGACATCTACACAAGTATACCACTAGGATTCAATGAGGAAACCCAATTTGGGAAAAACCACTAGTAAAATGTCACCAATTTTTTTTTCTTCTGAAGTGAGCTTTGTTAGGAGCCATCCCTATTAAAGGTTACATAACAAAGTGGTAAATGTGACCTTGTTGAAGGATTTAATCACCCTATTTAGAGTATCATTGTTAGAGAGCTTAAGAACATTCCATTAGAATTTCACCTTGATTAAAAGATTTACAATTATCCTTAGTCTCTTGATTAAGTACATCAATCAATAACATCAAAAAATTATCCAACCTTGATTAGGTTAGCCCTTACACCTCCATAAATAAGTAATTTTAATCATTTTCTTCTTAAACATCATCTTAGATCTAAGGGTTTGGTTAGATTTAATGAATCCTTCCACCATTTCACTTTCTCCTTTCTTTTCTAGAAACTTATCCAAACTTTTATTTTAATTCTTGTCTAGAAATACTCAAACACATTTTCCCTTGAATTAAATGCTCCTAGATCATGCATCCTTACTATTAACATTCTTTTCATATTCCAAGAAATCAACTATGTCAGCTGGAAATCATGATTTGTTCTTAATCTGTCAAATTTGGCTCTTAACCAACACTATATTTGGACACTCAATCATCACTGGATTACTCATTTGCTAATAATTATTCTATTTGTCACATATACTAACACTTGATCACTACTAGTGCTTGATTGACACTATCATTTCTTAGCTTATACTGACGATCGGTTGACACTAGCATCACTCAACATAAACTTCAAGTTCCTTATTCTTCTACTCTTTTTCCCTATCAAGCTTATACATTTGGTCATTCTTTGATGACTTCTTTTAGGCTTCAATGCAACTATCTTATTCACTTAGGTTATGATTAAACATGCACTTTATCTTGTCAAGGTATAAGTAATCAAAATCCCACTGTAGTTCCTCATAACCCAAATTTTCCTCTAGATCCTTTTGTTATGTCCTTCTCAAATCCTCTTCATCAATCATCTTGATATGACACTCAAATCAGATAGAAAACTATCTTACCAATAAGATTTGACATCAATGACAACATAAGAATTATCTTAATTGTATTTTCCAACAATATATATGTATGTATGTATCTATATGTATATATGTATGCATATATACATATATGCATATGTGTGTGTGTATACCCCCATATAGTTATAGTCTATAATTTGATAGGAAAGCCCCTAAGCTTCTATGGGGTTACAATAATTTTAAAATAAATTTTATATATATATATATATATGTGTGTGTGTGTGTGTGTGTGTGTATGTATGTATGTATGTATGTATGTATGTATGTATGTATATAAGTATGTATATATATATATATATATGTATGTATATATATATATATATACATATATATATATACATACTTATATACATACATACATACATACATATATATATATACATATATATAGATACATATATATATGTATATATATATATATATATATATATATATATATAGATACATACACACATATATATAGATATATATATGTATATATATATACATACATACATATATATACATATATATATATATATATATATATATATATATATATATATATATATATATATATATATATATATATATATATATATACATACATACATACATACATACATACATACATACATCTATGTGTGTGTGTGTGTGTGTGTGTGTGTGTGTGTGTGTGTGTGTGAAAACAATAAAAAGGTCTAATTTAGAGGAAGGTTAATACAATATTTAAATATTTTTGCAATCATTGTCAAATTTCACAATGCAAAATATAGGAAAATACATACATTAATATTCAAATTTCTCTTTAAAACCATCAATTTATGAGATAGACATTTCCTTTCCTTTATTGAATACAAGATATTAATTCCAAGACTTTTAAATAAATCAAATTTCTATATTTACCAATGATTACATTGCCTCATAAATAAACTATTTTCTCATTTACAAGTAGCATCTATAATAGACTTCCTTATGATATCCTGAAAATAATAATTTTCAACTTAATACATTTTCCTTTTTAGTTTACATAACATATCACAAAATAAGAAAATGATACAAAAAGATACCCTCCCAAATACATTGTCTAGTCAAACAAGACTCAATAACTTGAAACATAATAACAAAGTTATATTTTTTTCCTTCTTTTCTATCTTGAGCTCAACTCAATAATTTGCAATCAAGTTTCAACATAACCATGGAGTGCTCACCTCCCAATGTAAGCCTCAAGGATGTCACCCCTAGTCTTGGAGAACCAAGAAAATATGGGTTACTCACGTAAAACCCATAAAATACAACCACACAATAACATATGTAAATACAACTATGAACCACGACTTACACAATAGGTCACCAAAAACCCATGAATGGTGTAAAGGTGGACCAAGTACTCAAGAGGAGAATATTAAAATAAACATAATACAATGCCTTGAAAAGGGTCATTTTCAACTCTCATACTTCCTTTTTCTCATAATAGAATTGAAATGTGAATCCCATATTCCATGCCATACCCCTGTTCTCCATGAGAAGAGACTCTACATTACTTGGGTTGTCCAAAAACCCTTCACTCACAAGGCTACTTCTTCCCCACAAAAGGTGAGTATGTCATTAAAACTCACATAAACATGTCATTCACAATAAAGGGGAAAAAAAGATCTTGAAAAGAAATGCACACAAGAAATACAAGATACAATAAGCAATCTACATTACTACAACACAACACAAATATGCAAAATTTCCTTCCATGTTAAGATTGAAACCAACCTTTCTTCAAGGCTATGAAAAATGAAAGTTGAAGAAGAGCTACCCTTCCCTTATCTTTTCCTTCCATATCCAAATATTCCTATGACTCAATCTCTATACTAATGTGTTTGAAAAATTGGAGAGTGGTTGAACAACCTCCAAGTTCCACCAAAGTTCCTCTAAAAAGGCTTCCTACCAACTTTCCAACAAATTATCATAAACAGGAAAAGAATAAATTTTCCTTCTCTTCTATATTTCTCTCTCATATACATGAGATAAACCAAAAATTGGGAAAAGGGGATGGTCTTTTCCTCTTACCAAATTTACCACTTTCCAAAATATGTACTTTTGGAGGGTTACAAAGGAGTTTTGGTCAAAAAGTTTCCCCCAACCCAAAGTATTATTATCATGAATGATAATAGTATTCCTTTGGGAGAATTTATTGGGATTTTTCAAATATGATTTAATTCTTATGTGTTGCATTCATGAATTTTTTTTTCATTGATATTAACATATTGGCTTTTGTGTTGGAATAGTCAGAGTTGTAGAGAGATTTTTTGTCAGAACAATTAGAGGATGTAGAGTTGATTTTACAGGTTTACTAGCATGGTTTTGGATATGTCTTGACGATGCATCTAAGTACATGAACATTAATTTGAATATTTTTGTGAGTTATGGAAAATTCATTGAAGAATGGTTATAGGCTAGTCTCTAGAGAACAGAGTACTGGTCTTTGAGTTGTATCATTTTGGCAAGGTGAATCTTGTTTAGTAGGATTAGATTTTGGTTGAAGGAATGTTTATGGTGAATTTTTTGAGGTATAAGAATTTTTTTATCATTTTGTGATGATCAAAGTGTAATATTTCAAATGTTCATTGTCAGGTCGATTAAGTGTTGGAATTTTTTTTGAATGTATAATTGTCATGTAACATGTAATGCAATATCTAGTTAAGGTCTTATACTATTAATTATACTTTGGGGAAGCCTCAAGGTTGAATTAATAAGTTTTTAAGACTTGGTATTTAAGGAAAATATGATTCCTGGGTTGTATTTATCGCATTGTGTTTAATTGTGATTATACATGAGATTTGGACGCAACTTTGATGAGATCAGATCAGAGCATGATGTGGATGATGTGTTGAGAATTTAAAAGGAAGTGCATTTGAAAAGAAAGTTTTTGTAAAAGTTAGTTCACCCTTGGATATTTTGTCTTGAGAATGTTTTAGAGAGAATAGTTCTAAAGCAATTTGGACAAGTGGTTCAGTTGACTTCTTGTCAACTCTTAACAGGGTTGGAATCTTCTTACAGGGATTCAAAGTCTCCTAACATGAACTACAATTACCCATTATATGTAACTATTTCCTAATAGATTCTTATCCTTTCAAAAGGAATTTGTATATTAGTACTTTATCTTTTGGTTGTCATTCCCACTAGGGCTTTTCCTCTGATTAAGTGTTTCCCAACTTAACAAAATATTGTGTCATTATGCATGGTTTTTATATTGTGGTTTTTGCACCTATTGGTTATGTTTTTAATATTTCATAAAGTTTATTTGAATTATTTAAACACACAACTAATTCAACCCCCTCCCCCCTCCCCCTCCTCTCCCCCCTCTTAGTTGTATTGCTGAGCTTTACTATCTAACAATTGGTATAAGAGCACCAAGTTTCTAATCAAGAAGTTTAACAACTTAAGGAGATTAATGGATACATTCAGGAAGTAAAGTCTAAAATTTGATGGAGAGAAGTATGATAGTTGGAATGATAAAATGAAGACTCATTTTCTATGCATGGGAGTTGAATACTAGATGATCACAAGGGAAAACACGATATTCATAAGTGAAATGAAGCTAGAATCATGTATAGAAGAGGACAAAGATTTATTCATGTACAACATGTATGCTAGAGAAGAATTTCTATCAGCTCTTCTAGAAGTAGAATATGTTGAGGTAAAAGACTTATAATGTTGAGGTAAAAGAATTACAACTTGCATAAGAAATTTGGATTAAATTAATTTTTTTAAGGTGATAAATTTATACATAAATCTAAACTTCATAATTTGAAAGATATGTTCGGTAGTGCTAAGATGATACAAGATAAATCAATAAAGGAAAATTTTCCTAAGATATCTAAGATTGTTGCAAGAATTAAGAGTTGTGATGGAATTGTTACTGAAGATGATGTTGTATGGAAGATTTTAAAAATTTTGCCACCTTATGAGAAAAAAGTGAAAACTATTGAAGAGATCATTCCTATCTCACCCAAGTTTACTAAAGAGACACCACTGGGAAGTTTCGATCATTTGAACAATGATTAAATTATAAGAAAGAAATTACCAATATAGAGACTACTTTTAGTGTACATAAAGACAAACCTATGTTAACCACAAGGGCAAGCACAACTAGAGATTATGCTAGAGAATGGGAAGGAAAATAATAAGACAAGAAGATAAGAAGATTGATGAAGGAATTGCATTACTTGCAAAAAGGGGACCTAAAGGTAGGAATTTTTTTTTGGTTGGACTTGCAAAGAACTTGGTCATTTTTCTTCTCAATGTCCTAAGAGAGAAGGGGAGACAAAACCTAAGAAACCTTATTCACCTAAGATCACAAAATATTCTTTGTTGACAAAGATGATAAATTTGATTTTAAGATGATAAATTGTCTAGAAAGTGATGATGAAGATGATGAAATTGGATTTATTTCTATTAAAGATGAGAGTCCTAAAAAAATGTTAAAGAAGATAAATATCTAGTATCACATATAGAAAAGAATTATTTTGATTGGATTATGTATAGTGAATGCTCTCATTGTATGACTAGAGATATAAATAAATTTGGTGAGTATAACAATTATAATGGAGGAGTAGTTAGAATTAAAAATAATACACCACATCCCATTAAAGGAAAATGATGTATTACTCTTGATTGGAAAACTAACCCTAAGGATGTATATTTTTTTGATAGATTGAAATATAATCTTTTGAGTGTTGGAGAACTTGTGGATAAGGGATATCAATTGCAATTACTGAGAAGAAATGTATAGTAAAAGAAAAAGATGGTAAATTGGTTGGAACATGGACAAGGACTCATTTTGTTTCAATTATATCCTACTAAGATGACATGTTTGATTGCAAAAGTGGATGATAGTTGGTTATTCCATAAGATATTTGGTCACATTATTTATCATAACATTGTGAAGATCAGTACAAAAATGCAATAAAGATCTACCCAAGATTGTGAAACCCTCTAACATGGTTTGGAAGGAATGAATAATGAAAAAACAAAAGAAGATTTCATTTCCAAGAAAGGTATTTACTATATTAGTCAAGTTGGAGATTGTATATACAAATTTATGTCATCCTATAAGAAAATAAGAGTTCTATGGTGAAATATAATTTATTCTTTTTATTGATGATTTCATAAGAATGATGTGGGTAGTATTTCTTAGAGAGAAATCTAAAGATTTTTGAGAAATTCAAACTATTCAAAAGTAGAGTAGAGAATGAACTAGACTTGTAGATAAAATACTTAAGATCAAATAGAGGAGGATAATTCACTTCAAATGAATTTATAACTTTTGTGAGGATAATGGAATTAAGAGATAGCATTCAGCTCCTAAGACACAACAACATAGTGAAATAGAAGAAAATAGGAATAGATTAGTTATTGAGAAATATAGAGATATGATGTTTGAAGGTAATGTATTGCATATCTATTAGAGAGAAGAAAAAAACACCATAGTATATACAATGAATAGAGTTTAGATTAGAAAAGGTACTAGTAAGATGCCCTATGAACTTTTGTTTGGACATAAACCTATAGTAAGATACTTTAGAATCATTGGAAGGAGATGTTATATCAAAAGAGAATATGATATTGGAGAGTTTAATCCTAGAAGTAGTGAAGGTATATTTCTTGGATTTTTTTGAAAATCAAGGCATGTAGATGTTTTAATTAGAGATCAAGAACTATTTTTGAAAGCATTAATGTGAAAGTTGATGAAAGATTCATGATTTAGGAAATGATACTTGATTATGATTTAGATGATGATAATTTATAGGAAGAAGAACCTAGAGAAGAACCAATATCAGAACCAAGAATAGAACCTATAGAAGAGGTCATATTAGAACCAATAACACTAAGATATGTTGAAAGAAATCATCTTGTTGATCATATCATTAGAAGTGCACACAAGGGAATTATGAGAAGGAACAAGGTAAGAAAATAATTATGTTTGATTTCACAAGTTGAACCTAGGAATGAAGATGAAGCTTATAAAGATGAATTTTGGATAAAGGCCATGGAAGAGGAACTTGAGTAGCTTGAAAATAACAAGACATGGGAATTGGTCCCTGGACCTAAAGACAAGAACATTATTTGCACAAACTGGGTATTAAAAAATGAGATGAATGAACAAGGATAAGTTGTAAGGAATAGAAAAAGGTTAGAATGCAAAGGTTATTTACAATAATAAGGAATTGATTTTGAGGAAACATTTTCTCCTATTGCTGTACTTGAAGTCATAGAAATGTTTTGGGCTTATGATTTAACAATAATTTTGATGTATATCAGATGGATGTAAAGTCATCTTTTCTTAATAGAGAACTTGAGGAAGAGGTTCACATTGAACAACTTGATTGTTTTCTATAGATAGATGATAAAGATATGGTTTACAGACTAAGGAAATCATTGCATGGATTTAAGAAAAAACCTAGAGATTAGTATGAAAGATTGGATAAATATTTGCAAACTCTGGACTTTAAGAAAGGTAATGTAGATAGTAACATGTACTTAAGGAAAATGGTAGAAGGATTATTAATTATTGTAGTATTTATTGATGATATTATCTTTGGAGGAATTGATGAAGATAGTGAGAAAATTTCAAAAGAAAGGAAGAATGAATTTGAAAATGAGAATGATTTGTGTGACGAAATACTTCTTGGGATTGAAAGTAATTCAAAATAAGGATGGTATTTTCATATGAAAAACTAAATATCTTAAGGATTTGTTGGAAATATTTGGATTGGAGAACTATAAACCATTCGAAACAGCTATGGTTACAAGATGCAAACTATCAAGTAAGGATAACACTCCTAGTGCAATACAAACAAGATACATGTTTATGATAGGAGGATTGAAATATTTGACACATACAAGACTAGCCATAGCTAATACAATTAGAATTGTATCAAGATTCCAAGAAAGATCCTACAAAGACAAACTTAGTAATCATAAAGAGAATTTTTTAGACATTTTAAGGGAACACCAGATTATAAATTATGGTATGATAGTGTTGGTCTGATTTTTCATAGTATAGAATTTTTTTGAAAATTTGGGTGAAAAATCATTTAAGTCTTTGAATTAAGCAAATTAGGGTTTTCATTCCTCATATTTTTCAAATTTTTGGGTTACCCTAGTCATACCCTGTTTCATGTGTTGTCTTTTCCTTTTAAATTCTCAAGGTTTGCCTCTCAGCTCAGCCATTAAAATACTCTAAGTGTGAAAAACCCTAGGTCTCTTTTTAAATTTTCAAAAGGATTTGTAGAGCACTTAAAATTTTCCCTTTACAGTCTTACACTATAGAGTTGAGCAGGTGAGCGCAAATGGTTTGAAAAGGCATTCTCTGGCATATGCTTAAGGTGATGTGTGAGTAAACATAAGGGTTTTAAAGGAAGATGTTATATTTCTTTATGGGGATATGAGTAAACAGTTGAACGAAAGGGCGGAGAGGTATTGAGTTATGATTTACGCATATACATTTCAATAGATAGTGTAAGGGCGTAATACCCCGGCATGGCGTAAAGCTTGATCTGAAAGGGTGCATGAAAGGTTTTACGGTTCTATGGGTAAAAGGATTCCATAAGAACAAAAGTAAAGTTCAAATATGATTACGTGCATACATTTTTGAGCTCATGGACAATTGTAAAGCCCTATTTTAGGAGTAAAAGTAAAGAGTGGCACCTGTTGAATTGTTAGATGGGCCTTGGTGCAAGCGAATTAGATGAAGACATGACATCCACATTAGATGGGTCTAGCCCGCGTGGCATACAACTTAAGGTATGAATTTTGCATGTGCACAAAATCAACGATGATGTTCTTTTTAATTATTTGAGATCAAATATGGGTCGTTGATACTTGAAAAGGGTAGTTTTGTCATTATGTCATTATGCTTGCAAGATAATCATGTGAACAAAGAGCATTTTTATCCTTTCTCTGTGGTTACGAGTTGAGTTTCAGTGTATAGGCATAAAAGGGTAGACAAAGGAGATGAAGAGAAGGCTTTACACTTCAATGAGAAAGGGTAAATGTAAGAGAGGGATATCATCTAAGAAGGCTCTTTGAGATTACAAGGTAAAGGCAACTCGTAAGGGCGTAAAGGAGAAATAAAAAGGGTAAAAGGAAAGCCTTAGCAAGGGTTTTACACTCATATGAGGAATAGTTGAATTGTGATATTAAAGGTGTCAGTAAAAAGGCTTTCGATGTTGCAGTGTAAAGGGTTGCATATAGGCATAAAAGGTGAAGAAGGCTAAGATAAGGGTTTTACGCTTATACAACAAAAGTCTAAATTGTAAAAATGGAAGTATTAAGTGAAAAGGTTTGAGGTCATATAGGGTAAAAGGCATCATAAGAACGTAAAAGTGATTTTCAATACAGTGCTAAGACATCATTATGTTCTTACGATTAGGGTATGCTAAAGTGTCTCCGAGTGAATGTAGAGATCCATCAAGGGCATTTTTGGTGTTACAAAGATTGAAGATTTGACTCAGTGTAAGAATGAGAGACCATAATTTGAAAGAAAGCAATTGATGTGTCATGCCAGGTAAGCAAGAAAGACAAAATTGCCATAGCCAAGTAAAATAGAGCTTTGAAAAGTACATCAAAATCAAATTTCATGACTGATATACCTTGATGACAACTTGCATGAATAGTTTTAAAGCTCATGCATGCTAAATTTATTGAAAAAGATCGTAGATGCATGATTAAAACATCAAGGGTTTAATTAAATAACAGAATATTTGCCACTTTGAAGAATTCATTTTCTATTCCATTCTGAAACCTACCAATTGCAGAGTTTTGTGTATCTTAAGTAAAGAGTCACGAGCATACTTACAGAGAAAATGGCGGAGAGATGCATGAAGAAGAAGTCAAAGTCAAAGATGTAGGTGACGATGTTGTAGAGGTCACACCTGAAGGAAAAAGGAAAAAATTTGCTGCTAAGACTAAGAAGAAGACAAGGATCAGGAAACCAAATAAGCATGCTGAGGATTGGCTGAAAATTCTCCCAAGATCATCAAATGCAATTTTTGCAAATGACCATGTTTTTCGAGACCCATATGTTTTTGTTCGAGATGTTGAATGCCCTAGAGTGACTAGTTATTATATTTTTATGTACTTTTATCATAATAGAACAAAAAATGTGCTAGTGTATAACCCATGGAACAGAAACATGGAAAAATTGATATTTCTAGAAGTATTCATTGATGTTGATTTGTTGAAGGCCCTAATGAATTCCTACAATCCAATAACTAGGACATTCCATAGGCATAATAGGAGTGTATTATGCACATTGGATAGAACTTCTTTTGTTGAGGCCTTTGGATTAATGGGACAAATGGATGTACCTATCTACATTACAGATTTACAAGGAAAGTTTGACAGGAATAAAACCTACTTTTTGAACAATGTTATGCTACCACATATTCCTTACAGGGTAAAAAGGGTAGTGTTACTTCCAAAAAAGGTGGGGGATTTTCTACCTTTGATTAGGTTGAAGAATTATTTCAAAAACATAGTGTATGGGTTGCACAAAGTGATGGGAAGTGATGGTGCAGAGGATTGTGTGTATGGTTCTCTTTTTACGATGGCATGTGATATACAAGACCCTTTCCACCATAATGAGTATGATTATGTGGCCTTCATCATTGATAGTATGCACATGTAGATTTGTGATGCAAAGAAGGGAGAGATGAAAGACTTCAAGTTCCACCATTATTCACTACTGATGCACCTTATCCTATATAACAACATTGGATACATCAGTGGGGACTTCATTGATCAAACTTCTAATGAATTTGGTGAGTTACCTATGCAACTCTAGACTCGTATTTGGCATAAGGATTTCTATTATTCAAATGCCCTTGTGTTCTTTAATTTGTTTAGTTTTGCTATTATGAGGATGGTAGACCATACCTTTTTCAGAGCACCAAATATTTTGAGACCTTTTCTTAGGCCTACTCTCCTAGATGAGAAAAATAGGATAGATCATAATTTGGGGGACATCTTTTTGTTTAAGGAGTGCACATTGATTAGGGTATATGCATGTCCACAACCTCCTCATATTTTACCCAAATATTTACCCCCCAGATTGGCCATTATTGAATTCTTTTGGCAATTTCTTTTAATGAATAAGGAAATGATCCCTCCTAACCTACACAAGCCTGCATTTGTTTGTAGAAATTTTAAAATAGGGGATTTTGAAATTAGGAAAAATGAATATGAGGAATTGAGTGAGTATTTGAGCCAATATAAATTTTCTACTGGGCCATATAGGATGTATGATCCTAAAAATTATATTACCAATGAGGTCAAGGCCATTAGGGGATATGTCCTGCCTCCAAGAAAACCTATTCCTATCGAGGATTTAATTGCAAATATAGTAGCAACAAGGGAGGCTGATGAGCTATTTGAAAAGTATAGTGAAATTAGGAAGGTGGAAGAGGCTTTGAAGAGAACAAAACCTGATTTTAAGGGTTTTTATACAGAAGTTCCCTATTCTAAGAATTTAAAGAAAATGGTGGAGAATTTTGACTACATTATGTCCCAAATGCCACATGAACTAGAAGGAGAAGAGGCCACTATAAATAGGGAGTCACCTGAACTAGATGTGTAGCTGGAGGTTGAGTTAGAAGAAGAAAAACCATCAACCTCAACATGGGTCCCTAAGGGAAATAAAAGACAAAAAATAATGCATATCCTAGAGAAGGTAGTGAGTAGAGCTTTGCAGGTAATCCTAAGAAATGATGAGTATTTTTTTGAAATTAGGAAAAATTATCTATATCAAAGAGCTACTGAAGTAGGAAAGGCTTCTACTTATTTACAAATTGCAGCTTCAAGACTAGATGACAGGCTCATCTAATCTAAAAAATTCATGGAGGATGATGATTTTATTAAATCATTAGAGTTTAAAAGTTTCTTGTATAAAATAAAGCAAAATGAGATCACTTTGAGCCTTATGCCAGGAGAAGACCCTAAGAAGAATAAAGAACTGGTGGACAAACTGCTTGCATATGACCCTGAGACTGAAACAATGACCCTTGATGAGGCTAGGGAGTTAGTACACAAGAGTGATATGATTTTGATACCTAATTGGGATATCGAGAGAGCTTTTTTCCTTGATCAAATGAGAAGACATGACAAAGCTATTAGCTATGAGGCTAGTGGTAGTGAGGGATTGAAGAGGGGATCAGGTTTTAATGTAGATACAAAAACCATAGCGGTTTGGAGTATTGCCCCTAATACAAAGAAGCCAAAAATGATGGATATACAAGAAACTACCCAAGGTAATATGATTGTTTTGACATTGGACAACACTTTTGGAAGAGAAATTTCTAGCCTGGTCAAACATTTTGCACTCATGAATGAGGCCAAACTTGAGCAAATTGAAGACAAGTTAGCTGCTATCTACAATGAATGTATAGATGTCTAGAAGTTGTATGAGGAGGAGCTTAAAATAAAGCATGTACATAAGCAAAAGATAGAAGGGTTGGAGGGGAAGATACAAAATTTAGAAGCAAAAATAGTATCCCTCAAGGAACAACTCAAGGTAGCTTTAGAAGTAGAACATGCACCAAGGCAGGAAATAGAAGGAAGGCACACTGTAGAAGCAGAGGCCCAAACAGATGAGATATCTATAGGGTTAATAGTGCCAGTTCATGTGGTTAGTATGGAGATAGGAGCTCCCAGTCTAACAGTGCCACCAAGAAAAATGCTTTGATAAATGTATTAAATCATAGAAAAAACACTCTGAAAAGAATATCTCAAGATTCTTATAATGCATTTATCAATCTAAAATCTGTAGAATGGGTATGCAACGATGCAATTGAATGGCTTGAGCCTATTTTTCAAAAATGGGGGCCATATATGCAATTCTTTGATAGGTTGATACCGTTATTAGCCAAGAAGCTAGATCTCCCAGATAAAGTTATTACTATGAAGGAAGGTATGGATAAAGTGAAAGACTTATTGCAAATTTTCACAGGGAAGTTGGCAGTGATTCAAAGCAAAATGAAAGTGCGGACAAATGGTTTTTATTCTTTAATTCTTTTTGTTACAAATTCTGATGACAAAATGAAGGATTTCAATGAATGGTCTAATTCTTTTGAACATAAAGTAGACTTGCCATTGGTGGCACCCACTTTTTAGAATGATATTGATGTGTATGTTTTTAATGAACTAATTGATACCCTATTCAAAGTTGAAACTAAAATGAATAAGTTTTCCATAGAAGGAAGGGTAATTACTGATGCTAGGGGGCAGAAAATTGTTGATGAACTAACAACAGTTAAGGAATGTGAATGGCCAACCAAAAGAGAAGTATTTGTCTGGGAAGCGATCACAGAAATCAAAGCTATACCAATAGGGAGCAGTTAAAGAAAAAGAAAAAATTAAAGATCTTATGCTCCAACTGTCATTTGCAACTATTTTTTGTTTCTTTTTGAATGAAGGTGTCTAGATATTTTTGTAAAAGGTTGATGTACTCATTTTTGTAAAAGGACAACTGTCAATCACATTTTCCCTTTGCTTGTTGCAACTCATACCTATATAAATGAGTTTTCAAGGCAATGTGAGGATCCGAATTTTTTATAATTTTTAGTCTTTTGAGAGAGTACAATTGGTCCAATAAGGTGTAGTTGTTTTGAGTTTATTTCTAGTTGTAATTTCTAATGATATATTGAAATGATAGAATCAGCAAGGTATTTTGGGCTTTCCATTCTATTGGTCATTGTATTAGTCATCTAAAGGGATAATACAAAAGGGTATTTGCACTATATCTGTGTCATCAATTTCTTTCTCCATTTTATGGGTTTATCTACTTTGAAGTCATTTAAATAAGGTTTAAATTGGCTGAATGCAATCTGGATGGGTTGCATACTGATTTTATTGTAGCTTTTAATTCAAGGAATTATAGAAATGCTTTAGTGAATCAATAGGGTTTATGAATTTATGAGAGGGATATTTCATAAGAATGGGAATGGGTGATTACAATTGATTAATTCATTTACAAGTTATTTGAATTAGATCTTTCGCCAATAGTCAATTTTTTTCCCAATGGATAAGGCACTGGTCACATAAGTCAGAAGTAAACAAGAATGAATTTTGCTACTGCACATCAAACCAATTATAAAATCAAAATCATTTTTTGTTCCATTTTGTTCAAAGTTATAAATGCTGGTCACTACTCATTTATATCTATTCTCTGAGTCTTAGGTAGTTGTTATTTCTAGGAATATTTGTAAATCCTAGGAGAATTATGACCAGATCTGTTAATAAGGGATGCATACAAGTTTGAGAACATTAAAGGAAGTGAAGTAAATTGCTCATGTGTTAGTGGGTAATAGATGAGAATAAGAATGAAACTAAAAGAATCTCTACACAATAGTTTGAATTAGAATCATCCCTAGGTATACCCACCTTGGTTTAGCAGAGCCGAAAGAGTAGAAAACCATCATTTGGTTTTGTTGAAGTTGGGTCATAGTGGTTTATTCATGTAATTGCTATTAGGAATTTTCTAATCCTTAGATTGTATGAGATTTTCACTATGATATTGAGCATTTCATTGTTCAATAGTTTGAAACACCAATAGTTAGATCACATGATTTTACTTTATATGCATATATTGATTAAAATTGGGTAGGAAATGTTGATGACAAAAAGAGTACAAGTGGTAGATCATTCTTCTTAGGAGGAAGATTGGTAACAAAAATGATTGCATATCACAATCTATAAAAGAATCAAAGTATGTTGCGACATAGAAATATTGTAATTTGATTATAAGAGGAGTAACTGAGAGGGGAGGGGTGAATCAGTTACTACTAAGATAAATCCAAGATCCCTTAGATGTCAAATAAAATCTAGACTGATAAAACTAATTACTGCTAATACTCAGTAAGCATACAAAAATTACTACAACTTGATAAATGCAAAGTGCATTTAACTTTAGAAAATCTTAAGATATTATCAGTAATTTACTTGAAAGCATGAAAGAAATAACATGAACACATATGCCACCATGATTTAATGTGGAAAATCAATTCAGGAAAAACCACCAAATGCAACTAGTTATTGTTTTTCACTCTTCTAAAGTGAGCCTTGTTAGGAGCCAACCCTGTTAAAGGTTACAGAACACACTATTAGGTATGACCCTATTAAAGGATTTAAGCACCTTGTTAGGAGTGGCCTTGCAAGAGGTCTTGAAATAATTCAAAGAAATTGCCACCTTGTTAGAGAATTTACAAATGGTTATTAAACCAACTCTGTTAAGAGATTTTAGATCACTGCTACAATGGTTAGAGAGTAATAATGAAATGACCTGATTGTGATGCAACTAAATTGCTGATTATAGATCTCTGTTCTAGCTTTATACTTGATCCTTCCTGATTGAATAACACTTTTTTGATCCACAAGGATACCTACTTATCCTTCAAGTTCACTTCCTTTCTCTTTATCTCTTTCAACTCATTCAACTTGCATATCACACACTTTGAAATCACGACTTGACCTTTTACTTATACCTTCTAGATTGTCAAGTCAACTCAAATACAAACTAGAATAAAAAATATTCATTACCATAGTTAGCTAGAATCAATAGGTAAAATAATTAAGCTTTACATGCCAAAATAAGAAAATCCTTTGGTAGCTGACCTAGCTCGATAGAAATTGATTCTGAAGCAATTTCCTGTGTTAACCAATAGAAGCTCAGTTAACACTATGAACTTACAAAATTCCTTTGTAACAGAGTTAACTTGGTTAATACTAACTTTTTTCAACTTTCCCTTTGTTAATGGAGTGAGCTCGGTTAAAACTCTTTTCTACATAACTTCCTTCGATGCTCGAGTGAGCTTGGTAGATATTTCTTTCTATACATAGCAGACATAGGAATGCTCGGTAGACTAGGAAAATTCTCTTCACTGACCAGGTGAACTCAACATGCATAGACTATCAATTGATATGACATTTTTGTAATAGTAAAGACAACACACAATTAATCAATTATATCCAATAATCTCCCTCTTTGGCATTGATGGAAACACAACATGTCATAGCACAATGAAATTTTGAGGACAAGACTCCCTCTATCAAAAAGTTTCTCCCTCTTTGATTTTACATAGAAAACTTATCTTATAGAATTCTCCCTCTATCAATTACAAAATTTTAGAATGATATGACAGTAAAATTCTTCCTCTTTGACAACACATGCCAAAGACACTTCTGATTAGTATCAATGTACCTTGAGTATAGATTCATCTGCAATATGTCCTTGTCAATACTACATCAATTGATTGATCTTCAACTTAGTTCTTGTTGATGCATCATTAAACTTTATTTAGTGAGCTTCAAATAGGTGAATGACCCCTGTCTTACCTCTTAGATACAAAAATGCATCCTTAGGTAATGGCTTTGTGAATATATCTGTAATTTGTTCTTTTGTATGCACATATTCTAATCTAATTTCTTTGTCCTGAACTAATTCTCTTACAAAGTGATATTTTATAGCAATGTGCTTTGTTTTGGAATGCATCACTAGATTCTTTGATATGTTGATTGCACTGGTGTTATCACAACACATGACTAATTTTGTATAAATTCTTGGATTAGTACAAAATGGTTGTGTCTCATCCCCATTTTTATGATTCTAAGGGATTTTTTAATAATCTTTTTAGATTAAGGGCTAAAGTTGGTTCCCAAAAATATGAACCTTATTTCCCTAAGGACATAATAAGGAATGAGTTTTCTTTACAAGAGTAGGAGATTAAGAAAGAGAAATGGAGAGTTTTGTGTACAGTTCTAGAATTTATTCATTGTTTTTATAAATATTACAAGCCTCTGGGTAATGAAAAAATATTCAAAACTTCTTGAGTATCTCTTTGATATACTTGGGCTGAGTGATATAAATACCATTCTTGTTCTATTGTATCTGCAATCCAACAAAAAATTTTATTTCACCAAACATGGACATCTATAATTCTTTATTGATTTTTTTTAAGAATGCTTTGCATAGGTCATCATTTCCAATAAATAGAGTATCATCCACAAATATTTTTGCCAACACAATCTTTTTATTTGGTCCTTCCTTGATATACATGCTACTATTATCATTTGTTCTTTGAAAACCAATTTGTATCAAATAGTTATGTAATCTTTCATACCATGTTCTAGGAGCTTGTTTTAGACCATATAGGGCTTTATCTAATTTACAGACCATGTCCCTTTTGTTAGGATCAACAAAACCTTCTAGCTATTCAATGTAGACTTTCTCATCAAGAATTCCATTCAAGAATGTAGAATTAGCATCCATTTGATATACTTTGGATCCTCTGTGAGTTGCATAAGCTATTAAAGTCCTAACACCTTCTAGTCTTGCAACAGGGGAAAAAGTTTCACCATAATCAATACCTTCTTCTTGAGAATAGCCTTTACATACCAATCTTGCTTTGTTTCTTAACACTTTTCCATCTTAATTCAACTTATTTCTAAATACCCATTTTGTACCAATCACATTTTTATCTTTGGGCCTAGGAAGAAGAGTCCAAGTTTTATTCTTTTCTATCTATTCTATTTCTTCATTCATAGCCTCAATCCAACTTTCATTTTCTAGTGCATCTTTAATACTTCTAGGTTCAAATTTAGCAAGTAAACATGTACCTTTTATTGCTTCTTGTCATTGTTGCATCTTATTTGTCTCCAATTATCTGATTAGGTGCATGATGCCTTCTGACATATTTAGCCAATATTGGTTCTTTGACTTTTGAATGAATTGTATTGTCTTCATTTTGAATCTCAACTTCAGACTCGGGTCCTTCTATCTATGGCTTAGGTTCTTTAGAGTTAGTATGCACTAACTTAGTAGCCTCTAAATGAGACTCAAGTCCCTATGACTCGGTTTGCACTTCCTACAACTCGATAACTATTCAAGACTTGGAGAGCTTGGGAGATGAAATCTCATTTTTGTCAAATATGTTTGGCAATGTATTAGGTTCATAGTAGACAAATCTTTTGTAATATTCTAGCTCCTTTTTTCTTTCTTCTTCACTCTTTTCTACAAACTCATCAATTCTCACATGTGCACTTTCTATGATTTTGTGAATGGACAAATTTAAAAATTTGTATGCTTTACTTCTATAGGAATATCCTAGATATATACCTTCATCACCTTTTACATCAAATTTTCTTTTTCTACATTCTTTCAATATATAACATTTGCAACCAAATACTTTCAAGTAACTAAACATTAGGTTTGTAGCCATACCATAGTTCATAGGGATGTTTGTTTGAGTCCTTCTTCAACTAAACTTGGTTCAAAGTATGAATTGTAGTGCTGATAGCTTCCTTCCAATATTTGATAGCAACATTCTTCTCAATCATTAGTGCCCTTACACAATCCATGATGGATCTATTTCTTCTTTTAGCTATTCCATTCTGCTCAAGAGTACTAGGGGTAGATACTTGTCTTTTGACTCCTCTTTCAATGTAGAAATTGTTGAATTCATTTGAGATGAATTCACCATCTCTATCTGATCTTAAGAATTCCAATATTTTTCCAGTTTCTTTTTCTACTCTAGCCAAATACCATTTGAATTTCTCAAAAGCTTCTAATTTTTCTTTGAGATACATAACAATCATCATTCTAGAATAATCATGAACAAAAATAATGAAATTTTTTTCTCCACTATAAATTTCTATTCCAATGGGTCCACATAAATCAGTATGTACGATTTTCGAGACATCTTCTAATTGATTATTTTTGCTCTTAAAACTAGTCTTTCTTATTTTACCAATTTGACAATTTTTGCATAATCCAACATCAGATTTCTTCAAACTAGGGATACCTCTTTCTCTTCTAAGTTTTCTTATCTTGACCATATTATCAAAGTTTACATGACATAGTCTTCTTTTCCATAACTAGCTTTCTTCTACTTGAGCAATAAAACATGAGCAATCACCAAGATCAAGACAAAACAAGTTACCTTTTGTTTTCCTGCCTAATCCAAATAGATTTCCTTGGTTATCTAGTAGTCTTTCTTTTCCATTCATGAATTCTAGCTTGAATCCAATGTTGTTCAGCTATGCCACACTTAGTAAATTATTTTTTAGTCCTTCAACCCAATAGGCATTGTCACATACAAGTTCATTGGTTAATGAGATATGACCTTTTCCTTTTATGCAACAAGGTTCATTTTTTCTAAACCTTACACTACCTCCATCATAGTGTTCAAAATGTTCCAACTTAGTTTTATTTCTAGTAATATGGCATGAACATCCACTATCTATGATCCATGTGTCATTTTTACTAACATGAGAGACAAGTGCCATCTTATCTCCTTCATCATCAGATTCATCTTTTACAACAATATACACTATCTCATCTTCACTATTATCAGAATCTTTAGCCATAAAAAAACTTTTCTTACCTTTGTCTTTGTAGGATTTGTTACTTTTGAATACCTTCTTGCCTTTGTACTTGTGGCTTTTCTTCTCTTCCTTGCTTTCTTTGTTTGGACATCTAGCAACAATATGACCAATTTCTTCACAAAAAAAATAGATTAAAGGAATTTTACCTTTGTACTTTCCTCTACTCCTAGATTATTTCTTTGCAAGTAGAGCTTCAACAATTTCAAGATCACTATCAAAACTTTCTTCAATTTCTTCCTCACTTCCTAATTGATTTTCTTTTATTTTCTTCCCCTTTTCTTTGAGTGAGAGTTTAATAGGAACATAGTTGTCAAATATAGACTTAATATTCTTGGAAGCAGGAACATATTTGTCAAAGTTGTCTAGTTCAAAAGCTCTCAATCTTCCTACTAGGGCATCCAAGCCTATCTTGTTATTTGGGTCACATCTCTTTTCTTGAATAGCAGATACTCTGATTGCCTAGATGGGAAGAAAAGTTCTATGTATTTTTCTTACAATAATTTATTCTTTAATTTCTCCTCCAAAATCTATGATTGCACTAACACTGGCCTTAATTCTTTCCACATATTTTACAATGTTTTCATCTTCTCTCATTCTCATTTGATCAAATTGTCCTCTAAGGCTTTCTGCTTTGGCTCTTCTTACATTGTCATCTCCTCCATAGATTTCTTTCAATTTGTTCCACATATCAAAAGTAATTTTATAGTCTTTAACCTCATGAAATTCAACATAACTAAGAGCAGATGCAATATCAATCATCATGATGTTATGGTTCTTCTTCTCAATAATATCTTCAATTGATAATGTTCCAGTGGGAGTTTTATATTCTTCATCAAGGTATTTGTAGCCTGAATCACTGATGGTAGCTAGATGAAGTCTCATAAGTCCTGGCCATTCTACAAAGTTATCCCTATTTAGCTTTGGAATCTCTGTCTTGTAAGACATCCTGATCTTTAGCTTGGGTCCTTGAAACCTTGTCTGCAAGCACCAAAAGCTTTGATACTAATTGTTGGAAATTAAGAGGAGTAACTGAGAGGGGAGGGCTGAATTAGTTACTACTAAAATAAATCCAAGTTCCCTTAGATGCCAAATAAAATTTAAACTACTAAAATTGATTACTACTAATACTCAATAAGCATACAAAAATTGTTGTAACTCGATAAATACAGAGTGTGTTCAACTTTAGTAGATCTTAAGATATTATCAATAATTTACTTGCAAGCATGAAAGAAATAACATGAACACATATGACACTAGGTTTTCATGTGGAAACCCAATTTGGGAAAAACCACCAAATGCAACTAGCTACTATTTTTCACTCTTTTGAAGTAAGCCTTGCTAGGAGCCAACCTTGTTAAAGGTTACAAAACATACTGTTAGGTGTGACCCTATTAAAAGTTTTAATCACCCTATTAGGAGTGGCCTTGCAAGAGGTCTTGAAACAATTCAAATGAATTGCCACCTTGTTAGAGGATTTACAAATGGCTGTTAAACCAACTTTGTTAAAGATTTTAGATCACTACTACAATGGTTAGAGAGTAACAATGAAATTACCTGATTACAATGCAATTAAATTGCTGATTATAGATCTCTATTCTGGCTTTATAATTGATCCTTCTTGATTGAATAACACTTTTTTTTCTCCAGAAGGATATCTACTTATCCTTCAAGTTCACTTCCTTTCTCTTTATCTCTTTCAACTCATTCAACTTTCCTATCACACACTTTGAAATCACAAGTTGACCTTTTACTTATACCTTCTAGATTGTCAAGTCGGCTCAACTACAAACTAGAATAACCAATATTCATTACCATATTTTGCTAGAATCAATAGATAAAATAATTAAGCTTTACATGCCAAAATAAGAAAATCTTACAAAATTCCTTTGGTAACCGAGAAGCTCAGTTAACACTGTAAACTTACAAAATTCCTTTGGTAACTGAGTGAACTTGGTTAATACTAACTTTGTTCAGTTTTCCCTTTGTTAATCAAGTTAGCTCAATTAACACTCTTTTCTACATAACTTCCTTCAATGCTTGAGTGAGTTTAGTAGATACTGCTTTCTGTACATAGTAGACTCAAGAAGGCTAGGTAGACTAGGAAAACTATCTTCACTAACCAAGTGAAATTGGTATGCATAGACTGTTAACTGATATGACATTTGTGTAACATCAAAGACAACACACAATTAATCAATTGTATCCAATAGATAGATCACATGATTTTACTTTATATGCATATATTGATGAAAATTGGGTAGGAAATGTTGATGATAGAAAGAGCACAAGTGGTAGATCATTCTTTTTAGGAGGAATATTGGTAACAAAAATGATTACATGTCACAATCTATAAAAGAAGCAAAAGTATGTTGCAACATAGAAAAATTGTAATTTGATTATTTGGATGAAATAGATGTTAAAGGATGTAGGTCTTGAGTTTTTAGAACCTATTATCATAAATTATGATAATACCACTACATTAAGTTTATCAAAGTATCTAATATTACATTCAAAGACTAAGCATATTGCAATAAAGTATCATCTTTTGAGAGAGAAGCTAACAAAGAAGGAAATTATATTGGAGCATGTTAACACAAAGGAACATATAACATGCATATTTACTATTCCTTTGGCTAAGGAAATTTTTGAGTATTTGAAAGGCATGCTTGGGTTATGCCCAAACAATATTTAGAGTTGTTGATGCATGGTTGCACTAGTCTAGTATATTCAAAGAATATTCTTACATTTGGATTACATATTTGGTGATTCTTCCTTTGGGGGAGTACTAATTTTTTGGGTAGAGTTATTGAGAACTCTTTTGGTAATTTATTGTGTTACAATGTCTTTTGGCACTTAGACAACTTTCTTAGATTGTATTGGAGATCATTGAACTTCAAGAAACAAACAATAGCACATTTTTCATTGATGTCAATAAGGAAGAGAAATACATGAAAAAATGCTATAAATCTATGAAGAATAGTATCATTTTCAATCAAGGGAGAGTATATGTAGGAGTGTTATTTTAGCTCTTTGTTGATATCAATAAAAACCTATTGATGTCAATTAGGAGAAGGCATATTTTTAATTTGGTATTTTTGGCATATGGTATTTCATCATATGTTGTCATCAATGCCAAAGGGGGATATTGTTAGCATGAACTTTGATAGTATTCATTTGGGAGAATATGTTGGCATGTTAGAGATATGGTTGTGTTCTTATGTGTTACATTTGTGACTTCGTTTGTCATTGATATCGATATATTATATTTTTGGTTAGAACACTCATAGTTGTAGAGAGATTGTTAGTCAATGTGGTCATAGGATGTATATTTGAGTTATTCTAGGTTAGTAGCATGTTTTTGGATATGTCTTAATAATGTATCTAATTTTGCATAAAACAATTCAAATATTTATGTTAGTTATGGTATATTTTTTGAAGACTGGTTGCACACCAGTGTATAGAGAATAGAGAAATAGTATTTGAGTTGTAGCTTTTCAGCAGGGTTGAAGCTTGTTTAGAAGCCTTTTATTTTGGTTGAATGAATATTTATGGTGAAGTGTTTGAGGTAGAAGACTCTATTGATTATTCTCTGATGGTCACTAAAGTGTAACATGTCATATGTTCATGTTCAAGTCGATTAAGTGTTGGAGTTTGCTTTGGATGTAACATGTAATGTAATATCTTATTGAGGTCCTATATTATTCATAATACATTGGAGAAGCCTCAAGGATGGCTCAATTATTTTTTAGGACTTGGTATAAAGGAAATTTGTTTCCATGGTTGTATTTGTCTCATTATGTAATTTTGATTATATGTGACCTTTGGATGCAAGTTTTATGAGATTAGAGTAGAGGATGATGTGGATGATGTGTTAAAAAATTTAAATGAGTTTTATTGCTAGGGAATTTTTTGCATTAGTTAGATTATCCTTAGATATGTTATCCTAAGAATTGTTTAGTGAGAATAGTTCTAAAGCAATTTGGAGAGTGGGTTCAGATGATTTCGTATCAACTCCTAACAAGGTTGAAGAAGCTCCTAATAAGGTTGAAATATTCTAACAAGGATTCAAAGTCTCCCAACAAGGACTACATGTACTGATTGTATGTAATTGGCTCCTAATAGAGTCTTATTCTTTCACAAGGATCTTTTATATTAGTATATCATCTTGTGGGTATCATTCCCATTGGGGTTTTCCCTATGATCAATGGTTTCTCTAGTTAACAAAACATTGTATCATTATGCATGGTTGTTTTCTTGTGGTTTTTGTATCTATTTTGGTTACATGAATCAAATTTGATAAAGTTTATTTGAATTATTTAGGTGTAGAACTGATTTACTTCCCCTTGTCACTTGTATTGGTGGGTTGTATTTTCTAACAAGTACACCTAACAGGTTAGCTAATTTAAACCCAAACACAACCATAGTGTCTTATTTAGTCTTTTAAAATCTCACCTTGTGTTCACCTATAAGTTCAACATGATTTAATTCTATGCATGGCTTCCTACTCAAGTGGGTCTCTTAGAGAACCTATAAGGCACTACTATAGGTTATGTTGTACTTACAAAACCCTAAATAGATGTTTTATTGCCACATACACATTTCACAAGTGTCAATTGATACCATAAATTATACATCACATTAATCCAATTGGTATACCCATTTAAAAACTGATGAAATATAAAACACATTAATTAAAAACCATTCAACCATTTATGGCTACAAATAAAATACAATAAAAAAAGGTTTCATCTCTTCATTAGACTTAACCTTGGCTTTACTATTTCACATTAGCCTAATTATAGTTCTCTAATTTTATTTCCATGGTTAATTTCCTACATACTAAATCTGAAAATCGGTAGTTCAACAAAAATATACATAAAACTGACATAACTAAGGGACATCATTAATATGTATAATTGCATTCACAATGTCTAGTAATTATCAAAAGAATAACTAGAGTTTAGTTTCATATGAAAGTGCATATGTTCAAAAAGTACATGCAAAAATTAAAACATCATGCAATATCCAATTAACATCAATTCCATTGTAGAACACAACTCACGTGTCAAATATAATTGAACCATAAAATCCATATTTCAATTTGCAGCATCATAATTATCATCTAAATCTATATTAAAAAACATATAGAAATATGTCCTCATATCATCATAGATAATCATAATGTAAAATCACCATATGATATATAATTATATGAATTCTCTATCTAATTAGTCTAAATGCATCAAACTAATGTATTATAAGAGAGTCCAGACATGAAAGTAACAATTGAGTTATGATGGGTCAAAGTAGGACCTCATAGTTTAGTGTTAGGTTTAGGAAGATGTATATAATGAGATCTAGTGGTAGAATTTGAAGTTAGTTTAAATATTTAATTACAGTAAGATTCAAGGTTAAATTTGGTGTAAGGCTTAAAGATTTGGATTATTTAGGGTTAGTATTCAATATGATTTGAGTGTAAGGGTTAGGTAAAATTTGGTTTATATGGTTAATGTTAAATTTTATGTAAGGAATAACTTCTATTTATATTATCTTTGCAAATATCCTACCTATGTCTCTCTGAATCTTCCTAATATTATTTGTCCCTTGTTTCTTCCCGCTCCCATCTCCCACTTTGGATATATTTCTCCCTCTACTACCCTCTCCATATAATTTCCTCTACACTTTATCTATCATTTTATCCTTCCCTTATTATCTTCATTCTCTCTATCCATCCCTCCCATACTTCCTCCATATCCCTCTACCCATCTCTCTTTATTTACCTCATTTTCTCATTCTTCAAAATAGGTTTATATCTCTCTCTTTCTCTTTTTTTCCTACCATCTCTCTATCCCTCTAATCCTCCATAAATTTGATTATTTATACTTCTATATATCTATCACTTTATCTCATTTTATATATATCCCTTTGTCTCTCCTTCTTTTATTACACACACACACACACACACACACACACACACACACACACACACACAAACACATAGATACATACATAGATACATAGATACATACATACATACATAAATATATACATACACATAATTATATCCATGGTTCTCTCTATTTATTTCTATCCCTCATAAAAATATACATTTATCCTTCTCTCTCTCTCTCTCTCTCTCTCTCTCTCTCTCTCTCTCTCTCTCTCTCTCTCTCTCTCTCTCTCTCTCTCTCTCTCTCTCTCTCTCTCTCTCTCTCTCTATTTGGGTCTTAGATTTACGTTTTTCTACTATTAGGATAGGATTCAATTTGGTTTATTTTAAATTTTAGGATTAATATTTTTGTTAAAATACTATAGTTATATTAGGGTCAAAGTTAAGGTTGGTATTTGTTTAATCTTATGTAGTGAGGTTTGAGTTTATTAATGTTTAAGGTTATGTTTTAAAAGGGTTAGGATTTGATTTGATTATATGTCTTGATGATTTGGTTAGATTAAAAGAAATTTTTTTTTTTTTATAGTTGCTAGGATTATTTTCTAATAGTTTTTTATTAGGTTTAAAGCTAGTTTTCAAATATTCTTAGTGTTAAGGTTCAATTTTCTTTATTGTTAAGGTCAAGGTAGATTTTATATTAATTTTGGCATTTATTTTGGTTTAATGTTCACACTATTTTATGATTAGGGTTCAAATTGCATTAGGGTTATGATCATAATTTTGTTTTCTTTAGTTTTAGGGTTCATTTTTGCTTATTGTTAAGGAACTAAGTTTTGAGGTTTTTAGTTTTATGGGTATGGTTTAATTTGGTTTAATATTTGTATTTAGTTTACTATTAGTTTAAGATTCAATTTGGTTTATGTTAAGTTTGAAGAAAAATAATTTATGTAAAGTTAATAATTATATTAGTTTAAACATTAAGATTGGTATTTATTTAATATTATGGATTAAATTTGGTGTTTAATCAGGCTTCAAGTTTTTTCAAAAAAATAAAAATGATTAGCCTTTTATTTGATTCTACCTCCTTTCCTCTCCTTCAATATCTCACTTCTCCACCATATCTCCCTCCATATATCTTACTATATATTTTTTTATCTCCAGTTATCTCTTCTTATCTCCCTCTCACTTCCCCTTTATCTCTTTCATTTCATGCATTTCTATAACTCTATTTGTTATTGGCAAGATGATTATTTTTCATTGATGTCAACATGTCTATCATATACTTAGAATGGGTTTTATAGGTTTTCTTTATCAAGAATACCCCCATCACATTGAATAGAATACACCATCTCATTGAACTTCAATATATAAGAGTAAATATTCTCATCTTCTCTCATCTTCATGGATTCATACTTTCCATTCAATATCTTCAACTTGGTCATCTTTACAATTGAATCTCCTAAAAAAAAAAAAAGAATCTAATTTGTCTCATATTTGATTATTTGCCTCCAATTCCATGACATTAGTCATCTCTACATCAACAAACACACTTAACAACTTGCTTCCTTTCCCCTAATTTTTACCTTAAATTCATTTATGCAATTAGGAGTTATAGGGATCTAAGTAGGGTTGTATGAGTTCTTTATAATCCTCTAAAAACTTTATCAATGCATCTAAGATGTAAAATCATGTGGTTTTCCCATAATGCATTTTTGATTCCATAAAATATTAGACTTTCCTCCTTATATTCTTTCATCCTCAAATCTCTCTTAAATTGTTAGACTTCCTTAATAGGACTTAGCTCTAGTACCAATTGTAGGAAATAACAAACAAGAGAAAGTATGGAGTGGTAGGGAGGAGGGGGTTAAATTTATTGTATTGAAATGTATTTCATTGAAGTAGATCATACATATATATTCATTAAAGTGGGGTGGTTCTCAACATTCAAAAATAAGGAAATTTTTTGATTCAAATCTATTTTTAGTGCATTAAACACTGAACAAACCTTACTTAATGATTATTCATACATCTATGATATTTGATAATATCATTTGGTGCTTCAGTTAGACAAACCATAAACATACACACAATCATCAAGGAAGGGTTATTTTTCATCTATAATCTAATTTTTTAGGTTTCAATTAGGTGGTTAATTAACATTATGCCTAATGGACTATTCTAGGCTACTAGTCATTGATGTCTAGCAGACAAACATGTAGGAGATGACACCAATAATACTACCTAAATTTCATTCTTGGCTCAATAAAATTAGAGCCATAGTCATGTACAATTAAAGAGGTACATTATAATTTCTATTCTTCGTCATGCTCTTTTAACCTAAAATGCAATAACTTTGAATTCTAACAATATTATTTCTATAAGAACTCTAATTCTTTTGTTAGAGGTTTTTGTAGGATGAAGAATCTTAATAATAGTTTTGCAAGGAATTTCAAATAGGTATGAAAATAATTTATGCTTTTCACTCTAAGATAGAAAAATCAAATGGATTACTTGTTAACACTGATTTTTTTTCCCTACCAGGATAAGAATCTTGAAAGATGATAGATAATTTATGATACTAATTAAGTATTACTCAAAGATGGAATGGGTAACTTTGTTGAAGGAGAAATCAAAAGCTTTTGATAAGTTAATATTTTTACGTCAATGGTGGAGAATGAGACAAGATTGAAGTTAAAGAGACAAAGATAAAATAGAGGTGGGTAGTTCAACGAGTTCAACTCATACTATGAGATGTATGGAATAAAGATCAATTATCTACCCCTAGAACTCCTACTATTAATTATTTCATAATTTTTGGTAGTAGATGTTATATAAAGAGATGAGGATGAGGAAATTTTGATGCAAGAAGTGATGAAGATTTTGTTACCTAAAGTTCACTCCTAGCTAAATTGAGGTAGAGTCATGATGTGAGGCCTCGCCCGACCCTTCGTAGCCTTAGTTATTACTTTATCTTTTTGATACTCACGAATCGAGATGTCGAGACATTATCTGATGCTTAGAACATATGATATTATTTCATGCTGTGTGATGTTACTTTTAGATATTTGATGTTGTCATTTAATGTTTTATGTATATGTATTTTGATGAAATCAGTAAATGTAGGATTGATACTTGATTAAGAGATTTTAAATGGTTAAGAATTAAGTAGGATGAAGAAACCCTTATTGATGTATGTTTCAATTTATGTGAATTTCTGATACGTATATATACATATGTACATGTGATTTTCGGGACTACTGATGTGTGCAATGAGTGTGCAAATATTTTAGCCGAGGAAACCGACGGAGGAACATAATTGATCTCTATGTGTTAATTTTGGAAACCTTGTCGTTCGTAATTCAAGTATGGTATTGTGAGATGTATGTATGTATCTCTCTGTGTTCAGTGAATGTTAATGTTCGTAACTATGTTCTTTTAGTTTCGCTTGACACTCGTAAATTGTTTATGTTCTTCAGTGTGCTGATTAGGGTTAGTTTTGTAACCTTTGGACCCAAGTTGTTTTAAGTTAGTGTCAGTTTGCTAATTGGGTTCTTAATCGAATTTAGTCATCCTTAATTTGGATTAATGCTTAATCTATTTTGTTAGAGTTGTTAGTTGGTCCTGTTTATTTCCTAACTTTTGTTTGGTTCTAAACCTATTCCTAAGGCTTTTAATCATGGAATAATTATACCCAAGGGGTATGGGTATGGGTTGGGGGTCTTTTCCAACCCCTAAGCCCCTTTTGTTGACTTTGGAGATCACTCAAAAAGTCTCTTTTTGCCCTTGTGCGAAAATTGCAAGTGGCTACCATGAGTTTCATCACCCCACCTCCACTTAGTGTTTAACCATGGTGTGGGTTGAGTTAGGAGTTTCTAGAATTGTAAGTGGGTGGGAGTAGTTATTGATCCTTTTGGGTGGTTGAGTTTGAGGCTTATTTAGAGGCCTTTCTTGGACTAGTTGAGGTTGTTACCCAATCTCTACATTTAGAGAGGAGTTCTTGAAGATTGAAGCAAGGAGAAGGAAACTCTACTCAAACTTGTTCATTGCCATTACCTCTTTGTGAAGGTTGGAATTCTCATGTCCCTTGTTCAGATTTCATTCTTTTTTCATGCTTATGCTACCTTGTTGTTGTTTGAATGTTTGTATGGTTGTGGGTATGTTGGGAAGATTTGAAAACCATGTTATTTTTTTTGGATGTTTTCCTTTCATTTTTATATTTGCAATTTTGAGATTTTCTTGCATGGGTGTTTTGGTATTACTCACCCTTGGAGAGGGCAGAAGTGACCAATTTTGGGAAAGGTCTATTTAGTCGGACTCCAACCAGTGTAGAGTCTCTTCTCAGGATGAGAAGAGGGAGAAAGGGTAGGGTGTTATGGGTCCCTGCCTGTCAGCACAAACATTGTATGATTTTGGTATGTTGAAATGGAAGAACGAAAGTTCTTGGTATATAGCCCCGATTGGGCATCTGTTTGGTGTTGTGCTTGACTTCTCCTAGTTGGAAGAATCCACCTTTCCCTAGTGTTGATTCATTGTGAATCTTATAGTGAAAACCATGTATGAATACACATGTTTGATTGTCTCTTGGTTATGCTTGTTGTCACCTGATCAGAATTCTGTTCCATCCATGGTTCTAGAGATGTGTTGCAGAAATGTTATAAATCCCTTGATGAGGGTCATGAAGAAAATTCAATTATATTGTTAAAATTTGGGATTGATATCCTATGTAAATTTTGGTATTTCAAACCTTGGTGGATTGGCAACGAAGCCGGGTTTTCTTCCTGATTCTTTCCCGGCTGAGCCCTTGAATCAGGTTTGCCAATAAAATTGGTGATTGAGTAAAATTGCTTGTCTTGTGATAAATTTGTAAATTTTAATTAGATGGATGCATATCAAAAAATAGGATGGAAATAATGATGATGTTTAATTTGGCAAAATTTCAAGTTTTCATATATGTTGAAAATGAAAATTATGATCATGGATGTGGATTTAGTTTGCATGAATTTTTGAATCAAACAATTCTTGCATTATTGATTAAAATGGATAATTCAAATTCTTGGTATAATAAGTTGTAACAAGTCCTTATAGATTTGCTTTGAAAAGAAAAATTTAATCCCTTCTTGGTAATATATCACTTTAAAATTTTATACTTGAAAAATTTTAGACCCAAGAAAAAATACATGCATTGCTTGAAATTTTATACTTACATAAATTTTCAAAAAAAAAAGTTGTATCCAAGAGCCAAATAGTCTCTAGATTTTGTATGGAGAAATGTATTAACTTTTCCTTTCAACAGAGAATCTTTAATGATTCTCTTAACTATGCTTTTGGAATAAATGAATAAACAAAATTTGTAATGAATTAAAAATCTATATGTTTGCTTCTCAAAAATGAGATAAAGAGGGGTAATTCTAATATCTTCCTAAAACCACCCCCCTTTATTGCTTACCCTTCTATTCACCAAGAAAACATTTTAAAAACTTATGTCTCCCCCTCCTTCCTAGGCGTTGATGGGCAAGGTGTCATCATGATGTGCTGACATCATCCTGTTGTACTCCCCACACAAGTCAATCCAGGTGATTACCTTTTGGGTTGTGTTAGCTTGTTTTATGTCTTTATTCCCCCTCTTACCCTTTTTCCTTATAAGAGGCACTGGTTTCATTGGGCTTATCATTTGTACTGCCCACGTACCTTGACAAGGTTGATGGACTGCGTTTTGCAGACATTGGGCTACATGGGGCAGCCTTGAAATCCACCAGGCAAGTTGGGAGGGAGGTCTAGGGTGATGGGTGGATGTGATAGGTGGGGAAGGAAACCCACTTGTCAAGTGGGCTAGGTTAGTTAGGTTAGATTTTAGGTGTTAGTAATAGGGTTAGTGTTAAGTTGTTTTATTAGTATAGTTAGTTTATGTTTCATTTAGTTAAGTTGTTAATTAATTTAGTTTAAGTTGTTAGTAATAGTGTGGTGTTTAGTTTTTTAAATTAAATTAGTTTTGAGTTATTATTAGTTTACATTTATGTTGTCTAGAATTTAATTTAGATTAATTTTTTTTTTTAATCATATCAAGTTAAAGTTTAGTTTTTTTTTTATATTAATGTTAATTTTTGAATTATTTATTTTAGTTTTAATTTAAAAAGATAGTTAGCTAGTTTAATTTTTGAGTATTAATTAGTTTTAATTATACAGGCTAATTGACTATATAAAATAAATTTAGAATGTAGATTTTATTGATTAGATAGTTAATTTTAGTTAATCATTTTTCTTAAAAGTGACTTTACAATATCGGTAAGATTGTTAATCAATATTTGTCAAAGAGATTTATAGTTGTTTTTGATTTAGATACCTTTCAATTAATCTAAATCTCGAATACATTTACATTATCTTTTAAATAATTGTTTCATATTATTGTAAGTTACTGTAAGAATGTAAATTATGATCGATATCAACTTTATAACGAGGGTATTAATTGAACAGTATAGGAAACCTTTACCTAAACTGTGATCTTAACCTTATCATCTTAGTGCATTTTATTTATCATAATTATAATTTTAAAAAAAATTGTGTGTTTTTCCCTCGTAGTTTGGGCATGACATTTTGGTATCAGAGCTTGTGTTTCAACACTAGGAACCTTAAACCCTTACGCTTTTGAAACTTAAAACGAAATATTAAATTGTGTAGGATGCCTCCTGTTACTCAAAGCAACCCACGAGGCAGAGGTCGTAGGGCGAGAGGTGGTAGAGTGAGACAGGGGGATGGACCACCTCCACCACCACCACCAAACCCAAACCAGGACATTATAGATGCACTTCAAATTTTGATCGGTGTAGTTTAGTAGAGAGTAGTACCTATAGTTCAGCCAGTTCAGTAGATTCCAATAGTGGAAGCAGAGGGACCCGGAGGAGGTGGGCCTAGAGGCAGAGAGAGGACTAGGAGTCCCCCACCGAGATAAGCATGAAGGTGAGTCAATACACCAGAGAAGACCCCCACTTGATAGACCTCCTAGACATGTAGGAGATGATATCAGGGAATTGATTCAACTTGGGCCACCATTATTTACCAGTTCTACTAAGGGGATAGTAGCAGAGGCATGGTTGTAGAGCCTACAACGGTGCTTTGGGTTACGCCCTTATGGGAGTAACCTAAAGGCACACCTAGCAGTTCATCAATTGAGAGGGGATGCCTCCAATTGGTGGCATCAGGAGGAGATCATAGGTGGAGTGAGGATGGATAGCCTCACATGGGAATCATTCCTAGAAAGATTCTGAGAGAGGTACTTGTCAGAGTATTTCTGACAGAAACAGATAGAGGAGTTCCATTCTCTTTATCAAAGAGGTCTTACAATGGCTCAGTATGAGAGCAGGTTTCTTGAGCTCCTTCCTTATGTGGAATACATGAAGGACGAGAAACTACGGGTACATCACTTTATCATGGGTTTGAATTTCTCACTTCAGGGTCTAGTTCAGATAGCCTTCCCTACCACCTTAAGACAGGTAGTGGAGATAACACTAGTGGCAGAGGATATTCAAGGCAGACAGGAATCAAGGGATCGGTCTCAGAACCGAAACTCTACTCGACAGAAACCCCCTTGGAAAGTGAATCAAAACTATACACCAGGGTCCTCTAAGGGCCATCAGTTTTAGCAGCAGTAGGAACTCTCACAGGTTTACCAGGGCTTCGATCCTAGGTAGTGGTAGTCACAGCAGGATCAGAAAGTACATACCCCACAGCCACAATCAGTGCAGACTCAACAGTCTTCTAGGGGTGGATACAGTGGGTCTAGCAGATCAGGAGGCCCACAGCAGTCAGGATCATAGGATACATGATCTTATACCCAAGGACCATGCTGCACTTGTGGTGGCATGGGTCACATAGCTAGAGAGTGTTCATAGGGACAGTCATCCAGTGGTCAGAAAGGGGCTTTTTCAGAGCCGACAATTAAAGTTTAGTTTTTTTTATATTAATGTTAATTTTTGAATTATTTCTTTTAGTTTAAATTTAAAAGATAGTTAGCTAGTTTAATTTTTGAGTATTAATTAGTTTTAATTATAAAGGCTAATTGACTATATAAAATAAATTTAGAATGTAGATTTTATTGATTAGATAGTTAATTTTTATGTTAAGTTAGTCGAAATGTTTAAAGTTAATAAATTTTAGATAAATATATTCAGTTTTAATTTTAGTTAATCGTTTTTCTTAAAAGTGACTTTACAATATCGGTTAGATTGTTAATCAATATTTGTCAAAGAGATTTATAGTTGTTTTTGATTTAGATACATTTCAATTAATCTAAATCTTGAATACATTTACATTATCTTTTAAATAATTGTTTCATATTATTGTAAGTTACTGTAAGAACGTAAATTATGATCGATATCAACTTTATAACGAGGATATTAATTGAACAGTATAGGAAACCTTTACCTAAACTGTGATCTTAACCTTATCATCTTAGTGAATTTTATTTATCATAATTATAATTTAAAAAAAAATTGTGTGTTTTGCCCTCATAGTTTTGGCATGACACATGATCATGGCAAATCAAAGAGGTAAATTTTTAATTTATATTCTGCAACATATCCTTGTAACCCCAAATACATAAATTTTAATAATTTTATGAAACAAAATTATTACATTTAATGAACAAAATAACTTATCATGGAGATAATATTCTACAAATGTTTTCTAGAAATCTATTATTTTAAATCATCAAAGTATTATAGTTCTTCTCCACACAAATTGTGAAACTAGCTAGAATATATTTAATTGAATTTTTAATGTAAAAATCATATATGAATATTTATACATAAAAGAAAACAAAAAAGGTAAGAGATGATCCATTAATTTCCTAAATGACTAGTGGAGGTGTAAAGGAGTCTCACCTTAATTTGTGTCTTTTTTTTGTCTATCATAAACCTAAAAAAATATAAAAGAAAGGTGTGATATATAACAAATCTAAGCATTAATAATAACTAAACTGTATTCCACCAATTTGTTTGCATGGGCATGCATAACTATAAATTGAAAAGACAAGGGTTTATTTCTAACTTTTTTATTATTATGCAATAATAGGTGTCTATTAGTGTTGTGTGGATGTGAATGTGAACTGTTAGAATTCTTTAGAATAACTGAGAGGGGGGGTGAATCAGTTATTCAAGGTCCAAATGCCCTATTAATACCTTTTTACTACTTTTAATGAATCCATACACTTTTCATCCATCTAAACTTTAAATTTAACCATATTAGCAAGTTACAGTAAATCAACATGCAAAGATAAAACATCAAAGATCAACACATGGCACAATGATTTACGTGGAAACCCAATTTGGGAAAAACCACCAGTAACATGCTACTTGATTCTCACTCTTCTGAAGTGATGCCTTGTTAAAAGCCTGTCCTGTTAAAGGCTTACAACACACTGTTAAATGTGACCCTGTTAGAGGATTTCACCAAACTGTTAGGAATGGGCGTGGTTAAAGGTCTTTAGAACATTCACTTGGAATGTCACCTTGTTAAAGGATTTATCTTATGGATTTTAAACCAACCTAAGTCCATAGGATTTAAACTTACTATTACAATTGCTAGAAAGTAACGATAATGGTCTTTTGATCTGATATAACTTACAACATACTTTGCAAATTTTAGATCACACTTTCAGTTCAATCCTTATGCTTGGCTTCAATCACTCCAGCTCTGATTGCTTGTCTTCCTCTCAAGCTTCATCTCCTTAAGTCTTCTTACTCATTCTGCCAATGCAATCATCCTTGTGGTCGTCTATTTAAACAGAATTCTTGTGCTTTCTTCTCTTTGATACCTTCTTCAGTACTTCATGCTTTTATGCTTGACCACCTCTCTCACTCTCTCTTTTTAACTTATGTCTTCTTAAATAGAAATCTGATTTGCCTTTGCTGCTCAATTCTCCCTCTCCAATTTTAGGGTTTCAAAATGGATTAGGTAGGATACAATGTATCTACCCCATATCTTGTTCTCTTCTAGAAACTTCACCAGTTGTATCCTTAAAAATGTTCTACATAGTGCTCTATGCCACCAACTCATCATTCTTATCTTCCTTTTAATTTACAAATTTCTAGATAACAACCTTGTCGGCTTAGATCTAGCGAATCTTCGATTTCCAAAATAATATAGCAACTCAGCATTATTGAGTTACTAGTGCTTGGAACCTCTATGTTACTTGGCACCTCTGTGTTACTCGGCACATATACCTGCTCGGCACTTGGTTCTTCTCAACACTTATACCTGCTTGACACTTGGTTCTGCTCGGCACTTATACCTGCTCAGCACTTGGTTCTGCTCGGCACTTGATGAACTCTGTGTCACTCGGCATCTGAACTTGCTCGACATCTAAAGTGTACTCAACATCTGAACTTGGAGTTTGCTTAGCTCCTTCTCTCTAATGAACTTAGTTGAGCTTTACAAAAGACTTAGCTAAAACCTTAAATCTTTGATATGTTTTAGTGTGCCCATTCTTTGTATCTTATAGTATGTCATCAAATACACTTTTTCATCAATGGCTTAGCTGATCCTTGTACTTCATTACAACATCATAACTTCAACCTTTCTCTAGGTGTTCTAGTTACATCTTATTGATTGCCTCCTCCTTGACAATCAACTAATTGATAGTATTTGGATCACTAAAGCAATTGTCATTCCTACAAGTAGCAAGTTTGACATCAATGACAAAACAATGATTGAGGACATTCTTTACCAATTCCATATATTATTCCAAAAAATTTTCTTATGATCATTTCAATCATTTCCAACAATCTCCCTCTTTGGCATTGATGGAAAACCAAACTGATCAATTAATCAACTTAGTTACCACCAAGATTGTATACATTTTCTTGCTGTACTGATCTCATATATCTCCCTCTTTCATATATATCTCCCTCTTTCTTTGTATTGATCAAATTTTTGCATATTTCTCCCTCTTTGACATAAATTCCAAAGATGTAGCATCTTCATCATGCAAAATATAAGCTTTGGCTTCTTGTTGATTTTCTCCCTCTGTCACCATGCTTGTGACTAATTTGGATTTTTTGCTCCTGCTGTCATCCTTTGCATCAACCTGTTAATATTTCAATGATTTATTTCGGTTGATGTAGGGCAGCTTCCTTGTTGCCTTAAACTGCTTGAGTTAGGGGTATTACCCCCAACTTGCCTCTAAGATATTCATAGGAATCCTTGGGCAATGGTTTGTGGAGATATCTGTAGTTTGTTCCTTTGTGTGAATGTATTCCAACTTTACTTGTTTGTCTTCTACCAATTCTTTGACATAATGATACTTGATTGCAATATGCTTTTTTTTGCATGCATCATTGGATTTTTGGATATGTTTAAAGAACTTGTATTATCACAATACAATATCATAGGTTTTGTTACTTCTTCTTTCATTCCATTCAATAAATGTGTGAGCCATACAATGTTTGTGCAATTGACTGCAGCTGCCACATATTCTGACTCTCCAGTGGACTGCGATGTACATGTTTGTTTCTTGCTAGTCCAGGTGACCAGCCTTTTGCCTAGAAATAATGCACCTCCACTTGTGCTTTTTCTATCATCAATGTTTCCTCCCTAGTCTGCATCTGTATATGCATTGAGCTCAAATTTTCCATTCTTTTTGTAGTATAGTCCAAAGTTATCAGTTCCTTTAAGATATCTCATTATTCTTTTTACTACTATGAGATGATTTTCTTTAGGATTAGCAGAGAACCTAGCCACTATTCCAACTGCTAATGCTATGTTTGGTCTACTATTTACAACATATTGTAGTTTTCCAATCATGGATCTGTACATTGTTTGATTGACTTCAGCTGACTCATCATTTTTGGATAGTTTATTTCTTGTTGCCATTGGTGTGCTGACTGGTTTGGATTCCTCCAATCCAAACATTTTAAGAATTTCTTTGATGTATTTTGATTGTGTAACAAATATTCCATGTTTGAGTTGATGTACTTGCAACCCAACAAAAAATTTGATTTCTCCAAACATAGACATCTCAAATTCATGTTTCATTTTGTCAGCAAAGCCTTTGCAAAGTACTTCCTTACCACCAAACACTATGTCATCCACAAATATTTTAGATACAATAATGTCTTTACCTTCTTCTACTTTGACGTACATGTTGCTGTTATCATCAGTTCTTTCAAATCCAATTTGCACTAGATACTTGTGAAGTCTCTCATACCATGCTCTAGGTGCTTGTTTCAAACTATAGAGTGCTTTATGTAGCTTACATACCATGTCCTTGTTGTTTTCATCAACAAATCCTTTTGGTTGTTCAATGTAGACTTCTTCTTCTAGTATACCATTTAAGAAGGCAGATTTTACATCCATCTGATAGAATTTAAAATCTTTGTAGGCAGCATATGCAAGTAAAGTTCTTACTCCTTCCATTCTAGCAATAGGGGCAAATGTTTACCCATAGTCTATTCCTTCTTGTTGAGCATAACCCTTGCATACTAGTCTAGCTTTTTATTTGGTAATTTCACCATTCTCATCTAGTTTGTTTCCGAATACCCATTTGGTGCCAATCACATTCTTGTCAGTTGGTCTAGGAACCAAACTCCAGGTTTTGTTTTTTCTTATTTGATCAATTTCTTCTTCCATAGCTTTATACCAGTCATCATCTTGTAATGCACCATATACTATCTTGGGTTCAGATTTATTGATCAGACATGATTCATGTCTTAGTCTGTTCCTTGTCATTGGTCTTGCATTTTTGTCACAAATTATCTATTCAGCAGGGTGATGTCTTTTTACATATTTGGATAATATTGGCTCTATCCTTATTTCCATGTTTGATCTTTCAGATTCAGGATCACTATGCACTTCGTTGTTAGGTTGTTCTTCATCATGTGTACTGTATTCAGAATCAGATTGTGCCCTTTCTTCATTCTGTAACTCGGCTTTTGAATGCAACTCGGCATTCACTGGTTGAGACTCAGCTGAGACTAAAGTTTTTTTTCGAGTTTCAATTTGATTGACATCATCCTCATCAACAGTCATTCCTTCATAAGAATATACAAAGGTTCTGTACTCTTCCATTTTCTTTGGTACTTCAGCTTGGACTTCTGTGTGCTCATCAAAATTTATATTTGCACTTTCCACAATTTTGTTAGTGTTAATATTCAAACACTTATATGCCTTACTTCTAGTGGAGTAACCAAGAAATATACCTTCATCACTTTTTGCATCAAATTTTCCATTTCTAGCATCTTTAAGGATAAAGCATTTACAACCAAACACTTTGAAATGTTTTACATTGGGTGAGTAACCATACCATAATTCAAAAGGTGTTGTATTTGTACCTTTCTTGACTTGTACTTGGTTTAGTGTATGAACAGCTACACTTACCACTTCTCTCCAGTATTTTAGAGCAACAATCTTTTCCATCATTAATGTTTTGGCACAGTTAATCACAGATTTATTTCTTCTCTCAGCAATTCCATTCTGCAGAGGAGTTCTAGGAGCTAACATTTATCTTTTGATTCCTTTATTATTACAGAATATTTCGAATTCATTTGATGTAAATTCACCACCTCTTTTCGATCTTAGGCATTTCAAGCTTTTTCCAGTTTCCTTTTCAACTCTAGCCACATACCACTTAAACATTTGAAAAGCATCAGATTTTTGTTTTAAGAACATAACAATCATCATCCTGGAATAGTCACCAACAAATAGCATTATGTATTTATCTCCTTTATACCTTTGTATTTGCATTGGACCACATAAGTCAGTGTGAACTAACTCAAGTATCTCTTTAGATGTATAGTTTTTGCTTTTGAAACTTGACTTTGTCATCTTTCCTAGTTGACATTGTTTGCACATGATGTTATCAGGGTTCTTCAATTTTGGTAAACCTCTGACTTTCTTCATTTTACTAATGTTGACTAGATTGTCAAAGTTGACATGATATAATCTTCTATGCCATAACCATTCATCATCAAATTTTGCAAATAAACAAGAAACATCATCCATATCAAGGTAAAACAAATTACTCTTTGTTTGATCTCATTTTCCTATCAGTTTACCATCAGTATCATAGATCTTTGCAGTTTTGTTTCCAAATTCCACTTTGCAACCTATATTGCCTAACTGTGAGACTCTCAGTAAATTCTAGTTTAATCCTTCAACATAGTATGCATTGTCACATGAAATTTGTTTTGTGAGCTTAATGGAACCTTTTCCTTTGATTTGACATGGAGCATCATTACCAAATCTAACACTATTTCCATCATACTAAGTAAAGTTAAAAAACTTACTTTTGTCTCTTGTCATGTGATGTGAGCATCCATTGTCTATGATCCATCTGTTGCTCTTGTTTATACATGTTACCAGTGATGTGGGCTCTTCTTCATTAGATTGTTCCTTCATGGCTACATAAACAACTTCATCATCGTTGTCATCAGAATTTTCTTCAACAATATAAAACTTCTTACCTTTTTCTTTGTAATCTCTCTTGTCATCATCTCTTCTGTTCTTGTATTTGTTTCCTTCCTTGGAATCCTTTTTCTGTTGACACCTTGCAACAATATGACCTACTTCATTGCAATTGAAACAAATGATAGGCATCTTACCTTTGAATTTTCCTTTGCCCCTGTGAAATCTTCTAGCGAGCAATGCTTCTAATTTTTTCACATCTTCCTCATCAGTGCTACTGTCACTGGATACATACTTCATTTTTCTTCCTTTCTTTGATTTCACCTATTTAGCATCTTTCAGTGATAACTTGGCCTTAAAAGCAGATTCAACATTTTCAGGTCTGTAGTTGTCAAAGTTAGATAACTCAAATGCAATGAGTCTACCTATTATACCTTCAAAAATTAGATTATTTCCTGGTATACATCTTAGCTCTTGTATTGCTGATACTCTAATAGCATAGATAGGGAGCAAGGTTCTTAAGAACTTACTATTAATAGTATCTTCATCCATTTGACCACTCAAGCATCTTATTGCACTTACCACTTCCTTTATTCTTGCACCATATTGAGCAGCATTCTCATTTTCTTCCATTTTCATGTCATCAAACTTTCCTCTGAGACTTTCTCTTTTTTCTCTTTGTACATTCTGATCTCCTCCATAGATGTTTGATAGGGCTTTCCACATTTTGAATGCAATGTCACATAAATTTAGCATAGCTAAGTGCAGAGTCAATTTCTAGCATTGTCTGATTGTGTTCTTGCTTGTTTTTCATGTCTTCTACAGTAGGAGCACCTGTTGGATCTACATGTTCAGTGACAATTGAATTTTGGGCATAATCTCCTATGGATCCAAGATGTAGCTTCATCAAAATTTTCCATGCAAAAAAGTTTTCTTTGTTGAGCTTGGAAACTTCTCTCTTTGGCATTTTGATCTTTTCTGCTTGTAGTCCCTTTTCAATTGAATCAGTAGTCAGGCTCTGATACCAATTGTTAGAATTCTTTAGAATAACTGAGAGGGGGGGTGAATTAGTTATTCAAGGTCCAAATGCCCTATTAATACCTTTTTACTAATTTTAATGAATCCATACACTTTTCATCCATCCAAACTTTAAATTTAACCATATTAGCAAGTTACAGTAAATCAACATGCAAAGATAAAAGATCAAAGATCAACACATGGCACAATGATTTACGTGGAAACCCAATTTGGGAAAAACCACCAGTAACATGCTACTTGATTCTCACTTTTCTGAAGTGATGCCCTATTAAAGGCCTGCCCTGTTAAAGGCTTACAACACACTGTTAAATGTGACCCTATTAGAGGATTTCACCAAACTGTTAGGAATGGGCCTGGTTAAAGGTCTTTAGAACATTCACTTGGAATGTCACCCTGTTAAAGGATTTATCTTATGGATGTTAAACCAACCTAAGTCCATAGGATTTAAACTTACTATTATAATTGCTAGAAAGTAATGATAATGGTCTTTTAATCTGATATAACTTACAACATACTTTGCAGATTTTAGATCACACTTTCAGTTCAATCCCTATGCTTGGCTTCAATCACTCCAGCTCTGATTGCTTGTCTTCCTCTCAAGCTTTGTCTCCTTGAGTCTTGTTACTCATTCTTCCAATACAATCATCCTTGTGGTTGTCTATCCAAATAGAATTCTTGTTCTTTCTTCTCCTTGATACCTTCTTCAGTACTTCATGCTTTTATGCTTGACCACCTCTCTCACTCTCTCTTTTTAACTTATGTCTTCTTAAATAGAAATCTGATTTGCCTTTGCTGCTCAATTCTCCCTCTCTAATTTTAGGGTTTCAAAATGGATTAGGTAGGATACAATGTATCTGCCCCATATATTGTTCTCTTCTAGAAACTTTTCCAGTTGTATCCTTAAAAACATTCTACATGGTGTTTTGTGCCACCAGCTCATCATTCTTATCTTTCTTTTAATTTACAAATTTCTAGATAACAAACTTGTCGACCTAGATCTGGTGAATCTTCGATTCCCAAAATAATGTAGCAACTCAGAATTATTGAGTTACTAATGCTCTGCACCTCTGTGTTACTTAGCACCTATACTAGCTCGACACTTGGTTCTGCTTAGCACTTATACCTGCTTGGCACTTGGTTCTGCTCGACACTTATACCTGCTCGGCACTTGATGAACTTTGTGTCACTCAGCATCTGAACTTACTCAACATCTGAAGTTTACTAAGCATCTGAACTTGGAATTTGCTCAGCTCCTTCTCTCTAATGATCTTAGTTGAGCTTTACAAAAGACTTAGCTAAAACCTTAAATCTTTGATATGTTTTAGTGTGCCAATTCTTTGTATCTTATAGTATGTCATCAAATACACTTTTTCATCAATGGCTTAGCTGATCCTTGTACTTCATTACAACATCATAACTTCAACCTTTCTCTAGGTGTTCTAGTTACGTCTTATTGATTGCCTCCTACTTGATAATTAACTAATTGATAGTATTTGGATCATTAAAGCAATTGTCATTCCTACAAGTAACAAGTTTGACATCAATGAAAAAACAATGATTGAGGACATTTTTTACCAGTTCCATATATTATTCCAACAACTTTTCTTATGATCATTTCAATCATTTCCAACATGAACGTGGGTCCCATAAGGGTTAACACCCAACATACCATTGAGAGAAAAAGACATAAAGATATATTAGATAGTTAAGTACACCCACCATCAATCAAAAAGAATAAGAAATCCACCTATACTAGATTCTTTTGAATAAGCAAGGGATAATCATTTAATGGTATGGTCAGACATTCAATCAAGTAAAATTTCATGATCAATTCAAAGAAATATGGAGGAAGCTACAAGAATTAGAATTGAACAAAATTGTTCCACTCTAATAGCTATCAGTAATGATCTAATTATGACATAAAATGATCATGATAGAGATGTAATGCAAGGTATCAACAATATGTTCATTAGAGCAATAATGGGAATATGAGAGTTTGAACATTAGATCAAGAAAGATAAATATAAGAATAAACCATAATAATGAATTAATGATAAATAAAATCCATGAAGGTAGTAATAGATTATGAATGTCTATGTCAAAGGATATGGAAAAAATTATATGAAATATATGAGATCATTTTGATTCAATTAGAAAGCCAAATGTTTCATAGTGATATGCACAATGCAAAATAGTACATCTTAAAAATAATAATGTATATTATTATCAACTATTTCATAAGATGAGAATCTTGATATTTAGTTATAGGTACATGTATGAACTAAGAGAGGTCAGTGACAATCATTATAGGGACCAAGGTAAAGGGATTACTTAAGAAATATCAAAAGAGTATCTATTTGATATAGAAGATGAAATACCCAAGGAATCATAAACTAGTATCAAAGTTAGACAAAGACGCATCACCATGCAATGAGAAGTATCTAGCATTCATTATGATTGTACATTAATAGAATACACCAATGAGACCGAATCAAAGGTATAATAAATGCACATATATCTTGATGTTAGACAAAAGGAGAGTATTTAGTGACTTTTCAAATCAAGTGTGAAATCTTACAACATGTCATAGAGAACATCAGTTAGAAAAAGTAAGAGGCACTTGTATTTCTAAGCGTACTTATTAGAAAAATGTAATTACACATTTGTAGAAAAATAAAGACAACATACAACTTTTGGATATGATAGGAAAGTAGCTACATCTGTAGAACTCTAATAACCGTGTGAGCAATAGTAGAGCTAATTTGTGACTAACATTTCATAAGTTCAGAGCTCAAAATTTGAGTTGAAAATTAATATTTATGACCAAAAAGAACAAAATGATATTAAGTTTTCATAGTACTAGACAATGGAAAAAACACTCAAAGATGTGAAGGAACATGATATTTTGGGTTTTTTAAATATGATTCTCAATGCTCAAAGTGGTGAATATAAGCTACAACAAAGAAGAAATATTCAATATTCATGAATACCAAAGCTATTCATCAAAGGTTGCTATGACCAATACTTCAATATCAAAGATCATTGATCCATGCTAATGAAAATCTATATAAAAACATTACATATTAAATTATAACTAAAGTTTCAATAGAATAAGTTAAAAAATCTCATGAAGTGACAAAGTGAAGGATTCAAAACTCAAAGTTGTTTATATAAATACAAGAAATTGAAGATGGTTTACAAGTTCCATAATAGAAATATATGTAAAAAATATTTAGCATCAAGCCCTTTTGATGGAGGTTTTAAATTTCAAGATTTAAAAATAAGAGTACAAGGAAGCCAATGAAGCCACAAAAGACCTTGAAAATCCTTTGGATTTTTCCAAAAACTTCCCCAACAAATGTTATACAAAGAAAATAGAGAGAGATACAAATGAAAAAATAGGATAATTTTCAAGGTTAAATATCTTTTAATGTAGAATGTGTCTTTGACATTATTACTTTCTAATTTTTTGTAAGATTAAGTACCAAGGGGCCTCTGAGATTTATATTAGATTAAAAAATTATACATTTTGATATTATTTTATAATTATTTTTATTAAACAATATAACTATATTGTTTAATAAATATAGATTCAAGTTTATATATAATAATTAATTTTTTAATATATTGATTAATAAATATTAGCTATAAAATAGAAGTGTGAATATCATTTTTTGTTAGATTTATTGTTGTGTGTTGATATTATAAGTAGTATTTTTAAAATAGTGCATTATAAACTATTTCAATTAATTCTATAATTTAAATGTTATAATGAAATAGTTTACAAGAAAGAAAAAGGTCAAAGAGGGGATAGAGCTGTATTTATGAGAAGGCTTAGTAATGAGGGAGCTTATTTTTAGTTTGTAGAAAAGTGGAGGAGATGCGGGGTTGTTTTGACCAAGTTTGGGGAGGTTGGTGTAATTTTGGAAGTTGTTATGATGAAGGATGATGTGGCTTAATATTTTACTCAAGAACATGTCTTTTTGGAGTAAACATAGTGGATATATTTTGGCTTATTTTGTTGCAACTGATCTAGTCGGTTGGAGTGAGCATTGTACTTCATGAATTTTGTAACTCGTTCCTATAGTACTTTTCCTTATGTATGGTTTCAAATTTAGTGACTTTTGGAAGTATTTTTAAAATTATTTTAATATTTTTATGTAAATTACTATGATATGTAATGTACATATTACACCTTGGATACTATTTATGTCTCAATCTTTATCATCTTACTCATGTAGGTTTTGTGTGTGTTTTGTAATTGATCAAGATAATTGTAATTTTTCTTTGTTCCCTTGGATCTTTTTCTTGGATCAAGTAGTACCTTCTCTATAATTAGTATGTTTTATGTAGGCCATTAACTATGTCATAAAAGTGTAGGTGGTTTCTCAATACTGAACTTGTCTTCCTTTTGTAGGTCAAGTTTACTTAGGATTCTTAGTAATATACTAATGTAGGGAATACATTGAAGTGAGTTGTGAAATTAATGTTTGAATCATGTTTAAATAGTCTATTTAATTATGTGGTTTCATTTCCTAACATCAATTTTGGTGTATTTCCTTAGTAGTATCAATTCAAAGTTTAAATTTATGCAAAATTTCTACCCCTTTTCCCATCAAGAAAGTAGTTGTAGTAAGACCTATAGAGTGCAATATGAGAGGAAATTTATACTCTCTAGAGGTTCTTTCCAAGTTTAGGTGAACCAAAACATAGGAAAGTTTCCATATTATTCTAGAATGTCAAAATTTCCTTAGTAATACTAGTTCAAAGTTTGAGTTTATGCAAAATTTCTACCCCTTTTCCCATCAAGAAAGTAGTTGTAGTAAGACCTATAGAGTGAAATATGAGACAGGAAATTTACACTCCATGGAGGTTCTTTCCAAGTTTAGGTGAACCACAACACAAGAAAGTTCCTATATTATTCCAAAATATCAACTTTTTTATCACTTGACAAGAGCACAATTCTGGGAACTAATAGTTCTTAGAATGCTTAATGAGACTAAGAGTGGATTTTTCAATCCTATTAAAGATTCATGTTACCATCATGTATTTTGTATACTAGTAATTTCTTCATTTAGATACAATAAATTCACACAATTGGATAATTTTGAAAATATATTCACTAGTTTCCAATACATACATTTGCTAGTGTGAGAAAATAAAGTCCTGTATTTCCTATTTTTAAAACTTTATAAGGATTTTCCATCTTATATGAGTATTTTTAATGTTTTTTCTATGATAATATGGCTTTATAATTTCAAATTTTATGATGGTTTTTTGTGTTTATACATCCTCACCAATCTTATAAACTAGTTTCTTATGCTTACCACCCTTTCACCAGTACTCAATTTTCCTAGCAACATCCCTATCAACAACCATAAAAGAGTTTCCTTTATGATTCTTATAATTATTACCAACATGTTAAAAATATGACCATAGATGAAATGCTATCAAACTTTCAAGAGTGTCTAAGGGTTGTATAAAGTAAAAAATATTATAACATTTAGCAAGAGTAGCTTTCATATCAATCTCATATTCATTAGTAGGAGATGGATGCTCAAAGGTATGAGAACGAGATACTTCCCAAACAAATTGTATCCAAAGAAGAGAATATGAGGTTTCTAATTACATGGTTACAATATTTAGAGGCTCAATCATTCTTTTGTTCCCCAAATCATCCTTTCAAGCTTGAGATTGCAAATTTTAGGAGTTATAAACCTCTAAAAGAAATAGTAAAACCCAAACTAGATCTCATGAGTGAGTATAGTTAACCTGATCATTTTATTGATCCTCAAGTTAAGTTTTATCAATTAACTAAACCAAATGATTAAAGTATTAATATTTCATGAAATCTTTCATGGATTTAGCATCCTATTTTTAAGATTTCAAACCTTATGAAGTCTTCCCCATGTGAGTTGTTCCAAGATCAAATAAATGGAAAAGAGGTCTATATTGTTGTTTCAAAGTTTGTAGAATAAGTAGTTAATGTTGGAAATATAGATAGAGTAACTGAGGGGGGGTGAATCAGTTACCACAAAAAAAAATCCACAGATCCCTTAGATGTCTTAAATAGCTAGTTATTGTTGTCACACAAAAATGTTGTAACTCGATAGATGAACTGTGTATTAACTTATTAAGAATTCACAATTATTATGTGAGGCCTCACCCTGACCCTTCATGGCCTTAGTTGTTACTTTATCTTTTTGATACTCACGACTCGAGATGTCAAGACATTATCAGATACTTGAACATATCATATTATTTCATGTTGTGTGATGTTATTTTCAGATATTTGATATTCATCATTTAATGCTTTATGTATATGTATGTTGATGAATTAAGTAAAATGTAGGATTAACACATTAATTTTGGAATCTTTATGATGAAGGATATAAGTAGGATGCAAGAAACCCTGATTGATGTATGTTTCAATTTATGTGAATTTCTGATACGTATATATGTGCATGTGATTTTTGGGACTACTGATGTGTGTAATGAGTGTGCAAATAATTTTAGCTGAGGAAATCGATGGAGGAACATAACTGATCTCTATGTGTTAATTTTGAAAACCTTGTTGTTCATAATTCAAGTATTGTACTGTGAGATGTATGTATTTTATTTCTGTGTTCAGTGAATGTTAATGTTCGTAACTATGTTCTTTTAGTGTCGCTTGACACTCGTAAATTGTTTATGTTCTTCAGTGTGCTGATTAGGGTTAGTTGTGTAACCTTTGGACCCAAGTTGGTTTGAGTTAGTGTCAGTTTGCTAATTGGTTCTTAATCAAGGTTAGTCATCCCTAATCTAGATTAGTGCTTAATCTATTTTTTTAGAGTTGTTAGTTGGTCCTAATTATTTCCTAGCCTTTGTTTGGCTCTAAACCTATTCCTAAGGCTTCAAAACATGAAATAATTATACCCAAGGAGTACGGGTATGGGTTGGGGGTCTTTTCCAACCCCTAAGCCCCTTTTGTTGACTTTGGAGATCACTCAAAAAGTCTCATTTTACCTTTGTGCTAAAATTGCAAGTGGTTACCATGAGTTGCCTTACCTCACCTCCTTCTAGTGTTTAACCATAGTGTGGGTTGAGTTAGGAGTTTCTAGAATTGTTAGTGGGTGGGAGAAGTTATTGATCCTTTTGGGTGGTTGAGTTTGAGGCTTATTTAGAGGCCTTTCTTGGACTAGTAGAGGTTGTTACCCAATCTCTACATTTAGAGAGGAGTTCTTGAAGGTTGAAGCAAGGAAAGGGAAAATCTACTCAAACTTGTTCATTTCCATTACCTCTTTGTGAAGGTTGGAATTCTCATCTCCCTTGTTCAGATTTCATTCTTGTTTCATGCTTATGCTACCTTGTTATTGTTTCAATGTTTGTATATTTGTGAGTATGTAGGGAAGCTTTGAAAACCATGTTATTTTTGGATGATTTCCTTTCATGTTTATGTTTGCAATTTTGAGATTTTTCTTGCATGGGTGTTTTGGTATTACTCACCCTTGGAGAGGGCAGAAGTGACCAATTTTGGGAAAGGTCTGTTTAGTCGGACTCCAACAAGTGTAGAGTCTCTTCTCAGGATGAGAAGAGGGAGAAAGGGTAGGGTGTTATGGGCCCCTACTTGTCAACACAAACCTTGTATGATTATGGTATTTTGAAATGGAAGAACGGAAGTTCTTGGTATATAGCCCCAATTAGGCATCTGTTTGGTGTTGTGCTTGACTTCTCCTGGTTGGAAGAATCCACCTTTCCCTAGTTTTGATTCATTGTGAATCCTATTGTGTAAACCATGTATGATTATGCTTGTTTGATTGTCTCTTGGTTATGCTTGGTTGTCACCCGATCAGATATTTGTTTCCTCCATGGTTCAAGAGATGTGTTGCAGAAAGCATTATAAATCCCTTTACGAGGGTCATGAAGAAAATTAAATTATATTGTTGAAATTTGGGATTGATATCCTATGTAAATTGGTATTTCAAACTTTGTTGGATTGGCAACGAAGCCAAGTTTTCTTCCTGATTCTTTCCTGACTAAGCCTTTGAATCAGGTTTCCCAATAAAAATGGTGATTAAAAAATGTTACTTATCATGTGATTTGATCGTAATTTTAATTTAGATTGATGCACATCAAGAATAGGATGGAAATAATGATGATGTTCAGTTTGGCAAAATATCAAGTTGTTCGTATATGTTGAAAATGAAAATTTATGATCATGCATGTAGATTTAGTTTTTATGATTATTAGATATTAATCAAACTTGCATTATTGTGCCACAATGGCTAAATCTATGTTTTAATTCTATTCAAAATTATAGACAAAAATTATATATATATATACTTGCCTTGAAATTTCTATACTTAGAAAATTTTCATCAAAAAAAAAAAAGAGTTGCAAGAGAGTAAAACTCTCTGCCTTTTGTATGGGAGAGGCAATCAAATAGTTTTGTGCAATAGAGAATATTCTTTGTGATTCCTTGTTTTTGTTTTTAAATTTGAAATTAATAATCAATAAAAAAGATTATGCATAACTAAATAAACACTATACAATATCCTAAAATATCTATTGCTACCTATAAAACTTTAATACATCAATGCTTTTCCTTCTTTGGTGGACGTCAGTTTGGAGAGAGGATTAAAAAATGTTTTAAATCTTTGCAAAGTCTTTGGTCATCACATGGATGATGTCACCCTCTGTCCTCTCCATCAATGTTGACTAACCATGAAAAGATTAAAGTTTGTTTAAAACCTTTGCATGATGGTCACCCTCCATTTCAAGTGTTGGCCTGCACATGTATTAAGGCCCTAGGTCTACGCTTGACCCCACCCTTGGGTAGAGCGTTGTACTTGTTGCAGCGCTTGGTATTGCATCGGGGTTTGGGGGTTTGGGGGTTTGGGAGACCGATGTGACCGGTGGGAGGGGGGGAGATGGAGTGGGAGTTTGGGGTTAGAGAAGGGTTTAGATGTTAGTGTAGGTTAGTTTAGTTGTAATTTATTGTTTTATTAATGTTTTTATTAAGTTAGAATGTTAAGGGGTTAATATAGGTTAGTTAGATTAGTTTAGTTTAAGTAAAGTTTAGTATATGTTAGTTAGTTTATGGTTACTTTTAGTTAATTGTAGTTAGTATGTTTTTTAATAAGTTAATGATAGATGTTAGTTTAGATTAAGTTAGGTAGTTTGTTTTATTTTATGTATTTAAATTTGTGTCATATTAAATGATTTAGTATAGTTTTATTTATTTATTTTGTTAATGCAATTTGGTTAGTTTAATATTAATGGTCGATTTAGATGTTCATTTGTTTCTTTTTAAAATATATACATATATTTAGTTGGGTTAAAGCTTTTAATTCAGTTAAATCTTAAAGATTTGTTTTGTTAATTATTAAATAAATTTAGCTATATTTTTGTTAATTCATTTTTGAATGGTATTTAATTAATTTAAAGATTAGATTACGTTAGATGTAGTTAGTTTAGTTTTACAATTAATTTAGTTGTTAATCAACTTAGAAAGCCATAACATAATGATTAGTTAAAAGATTAGTTAATTTTAAGATTCATATTAAATTAGTCTTCGAATATATATATTTTGAATATAGTTTAGTTGCTATTATAGTTTTAATTTTGTGACAATTGAATTTGGTATTTGATTTGCGATTGTATTAAAATTAGAATGATAAGTGTAGTTTGGTTATGAATTAGTATCATGTTAAATTAATGTTAATTTATAGGATCTACCATCATTTCAATTAGTGTAACGTTAGTGCTATACTGATATGATTTTAACTAGTTTAAATGTATTTTTGATTTATATTTAGTTAGTTTTTATTTCATTAAGTTTAAATTTAGTAAGATTTTGATGGTTTATTAATATGTTAAAAATAGTTGAAATGTTTAAAGTTAATAAATTTGATATACATATATTCAGTTTTAATTCTAGTTAAATTGTTTTTCCTTAAAGTGACTTTTTAATATCGATTAATTTTAAATTGATAATTGTCTAAGAGTTTTATAGTTGATTTTGATTATATACTTTCAATGAATCTAAACTCAAATACATTTACATTGTCATTTAAATAATTGTTTCTTATTGTTGAAAGTTAATGTAAGAACATAAGTTTATTGATATCAATCTTATAACAAAAGTTTAAAATCTTAATAATGTAATCATCCTCATGTTTATAATCTTAAGACGTAATGTAGAGAACCTATACTAAAACTAATATCAATCATTTCAACTTAGAGCATGTTTAATTATTAATTATTATTCAAAAAAAAAATTGTGTGTTTTTGCCCTCGTAGTTTGGGCATGACATATTAACATGCATGCAAAAAGAAATAACATGAACACGAGAGACACTAGATTTAACATGGAAACCCAATATGGAAAAAATCACCAAGTAACTAGCTACCAATTTTCACTCTTTTGAAGTGAGCCCTGTTAGGAGCCAACCCTATTAAAAGTTACAAAACACATTGTTAGGTGTGACCTTGTTAGAGGATTCAATCACCCTACTAGGAGTGGCCTTGCTAGAGGAATTTAGAACAATTCAGTAGAACTATCCACCTTGTTAGAAGATTTACAAAAATGACTGCTAAACCAACTATTTTAAGAGATTTAAAATTTATTACTACAATTGTGAGAAAGTAACAATGAGTGACTTGAATGAGATGCAACTAATCTTTGTTGATGCAGATCTCTATTTTACTTTTACTAGATCCTTACTGATCGAATACACCTTTGCTGCTCCTCAAGGATATTTGATCTTTCTTCAAGATTTGCTCACACTTCCTCTTCACATAATCAACTCACTTGCATACTCACTCATTCATACATTAGAATTCGCAACTTGACCTTTTATTTATACATTAAAAATTTTCAAGTCGGCTCATTTACAAGTTACATTTACCAATAAACAATACATCAATCAGCTACAAACATTACATGAAACAATTAAACTTTATTTCACAAAACAATAAAATCCTTCATTGGCTGACCCTGCTCAATAAACATTGTTCTAGAAATGATTTCCAGTGTTAACCAAGTGAAGCTCGATAAACACTACGAACTCTGTAAAATCCTTTGGAGACAGAGTTAACTCGGTAAGAATTGATTTTCCTTTGCTAACCTTGTGAGTTCAGTAGAAGCTGAATTTTGCCATAGAATCTTTTAGTGCTCAAGTGAGCTTGGTAGAAACTATCTTTACAGTGCAACTTCCAAAAATGCTTGGTAGACTTTGTAATTCACTTTGCTGACCTTCTAAACTTGGTAGACTTTTTCTTTTTCTTTGCTGACCAATTGAGCTCGGTAGACTCTATCTAATAACTAATATGATATTTGTGTAACATCAAAGACAATACATAATTGATCAATTGTATCAAATAGTTAAGGCTCAAGAGCATAACTGGTTGGGATGGGAAGTACTAGATTTATTTATAGAGATACATGCATATATTGACCAAGATGGTGAATAATCCTCATTGGCTATAGGAGAGGAGGTTGAGAAGAAAGAATGTGTTATGTTCTACTTTGATGTATTTCACACTTTTATCAAGCAAGATGAAAATAGTTTGTTTATAATCACATTAGCACAACAAAAAAAAGATCATGATATAGAAGATGACCAAGCCCTAAAGGACTATTTTGACAATATTATCAAAGTTTTCTATAAAAATATTGTTATTGATATGTAAAGTTCTAGTTTGGTTGAAGAATTTATATCAATCTCCAAGGGTTTCCTAACAAAGGGAGCCTTGAATACCTCCTTTTGAATAATTTTGTGGCAAACATAGAATCCAACTTGGAACTAGTTGTTCCAAAGAATTTTTTGGGTTGATATTCTTGATATGGTTTTAATTATCTTAACAAAACATGATTATCCTTTAAGCATGAAAGAGGATTTTCCATGGTTATCAACTATATAGGATAACCATGATGAACCAAATAGAGTAAAGAAATAAGAAAAGAAAGATCCAAATTTTCACTCTCTAGAGGCTTCCCAATCAATTATTTAACTCAATTGGAGGTGGTTGTAAAATTCATAGTCATGTTAACACCTTAATATGAATGTGTTGATTAGAAAGATCAAATGTATCATGTTGATCAACTAAATTTTTCTAATTTATTTGATCAACATGATATGGTAAGTGAAATCACTTTCATTCTTCAAGAAATATTACATCAGCTAGTTAAATGGTTTCCATTTTCCATCTTGGTATTTTCCTATAAGAATGTGAATCATTGCAATTTTTTGAGAAAAGAAAAATATGCCAACCAATAAATTTTTTCATTTAGCATGCCTTGGTGTTGGTTGGGCTAGGGTACGTTAGTCTTAAATTTTCTCCAAGTGTTGTCAAGCACAAGTAGGTTAGTTTAATTTTTTATTTTTCCCATTGGTCAATAAATTATCTAATTTCAAGGTCTATTTGAGTTTCAAAGGAAGAGCGTCACTACTCTCAACAATCCTTATTTAATGAATCTACAAAAATAATTCATCACAATGAAATGTATTCTACTATAATAGATCGTAAACCCATATTCATTGAAGTGAGGGTAGTTTTCAGCATTTAAAAATGAGGAAAATACATTATTCAAATTTATTTTTAGTGCATTAAAATGAAAAAAAATTCTTACTTAATGATCATGCATGCATCTATGATTTAATAATAGTCAGTGCTTCCATATCAAAAACCATAAACATATACACAATCATCAAGTAAAATTTATCTTGGATCTATAGTCTAAGTTTCAGGTTTCAATTAGGTGGTTAACTAACTCTATTCCTAATGCACTAATCTAGGGTACTAGTCTTGATGTCTAGTAGATGGACATGTAGGAAATCTTAGGAAATCTCACCAAAAATGTTACATGAATTTCACTCGTGGATCAATAAAAGTAGAGCCATAGTCATGTACAATCAAAGAGGTACATTCTAATTTCTATTCTTCATCATGCTCTTTTAATTTAAAATGCACTAACTTTAAATTACTTAATGAAACTAAAATATTACATTTAATGAAGACAAGAAACCAGTTACATACAGAGAAGTTTTGGAAAACCTTTTTAATTTTAATTTTTTTTATTCATCAATGTATTATAGTTTTGCTCTGCACAAGTTGTGAAACTAGCTAGAATATTATTCATTTTATTTTAATTTTGAAAATCATATTGTTCAAGTGTAAAATGAAAGTGATGAATTTAACAATTTTCAACTAGGTTAGTAAATTCGTTAACTAACAAATTTCTTACTAAATCATTGATTACAAGAGAAATGGGGGCTTCCAAACATAACTCTAAATATAACTCAAGTTATATTAAAAACCCCCAAATATGATAAATGGTTGCCAATTCCAAACCCAAATTATACTAAGGAAGTATGCAAGAAAGTCATAATTCATGCAATGTTAATTAACTTTAATATATGCAATGTGAATGTGTTGTGTTTCCATAATGCACACCCCATTTTTTATTTAGAATTGGGGACCCCCTAGTTTATTTTTGGCTTTTTTGGGGCCCTAGTCTAGGGTTTGAGTCTTTTTGAGGTCTTATCTAGTGTCTTAGCTTGTGTTTAGATCCCGATGGATAAACCCAAATGCTAAGAAAATTAGAATTCCTAATAAGGAGATGAGTTAAAGTTGCAAGATTTAAAAAATAGGGTGCACTAGTGCACCCAATCATTTGTGCTAGTGCACCAAAGATAGGGTAAGGCACATCACCTTTGGTGATGCACAAATATGCAAGCTCCACAACATCAAAGGTAGGTGGGATCTATATAAGCTCCAACCCCCAATCATCCTTCTCACTTACCTTCACATTGTTTCTAGACTCTACTCCACTCCTAGAATCCTCTCTACAGCTATGCACTCGATCAAGTGTGAACTTCCTGTCACCCCCTTACTCCACTTCTGCTTCGACCTATAGAAAAAGTGAGGTGTGCAATAGTGCACCTGATTAGGTGCACTTCTGTGCACCTCCCCCTTCAAAAAACTCACCTCCCCTTTGCAAGAATATATAAAAACTTAAAAACAAATTAAAACAAAGAAAAAGCTAGGTGCACATTAGGGCACCTACCTTGTTGCACTAGTGCGCACCTCGAATATCAAAATAAACATAGAAATAAACAATTTTTTTAAAAAAAAATAAACCCAAGGGCTAGTTGCACATTAGCACACCTAACTTGGTGCACTAATGTGCACTCAACCCTGAGGACTAATAAACTTTGCATTAAGAACATTTTAGTGCACTAATGCACACTAAACCCTTCAAAACACATAACCAAAACACAAGTATTGGTGTGCACTAGCACACCTAATTTGGTACACTAAGTGTGCACCTTATAATCAAAATTTTCTTCTAGTGTGCTAAGTGTGCACCTTATAATCAGAATTTTTTTTTTAACATATGCACATCTGGTGCACCAATTGGGTGAGCTAGGTGTGCCAATTTTGGAATTTTATGGGCAAAATACAAAGTTTTTATGTTTTTGATCAATTTTTTCTTTGCAAATTTTATTTGTTTTAATGTTAGGGTTTGAATTTTCCATATTCTTTTAATCTCAGATTAATGTATATCCTTTTTGTGGAGATATAATGGCATCTTCATCAGGTGAGAAAATGGCTCTAAAACCCATTGTGTTTAAGTTCCAAGGTGTTTCATCAAAATTGAGGTTCTAGGATGGTTACTTGGAGATAAAAGACATAGAATTGGGACACGCATATTTGGGGGAATTCCTTAAGATTTGAAGAAAACCCACTGAGAGGTTTGCTATGGTCTCAACACTTATCGGATTAGGATTGGTCAATGCAGCATCACACTTGGTATCGGTGGAATCTTCAAAGCTTGTGATGACACTTGCAGAACACTTGGTCCTAGAGCAAAAGGTGGTGAAGAGTGTGACTAGAGAAATTGTCCTTGATCTCTGACCTGACAACATTTAGAGGGTATTCCATCTCCCACATGTAGATCAATTTATCAAGATAACCGAGATAGTAGAAAGGTGGTATAGAGAACACTTAAAAGAGGCTTCTGAGATCATTCATTACCTTATAGAGAAGACTCATCTGGGAAAGACACCAAAAAAGTAGACATGACCAGAGGATATATGAAGGAAGACATTGGGTACTCAATCATACTTTTGAGTAGAGTTATGGGTCTGCCAGTAGCTAGAAATTCAAACATATCTTCATGGTGCATTTCATTGAGACCATCAAGACAGAAAAATGCCACTTGATTGGGCCTCTACTTTGAGTGAAAATTTGTGTGAGTAGATGGAAGTGGTGAAGAATAAAAGGAAGTTTTATATGACTTCATATTTGGTGTACTTGTTAGCAACAAGGGCAATAGATTATCTAGGGTTGTACAAAAGAGGTAGCATGCAGAATCCAAACACATGGCCATACATCATCTACCCTTGGTGAAGAAGAAGCTCTTAGAGAAAAGTAAAGAGTACATAATCATGAATGATGCATTCATATTTGCCATCATCTGATTCATAGAAGGAGATTATGCAAAGAGGTTATCATAAGATGCAGTAGCACAGATAATGGTACTCAATGCATATTATATTTAATTCAAAATATTTACATATTTAAGGGTAGCTGGTACCACTGTTAATCCATAGAAGCTCTCAAGATACCCTTGTGATAGACTCATCCTCTTGGAGATTGCTTGACAAATTGAGTTTGCATACGACAAAGTTAGAAAATAGCACAAAAATTGTTGCATTAACCATAGGACCTTTTTAGGTGAAATAGAAGCAAGATATTCCTTCTTTTGAGTGCGAATGGGATCAATATTCTTTGGAAGAGTATAATTCTTCGCGGCCATGTTTTGATAATGTCGAGAGAGTACAATATCTTTTAGGCAAGGAATTCTAGAATGAAGAAGCCATTGAAGATCATTGGATGAATTCTACAAATGAATATGATGTCCAAATAAGGGATTATTGTAGGATGACTTTGTACTTGGTAGAGAAGACCCTAAAGATAAATATTCCATTGAAGAAATTACAAAAAGACTCAGGGGAGCTGCTTGATCCTTTGTTCAACATAGATAAAATTAGGGAAAAACTCACAGTGAATGCTAAGGTTGATCAAGAAGAGAACTTTGACATTAACTATAAGACAAGGCATACCATTAAAATGATGTAGGATTGGATCAAGAAGCCATTTAAACTTGATCTAATACATGAAACAATAATCTTCCATGCACAAGCCTACCCAGCCAAAGGTAGAGGGAAGAAAGTCACCATCCCTACTTTTGTAGCTCAGTCACCAATAAGGCCAACTTGACTGACTAGTTGGATACTATCATCCTTAGGAGAGAAAAGGAAAGGGAAAAAGAAAGAGGAGTTCTCTTCAAAGAGTCAAGCTAGAGGAAGGTGAAATCCTGGCACCCCCACAGTAAGAAAAAGAAAATGTACAAGTGTCTGAGCATATTGGGGCACCATAGGTTTAGATTGACCTGTAACTTTCACTAGTTGTTGTACCAAGCCAAATGGAGATGAACGTTGAGATTCAAGAGGTTTCTCCACCTTGGCAGATAGAACAAGCATCCCCTTCTACCCGCAAGAAAGGAAGAAAGATTAAGACTCTAGTCAAGAAAAGGCAAAGGGTGATCAAGAGGGTAGTGCCTTTCCCATCTGTCTTGGAACCCATTCCTAAAGAGGAAAAAGAGGAGGATGATGAGGATAATGTACCCTTGAATAGAAGAACTAGGCTAGATAGAGCCACATAACAAGAAAGAAGAAGAAGTTCCACTATTACACCACCATCAATCCTAGAAGAACCTCTACAAACAACTACATTAGAGGATGAAATGCAACAATGAATTGATGAGTAGGATGTAGAGGGTACTGACATATTTAAGATGTCATATCTTGATTTTATGCCCATAGGGATGGAAGTGGTGGGAGACAAGATCTAGGGTATGCTGACAAATGAGCCCCAATAAGAAGATTGGACTCCAATGCCATCAGAATCATAAGGCCCTGAGCTTCCTCATCCATCCCCATTGTAGGCCATAGTTGTGGACAAAGGCTCTACTACTCCTCTGCCACTAGGTACAGAAGAAGAACAAATTCAAAAAGAGTAGGAGGAAGAGCCACAAAAAAATCAACCAATGAAGTTTTTTGGGAATGGAAAATGGTTCAATATCCTTAGCAAGCTCCCCAAGACACCGAGGTAAGAACTATAGACTCCATGGAAATTGAAACTATAGAGGAAGAACCTTCACAAAGAGAAAAGACCCCAGAAAGGAGTGATAAGGGAAAAGGGGTGACAGAGAAAATTCCTTCATCCTCAAGAGGCAGGCCTTCAATGGAATGAGTCCGAAGGTGGTTACACAAAGAAATGATAAGAAGTAAAAAGCCACAACTCAATGCTGATGAAGAGGATATGATTGAGTTGATTGAGGTTCTAAGGAAACCCAAGTCCCCATCAAAAGAGGCCAGGGCATTAACATTCATCAACAGTAACCAAAATCAAAATTTATTTGCATAAGTGGCTATTCCTCCTCTTGATTTAGAAATAGAAGATTTGGGTCCATAATAATATCATATCAGAGAGGTTATACTTAGGAAGCCCACACTGGATATAGCCAAATTAATGGTCACAATGGGGATGAAGGAGGTGTTTAGAAGTTTGGAACAAGAAGGGGCAAAATTGATGACACTTTTAGGAAAAATGAAATCCTACAAGGATATTTAGCCAAAGTTCTTGGTCCCTTGGATCTCGAACACCCCAAGGAGACTTTGAACACTGCACTCAAGAGTAGAGATGGGGGGAATACAATTGGATCCATTTTTCAATACCTGTCAGTAATGGAAAAAAGGTTTTGAGGAAAAGGGCATTCTGATCATCTAGGGAAATCTAAAGCTACTTCATGTTATGCAAGAAAATGTGGATAAAATGGTAGCAATTTTGAAGTAGGATTTTAGTATTATGGATAAGGTACATACTTGGTAGAAAGATTTATAAGTACTACATGCAATAAAGGGCCAAAGATACATAATTATTATGGGTGTATATATTATGGAAGAGTTAGATATGCTTGATGATTGGATAGAGAAAATAGCAGATAGTAATAAAGTAATGGAAACATTACATGTGAAGATCCATCGGCTCAAGGACCAAGCTTGAGAGTAGATTTTGCATGCCAAAAAATACTAAAGTGATGAATGTCTTGATATTTTTGAAGATGATACACGAGAGAAGTTAATACTAGTTGATTTAGTAGTGTATAGGTTTAGGAATATTTTTGAAGAATTTTCTACTGATGATGACATTTAGCAAGCCTTTAGGGCAAAAGAAGCCTTACTAGAGTTAGATACTAAACTTGAGGATTTTGCTGAGACCTGTATAGAGGTAGATAACTACAAGAAAAAGGTAAAGGATAAATTTAATGCCTTAGATCTACTAGATTTATCCATGATCATTGATATTATTGAGAAATTTAAAGGCAAGCATCTAGATATAGCTCTAGTATGAAGGGGGACAAAACCCAGAAGCCAGAATTTCAATTTTGACACTTAGTAAAATTTTGCAATTTTGGACCTTTGAGGTGCACTGGTGTGCTACTGCCCTAGGTGCACTGGTATGCTTCTTGGTTAGTTAGCGTTGGAAGAATTTTGAAAAGGTCGGAGGTGTGTAGGTGCTTGATGTGCTTCCTTCCAAGGTGCACTTTTTCTAGAGATGTGTCGATAGTTAACTACCAGTTCCAAGATTAGAGTTTTCCATGCAGCAAAAATGCATTTTCACAATAGTTTAACTCTAACTAATTCCCAATAAAGGTTGACCTTCTATTTTTGACACTTCTAGACACTTCTACTTTGAGTGAAGGCTTTCTTCTTCTTATTTTCTCTCAATTTCTTTGTTTTATGACATGTAAAGGCTCATTCATCCAATTAATGAATATAAAAATGGATGGAGTCCTACTAAGCACAAGTTAGATTGTTACTTTGTACATAATTAGTTTTTTTTATTAAATTAAAAGCATATTATTGTATGAAGATATCTCTAACTCTCAACACAAATTGAGGAGATGATTTCTTATAAATACAGGATTGTAATATGTAATTGGGGTTGCCATTGTTTTGCAATAATATTATTCTTTTGGTGCTCACATTTGGAGTGTAGTGATTCTTGCCTAAATGTGTCATTGTTTTGTGAATTTATGTTCATGGAATTGTGATTGAGACAAAAGTTTATTGGTTTATTTCTGGTTGTGCAACCTTTTAATTCTGGTGTTTGCTATGGTTTAACGAATTTTGCTGACATATCTAGCTCGAGAAGAAATCACCGAATTGTGTTTGTATAAATCTTTGTCTCACATGAGTGCACTTTTCATGGCCTTGTGATTTGATGAAGAGTGAAATATCATATAGTTAGTAGGCTTCCCATCAATTATTGCATCAGTGGAATCAAGGAAGTGTTGCTCCTGTTTTCATTGGTTACTCACTGATTTCTCTGAAAGCTTAGCTCATAGACGTGTGTTTTATGTCCATTAGGATTTTAATTTTATGTTATTTGATTTACTAACTCCTTGATAATTAAGAATTCATATTAGTTGCATTGTTAGATTGCATTCATTTAAAAAATATATACAAAAATATAGTTCTTTTGTGTGTTTATTTTGAAGTAGTGAGTAGATTCTACATCTCATCCAAAATCATTCATACCAACAAAGGCCTCCTCATGAACAAAAACATTTATCTTCAATTTAGTGGATTGCAATAGGTCACAAGATCACTTAGAACCTTGGAGTTTATTCACAAGATTGACTTTTCAACAGAGGAGTTCAAAAGAATTCTTGTCATTTAGCATTGTGCATAATGACAACTCAACGTAATGTAAATTGAACTAATTGATTTAACAATAAGTGTAAAATAGATCTAGGCACTAAATGTATGAACCTACTTAATATATGGAAATAGTTCTATGATAAGAGAAAAAATAAATTATGGAGACCTTAACTTGAACTATACAAGAGAAGATGTCTTTTCACTCTTAAAATCATAGATCTAGAACTATGAATATGATTTTGACTATAGATCCTCTTATTAGAATAAATAACCTCAATTTTACCATATCTATAGGAATAGGTTAACCTAAAGAAAATAATCTATAAATTTTATAGGAAGTTAGACATGTTCCTAGGGAGCTATGTTAAAATCAACCTAGGTTCCTATGATAGTCATGAATAAGTAGTTTTCATATCCAAAGTCACAATTATGATATCTATCTCCTACACATAAGAAAATTTGATTCTATTTTTTGAAAGAGGGATTTCCTTGGTCAATCCATATATTGAGGAATAAAAATTGAAATTAAATGAATTATAAATCATTAAGGGAAGAAAAATTTAAATATTCATCTTTCTTGATAAAACTCTTGTCTATGAGGATTTTGATTCTTGAATGTTATCGATGTTGCATGGAATTTACAATGAAGGATATATGAAATATCCACAATTACAATGGATCTACCAAAATCATATCATGTATCCATCAATATAAGTTTCTACCAAAGAAGAAGAAGAATATAAATTCCATAATGTAGATCTCCTCCCTTGATGACCGACAAAATGCTAGACCTTCAAGAGGAAATGCTCACAGAGGATCCTTAAATATTGAAGATGCATTTGATGCTAGAAAAATTATTGAAATGCTTTATAAAGTATGCTATCTTTATTTTCATTTCATTTGTAATGATATCTTGTGATAATGTGGTGTGAAAATAAGGTGCATAGGTTTCCTTTTATACTAGTTTTTTAGCACAAAAACAAAATTGGACCTGTGACCAAAAAGCCTTGGGGAATAGGTTAACCTGGTTCATCCTTTTCTATAATAGGTAAAATTGGGTTAGACTATCATAGGGTCATCCCAAGAAAGGGTAACCTTGAGATCTTGGAAAAAATACAAATGAAAATGGAAGAAACCAAACCAAATGAGAGAATGAGTTAATTGACTACAAATTCATCCATGGTCCATAAAGTCACTAAAGGGAAGGATCTAAAAGGTCTTAAATAACATGTGATTCATTTTTAATATGCTACATTTATCACCCACTTTATTGGGAGTACGAGATACTTCATACTAGTGGTAAAGTAGATCAAAAGTAAGAGTTTATCTTGTCACAACTAGGGAGAAAAAGAAACTACAATGACCCCAATAGACTTGAACCTTCATCATATCTTAAGTAAAAACAAGAGAGATATCACTGATGAGAGAGAGAGATAGAGAGGGATCAAATTTCCAATAATATTTTTTATTCTTATGGTGAACTACACTAAATGATATGATTGAATAGTCTTGTGGGTTTGTATTTCTAGTAGTCAATCCCACAAAAAAAGGGGGTAGGATCAAATGGTCTAGGAAGTTTATGTACTCAATAGTTAATCCTATAAAAATGGTAAGGTATGATCAAATGGTCTTGTAGGTTTGTGTGCCTGATAGTCAGTTGTACAAACCTTTGCTACATGAAGTGGTTTTATAACCCATGATATAGTACTCCTCTAACATGAGGATGTCATAAGCCCATAATGACATATAACTAATGGAAATATCAATATTATTTAAATATAAAAACATGTATTCATTTCATCATTTTCTATCATGATAATGTCAGTCATTTGTATTAACATAATAATATAAATATTATATTGAATTAATATATAAAATAGGATGATAATATTGGATAAATGAATGAATTATATTTTAATAATCATATTTATAGTATGGATAATGTACATACAAATCTTGGTTTTATCATTTATATGTTGACCATTTATAGTCAATCATATTGAATTATTATCAATAGTCAATAATAAAAAATACTTAAATACTTATATTAAAAAGGTTATTAAGAAAATAGTAATGATATAACATAATTATTCTAATAATAATATTTAATAATTAACATTACATAAAGGAAATGAGAGTCAAAAGATCATGACCCCATGTATAAACCAAAGTAAAAATACTTATATGGAAGATAGGTAGGGATAAAGGAACACATCGACATCTTAGGGTTTGTTCGACCAAGAAGGAAGGAAGAATAGGCATGAAAGACAAGACAAGGTAGGTGTGAAAGACAAGAGAATGAGTAAAAAACCCATTCATTGCATATTAAAACACATCCCATCAAAGTACAGTCCAGATCGATGGTACAACAATGCACATCCAATTGCAGAGAGAAGGAATCAATTCACATATAAAGGAAGATCCATTGTACATTGTGTTGGTTAACAAGGCTAAATAGGATATCACATCAATAGGAGGGTAACATTATCTCCACATACACTTTAAAGGTGACAACACTTACCAATATGAATTCTGCATACAACAAGGAGGATAAGTAGAATAAGAACATACCCAATCAATGACCCTGATAATATTAAAAATGTAGGGTACCATAAAGGTAAGTGTAAGAATATGAGTTATATTATGTTGTAATCAATCTATTTTCAATTAAAGAAATATATGAAATATATAATGAAATCAATCAATAGATTAATCACAAGCAAGGTATAAACAAAAAACCAATAGATTTAGGGTTGAGGAGACAAAGGAGGAGAATTCTGAGAACAATGGGAGAGAGCTAGAGGAGGAGAAACATTCTAACTCCAAGAGAGAAAAGGTGAATGAGGAGAAAGAAAAAAGTGAAAACTCTATTGATAACACTATGATGTCTTTTGGCAATGTCAAAACCACTAAGACTACTCATGTGTCGACTAGTTTTACCTTGTAGCCTATCACCTTTTGTGAGGATAGTAATAAAGTGGATACCTCCCTTATCACTATCTCCTCTCTGGAAAAGGAAAAATCCAATGTTTTTCTAACCCCCAAGTTTTGTAGGATGAGAACCAACCATTGACAAACATTAAGGAGGTCCCTAAAAATGTAGAAAAAAGAAACAAGGAGAAGGAGGAGGAACATAATGAGAAGAATGCACAGATGGAGAAAAGGATCAAATTTTTAGAGGATGGGTTTTACTCTAAATTTTCCTTGAAGGTTACCCATGCTACTACAACTACCCTCCAATTACTGGTGTAGAAGAAGGACAAGGCAGGGCTAGAAATGGAGGACACCAAAATCCTATATAAGTTTCTTGCTGAAGATTGGGCTAGGGTGCTTCTTGCTGGGAAAGGAAAAGATAAGGATGAGAAATAATGTAGAGGTCTCTAGGGGTTTTTAGCCCTAGTTTTTTTTTTTTTTTGTAGTTGTCTTGTTTACTGGTTTATAGCTTATTCTTAGACTTGGGTTGGTTTTTTTATGCCAATAGTTATTATGTTCTGAAAAATCAAAGTATGTTTAGTACTATAGTCTTTCGAATTAGAATAGATGATACTCTAGTAGTTGTGAATGTTCGGGTGTTGTTTTTTGGTTGGGTTGGCTTGTTTATGCCAATAGTTATTATGTTCTGAACAATCATAGTATGTTAAGTTCTATAGTTTTTAGAATTAGTATAGTTGATACTCTGACAGTTGTGAATGATAATGTGTTGTTCTTTGGTTACTAGTTGTTGTTCTTTGTAGCAGTGGTTGCTCTTTGCTTATTTCTACTAGCAATGTGATGGTTGTTAGATTTTTGGTTGTAAGGGCTGACCCCCTTGTTTTGGTCACTTTTTATTTCAAAAACATCTTGATCCAAACTTATGTTTGGTGGAGGAAATTCATTCTAAATGTCATAATATCATCTAAACTATGCTTGATGGAGGGCATTCATTTTGAATGTCATAATATGATCCAATTCTATCTTGGTGGAGGGCATTCTTTATGAATGTCATAAATTAATCCAAGTGTAAACTTGGTGGAGGGTATTCCTTGTGAATGTCATAAAATGATCCAAGAATAACTTGGTGGAGGGCATTCTAAAGGAATGTCATACATGATCTGGGTTATGTCAGTGGAGAACATTTATTTCTTATGATAAAGTATTCTTAAGCATATGGAAACCTTAGCTAGATTTATTTGATCAAGTCAATGTATTACAATTATTATGTATTCTAATGTAACCTAATATTGGGGATATTATAGAGGATAATTTTTGTATGTAATAATTATCTAAAAACCTTGTTTGGAATGATATTTGATCAATCAAAGACATGTAAAAAGAAGATGAGTAGCTAGCTCTAGCAAACTATGTTATGCTAGTGTACTTATCCAAAGTATGAAAAGAGAAGAGTAACTATCCCTAGAAAATTGTGATATGCTTGTGTACTATTTGTGTCAATCTTTAAATGAAAAAAAAAATTAAAATAAGGGGACCACATGTATGCCCTCCCCCACCCCCTTCCCAAGTTGGACAAATAAGTTCTTAGTTTAACATCTTAATGAAGTGATGAAGAAGGATAAAGAAATTTCAATATCAATATAGTATCCACGAGCAAGACCTAGTCCAAGCGAAATAGGTCACAAATACTATGAGACCATGGAAGAGAAGAATTCAATGATACACCATATAAAAATTTGAAAAAGGAAATCCTTGTGAAGGATAATTGTTGTGGTATTCACAACACACGCCCCATTCCTCGCCAAGAATGGGGACCCCCTAATTTTTTCAGCTCCCAGACTCATAATTCAAGAGTCAGGAGAAGAAAAATTCATTTAAAAGTTAGTATTAGAGTTGAATTTTTTTGACAAAACACAAAAAAATCAAAAAGGTTTAAAAAAATAAAAAATAAAATTCCACCCCCTCTCTCATGTGCATGCCCACCAAGGCATGGTGCTCTTTACATTTTGTGCAAGAGGGAGAGAGGGCTATAAAACCCTCCCCCTCCCTTATTTTATTTTCATTTTTACGAAAGAACAGAGGAGGGAGCAAGTGAGGAGACCCCCCCCCGCCCGCCATGGCACTTGGTCGAGCGCCATGCGCTTGTGCCCTTGGTGCTATGTGTCACGGGTGCACAACCTTGGCACTGCACGCCATGCACCATGCACCCTTAGTGTTATGCTGCATACTTTGGCACCACAGGTCAAGCACAACATGCTCTCATCCACTCATTCAGTCCCGCATGCCTCGGCACACACACCAAACGTCACATGCCTTTGTGCACTGCATGCCCATGGGGATGACTTGTTTTAATAAATTTAAATTTTTGAATATTTTTTATATAATTAATTTAAAATATATATATATTATAATAATAATAATAAGTTTTCAAATAAAAAATGAATAAGTTCCTAAGGGGAATTTTTTTTTTTCTCACTTCCATTTTTCTCGCTATCCAATGACTGATCAGGTTTTCTTTCTTGTGATGAATAGGTAATATAATCAAATGGCTTCCACATCTGGATCAATAGAAAAATTAGTTGCTTACAAGTTCCAAGGTGTAACCCCAAAATCAAGGTTACTCGATGAGTACACTGAAATCAAAGACACAGACCTCAGACACACAGACTTGGGAGAATTCTTGAGAGTTTGCAATAGTCCAACAAAAAGGTCATCCTTGAGGTTTGCATTAATTAAATTTTGATTAGTGAACGTAGTGTCACATCCTGTGTTAGTATAGTCAGCTGAGTTGATCATGACCCTATCTCAACATTTTGTTCTTGATGAGAGGGTAGTTAAGAGCATCACCGGAGAAGTGGTTCTAGATCTATGACCTAACAACATCAAGAGAGTTTTTCATCTGCCTAGAGCTAATTAGTTCATCCAACTCTCCTATGAAGCAGCTAAAAGATGGTATAAGGATCATCACCAAGAGGCCATCGACATCATACATTCCTTGTACTTCATTGAGAAGCCACCTCAGAGAAAGACAATCAACAAAGTGGATATGACTCAAAGATACATGAAGGATGACATTGGATACTCCATCATTCTTTTGAGCAGAGTCATGGGCTTACCTACAGCAAGTCATCTCACTCCATTCATGGTCAACTTCATTGAGACTATTAGACATGCAAAGATACCACTGGATTGGGCCACCATGCTAAGTGAAAACTTGTGTGATTAGTTGAGGATAGTAAAAGATAAGAAGAAGTTCTATATGACTTCTTATGTGGTGTACTTACTTGCAGTGAGGGTGATGATTATACAAGAAAGGTAGTATGTAGGACCATAATTCATGGCCATATATAGTTTATCCTCAGTTGGTGAAGAAGAAGCTCTCGCTATAGAGCAAAGAGTATAGGATTGTAAATGATACCTTCATCTTTGCCATCATTTGATTCATAGAGGAAGATTATGGGAAGAAATTTTTCAAGAAAGCCAAGGCATAGATCACAACTCTTAGAGCATATTTCATCTAGTTCAAGACATTTACATACATTCGGGTAGGTGGTGCATCTATCAATCCGAAGAAACTCCCAAGGTACCCTAGTGACAAGTTGGTCCTAATGGAAATATCTCAGCAGATTGAGTCAGCTTATGAGAGGATCAAAAGGAAATGGAGACCTTTTTGGGATTGGCCTTTTGTAGTAGGAGCATATCAGGTGAAGAGAAATCAAGATATCCCAACTTTCGAGTGGGAATGAGAGAACTACCCTCTTGAAGAGTATAACTCTCCTCAGCCATTCTTTGACAATGTTGGTAAAGTTGAAAACCTGGCAGGAAAGGAGTTCTATCATGAGGATGTCATTGAAGATCATTAGATGAATGCCACAAACAACTACGATGTTCGCATTAGAGATTATTGTAGGATGAATTTGTATCTAGTAGAAAAGGCTCTCCATTTGACCATCCTTGATGAGATAAGGCTATTGGAATCCAAGGAACTAATGGATACTCTATTCAATACAAATAAAGTTGGTGAGAGACCCATTCTAAATGTAGAAGTTGATAGAGACAAAGGAGATGATATTAATCATCAAGAAAGACATGTTATTCAAATGAAAAAGAGTTGGATTAAGAAACCCTTTCCACTTGATCCAATTCTGGATACAGTGATCTTCCATGCACATGCTCACCCAGAAAGGGGTAAGGGAAGGAAAGTCATAGTTCCTATCTTTGCGCTCCAGTCTCCTATTAGGCTTTAAATAGTCTACTATATTGATCATCCAATGGTGTACTACCACTCTTCAAAGAGGAAGGGAAAGAGGAAGAGAGCCTCTCCTTAGAGGATTTAGATGGAGCATGTTGAAAAATAGGTCCCTTCCCAACAACAAGAATTGAGTCCGCAAGAGCCCCATGATGGTGGAGCTTCTCATATCCATCTTGAATTTCCATTGCCTCCTATTTTGTCAAGTCAACAAGAAGAGGGAGAAATTCTAGAGACCTCCATTCCTCTAGTGCATGAAGAGCCCACTTCTCCTATGGTTTTGCAAAAACAAAAGAGGATCAAGGTTAGAATGAACAAGAGGCAAAGAGTTAGTAAAAGATTAGTGCCTAATCCATCTATTCTTGAGACCATTCTAGAGGAAGAATCAAATGAGGAGGAAGAATAAGTACCCTTATAAAGGAGAACTTGGTTGGAAAAAGCCACAAAATTGGAGAAAAGGAAGAGTATCATGAATAACCTGCCACCCATCCAAGCAGAACTTGTAGAACTCTATTCTTCAAAAGATGAAGTGCAGTGATGGGTGAATGAGCAAAGGGAGCAAGGTGAAGATGTTCTTTCCATCCCAAATTTTGATTTCATGCATGTGGGTATAGAGTTAGTTGGAGATCAGATCAAAGACACCCCTACAGGTTAACTTTAACACTAGAAAGAGATGCCACTAGAAACACAAGGTCCTCATCTCACTCCATCTCCACCACAGGTCACAATGGTAGATAAGGGTTCAGTCACTCCTCCACCTCCAAGTTTAGAAGAGTAACATGTTCAAAAGGAACCATCATTAAAAGAGAAACCTAAACCAAGGACTACTGATGAAGCATCAAAAGAGGCATAGATAGCAGAATATGCGCAACAACCTTCTCAGAAAGTTGAGGATCAAACTATAGGATCTACAAAGACCAAGACTATAGAAGAAGAGTCCTCATAGCAGGAGACTCCAAGCAAGAGTGATAAAGGGAAGGAGGTAGTTGAACACATCCCTTCATCATCTAGAGCTAACGTTGTAGAGAGACATATCCCAAGATGGTTTCAGAAAGAAATAATGAGAAGTGCCAAGCATCAGTTCCATGCTTCAAAGGATGACATTTGTGATATTGTAGAGATTTTAAAAAAGCTTGAGTCTCCATTACATGATGCAATGTCATTTATGTTTGTCACTTCCATATAGAACTAGGACTTATTTGCACAAGTGGCTCACCCTCCTAAAGGTATAGATACATAAGCTATTAGTCTTGAGGACTATGAAGTGAAAGATATTATGTTAGGAAAGCCTACACGAGATACATCCTTATAGATGATGACTATGGGAGTCAAAGAGGTTCTCAGGCACATGGAATAGGATGAGATTGAAATCAAAACACTTCATAGGCAAGTTGAGAGCCTAAAGGGATATTTAGCAGAAGTTATTGGTCCTTTTGATCTTAAACACACTAAGGAGACTTTGAATACCATTCTTAGAGAAGGGGAAGGTGTACAACTCAATCCATTTTTGAAAGCTTGTTAGGAATGGCAGGATAGCCTTGAGGATAAAGGTGTCACTATAATCATTGGAAGTTTGAAGTTTTTGCATGCTACACAAGAGAAAGTTGATAATATTGTGGAAATTTTGAGGCAAGACTTTAGTATCATGAATAAGGTACAGGCATGGAGCAAAGATTTGCAAACTCTACAAGCCATAAAGGGGAAAAGGTACCACATTCTGATTGATTTATATACCAGAGAAGAATTAGAGATGATAGATGATTGGATAGAGAAGTTTTTGATCAAAATAAAGTGATGGAATCATTGGATGATGAGATACATAAGCTCAAGGACCAAGCCTGAGAGTGAATTTTGGAAGCAAGAAAGTTGTACAATGATGCATGCTTGGATATCTTTGAAGATGAAGAACAAGAGAAGCTATTGCCAATTGAAGTAGTCATGGAAAATTTTAGGAAGACTTTAGAGGAAGCATCTAATGATGAAGACATCAGACAAGCCTTTAGGATAGAGGAAGCACTGTTAGAGTTGGACACCAAACTTAGAGATTTTGCAGAGACTCGAATTGAGGTGGACAACTATAGGCAGAAGGTTAAGGATAAGTACGAGGCTTTGGATCTTCTAGATGCTGCTAAGATTACTAAGATGATAGAGAAATTCAAGGGAAAACATCCAAACATAGCTTTACGATGAAGATGAACAAAACCTAGATACCAAAATTTCAATTTTGACACTTAGTAAAATTTTGAGATTTTGACCCAGTTGATGTCCATAGCTCCGCAACTTCATAGGTCCATAGGTCCGTAGCTCTACATTTTCATGTACCTCTATAGGTTTGCAGCTCCACAATTTAGAGGTGCATCGATAATTGACTGCCAGTTCCAAAAATAGCACTTTCCATGCATTGGGAACACATTTAATGGCAAGTTATCTCCGACACACACCTAGTGAAGGGCTAGCTTCTATTTTTTGTACCTCTATGCACTTCCACTTTGACTGATGGCTTCCTCCTACTTTATCTCTCATGCTTTCATTATTTTTGACATGTAAAGGGCTCATGCATCCAATTAATGAATAAAATATGGATGGAGTCCTTCTAAGCACCAGTTAGATTGTCAGTTTGTATATATTTAGTTTGTTTAAATGTTTTAAAAGAATTTTATTGCATCAAGATATCTCTCACTCTCAATACAAATTGAGGAGAAAATTTCTTATAAATACCCCATTGTAAAATGTAACAAAGGCCATTGTTATTATGCAATAAAATTATGCTTTTGGTGCTCGCATTTGGAGTGTATTCGTTCTTACTTGAATGTTTCATGAGATTTTGAATTTTATTCATGAGATTGTGATTGAGCCAAAGGTTTATTGTGTTGTTTTTGGTTGTGTGATCTTTTAGTTTTGGTGTTTGCTATAGATATACAAATTTTGCTAATGTAACGAGCTTGAGAAGAGATCACCCAATTGTGTCTACATAGCTTTTCATCTCACATGAGCACACTTTTTGTGGCCTTGTGATTTGATGAAGAGTAAAATATCATTTGATTTGTTAATGATTCTCATTGATGATTGCATCAGTGGATTCTAAGAAGCACTACTCCTATTTTCGTTGGTTTCCTATCAATTTCTTCGAAGGTTTAACTCGCAGCGTGTTGCGTTATGTAGCTTATGTCTGTTTAGAAATTTCAATTTCAAGTCATTTGATTTCATGTTATTTTCTTTTAGTTTTTTAATTTTCTTTGCTAACCCCTTGTTAGAATATGACCCCATAGTAGCTGCGTTGTTAGAGTTGCATTCATTGAAAAATAGAAAATACAAAAATATTGTTCTCTTTTAGTGTGATATTTTGAGACAACAAATAGATTTACTTCAATTTCAAGATAAAATAATTTTTAGAACCAGCAAAGGCCTCCTCATGAACATTCACATTTATCTTCTACTGATTAGATTTTGGTATGTCGCAAGACAAATACTAAACCTTGGAGTGCATCCTTAAAAAGATTTTCTTTTCAAGAGAGGAATTATGCAATGGATTCCTATCGTTGACCTCATGCAAAATGAATGCCCAACAATAACACACTATTGTGAAGCTTCAAGATAAGTGATCTATCTACCATATAAGACTAGATGTCACTTTGATAAATAGACAACAAGAACCAAATGAATAGTGAATCCTTGGGAGAATAAGAAAAATGTATAAGGTTTCCTTTCCCCCCAAAGTTTAGTAACAAAGGAAAAGGGGATCTATTATGCTACTAAAAAATCAAACCATGCATCAAAATTAGATCCCAAGAGATAGGTCAAAAATGCTACATGGAGTGGTGCAACATAATAGAGACTTATTTGAAGAAGTCAAGATAGGAATCATAATAAAGAGATATGTGAGTAACCTCATCATCAATGAGTTATTGAATCCTGTAATATAAATCTTGATAATCATCAATAGAGTGGTCATAACAACGCTAACACATGTAAAATGGAAGATTCATAAGTTGTTGACTATGTTTCTTTTTGCACTTAGATCTAGTAATTACCATATGAAAAAGAAGTTTAGTACAAACTATTTCATGGTTAATAGGAGAAGATGTGTTATATGATGAAGGATTGGATGTGGATAAATAATGAGGTTCAAAAATTTTTTGTGTACATCCTAAATTATGATCAACGATGGTGTTGATCACTTAGGGATTGTAATAAATTTCATGCCCCCCTTGCCTAAGGGAACTTGAATTGCTTGTTGTTGTTTACCACATCCATTCCTAGTGAATCCATATTTTTCTAATAAATTTTAAATAGGAATAGGACCATAACAAGAAGTTATCTTAATTACTATGTTACCACAAGTATGTTTGATAGATTAATCATGAGTAGAAGTAGTGACAAAGTTGTTTGAAAGAGGACTTGTTTTACACTTCATAAATGAAAGATCAATATCTATATACTCTCTGATAAAAGTTGGTGTGAAATCTAAGGATCCTTAACCATCTTCTAAAATAAAACTTGTAGAAGGATGATCATAGTTAGATTCTCAATCTTATTTTTCCTCAACATTCAAACAAGTATGTTTTATTATCATCCACATGAAGAGTGTACATCGTATTATTCTAGAAAAATTAGACTTTTTGATGAAGAGTTGAATCACTAGTATGCATATTATGTAACCAAGGTCTACCCAAAAGAAGGCTATAATTAGGAGGTTTGGGCATGATAGGAATGAGAGTATTCAAAATAAATGGAACTACCTTGATAGGTAAAGTGATGATGCCTAAATTTTTCTTATATAAATTTTCAAATCCTTGTAGAGTAACATAAAGAAGTTTGTAATAAAGAGGTCCAAGCATGACATGAATTAGAGTAATCAAAATAACTAGATATAATTTGATAAGTAAAGTAATGATGCCTAACATTTTCTTAGATACATTATCAAATCCATCTAGCTAGACATTAAAAGGATTGACTTTAATTTCTTTGACCATGTCCATTGTACAAACATTAAGCCTATACATGCTATTAATTAAGGTTATATAAATGAGATTATCATTGATGATGAGAGGTACCATAATAGCATTACAAGAATCTTGAATTTATTTAGAAGGAAAATCATCTTGAGAAAAAAAAAATTGAAGTGAGACTAGAGTAGCATTCATGTATTGAAAAAAAGCACCAATATAAAGTATTTGAAAGAGAAGTAAAATATTTTTGAAGGCTTCATTATAAATATATGAGATGTTTGAGGAAGTTCCCAAAGATAAATCTTTGTGGGGGTATTACATAACTGCACCAAAAATCATATTTCATTCAAATAATTTGAGGAAGATGAGATGGAGGAGGAAGACTATGTTGAAAAGGTGTGTGAGAAGTAGTAGGTTGATGATTATTTCTTGTACAATAGATATGAGAAACCACATAACAATCTATAGGATCACTATGTTTCCCTTTGATAATTATTGAAGGAAAACCCATAGGGATTATGAGAGGTTTATTTTATGAAGGTTGAGCTTCGGGAGTGATAATAGTTGACCAATATTAACTTGATTAAGATCTTTCTACTTCATCAACACATTAGTAGAAAGTAGAGTGTTAAGGGGTTTAGTATGATCCACTTTTTCTAAGGAGTCCATTATAAAGGGTATTATTATCCCCCATTAACAATACATATATGCTACAAAGTTAGAATGGTAAAAGAGTTTATAATGTCTTCACTCTTCTCTCAAATATCCCTAATAGGAGGGTATATTTTAGGAGAAGAAAAAACTATTAGATAACTTAGAAGGGGGTAAATCAGTTATTGGCATGTCCTTAATAATTATTTCAGAAACTCAACAACTTAAACTTCCAATGAACAAGCTTAGTAAAAAAATCAAACTTTACAATAGTATAAAATTTAATCTGTGTCAGTAAACTCTTAGCTTATATACCAAGTATCAGAATTAATACAAAGTATCAGATTTAACTATAAGCTTCTTTAACTTCATATACCAAGTTTTAGTAATAAATAGTAAACATAAAATAATATGCAACACAATCATCATTAACACATTTTGACACATGTATTTTTGACATAGAAACTCCATTAATGGAAAACCTATTAGCATGCATTCTAATGGTATTCCTTTGAGGGAGCATCCTAAGAATTTGAGAGATAGTTACCATGATTGAAATGCTGCATTCATGACTATGTTTGTCATTGGTGTCATTTTAGTATTATTTCTATGAAGACTGGAAGAATAGTACATAGAGAATGAGGTTTTACAAACTATGTATTGATGATCAAGTCAAGTGTAGTTGAGGATATGTTTTACATTGTATTTAGATAAAGTGGACAAGTGCACATACATGGAATCAAAGACATGCAAATTAAAGCTATTCATCAATTATATAATACACTAAGCAGATATAGTACTTGATATGTGGTTTTGTATGTTTGGATTTTATCTCTTAATAGGAACAAAATCATGATGAGCATAGTTAGATAGTGATAGTATACATCTTGATGTTGACAAGAGTAATTGTGCAAGGTCAACAATCACACATGTGAAAAGTTGTAAAGACTATGAGCCAAAAGTGATTTGTAATTGTGAAAAGATATAATATTTTGTAATATCTTAATAAGGTCCTATTAGAATTAATTGGGAAAGCCTCAAGGCTGACTCTAGGAATTATTTTGAGGATATGTTATAAAGGAAGGTTATTTTCCTTGTAGTGATGTGTGTATTCCATTTTGTATTGAGCAAGTGATATTCAAAGTTAGTAAATGCATGTAAGCAATCCAAGGGATTATTTGGATGTGAAGTTGGTGATCTAGTATTGAGATTAAAAAAGGTTTGGTCTAATCAAGAGGACATAAAAGGATATGAGGCTAACTAATTTCTATTATTCTGTAAGGAAAAATATAGAGATTAGTTGGATAGTGAGTTTAATGATCTTTCCCTTGAAGTTGTTTGCACATTAGGTCTATCTACCTTCTACAACTCTTAATAGGGTTGGAATCTCGTAATATAGATTCAAAGTCTCCTACCATGGACTACTATAGACCAAATGTATTTTATTGGATCCTAAAAGGGTCCATCCTCTTACAAGGACCAACAAGGTTTTCCCTTTGATCAAGGGTTTCCCTAGTTAACATTTCTAGTGTTATTGTGTATGTGTATCTTCTTATGGTTGTTGATTAAATTTTTCACATGGTTAAGGATTAATAAGTTTATAAATATTTTAATAGTTAGATAATTGATTCACCCAACCCCCTCTCAATTACCTTGGTGGATTTTACTTTCTAACAATTGGTATCTGAGCATCTAGTCCTTGAAGAAAAAGCTTAATAACTTAAGGAGATCAATGGTAGATCACTTTAGAAAAGAAGGTCCTAAATTTCATGGAGTTAACTATTAAAACTACAATGAGAAGATGAAGACTCATTTTCTATGTATGGATCCAAGGTATTGGTTGATGACAAAGAAGGAAAGAAGATTGTGGAAGAAAGAAAACTAGAGGAATGCAATGAAGCTGAAAGAGATCAGTTCATGTACAATATGATTTCTAGAGAGGCATTATTGTCAGCTCTTCTTGAGAATGAATACAAGTAGATAAAATCCTTAGAGACATCTTATGCAATTTGGGAAGCTTTGGAATATAATTTTGAAGGTGATAAGCATGCTAAAAGAACTAGACTACAAAATTGGATATGTTTGTTTCAAGATGTTAAAATGATGGAAGATGAATTTGTAAGAATCTATATTGGTATAATATTAGAAATTGTTGCAAGAATTAAGTCTTTCAATGGATCTAAACATGAAGACGAGATTATATGGGAGATCTTGAAAACTTTGACATCACCATTTAGAAAGACAACATAGATGATTAAGCAAGTGATATGTTGTAATTAGAAGTTTACCAAAGAGAATCTACTTGGAAGATTGGAAGAAACAAAATCAAGCTTAATGAAATTTGGAGATTTTCCCATAGTGGAAAAAGCATTTAGTGAATTAAGTATTCATCATTTATTATCAAGAAGTCCAAGCACCAGTGGAAACTATGCTAGCAGCAACAGATCTAGATCTGAGGAGGATAATAGAATTGAAGAAAGAAATGCCCTTCTTGTAAAAAGAGAACCAAATGGTAAGAGAATTTTTTAATGTTGGACTTGAAATGAATTTTGTTATTAGGCTTTTATGTATCCTAAAAGAGAGGAAGCGTATACAAAAAATTTCAAGTCGAGAAGACTTAGAAATTATTTTTATGAAAATGAAGATGATGAGTCTGAAGAAAGAGCTTAGAGTGAAAGTGATGATGAATTAGGATTCATAGCTATACAAAAAGAAAATCTTGAAAATAGAGTCAGAGAAGAGAAAGCGGTAGTTTCACAAGTTGAAAAGAGAACTAATTGGATTATAGGTAGTGGTTGTTCACATCATATGACTGGAGACATGAATAATTTTTTGAAGGTTAGTAATCATGATGGAGGACTTGTTAGAGTTGGTAAAAATGCAACTTGTCATATCAAGGGAATAGGATCTATTACTCTAGATGGAAAGACTAGCATTGATGATGTTTATTTTGTTGATGGATTAAAGAATAACCTATTGAGTGTTGGATAATTGGTTGATAAAGGTCATCAGTTGCAATTCACAGAGAAGAAATGCATTATCAAGGGTAAAGATGGTAAGTTGATTAGCACAGGTACACAATCCAGAGGTAATGTGTTTCAATTCAATCCTACAAAGATGACTTGTTTGGTTACAAAGGTGGTTAACAATTGGTTATAGAATAGAATATTTTTTCATATAAACTTTGATAATAATGTGAAGGCTAGTAGAATTTTTTCTATTAGATATTTACCTAGAATTCTAAAACCTACTAATGTTGTGTGCAAGGAATGTGTTATGGAAAAGTAAAAGAAAGTTTCTTTTCCTAGAAAGAAGTTCACTACTACATAAAAATTGGAGATTGTTCATATAGATTTGAGTGGTTTTACCAGAAAAAGAAGATTCTATGGTGAAAGGTATGTTATGATTTTTGTTGATGATTTTAGTAAAATGATGTGGGTAGCATTTCTTAAAGAAAATTCTAAGGTATTTGAAAAGTTTAAGTTGTTTAAGAACAAATTTGAATGAGCTAGAAGTAAAAATAAAATGTTTAAGACCAGATAGAGGTGGAAATTTTACCTGGAGAGAGTTTAACTCCTTTTGTGAAGAAAATGCATGGCATTAAGAGATGGATATCAATAGCTATGGCCCCTGAGAAAAATAAGATTTCTGAAATAAGAAATAGATCTATAACAGAAGTAGCAAGAGTCATGATTTTCAAGAATGATGTATCCAAGACATTTTGGAGAGAAGCAGTCAATAAAATAGCATACATAATGAATGGGGTGCAAATTGGAAAAGGTACAAACAAGAGTCCCTATGAATTCTGGTTTAGACATGCACCCTCAATAAAATATTTTAGAATGTTTGAAAGTAAGTGTTACATAAAGAGAGATGATGATATTGGTAAGTTTGATGCAAAATATGAATAAGGTTATTTCCTTGGGTATTCATTGAAAATAAAAGATTATAGATGTTTTTGATTAAGTAAAATAGGTTTTACAGGGATCCTAAAACCCAAAAGTTTTACAACAAAAAGATGGAAATTAAAAAAGTCTATCTAACATGAAACTGCTACTAAAAGCCAAAACCAAAAAAAGGCCCATGGCCAGGAGGCAAAAACAACACCCAAAAAAACTATTAGAAAAGCCAAAAGAAAAATAGACTAGTGGTTGTCCTTATCCAGATCCTGTAGAGTTTATGTAGCTTGATTATCCTTCTGATTGTCCATTCCTTCCTGGTTCTTGTTCTAGCTTTCCACCTAGTCCACCTAGTTCACCTAGTCCCTAGAGTCTTTCCGAGTAGCTTCTTCTTGGCCTAAGTCTTGCTTGGTCTTTTGCATCGTGTCCCCACCAAGCTCAACTCTCATTAGAGAATCCCCCAGATTAACAATGTTCTCATTCAGGGTGTTCAAGGTGTCCACTATTTGTTTTGTCATGATCTAGTGGATGGAATCAAACCTCTAGACTCTTTGTTGAACAAAGGAGAGTCTATCCTCCTATTCATCACTCTTGTTCTGAGCACTGTAGATATTGTGACTGCCTTCCTAATCTCTCTTCCTTCCCTTGGTCTCCTGGTCCCTATTGATGTCCTGGCTGCTATCCTAGTTTTTCTTTTCCTTTAGAGCCTCAACTTCCTGAAATAATCATTTGATGGAACAAAAGTTATCAATCAAACTAATCTTCACATTGTTTGAGAGGTTGAGGCCGGTTTCCCATGCATTGTTAGAGATGACCAACAGAGCAGGGTCAATTAGCTCATCACAGTGGGTTCTCCTATCAAGGTCTTCCAACACTTGGATGTTCATTGGCTCTCTAACAATACCCAAACTTGCAGTATCCAAGTTAAAATTCCTCCAATCCCTCCTTCTATTCTTTCTAATCACCTCCCCACTTTTTTCCACTATAATTTCAATCATCTCCTCAAGTGGTGGTGTGGGTGGGATAGGGCTAAGGGTCTCAGCACTCTGGGTTTTCAGGTCTATCTGGGGCAAAGCCTGGTTAGCTTTTCTTTTCCTAGGGTTTCCCAAGGGGGTGTCAATAGCCTCCTCATCCTCCTTGTCGATATCTCTCCCCTTCTCCTCTTCTTTTAAATTATCCTTCCCTAGCTCCTTATCCTCATCCTCAGAGTCTGTGTTAGTCTCCTCGTCTTCCTCACTATCTGCTTCTTGAGGCTCAAGCTTGGGGAGAGGGGGAGGGAGGCATCTAGGGCTCTTTCTACTAGGAATGTGAGGATTGTGGGAAGAGATGGCGTTGGTGGCGTTAACCTCTTCTTCAATTTTCACTACCTGAACATCCCTAGAATCAAAACTAGCCAAGTCCTCTAAAGCACAACCTGGGTCACCAAGGGATTTTCCTCTAGTTTGAGTTTTCAAAAACTCGTAAACAAGGAGAAGAATGCCTTCATGGAGGGTAGAGTTGGTAACATGTGTTCTCTTGAAACCCTCAATACTCTTGGACATGGAGGGTAAAGATAAAAGGGAAGAGAAATTTTAACACCATGCCTAAAGTGGTTTAACAAAACAAAGTGGTGTGTTCTTATCCTATCAAATCTAAGGTCAAGAGTGATATACTCAATGAGGATCCTAGGAACCTACCTCCAAAAAAAATTTATGGATTCTATGTCATAGTATGTGTCAATCTTGACAAGATTATCTTTCTCCATTTTGTCTTTGACAAAAAAGCTAACTACATTGGCTGACATCTTTTTGTCCCTGTAGAAATTCATGCCTTCCTAGGGAATGTTTGTCACCTCCGTGATCAACCCCTCAAAGATTTGATGGGTGACACCATCAATTTTGACTCTCTCATTGCTCCATATTTCCACCATGATCTTGGTCACCCCAGTTTCAAATCCATGAAGCTTTTCCATGAACCTGGTGATGCCACCTTTTTTGAGTTTACACCACACCTTCTTCTTCTCCTTCTAGTTCTCCACCTCCCCCCAGGGCTCTCTTCTAATCCTCTCTTCGACCATGGTTGCCTTTGGCTTTGCAAACCCTATACCACTAGCTATTTTACAGTGCTCAATTTTTCTTTGGGCACTTAAAACGAAAACATTTTTATAATATTTAGTGGTTCTGTTCTTGCCATCCTATGAAGTGTGCATTTCATACACATAATTATGACTTGAAAAGGGTTTCACATGATTTCTAATAACTCCCCCTCTGACGTGCAATTTTGCAAATCCTTTCATAATTAAAAAGGGATTTTATTTGTACTTTGGATTTTGTCTTGCTAGATAAACTCAATTACCATTGCCAAGATTTCATCTCCACTTGTCCACATCATCATTGAGTTTCTAGCGATGGCATCATTAGCAAACTAGTTACAAACCGAGTTGGCTTCTCGGTAAGTGTGGCGAATGTGATTATTTTTGAACTTTCCCAAGTCATATTTGATGTCCTCTATGATGTTGGTGATCATCCAAGAAGGCACAAATTAACCTTTGATGCAATTGATGATGTGTAGGGAGTCACTTCAAGCAACAGGTGCTTGATCCCAGAGGCCAAGGCCAATTTAACAATATGTCTGGTCGCACTAGCTTCCACATAGTGGTTTGTCTAGTGACCAAGAGGGAATGAAATGGCCTCAATTCCATTGCCCAGACTATTTCTAATTATGCCTTTTCTTCCTGCTAGGCCAGGGTTCCCCTTTGCCACCCTACCAAAGTTGGCTTTGTACCATTCTTCAAGGGCAAAAGACCATCTTGCTTCATGTCTTCTCATGACCCTATATTTCTTGCTAGCATTTCTAATTCCACCTTCCTTGATATTTCCTCCTTTTGTTATTGCAAAGTTCTCCAAAATGAGACCTTCAATTTTCTCAGCAATTATGAACTCTGGTGACTCTCTTCCTCCAAATATTCTGTTATTACACTCTCTCCAGATTCTCTAACAGAAGTTTGGGAGAGTCTAGGAGCTCATTAACTGAGAGTTCAAACTAGAGTGATGGCTTCTGCATTGGTAGAAGAAATTTGGGATATTGGTCAAGGGGCACCAAATTAATCCAAGATCCTTAGTTATGAAGAGCCACACCTTGGAAGAGTAGGTGTAATGGATGAATAGATGACTGACCATTTCTAATCCTTGCTTGCAAAGGCAACATCTGTTGGGGATAATTTGGCCTCTCCTGGCTAAATTTTCTAGTGTAATAATTTTGTCTTGTAGGAGGAGCTAGAAGAAAATGTTGATTTTAAGTGTAAGACTTGAAATCTAGGCTTTGGCCCAAATGGGTTTCTCCATCCTGTCCCATAAAGAGAAGTAGCCAAAAGCAATCGAATAAAGTCTGTTCAAGCTATCTCCCCAAATGATGGAGTCCTTATCATTGTTAATGAAGGTGGAATTTAGTAAAACCATCAGGGGGTTAAGGTCCAGGGATATCATAGATAGGTTGTTCCAACCATTCTCTGATATATATTCGCTAACTTTCATGCCAAACCTTTCTATGCATTGCTCTGCCCATATTCTATAGCTGGGGTGGTTGATAAGAGGTCCTTAGCATGTCCAATTGTCCTACCAAAATAAAATTTTGTCACCTTTACCAACTTTCCATTTGGCCTTGGATTTTGCTAGGGGTTTGGCCTTCAAGATCTCATTCCAAATGTAGGAGCCCTAGGGAATCTTAGTCTCATGAATCAAGAAAGTGAGGGATTGTCTTCTCAGGTGTTTCTCAAATAGGATATCCCTCTAGACACCTATGCTTTGAAAAATGTGCTACAGCTATTTATCTAATAGGGCATTATTGAGATGTTTTATTTTTTTGATATCTAGCTCCCCATGGCATTTTGGAAGGAAAATGAGGTCCCAAGCAACAAGGTGGTATCTCTTATGATCTTCAGACCTAGACTAGAGGAAGTCCCTCTGAATCTTCTCCATTTTTTCTGCATGTTTGGTCAAGATACCAAAGAGGCTTAAGTCATAGGTAGGATGGTTTTGGAAAATTGATTTTACCAAAGTACACTTGCCAACCTGACTAATGGTGGCCCCTTTCTAGCCAGCGAGCTTCCTATTGAATTTGTCAATAATACTTTTCCAGAAGGAATCTAGGGGTCTAGTGCTCAAAGGCAAGCCAAGATAGCTAGCTAGAAAGGACCCAATGCCACTTCCCAAGATGCAAAAAATTTTCTTCTATCTCTCCAAAGGAGTATTTATAAAGTAAATCGAGCTCTTCTCCCAATTGATAGCCTAGCCTAAGCCCTTGGTATAGGTGTTAAGGATATCCTTGAAAACTCTAGCCTCTCTAATAGAGGCTTCTCCTCCCAAGATAGTGTCATCCACAAATTTTTGATGAGTGGAGGAATAGGGAGCTGAATGGGGCTTGAGCCCTTGTAAACTCATGTCCTAAATTTTCCTCTTTATAAGTCTTTTCAAGCATTTAGCCAGGATGATAAAGAGGACAACGGATAATGGATCACCCTACCTCAATCTTCTCGATGGGAAGAAGAAAAGAGAGGGGGGGCCATTAACCAAAATAGATAAAGAAAGAGAAGTAATAAGTTGAGAGATAAGCTTACAAACTTGAGCATCAAACCTAAAAGCCTAAAGGATAGCCATAAGGAAGTTCCACCTTGTCATAGGCTTTAGACATATCCAATTTTAGAGTAAAACCTTCCTTCTTTCTAGCCTCAAGAGAGTGGATGACCTTGTGGACCGTAACAATGGAATCAAGAATTTACCTCCCAAGGACAAAGCCAGTTTGCTGAGGAGAAATGATCAATTGAAGAATGCTGAGGAGCTTGGAAGTGAGGACCTTAGTTATGATTTTGTAGAAAGAATTGCAGAGGCTAATAGGCCTGAACTTGTCCATTGAGTCAGCTCCCAGAATCTTGGGAATGAGAACCAAGAACATGGCATTGAGTTCTTTCAAAATATTTCTAGCTCCAAAGAATTCTTGGATAGCCTTAATCACATCCCTAGCCACCACTTCCCAATAGACCTGGAAAAAGAAGGTCGAGAAATCGTATAGGCCTGAAGCTTTATTCCTCGGAAGAGAATTGAGAGCCTAGAATATTTCCCTTGGGGATGGAATAGCTTTCAACATCAAATTGTGATGTGCTTGCAACAAGGAAGGAATAGCAGACAATATGTCTACTTGATCAGGCGTCGAGAGAGAAGGATCCTTAGAGAGGAGGGATGAGAAGAACTAAACTACTTCATCTACTATCTCTTTTTCCTTGTGTAATTAATCTTGGCCCTTCTTAATGTTAGAGATTTTGTTGTTTGTCCTATGTTTAAGTGTGGTCAGATGGAAGAATCTAGAGTTCTAGTCACCCTCTCTCAACTAGTTGCCTCTAGATCTTTGTTTCAAAAAATGTTCTTCCTTTAATATAATGTTTTGGAGATCAGAGAGGATGGCCCTCTCTTCCATCCTATTTTGGTCATTATATCTAGAAAGATGAATTTCTTCCTTGATGATGCAGAGCTGGTCAATCTTCTCATCTTTATCCTAGAAAATGTGGCTAAAGTCTGAGTTATTCTAGATCTTAATGTTTCTCTTGACATTTTTTAATTTCTAGGAAACTCTGTACATAGTGCCTTCGACCTCAATATTCCACCAAGAAGAGATATTGGATTCCAAATCTAGGTGGGTAATCCACATTTTCTCAAACTGAAAACATCCTTTTGATAGCTAAATTAGAGATAGAGAGAGAAATAGAATGGTCTGAGCCTATTCTTGGGAGTAGGGAAAGTCTATAGGAGTGTGTATGTAGCCACCCAAGAGAGATGAGGGCTCTATCAAGATGAACCTAGATACATTCACTGCCAACTCTTCGATTAGACCAAGTGAATCTTCCTCCCTAGAAGTCCACGTCCATGAAAGCTAGGTTAAGGATGAAGTTGGAGAGGTCAAGCTTTCTATCTTGATCCAAGGCTAGACCACCACATTTTTCATCATCAGTGAGAGGAGAGTTAAAGTCCCCCATGATGATCCCTTTGTTGACATCATTTTTGGTGATGACAACAAAGATCTTATCCTAATAGGCTTTCCTTTCCCTTTTAGATTTGGGGGCGTATAGGTTCAAAATAAACCAAGAGTCATCACTATGGATATGAGACACCTTGCAAAGGAGAGCATTATCATCATTGAAGATGGGGGTTAACTTGAAAGCCCTATTGTTAAAAAGAATCATCACCCCTCCTGAGGCACCGATCGAGTTAGTGTCCTTACTGTTCATGAATTTTCTAAAATAAATCTTGTTAACCAACTCCCTTTTCATCTTGGTCTCTTGAATCAATAGAAAATTGGGTCTTTGATCTTTGATCAAATTTCTAACTAGTTCTTGTTTGTAAGCCCCATTAAGGCCCCTTATGTTCCAAGAAATGACCTTCATTTCTTGCTTCTTGAGAATTCCTTGATGGTTCTTTGGCTCCCATCTGTCAGGTTCCTTTTGGTTTCTTCTTGCAATAGTTGATTGGATTTATTCCTTCCTTGTTGCTTGAAGGTTGTCCCAACATCAGCCCTAACCTTTCTTCTAGTTGTCACAAGGGACAAAGGGGGGTGGTCACAAAGTTGGTTCTTCTTTTTCTTTTTTGTCATGCACCAACTATTAAGGTTTCTGGGAGAGAAGCTATCAATTCATTCTTCCCAATGAGAGATTTGGTTAGGAGATGCATTATTGATGAGATGAAGGAGTTTTGCCTCAAATCTCTTGGGAATAGATGGGGTAGTCTCCTATCCAAAATTCGTTCTGGAGTGACAGGTCGAGGAAGCCAAAGGTCTAGGGGAAATATTCTAAGGAGAGACCTACCTACCATTGGAGAAGGGGGTCTCCATCCTTAGAGATTCTCTCTCATTGGAGAGGGGTAGTTCCTGCCTCTTGTTGATCTACCTCTTGTTGTGCTGCACAAGCTATTTCTAGTGATATACCTCCCTCTTCAACCACAACTTCCTCAGGGGGGGGAGGGGGGCAACATCAAATGACACCATTTGAGCTAGATCACCCATGTTAGCATCAATCTGCCTAGATGCATTCTATTTTTCTTCATTACTCTGCCATGACTCTGAAGACTTGGAGGGTTTGCACCTCCATATCAGTGTCTTCTTTCCTTTGGCTAAAGAACAATAATGGATAGATTTTCTCTTAGCTTTGTCTGAGGTGGTTAGCTCCTTGGTCTTCTATTTTTCTACCCTGGGGCATTGATGAGCCTTGTGACCAGCCTTCAATCAAAGATAGCAGGCAAAAGGAGTAGTTTCATATATCAATTTTTGGATGTGTACTCCAAGTTTGGAATGAAAGGCAACAATCTCAGGCATGTCTATGCCTTCTCTAACACCTATGCAGATACGTGCATAGTTGAGATGATTCTTGGAAGCTGTGATCAAATCCATAAAGAGGAGTTCATCAAAAGTCCTTGCAAGCCCCACAAAAACATCCTCATTCCAAAATTCTAAAGGTAGGTCGGGTAGTCTAACCCAGATGGGGGCTTGAAAAAAAAAGGAGTTGATCAAATTAAGTTTGGAGGACCATCTCTGTAGCACCAAAGTGGTACGACCAAAAGCCCATTGTTCTTCACAAATAATATTGGCCAAATCTTCCATGCAAGTGAAATTGAATGACATGAAGCCCTTCACCATAGCCATAATCAAGACTTGGCCTTTGAGGGCCCAATGCTTCTTGATGAAGGTCCTAACATCATCAATATTTGGTCTAGGCCTTAGAAATTTCCCAATCAGTTTCGAAGCCATGGATCAAATACTATGATCCACAATCTCATTTGGGATAGCAATGGTACAAGAGCCTTTCTCAGATTTAGGTAGCATTTTGATGAGTGAGAAAGAGGACTTACTTGATGGTTTGACCCTGAAAAGATTATAGATGTTTTAATCAAAGAACTAAGACAATTATTGAGTGCACAAATGTAAAAGTGGAAGAAAAGTTTGGAGTTAAAGAGAGAATGTTGGATTATAATTATGATGAAGAAGAAGATAATCCTAAACCCTTTGTATAATTTTTTGAAGTTTTCTTTGAGAAATTTTTTTTTTTAAAATGATATTCAAATTTTTGAATAGAGAGAAGAACCAAGATCTAAACTTAGAGAAGATGAAAGAATTGAAACAAAAATACCTACACCAAAAGGAATTTGACAAAGAATCACCCTGCTAATTAGATCATTGGAAGCAAATAAAAAGGAGTTATAGAAAGAAATAGAGTACATGAAAAATTGTATTTGATTTCTCAAGTTGAACCAAAGAGTGTAGATGAGGCATGACAAGATTATCATTAGATCCAAGAAATGAAGGAAGAACTAGATTAGATTGTGAAGAATGAGGCATGAGAATTGGTTCCTAGTCCTAAAGACAAGAATGTTATAGGAACTAAATGGGTTTTCATTAAAAAAATGAATGAACAAGGTGATATTATGAGGAATAAAGAAAAAAATTGGTATATAAGGATATTCATAGCAAGAAGGTATAGACTATGAGGAAACATTTTCCCCTGTTGCCAAAATTGAAGTAGTAAGAATTTTCCTGTGAAAAAAGTAAGAAGTTTGAAGTGTATCAAATGGATATAAAGTCAACATTTCTAAATGGATAACTTGAAGAAGACATCTACATTGAGCAGTGTGAAAGATTTCCTTTGATAGAAGAAAAGGACATGGTATGTAGATTAAAGAAAATATTATATGGTAGAAAGAAAGCATCTAGAACCGTGTATTCAAGATTGGACAAATATTTGGCAAAGATGGGATTTGCTAAAGGTACCATAGATAAAAATTTGTATTTAAAAGAAATTGAAAATGGATTATTAATTATTGTGATATTTTTGGATGACATAATCTTTGGAGGAAATGATTAAGTAAGTGACATATTTGTTGATGACATGAAGAATAAATTTGAGATGAGTATGATTGGTGAGATGAATTATTTCTTAGCTCTAGATATTGTACAAAAAAATGATGGTATTTTCCTATCACAAGCTAAGTATTTGAAAGAATTGTTAAAAAAATTTATCTTGGAAAGGTGTAATCCTATTGGTACACCCATGATTATTGGTCACAAGTTATCTAGAAAATATGAGATGTATGCAGTTGAGCAGAAGAAGTACATATCTATGATTGGAGGTTTGCAATATCTAATTCACACCAGACCAAATATAGAAAATGTAATTGGTATAGCAGAAAGATTTCAAGAAGATCCAAGAGAAGCACATTATGCCACAATAAAGAGAATATTCAGATATTTGAAGGGTACACCTAATTTTTTTTTATGGTATGATAGGTAAAGTGATTTTTCTTTGTGTGCATTTACTAATATAGATTGGGAAGGTAGTATGGAGGATAGAAAGAGCACTAGTGGTGCGGCATTTTTCCTTGGAGGAAGATTGATTTTTTAGCTAAGCAAGAAATAGGATTGTATTTCATGGAGTATAGAAGAAGCATAGTATGTAGCAACAACAAACAATTATAATTAGATCATGTGGATGAAGCATATGCTAAAGAATATCAGGGTCAAATTTTCAAATTATGTTATCATACATTGAGATAACACAAGTACAATAAGCATGTCTAAGAATCTTGTGTTGCATTCTAACACTAAGCATATATCTATTAAGTATCATGTTTCGAGAGAGAAAGTTGTAGAGAAAGAATTTAGATTAGAGTATGTGAGTACAAAAAAAGAAGATTGTAGACATCTTTACAAAGCATTTTCCTAAAGATACATTTGATTATTTGTGAGGTATGCTTAGGTTATACCTTTACTTACTTCTAAGTAGATGATGCAAAAAGTGCATTAGTCTAGTGATATAGAGAACTATAGTTTATTTGGATGGAATTTTGATGCTTCATATATGGGAGAGTATTTGAAATGATAAGAGTTATTAAGGACTCTTGGTAATTGGTTTAGAATAGTATCTTTCACACTTGAGCTAGTTTAATACTTGGAGCATATATATTTTCTTCCATATTGCCTCTAACTATAGGTCCTCTCTCATGGGAGACTACATAGAAGGGCCTCTAGCAATAGGGGGAAGTAGTCACCATCTCAGATACTCACTCGTATGACTCAATGAGCTGATCTGTAGGACTGCTGGCACCTAGTGCTCTACTTCAGGCATGCTAAAATCACCACCCTCACCTACTGCATCATCCAATAATGTGCTAGCTATCATGACTAATACATCTATCCCAATCACCTCTAGTTAGACCTACTAATGTACCCTTCTTTGACTATTTCCTACCTTTGTAGCTGTAAACTCTACTATTGAATGTGGCTAAGGCATACTTAGTGCTATTGACTAGGGTAGTCCCAAAAATGGTGCCAAATGTTTACCGTATAGGGTAAATAGATTATTAATGCATTTAGACAATAGACAAGAACATATAACCCAGAAGTATTCCTTTTATTACTTTCATGTATACAGATGATACTACAATATTTAGATTGATTGATATGATGTCAAATGTTTTCTTTCTATTTAAGTACATATATCTATCTAAAGGGGTGACTTGACTATCACACAACCTTTTGGTTCTAATCTACCCATTGGCTATACAATGTTTACTGACAATAGACTAGAAGAATAAGGATGAGGCTAGAAGTAGTAGTCAAAACCAGAGGGGAAACAATTTCAATCATTTCCATGATCATAACAATAGAGATTAGAGAGGAAGAGGTAGAGGACAAGGATCTAGAAGATGAGGCTTTCGTGGGAAATGTTTCCACTCTAGAGAAGAAGGGCATAGAGCATTTGAATGTACCCAGTGCCAAGGAATAACAGATTAAAGAGTAGAAGGCTAGGCCAAAGTTTCACATGTTGATGAAGATGCCAAATCCTCACATTTTGAAGATGCTAAAAGAGGAGAAGTCCTAGTTAATAGAAGAGTCCTATTGAGTGGTGAGAATGAACCTAATAAAAGAAGGAGTTTATTTTGCACAAGGTGCAGATGTGAAGATAAGTGTTGTGATGTGATCATTGATGGTGGAAGTACTAAAAATATGGTGTCAAAAATGATGGTCACCAAGTTGAAGCTGAAGAGACAAAAACACCTGTGTCCATATTGAATTCCTTGGGTGCAAGATAACCACAAGGTCATGGTAAACTAGTAGTACTTAGTGAAATTCAATATTGGAAGCTACTAGATTGATGTACTATGTGATATCATACCCATGGACATATGTCATATGTTGTTGGGTAGGTCATGACAGTTTGATAGGCATGTTGTACATGATGGGCAAGAAAATACCTACACTCTAACCAAGGATGGAGTGAAACATAACTTGAAACCATTGAATGATAAAGAAGAAAAGGTATGTAGTGCTGCCAGAATATGTTTTGTTGATAGAAAAGAGTTTCTCAAAGGTATGAAGCGTGAGCATGTGCATTTTTCTATAATTCCAAAAGATAGTTAAGAAGAAATAGAGGACATACTTGCAGAAGTTGCAAATATATTGGGAGAGTTTTTTGATATTGTATTAGATAATATACCTGATTGATTGCCCCCAATGAGGAAGATTAGTCACTAGATGGATTTGGTTCTAGGAGCTAATTTTCCAAACAAGGCAGTGCACAAAATGACACCAACATAAAGTGAAGAGTTGAACAAACAAGTTCATGAGTTGTTGCAGAAGGGGTTGGTTTGAGAGAGTCTGATTCGATGTGTTGTACCAGCCCTATTAGCACCAAATAAGAATGGAGAATGGAGGATGTGCATAGATTCTTGCATTATCAACAAGATCACAATCAAGTACAAATTTCCATTTCCAAGGATGGATAATATTATGGATTTTTTGAGTGGAGCTGAGTATTTCACAAAGATTGATCTAAAGAGTAGGTACCATCAGATTTTTATCAGAGAAGGTGATGAATGGAAGACTACTTTCAAGACCAAAGAAGGATTGTATGAGTGGTTAGTCATGCCTTTTGGGCTAACTAATGCACTGAGCAGTTTCATGAGGCTCATGGATGAGGTACTAAAGGAGTTTCTGGGTAAGTTTGTCATTGTTTACCTAGATGATATTTTGATCTTTAGTAAGACATTGGAGGAGTAGTTGATCCATATTCACAAGGTGTTTGATAAGTTGAGGGAAGAAAAGTTGCTCATAAACCTGAAGAAGTGTAGTTTTCTAAAGAAGGAGTTGGTGTACTTGGGATTTGTCATTGAACCCCCTCACAATAGGTGTTCCATAGTCATGCACTAGGCCTGGCTTAGGAATAATCTATTCAAGCTAAGGACTACTTTTCCCCTACCATGAGGTGCATTTAGATTGTCAACCCAAGGACGTATACTTGAAATGGTCGGCACAGTATGTGCACTAGGTACCTTGATGAGTCATTATGCTTGTGCTGCAGGAAAGTAAAAATGCAAAGGAAAGAAACTACACTACTTCTATGGAAAGGAAAATACTGAATCTATGAATGTTGAAAACACAATGACAAGATAAAAAAGATTCCATCTTGACTCATCCACTAGACTGTTCTCGCAGATGCTGCAGGAATGTTCATGAAGTGTGATGCTATAGGAAGGAATTAACTAGCTACGTCTTACTTAAAATACTGCTAATGCTAGTAAAATGAATCTATTCTATCCTAATCTAATCCACCTTCCAAGTGGGCCCCCTTGGTTGGCTTCTCTAATCTACCAACATAGGATAGAAGCTAAAGAGAACTAATTCATTTCATTATTCAGTCATTACATGATTCAGAATTGTAAAACACAACTACAAAAAATTGTGAATCAGTGTTCTCTCTTACTCGATAAAACTTATTAAAAACAAAAACTTCACACACAGGAGTCGATCCTGACATATATAGGGAATCTACTCTTTATTACATAACAAAAAAGTAATTGTCCTAAGTTAAGTCTGCAGGAGAGAATATAGGAGAATAACTTAAAGCAGAAAGGAAGGATAATAGAATTAAGGAGAGAGCAATGAAGTCTCATCATCCACTTGTTACAATGTAAATGCAGAGAAGGCAATGGCTCATAAAAGGTCCTCCTCATTTGCTGCCATGTTTCCTAGAGTGGTTATAACTTCCTTTTCGTGGTTGTTCCTTGATGCTCGTTTCTCCTTGAATGTTGTTGGCAACCAACTTTTGGATTCTTCTGCTCATCCTTTAATCCTTATCATTAGGTTAGTTATGATATAAGACATATTTGCAAATAAACATCCATCAAACTAAATTCAAGCATAAGAATTCACATTTGGATATTTATATGAAATACTGCATATTAGATATAATTTAGGCAAAAGATGACATAGTTTTTCTACCCCATAAATCATCAAAGGTTTATCAAACATAGGCTTATAAGTGTTAAAACAAGGATAAACAGAGTATCACAAAGTATCTTAGACATAACAAAATAAAGGCATTTTTTAGACTCATCAGTCGTCTTAGTAGAAGGTCTAAAAATGGACCAAGAGAAAGTGAAGGCTATCCTTGAATGGCCTACTCCAAAGAGTGTGACTGAGGTAAGATCTTTTCATGGGCGGCTAGTTTTTATAGAAAGTTCATAAGAGGTTTTAGTAGTATCTATGGACCCCTAACTGAAACAATGACATGGGATAGGAAAGAATTTAAGTGGATTGTAGCAGCATATAAGAGTTTTAATCTATTGAAATAGTTTTAACACTTCCTAATTTTAACAAGGTGTTTCAAGTAGACTGTGATGCTAGTGGTACTACAATATGAGCTGTTTTGAGTTAAGAAGGTAGACCTATTACTTATTTCAATGAGAAATTGAATGATGCAAAAAGAAAATATTTTGTTTATGATCAGGAATTTTATGTTATAGTTCAAGCATTGAAGAAGTGGAGACACTATCTTCTTCCTAAGGATTTTTTATTGTATAATGATCATCAAGTTTTACAATATTTGAATATTCAAGAAAAAATTAAACCAAAGGAATTTGAAGTGGATTGATTTTTTCTAGAGTTATACATTTGTTTTGAAACACAGGAGTGGGAAGTCTAATAGAGTTGCAGATGCTCTTAGTAGAAGATAACTTTTGCTAATAGAAATGCAGATAGAGGTGGTTGGGTTCAAGGAACTCAGTATTTTGTATCTAGATGATCCTAATTTTTGTGAAGCATGAAAGACTTGTACAGAACCTATTACACTTAAAAAGACAAAGTGGTTGGATTTTATGATCTAGGATAGTATGTTGTTAAAAAAGGAATCTAGTTGCGCATTCCTAGAAGTTCAATGAGAGATAATCTCATCAAGGAGAAGCATAGTGGAGGATTGGCTAGACATTTTGGTAGAGATAAAACCATAGCTTTGGTTGCTGAGAATTATTACTCGCCACAGTTGCAGCAAGATGTGAAGAAGTTTGTACAGAGTTATAGAGTATGCTAGATGACAAAAGGAGTAAAATAGAATGCAGGGTTGTATTAGCCATTACCTGTACCAGAGAAACTATGGGAGGATGTCAACATGGATTTTGTTCTTGGATTATTGAGGACAATGTGGGCATGGTTCTATTTTTGTGATGGTTGATAGGTTTTCAAAGATGGCACATTTTATTCCTTGCAAGAAGACTAGTGATGTTGTTCATGTGGCATAGTTGTTTTTCAGAGAAGTGGTGAGACTACATGGTTTGCCAAAGGTTATAGTTTTAGATCAAGCTACCAAATTTGTTGGGTATTTCTTGTGTACATTGTGGAAGAATTTGAAGGCAGATTTAAAGTTCTATTCATCACATCATCCACAGACTGATGGATAGACAAAAGTTGTGAATCATAGTTTGGAAAACTTGCTGAGATGTTAGATTGGAGACAAGCCAAAACAATGGGATATGATTTTACGAGAGGCAGAATTTGCATATAATAATTCTATTGATAGGAGTACTGGTAAATCACCATTTCATATTGTATATGGGAGTAGTGCTAGAAATGCTTCTAAATTAAGGCAGTTGGATAAAGGAGAGATAAGTAGTGCTAAAGTAGAAGATTTTGTTGAACATTTGAAGAACATCCATGACGAGGTGATGAAGCAGATCATAAAGATGAATACATGGTATACAGTTAAGGAAAATGTGAAAAGGAGGTATAAGAAATTTTAGATTGGAGATGAAGTCATGATTCATTTGACAAAGGAGTATTTTCTAGTAGGTACATATAATAAGCTAAAAATGAAATTTTTTGGACTGTGCAAGATAGTAAAAAGGAATCATTCTCAAAATGCTTAAGAAGTGGAGTTACCTATTGAATTGAATATTTTACCAATATTTAAAATTTTAGATTTGATAGAGTATTATGAAGGAGGTGATGGAGATGAAGTTGCAGAAGCACAGTGGAGTATTCCAGCAACTAGTTCGGCTACAAAGGAGATTGAGGAGATACTGGATAGTCATGTTGGAAAAAGTACTAGGAAAAAAACTTATGAGGAATATATAGTCAAATGGAAAGGGAGGCCAGTTTAGAATTCATAATGGCTAGCAAAAGAGGAGGTTGAATGTCTTGATTTTCCTTTGAACACCTGAGACATGACAGAGTCACTTCTCAAATTACCCCAAGTTTCTGATGTAGAAACATCCTAGGTGTAAGAGCAATCTTGAATCAACCAAAAATATTTTCTTTTCAATCTTTTCTATTTTAATAATGACTAGCAAAAAGGGTGGTTACTATTTATGGGAACTTGCTATTTTTAGTAAGTTTTTCATATGAGCTCATAATGTTCTCATTTTCTATAGGAAGTTTCATTTTAGAGTTGTAAGCCTACCATAACAATATCATTGCTCCATGTTCATAAACATATTGTTCTTTGTTAAATAAACTCTCAAACACCCAAGTCTAAAAGAACAATCAAATATCGACAATTGGATAATCTATCATGAGGTTGATAGATTTCCTCTGAATTGAAAGGTACAACTCCCTTATAGAATGATATGCAATGAATTTTTTTATTTCCTAAACTAGTTGGGTGCATTCTTAACTTGAGAATGGAAGAGGAGAAACCAAGTTAATCCTAGGCAGGACTAACTCAAGCAGATTTTAGATGTTAAGCCTAGCCAACTTCGAGAACTCACACATCCTATGACTCCCCAAGATTGGTAATGCAAGAATATTGTTAGTTATGAAAATGTAGTGACATGAAATTAAAATGAAGATTAAACATCTGAATCTTTGCAACAAGAATAGATGAAAGTACTTTGATCTATCACCCATTCACCACTTGACTAAGAATGCAAGAAAGTGCTCAAAAATTGACCATAACAATACTCTAATAAGGAAAAGTGATGCCCAAATACTCTGATTCGTAACAAATTCTTCCTTGTTTTAATCACAACAAACATAATACTCTGATTACAATTGCTTGAAATCTACAGCCAAATCTATTACAAAGAACACGATATCAATCTCAGATGCATGAATGAAAATACAAAAACTAAATGCTCTCCCCTCTACTCTAGCTCTCCGACTATATGCAGAAAAAGTAGAACCCCTATTCCTAGAAAAACATGACACTAAATAATCTCCTTCAAAACCCTTTGGTTCTCCCATGGTGACCTTTGGTTTTATAACCATTTCTTTCTCATTCTCCATTCCTATTTGTCTTTTCAAATTCTCTCTAAAATCTTTTAAATTTGATCTTTCTAGCTTCAACGTTAAACTAGTATTCTCAAACTCTTTTGTAAGCCAATCTTGTATGTGGGAACAATAGATGGCGTGTTGGCTCATAATTTCTTCTCCACCACTCTAAAATCTATGCAAGTATTTACCGGGAACATCTCTTGTTACCATTTGAATTACATGATTTCTACTCAATTATTTCTTCCATGTTAGAATGTTTGGGTCCCAAAACTATTATAGTCTGGAGAATCCATCCCTTTATGTGCTAGTACTCCTTGTGAGCATTGTGGCATCTCGCATGTAAACATTTCAATCTTTAACGAAAAATTGCCTCAACCGAGACTTAACCCAGTTCCTCCAAATCCTTAGATCATCTTGATTTGTAGTTACAATGTCTTTTTGAAAATGATTTTTGTGTGACTTAAAGATATTGTAAGGCTTGAAGAGAAAAATCCAGTCTACAATAGCTAAATTCATCCCATTCTTGACACAATGTACTAAATATTAGTTTGATATACTTATTCCTCTAAGGCAATGCACAAACCAGCAATAACTTCAGCTAACAATTCTGAGTCACATTTATCAGTTAACAAAGATACACATCACTCTACTATTTTTCCAAGAACAGTGATACTAGCACAGTGATACTCAAGTATCTAAAGCATTGTACAAATTATTCTCACAGCCCCTTATTTCCAAGAATGTCCTTATTCTTAGTCTTTATTGGTTATGGGAGTCTTGGCAAGAGAAGCATGAATAATTGAACATTATGAGTTCAAATTGGAAGGCCGTCTGGAAAAACTATGTGTGTGTAAGCTATATTAAAATCATCAAACGCTATTTCTGAAGACAGATGCTTAAGTAGTGTGTAGATCTAACTTGCAATAATATCCCATTGATTGTTATCCTATAACTACATAAGGAGTTCTTGTAATACCTTCCTTGTGTCTCATGTCTTCACATGATCGATCAGAGAACTTGGAGCATTCTTGACCTCATCTAGATTTGACTTTACATAGCAGTGATTGGAGGTAGGATTGTTATGAGAATAAACTCTGTGATCTCCTTTCAAATGAGCCACCAAAGATGGTATATCACCAACTAGTTTACATTTAGAATATGCATATGGGCAGTTTTATGGCCCAAGACGGCACTGAGCTTCATGCTTTAATATACTATAATAAGAAAATATCTCTTGGCAACAATAACATTGATATTTGCATGGAAACTCTAAAGATGCCAAGACCTTGACTATTCATGTGCTAAGACTGCTTTTATATGATGCCTTTCTTATTCATCAAACCATATCTCCAATGTGCTACCTTCATTGGAATTTTCCCATTTGGAATTCACTATCACATTGGACTCATTCTTGTGTAGGGGTCATGAATTGAGTTCTTTCATTACTATGATGACAAATCCTCATGATTTCAATGCAGTGCCTCCCCTTCAAATTGATCTTTATGATCAGCACCCTTCTCTTGATATAGATGGCATATATTTATATGTGTCCTATATTCCTCGTGATCTGATCTCTTCATATCTTCATAGTGGGAGATATATTCTTTTACAAAATTAATTCCATTAAATTTACTTGTTGAGTTTAGAATTTCATTCAAAGGCTCTCTCATCTATCTTATAATTTCTCAACTTTTGGGGCTTTGAGTTACCTACTAACTGGGATATATAACCATATTGTGCTTCATTTAAGTGCATCCATCCATTCTAACAAAGCTCATCAATCACGTTCATAAATTTATGTCTTCTGTCAAGATTCCAGAGAAATGATCCACTAATAGTAAGCCCATCAACACTTCTAGATCTTGCAATCATTTCACCAGTAATTTCACTCCTTAGTCCTAGATCCTCAACTTGTGCTGAAAAAAAATTGAATGATAAGATTTTTTTCATTAAATTTTTTAGTGAGATAACAAGTATACAGTAGCTTCCAAGAAAACTTTACTATTCTTGCACACAACATCTTCAAACATGGTTGTAGACATAGCTCTAAGTTGTTGGAAGAATATTTAATGGTACTTTCTGATGTCATTCAAGCCTTTCTCTATTATTGGTAGTAGCGTCTCATGAATATAAGAAATCCTTGGAAGCAATTCTTAGTTACCTTCCTTGGAAACTCCTAAAGAGATGAATAATGGTGTAGTAGGAGCACAGGCTTCCACAAAGGCATCCAAAGTAACAACTGCATCATTTATGAAGTCCAATATGTCCCAAAGATCTCCATGAAATTGTCCAACTGATGAATTCTCATTTTCTGTAGAGGAAGGTAGGACCTCTAAGGAAGGGGAGCACCAATGATCTATTGTATCAACTATAAGCAAGAATTGAGAAATCACTCCTCCCAAATTGTCAACCAATCCTGGCTATGACTTTAGAGAATTGAAAACCACTAATTGTGTCAAATCTAAATTATCATGTCTATAAATAGCAGCAATATCCATAAGCTTTGGCATGTCTAGCAACCTCTTTCTTATCAATAAATCTATAATTCTGAACTGATGCAATGAATTCTGGATTCAGACATAAGAACTTTCACATCTGCACTAGAACTTTGATCTTTATTCTTCGTAGAAACATTGTTAAGCTAACCGAAAATAATTTTGGATAATTCTTCACTGGAGGTGACTCTAAAAGTTTTTTAAATGGTGCACTAAAGGTGCACCTACACTCTAGCTTAAGTATCAAAGAAGTCATTGCAGATTTTCAGTGGAAAAATTTGTAGAAATATCTTTTGGCTCACTGATGGAGGCCTTAGAGTGCTTGGATGAGGTCCAAAAGCTCAACAGAAGGGCACTTGTGCCATTTTGAGCCTATAGGTTAGGAGCTAGCATTTTTAAAAATTGGTTATAATAGCCAATCAGAGTAATGGTTTGAGAGTTATGGCCTTTCAAAGTTGGGCTACCCAAAATTCTTAAACTAATTATCAAAGTTGTATTTGACCAACTCTATATGTATTATTAGGGTATGTCAGCCCTAGGTATTAAGTTTCAATGTTTAAAACCTTCTCGAGCATCATAAAATTTCCTATTTAAGAAAGGCTTGAACATTGTCTAAGACAGCTCTAGGTGATAGTTTGCAGCTTGTCTTGTAGAATACTGTCATGAAGATTCCCATGTGGGTTAGCATATTGTACTTATAAATTTTGTAATTTTGCATTTGCAACACAAATAAGAAATCTATATTTTATTCTCACATTTTTTATTGTTTCTTTGTTTCTATTATGAGTTTATGGTATTAAGGGGAGCACCCCTCATCATTGTAGCATCTCTTTATCTGAATTTTCCATTAAATCTCTCCCTTTACTTTTTTCTCTCCCCCTTTTGGTGTACACATATTATTTTCCCTTTTACAATAATCCTCACTATAAATCATCTCCTATTTAGTAATTCTCAACATTTGTGTTTCATGTACATATCTCCCATTGAACATTCTCTCCTTTTGATAATAATGCCAAAGGTAAATATAAGCTTAAATTAGAAACTTACAAAACCTTGCAGATATACCTTGTACATTCCATGTACTGATTACATCTACTACATCACAAACATTTTTATAGCTCTAGGATAGTTTCTAAAGAGTGAAATTTTGCATCAACTCCATAAATATTTTCTAATCAACCATGAATTGATGCAATCTTGCACCTTAGTGAACAATGGATAGGGGAAGTACCCCTAATTTACCTCTTACATACTCAAAAGAATCCTTAAGATATGACTTGGTGAATATATCTGCTATCTTCTCTTTAGACTTTACATACTCCAAATTGACTTTTTTCCTTGAACTTTCTCCCTTAAATAGTGATACTTGATAGATATGTGATTTGTATTTGTATGCATCACTAGATTATTTGATATATTAATAGTGTTAGCAATGTCACAAGATATTGGTATGGGTTCTATGACTTCCTCTTGCATACCTTTCAATAGTTTTTTATGCATACAATATTTGAAAAATTGATTTAATAGCTACATTTTCAACTTTAGCAGTGGATTGAGAGATATAATACTACTTATTACTTATCCATGTTACCAATATTTCTCCTAAAAATAAATCTCTTCCACTATTACTCTTTCTATCATCAAAAAATCCTTTAAATCCAACATCAATTTAGATTCTTAACTAAAAATATTCATCTACAAAAATCCATAATCTTTAGTTCCTCTCAAATATCTAAAAGTTCTTTTTACTGCAATCATATGCGCCTCCTTAAGATTGGATGAAAACATTTCTACTATTCCAACTGCATGTGTAATATCAAGAATGTTATGAACTGCTGGGCATTCATTTTGCACGAGGTCAACAAAAAGAATCCATAGTGTAATTCCTCTCTTGAAAAGAAAATCTTTTTAAGGATCCACTCCAAGGTTCAGTTTTTGTCTTGTGACATACCAAAATCTGATCAATAGAAGATAAATGTAAGTGTTCACAAGGAGGCCTTTGCTGGTTCTAAAAACTCTTTTATCTTGGAATCGAAGTAAAATCTATTCGCTGTCTCCAAATATCACACCAAAAGAACAATATTTTTGTATTTTCTATTTTTTTAATGTATGCGATTCTAGCAATATAGCTAGTATGAGGTCCTACTCTAACAGGGGGTTAGCAAAGCAAATAATGAAACTGAAAGAAGATAACATGAAATTAAATAACTTGAAATTGAAATTCCTAAATAGACATAAGCTACAGAACACAACATGATGCGAGTTAAACCTTCGAAGAAATCGACAGGAAACCAATGAAAATAGGAGCAATACTTCCTAGAATCCACTGATGCAATCATCGGTGAGAATCTTTAACAAATTGAATGATGTTTCACTCTTCATCAAATCGTAAGCCCACAAAAAGTGTGCTCATGTGAGACAAAAAGCTATCTAGACACAATCGGGTGATCTCTTCTCAAGCTCGTTACGTCAGTGAAATTCATATATCTGTAGCAAACACCAGAACTAAAAGATCACACATCTAGAAACAACACAATAAACCTTTGGCTCAATCAAAATCTCATGAATAAAATCCACAAAACAATGACACATTCAGGAAAGAATAATTACACTTTGAATGCTAGCACCAAAAACATAATTTTATAGCATAATAACAATGGCCCTTGTTACATTTTACAATTGGGTATTTATAAGAAATCATCTCCTCAATTTGTGTTGAGAGTGAGAGATATCTTGATACAATAAAATGCTTTTAAAACATTTAAACAAACTAAATATATACAAACTGATAATCTAACTGGTGCTTAGAGGGACATATTTTATTCATTAATTGGATGCATGAGCACTTTACATGTCAAAAAAAAATGAAAGCATGAGAGAGAAAGTAGGAGGAAGCCATCAGTAGAAGTAGAAGTGCACAGAGACACAAAAAATAAAATTTGCCTCTTTATTAGGCATATGTCAAAGTTAAATTGCCATCAGAATGCATTCTTGATGCATGGAAAGTGTTACTTTTGGAACTGGCAATCAACTGTCAGCACACCTCTAAATTGCGAAGATGCAAACCTACGGACTTGTGGAGCTGCGGACCTCGAATGGGTCAAAAATCTTTGGATTTTACTAAGTGTCAAAATTGAAATTTTGGCATCTAGGTTTTGCTCATCTTTATCCTAAAGATATGTTTGGATGTTTGCCCTTGAATTTCTCTATAATCTCAGTAATCTTAGCAACATCTAAAAGATCCAAAGCCTCATACTTGTCTTTGACCTTATGTCTATAGTTGTCCACCTCAATTCGAGTTTCTGCAAAATCTTTGAGTTTGGTGTCCAACTCTAATAGTGATTCCTCTATCTTGAAAGCTTGTTTGATGTCTTCATCACTGGATGCTTCCTCTAAAATATTTTTGAAATTTTCCACAACTACCTCAACTGGTAATAGTTTCTCTTGTTCTTCATCTTCAAAAATGTCCAAGCATGCATCACTGTACAATCTTTCTGCTTCCAAAATTTTCTCTCAGGCTTGGTCCTTAAGCCTATGTATCTCATCATGCAATGTTTCCATCACTTTATTTCTATCTACAATTTTTTCTATCCAATCATCTATCATGTCTAACTCTTCTCTAGTATATACATCAATCAGAATGCAGTACCTTTGCCCTTTTATGGCTTGTAGAGTTTGTAAATCCTTGCTCCATACCTGTACCTCATCCATAATACTGAAGTCCTGCCTCAAAATTTCCATGATCTTATCAACTTTCTCTTGTGTAGCATGCAATAACTTCAAACTTCCTATGATTATAGTGACACCTCTATCCTCAAGGGTATCTCGCTAATCCTGACAAGCTCTCAAAAATGGACTAAGCCATACACCTTCCCCTTCTCTAAGAATGGTATTCAAAGTCTCCTCAAGGCATTCAAAATCAAAAGGACCAATAACTTCAGCTAAATATCCTTTTAAGATCTCAACTTTCCTTCAAAGTAATCTAATTTCAACCTTATCCTATTCCATATGGCTAAGAACCTCCTTGACTCCCATAGTCATCATCTGTCAGGAAGTATCCCATGTAGGCTTTCCTAACATGATATCTTTCACTTCATAGTCCTGAAGGCTAATAGCTTCTTCCTCTGTACCTTTCAGAGTCTGAGCTACTTGTGCAAATAAGTCCTAGTGCAAGGTAGTAGTAATGAATACAAATGGAATTGCATCATATAATGGAGAGTCAATCTTATTCAAAATCTCTGCAATGTCACAAATATCATCTTTTGAAGCACAGAATTGATGCTTGGCACTTCTCATTATCTCTTTCTGAAACCATCTTGGGATATGTCTTTCTATAACCTTAGCTCTGGATGATGAAGGGATGTGTTCAACTACCTACTTCCCTCTATCACTCTTTCTTGGAGTCTCCTGTTGTGAGGGTTCTTCTTCTATAGTCTCAATTTTTGTAGATCTCGTAGTTTGATCCTCGACTTCTAGAGAATTTTGTTGTATACATTTTACTATCTGTGCCTCTTTTGATGGTTCATCAGTAACCCTTGGTTCTAGTTCTCCTTGTAATGATGATTCCTTCTGAACATGTTCTTCTGAACTCAGAGGTGGAGGTGTCACTAAAACCTTAGCTACCATCATAACCTGAGGTGAAGATGGGGGAGTGAGATGAGGACCTTGTGTCTCGGGTGGCATCTGCATCCAACCTTGCTATTGAATTTCACCTGTAGGAGTATCTCTAATCTTATCTCCAACCAATTCTATACCCACTGACATGAAATCAAAATTTGGGATGGAGATAACATCAGCACCTAATTCCCTTTGCTCATTCACCCATCGTTGTACTTCATCTTCCAAAGAAGAGAGTTCTACCATTTCAGCTTGGGTGGGTGGTGGCGTATTCATGAAACTCTTCCTTCTTTCTAATTCTATAGATTTGGCCAGCTGAGTTCTTCTTTATAGAGGCACTTTCTCCTCCTCTTCATCTAACTCTATTTCCCCCTCATCTGATTCTTCCTCGAGAATGGTTTTAGGAACAGACAGATTAGGCACTAATCTTTTATGAATTCTTTACCTCTTGTTCATTCGAACCTTGATCCTCTTTTGTTTCCATGGAACCATAAGAGAAGTAGGCTCTTCATGCACCAGATTAATGGATGTCTTTGGAATTTCTCCTTCTTCTTGTTGACTTGGCAAAACTAGAGGCAATGGAAATTAAATCTAGATATGAGAAACTCCACCATCTTGGGGTTCTTGGGGAGTGGATTCCTGTCACTGCAAAAGAACCTATTCCTCAACATGCTCTATTTGAAACCTCTAAGGAGAGGCTCTCTTCCTCTTTCCCTTGTTCTTTAAAGGGTGGTAGTATCCCACTAGACAATCTAGCTGGTAGACTATTTCTGGCCTAATAGGAGACTGGAGCACAAAGATAGGAACTATAAATTTCTTTCCCTTTCCCCTTTCTGGGAAAGCATGTGCATGGAATATCATTGTATCTAGAATTGGATCAAGTGGAAAGGGTTTCTTGATCCAACTCTTTGTCATTCTAATGACATATCTCGCTCGAAGATTAATATCATCTCCTTCCTCTCTATTAATTTCTGCATTCAGAATGGCCTCTCGCCAACTTTATCTACATTGAATAGGGGATCTAGTAGCTCCTGCGAGTCCTATAGCCTTATCTCATCTGGGATGGTCAAGTGGAGAGTCTTCTCTGCTAAATACAAAGTCATTCTACAATAGTCTCTAATACAAACATCATAGTCATTTGTGGCATTCATCCAATGATCTTCAATGGCATCTTTGTGGTAGAACTCTTTTCCTACCAAGTTTTCTACTTTACCAACATTGTCAAAGAATGGCCAGGGAGAGTTATATTCTTCAAGAGGATGATTCTCCCATTCCCACTGGAAAGTCAAGATATCCTGCTTTCTCTTTACCTGGTATGCTCCTATTACAAAAGGCCAATCCCAACAAGGCCTCCATTTTTTTTTATCCTCTCATAAGCTGACTCAATCTACAAGGAAATTTCCATTAGAACCAACTTGTCACTTGGGAGTTTCTTTGGATTGATGGATGCACCACAAACTTGAATGTATGTGAATGTTCGAAACTAGATGAAATATGCACTGAGAGCTGTGATCTACATCTTGGCTTCATTAGACAACCTCTTCCCATAATCCCCTTTAATGAATCGAACGATGACAAAGATGAAGGCATCATTCACAATTCTATACTCCTTGCTCTACGATGAGAGCTTCTTCTTCACCAGATGAGGATAGACTATATATAGCCATGCATTAGGAACCTACATACTACCCTTCTTGTACAACCCGAGATAGTCGATTGCCCTTGCTGCAAGTAGTTACATCACATAAGAAGTCATGTAAAAATTCTTCTTGTCCTTTCTTATCCACAACTAGTCACACAAGTTCTCACTAAGTGTGGTGGCCCAATCTAGTGGCATCTTTGCGTGTCTAATGGTCTCAATGAAGTTGACCATGAATGGAGTGAGATGACCTGTTGCAAGCAATCCCATAACTCTGCTCAAGAGAATGATTGAATATCCAATTTCATCCTTCATGTATCCTCGAATCATATCCACTTTGCTCATTGTCTTCCCCCGAGGTGGTTTCTCAATGAAGTATGAGGAATATATGATGTCGATGGCATCCTAGTAATGATCCTTATGCCACCTCTTAGCTACTTCATATGAAAGCCTGATGAATTGATCAGCTCTAGCTAGATGAAAAACCCTCTTGATGTTATTAGGTCGTAGATCCAAGACCACTTCCCCAGTGATGCTCTTTATCACCCTTTCATTAGGAATGAAATGTCAAGATAGGGTCATAATCAATTCAGCTGACTACATAGTCCCAGGATGTGATGCTACATTTATTAGGGTAGATCTCAAGGATGATCTTTTAGTTGGATTGTTAAAAACTCTCAAGAACTCTCCCAAGTTCGTGTGTTTGAGGTCCATGTCTTTGATTTCTGCATAATCATCATGCAATCGTGATTTCAAGGTTATGCCTTGGAACTTGTACACAACTGATTTTGTTGCTGATCTGGATGTGGATGCCAACTGATTATATTACCTGCACATCATGGGAAAAAGAAAACATGATTAATTATTGGATATCGAAGAAAAATAACATGAAAGGAAAAAAAAAGGTCCCCCTTGGGAACCTATTTATTTGTTTTTTTTCTTTTTTTTTTAAAAAGAATTTTTTATTTTTGAAAAAAAAAGAAAAAAGAAAAAAAATTTTGCCGAAGCGCGCTTGTGTCGTGCATGGTGGCAAGGGCATCCATGTGTGCGCACCCTAAAAGGTGCATGGCAAGCACACACACACCCCAAAAGGGGTGTGGCCAGGCCTGCCACTCACCACATGGGTGCCGCGTCGCTTGAGTGCAGTCGTAGTAGCACACGCCCAAAGGGGTGCATTGTAGGTGCCACTCGCACACGAAAAGGGCACAAAAAGTGGTGCCACAGTGGCACACCACTTGTGCGTAGGGTGCGAGGCAGCGTACGCGTTCACCTCATGGGCACACGACATAAAAAGAAGGGGGGGGAGTGTATTACCTCTCCCTCCTTGCTCCTTAGAAAAAAATGAGCAAGCAAGAAGGGGACGGAGGGTTTTATAATCCTCTCTCATTTTTTCAAGTGTTTTGTGCCTCAATGCACGTGCTAGATGATTTTTATTTATTTATTTATTTCTGTGTTTTTTTTTTTTTGACTCTAAGGCTCCTAACTAAATTTTCTTCTCTCGACTCTCGAATTGTGAGTCTAGGAGTCAAAAAAAAGTAGGGGGTCCCCATTCCTATTGAAGAATGGGGCATGTGTTGTGGATACCACAACATGAACTACATATTGAAGCTTCTCCATCATAGTTCTATACAAAGTCTCATTCACTTCTATTGAGTTGTCTTCCTTAAATAGTTTACATTCAGTGACATAGATGCACCTACTAATCTTGATTCATCGAGACCAAATAGTTTCAATATCTTCTTAATTTATATGGTCTAAATAACATATACTATTCATTTAGTTTGATGAACTTGTAAACCAATAAAGAATTTTATATCACCAAACATTGACATTCAAATTCTTTACTCATTTGATAAACAAATGACTTATACATCAATTCATTTTCTTGAAAATATATATATATATATATATACTATTAAGACCTTATCTTCAACATCACTCTTCAAGTATAGGTTACTCTTATCACTAGTTCTAAGAAAACCAATTTTGATCATCTAAGAATGTAATATTGCATACCATGCTTTGGGTTCTTACTTCAATCCATACAATTATTTATGTGGTTTACATACCATGTTCCTCTAATCTTTCTACACAAATCTTTTAGGTTGTTCAATGTTGACCTCTTCCTCCACAATTCCATTCATAAATGCAAACTTGACATTCCTTTGCTAGACCTTGAATATTTTATATGCAACATATGCAAGTAATGCTCTTACCTTTTCCAATCTTGCAACAAAGGAAAAGGTTTCACCATAGTCAATTCCTTCTTTTTGATAATATACTTTACATAAAGTCTAGCTTTGTTCCTTATAAATTCTCCTTTTTCATTCAACTTGTTCTTGAAAATCCATTTTGTGTCAATCGCATTCTTGTCCTTCGGTCTTAGTACCAGTGTCCATGTGTTATTCTTCTTAATCTGATCTATCTCTTCACTCATTAAATTGATCCAATATTCATCTTCAAGTGCATTTTTGACTGCTCTAGCCTCAAACTCAAAAATCATGATTTTGTTATCTCTTAGCTTCTTCTCATGACTCCACCATTGTTATCTCCAATTATTTGATTTTGTGAATGGTTTATTTTGACACATTTTACTAAAATAGCCTTAGTTTTATGTTCTCTAGTAGTTTTAGCATTTATTTGGGGCTCATCATTCAACTCATTGTGCTCAAGTTATGTCTTGGGTATTGCAAGTTGTTACTTAGTGATTCTTTGTTGTTTTTCGATATTCCTCTATTGTGACTTGATTTACAACATGGGCAGAGTGTCAAGTGATTCTTCCTAAATATAGATGGACATGTTGGAAATATAAGAGTGATTAAGAGAGGAGGGGTAAATCAGTTACCACAAAAACAAATCTTAGATCCCTTAGATGTCAATACAAAACATAAACTTTGCTAAAATGGTTATTACTTGGTTAACACACATGAACTTGATTAACAGTAATAATATGTTGTAGCTCAGAAAGTAGTGTAATAACAATTGTTGCTTGTAAAATATTGAACATGCAGATATTAAGTGTGATTAACCTTACTTAACTTTGTTGCATACATGTGAAAGAAATAACATGAACAAAAATGACACCAAGATTTAATGTGGAAACCCAATTTAGGAAAAACCACCAGATACAACTAGTTATTATTTCTCACTCTTCTAAAGTGAGCCCTATTCAGATCCAACCCTATTAAAGGTTACAAAACACACTGTTAGGTGTGACCCTATTAGAGGATTGAATCACCCTATTAGGAGTGGCCTTGTTAGAGGTTTTTAGACACTTCAATCTAGAAATTCCACCTTGTTGGAGTATTTACAAATTGTTGTTAAAATAACTATGTTAAGAGATTTGATACACTACTACAATGGTTAGAGAATAAAAATGATGTGACCTAATTGTTGATGCAATTGTATTGCTGATTTTAGATCTCAATTTTGGATCAAATGGTTGATCCTTCCTAATCAAATTAATCTTTTCCACCCAACAAGGATATTTTTCTTATCCTTCCAATTTTATTCCTCTAAGCATCTTCTTATCTTCAACACATTCTCACACATTCAATCCTCAACTTGACCTTATACTTATATCATATACATTTTCAAGTCATCTTGAATACACCTTAGAATAATTAATATTCATCTCTTCAATCAGCTAGAACTAACAAACAAATCTATTAAACTCAATTTTCCAAAACAAGAAAATCCTTTGTTAGTCGACCCTGCTCGGTAGATACTAACATAGAAATGATTTTATTTTGTTAACCAAGTGAACTTGGTTAACACTAAAACTTTGAAAACTTCCTTTGGTAAGTGAGTGAGCTCTATTAACATTGGTTCCATCAAACTTTCCTTTGTTAACTGATTGAGCTCGGTTAACACTGAACTTCTGTGAACTTCTCTTTGATGCCCGAGTGAACTCGGTAGACATTGTCTTATGAACTTGGAAAACATTCTTGGTAGATATAGGAAATTTTCTTCATCTATTGAGTGAGCTTGATAGACACTAACTCGTAAATATATGACATTTTGTGTACATCAAAGATAATATATAATTGATCAATTATTCTCAAAAATCTCCCTCTTTTGCATTGATCAAAACACAACATGTCATAATACAATGAAATTTTAGAGAAAAATAAAAGGAAAATATCCTTAATTTCATTATGATTCTCATCCATGATAACTCCCTCTATTAGTGTGAACTCCCTCTGACTTCAATTTCTCCCTTTGTCAACAAACTCTTCAAGTTTACTCTCTCTTCAACACCTTCTAATAGAAAACTCTCCCTCTTTGATATCAGATCAAGTTCTCCTTCTTTGACATATTCAAAAAAAATTTAGGTGACATGACAATATACTCTCCCTCTTTATAAATTTTCTATGATATGAATTCAAACTCTCCCTCTTTGACATCTTATGCCAAAGACATATACAGTGAATTTCAATGTACCTGATGTACTGACTCATATGCAATATGCCCTTTCATTACTAAATCAACTTGAATGATCTTCAACATGCTCTAGTTGATGTATCACTAAACTTCATTTACTGAGCTTTAGATAGGGGAATAATCCCTATCTTACCTCTTAGATAAAAAAAATGCATCTTTAGGTAATGGCTTGGGGAATATGTCTGCAATTTGTTCTTTAATATTCACATATTTAAATCTCACCTCTTCAATAGCTAACACTCTAATTGCATAGATAGGAAGAAGACTTCTGAGAAACTTGTTGACCACTATGACATCATCAATTTTTCCTCCAAAGGCTTTGATTGCACTAACACCAGCTTTGAATCTCTCAACATATTTTACAATGTTTTCATCCTCTCTCATCTTCATTTGATCAAATTGGCCTCTCAGGCTTTCTTCCTTGGCTCTCCTCACATTATCATCACCTCCATAGATATCCTTCAATTTGGTCCATATCTAATGAGTAGTATCACACCCTTTGACCTCATTAAATTCAACATAGTTAAGAGTGGATTGAGTGTCAATCACCATAATGTTATGATTCTTCTTTTTAGGAATCTCCTCCATAATCATAGTTCTAGTAGGAAGTTTATAATGGGTATTCAAATATTTTAGACTTGAATCACTGATGTTTCTAGATATATCTTCACAAGTTATTTCCATGCCTCAAATTTATCTTTGTTCAACTTGGGAATCTCTCTTTTGTAAGACATCTCGATATTTAGCGTAGGTCCTTGAAACCTTCTCTGTAAGCACCACAATCTCTGATACCAATTGTTGCAAATATAAGAGGAGTAACTAAGAGGAGAGGAGTGAATCAATTACCACAAAAATAAATCCCAAATCCCTTATATGTCAACACAAAATGTAAACTCTTCTAAAAATGTTGTTACTCAGTTAACACAGGCACTCAATTAACACCAACAATATGTTGTAACTAGACAAGCACTATAATAACAAATGTTACTCAAAAAATATTGAACATGCAGATCTTAAGATATTAAGTGTGGTTAACCTTAAATTATTTGCATACACATGAAAGAAATAGCATGAAAACAAGTGACACCAAGATTTAACGTGGAAACCCAATTTGGGAAAAACCACCAATTGTAATTAGTTATTGTTTTTCCCTCTTTTGAAGTGAGTCCTATTAGGTGCCAACCCTATTAAAGGTTATAAAACACACTGTTAAGTGTGACCCTATCAGAGGATTTAATCAACCTTTTAGCAGTGGCTTTGTTAGAGGTCTTTAGACACTTCACTCTAGAAATACCACCTTGTTAGAGGATTTAGAAATAGCTATTAGGCTAACTCTGTTAAGAGATTTGGTACACTACTACAATGGTTAGAGAGTAACAATGATATGACCTGATTGTTGATGCAACTATATTGTTGATTTTAGATCTCAATTCTAGCTTGAATACTTGATCCTTCTTGGTCAAATTAATCTTTTTCACCCGACAAGTATGTTTTTCTTATCCTTCCAATTCACTTCCTCTTAGCATCTTCTTATCTTCCACATATTCTCATGCATTCAATCCTCAGCTTGACCTTGTACTTATATCATATGCATTGTCAAATCAGCTTGATTACACCTTAGAATAATTAATATTCATCTCTTTAGTCAACTAGAACCAACAAACAAATCTATTAAACTCAATTTTCCAAAACAAGAAAATCCTTTGTTAGCTAACCCTGTTTGGAAGATACTAACACATAAATGATTTTCTTGTGTTAATCAAGTGAACTCAATTAACACTGCAACTTCAAAAAATTATTTGGGTAACTAAGTGATCTTGATTAACACTGGTTCCATCCAAATTTCCTTTGTTAACCAAGTGAGCTTGGTGAACACTGAAATTCTACGAACTTCTTTTTAACACCTAAGTGAACTTAGTAGAGACTATCTTCTGAACTTGGTAAACACTCGAATGCTTGATAGATATAGGAAACTATCTTCATCACTTGAGTGAGCTTGGTAGACACTAACTAGTAAAGATATGATATTTTGTGTAACATCAAAGACAATATACAATTGATCAATTATTTTCAACAAAATATATTGTAGCTTCAAGTTCTTTCTTTTTTCCCTCGTCATTTTTATTTACAAACTCATTGATTCTCACATTTTCACTTTTAACCATAGTGTTAGTCACTTTATTCAAATATTTATATTCTTTTCTCCTAGTAGAGTATCCTAGGAATACTTCGTCATTTCATTTTGAATTAAAATTTCCATTTCTATCATCCTTATTAATATATCACCTACTTCCAAATATTCTAAAATAACTTACATTCGATGTGTGTCCATACCAAATTTCATGGGTTGATTTGTTTGTACCTTTGTTTAACTAAACTTGGTTAAGGGTGTAAACAACAATGCTAATTGCCTCTTCGCATAACACTTGTGCAACTCATTTCTCAATAAATTTTTTTCTAGCACAATCCATAATGGAGTTTTCTTTCCTTTCTACAATTTCATTAAGTTGTGACATTCTAGGTGTAGATAATTACCTTTAAATTCCATGCTCAATACAAAATTTAGTAAATTCATCATAATCAAATCTTGAACACTTCAACCGCTTACCATTTTCCTTCTCAACTCTTGCCTTGTACCATTTGAAGATATTAAATGCATAATATTTAAAGCTTAGAAACATAATAGTCATCATTGTTGAATAATTATTAACAAATAGAATAAATTTTATATCACCATAATAGATTTCAACTTGTATAGGACCACAAAGATCAGTATGAACCAACTCCAAGATATCATTAGATGAACATGATTTTCTTGAGGAACTTCACATAGTCATCTTTCCAAGTTGACATTCTTTACACATAGCATTGCCAAGTTTATGTAAATTTGGTAAACATGTCACTTTCTTCCTCCTACTATATTTACCCATGCTATCAAAGTTGACATTACAAAGTCTCTTATGCTATAATCAAACATCTTCCACTTTATAAATAATACATGTAATTATAGTGGAATCTAGGTCAAATAGGTTACCTCTTGTTTTTTCACTAATTCCAATGAATTCTTCGTTAATATAAAATATTTTCACCTTTTTTTTGAAAATCTAGTTGACGACCTATGTTATTTGGTTGTGCAAAACTCAACATATTGTATTTCAAACCTTGAACTCAATAAGTACCATCACATCTAATCTTATCATTTAGCATTAGTGAACCTCTTCCTTTCAAGAGAAATGGAAAATCATTTATAAGCCAAAAAAATCCACTGTCATACTCTTCTAACTTATCAAATTTATCAATCTCACCATTCATATGATGAAAACAACCAATATCAATAATCCAAGTATCATTTTTACTAATTATGAGATATAAGGGTTTTTTCTTCTTCATAACTTTCCTCATCTAAATCTTATTTCATAGCCACATACAAAACTTCCTCATCTCAATTTTCATCATTAGATTCTGACTTGGTGCATCCTTCCTCATCTATGTAGCAAGACTTCTTTCCCTTGTCTTTATAATATTTGTTCCTTCGGTATTTTTTCCCCCTCTTATCATTTTTGTCCTTCCTGCCCTTGTTAGGATATCTATATGTAATATGACCAACTTTAGTACATTTAGAACATATCAAGGGTAATTTACCCTTTAACTTTCCTTTTCCTCTTGGTAGTCTCCTAGCCAACAATACTTCTAGCTCATCTTGTTCTTTCTCATCTCAATTAGAGTCACCTTCATCTTTTCTAGTCTTATCTTTCCTTGGATTTCCAATAGTTAGAGACAAAATGAAATAAATTTCCACTTTAGGTGAGATTCTATCAAAGTTACTCAACACAAAAGCATTCAATCTACAGACCAAAGAATCAAGAGTAAGGACATTGTGAGGAATAGCTTTAAATTCTTGAATAGATGAAACTCTAATAGCCTAAAAAGGAAACAAGGTTCTTAACACTTTACTTACAATATCTTCATCACTTACGATTCCTCCAAGAAGATTGATGGCACTAAGCACTTCCTTGATTTGATTACTATATTGTGCAATATTTTCTCCTTTCATTCACATATCATCAAAATTTCATCTTAGACTCTCAACATTTTCTGATCTCCTCCATGAACAAGTGAAAGCTTGTCCTACATCTCTTTGGTAGTAGCACAATCCTTGGCATCATCAAATTCATCATCATTAAGAGAAGTAGTCTCTATCATTAGGATATTATGTTCTTTCTTTTCTTTCATCTTCTTAATTGTCATTGGGCCATGTGGTGGTGAAGTTTACTAGTTATCTAGATAGTAAAATACATAATCTCCAATTCCTAATAGGTATAACCTCATCCTTCTTTTCCATGATGCAAAGTTATCTTTGTTCAACTTATTAACCTCTTGCTTATACATCTTTGGATCTTTATCTTAAGTCCCTCTAAAATTTCTCCTTCAAGTACTTATCTCTGATACCAATTGTTAGATAACTAAGAGGGGGTGTGGGGGTGAATCTATTTTCTATAGGTCCTTAATAACTATTTTTGGAAAGTCAACAACTTAAAATTACAATTAACAAGCTTGGTACCAAATTCAAACTCCACAATAATATGCAATTCAATGTATTGGAGTAAATTATTATCTTATAGACCAAGTATTAGAATTAATTATAAACTTCTTTAACTTCAAATATTGAGTTGTAGTAATAAACAATAAACATGAAACATCATGCAACACAATCATCATCCCCACATTTTGATACAGTTATTTTTAATGTGGAAACCCTATTAAAGGGAAAGAAAACACCTCGGATTGGTAACCTAAACTTTTCACTCTTTTGAAGTGAGCTCGATTAGGAGCCAACCTAGTTAAAGATTGCATTCACACTATTAATATAACCCTATTAGGAGATTTACACCAAATATGATCTATATCTCATCACTCCTCAATTTATTGGATTTATCTAAAGGGATTACAAACATTCAATGGAATTGTATGTTAAAAAGGATTTACAAATAAGATTGTTAATTCCACTCGGTTAAGATGTTTTATGCTACAATTATTAGAGATTAATATTGAAATGATCTAATAAACAATGCAACTACCTCTATTGTTATATATCTCCATTTCACTCATCTTTTGTCTTTTATTTTTCCTTTTTGCTCATCCACTCACATATACATCCACTTCACACTTCTTCTACTAGATTTCACAATGTTACTCTTCTTGGTGACCCTTTGGCTATCAATAACAATATAAAATTGATCAAAAACAATGAAAATATCATTCATCCCTTAAATAAATAGGTTATTTCCACTTCACCATATTATCCAACATTTTTTTGCTTAATCAAAAGCATCTGATCATTCTCCAGTTTGGATATATTGAATCTAGACACTCAGGTATCATATTTTCTCCTTCAACTTTGAGCTCCTCTCCAAATCAATAAGTATCCATAATTTGATCTTCTTTGAATGTATCTACTAGTAGATCTCATAAAAAAATTCTTCCTTACCTTGAAAACTTCTTGATTAATCCATATTTTCATCAAATATCAACCTCCAAATGAATCTTCTAGAAATTGTTCATCTTTCTCTTGCTCTGTTAACACTACACTAACTTAGCCAATACTAAGATTCAGATAATATTATTCTTTTTTGATAAATACTATTCATTATTTACTTACTTAACATGTTCTTGGTGATAACTAGTCCTTCATTTACCAACCCCATTGTCTAGCTCAGTGTAACTTATTATTTCTTTGTCTTTACACTTCATGAATTATTTCCTTCTTTGTCAACCAACATAACTTTCTTATACATGATCTGAACACTTAATCAAATCATGTAAAATAATCAAATCAATATTATTTTTCCAAATTAAACTCATCAAGTGACCATTTAAATTCATGTTCTTATCGATGCTCACTTTCATTCTATTGTCTCCTTCATCACTATCTTTTAAAATCCCCTTCATCAATAAACATTACATCCTTTAGATTATTTGGAACCTTAATGAATTAGAATACTAGCTTACCATTTCAAGCTTGACATTAATGAAAACATAACAACTATTATGACCCTTTTACATACATTATCTCTCTTATCTCCAACATGGCCAGTTGAGGCTAACAGAAACATCAATCATGTCATCTTGAAATGAGATTAAAGAGGTGGCAATCATGATATCATCATTTTTAACTAAGGTTATTTCATGAGGAAGAGATTAATCCAATGGTTTATCCCAAATAGGAGAATCATCAAAGATAAGAATATCTCTACTAGGAAAGAAAAATATAGAAGGAAAATAAGGGAAATTGGAAGAAGGTATAATATCATCCTTACAAAAATAATCCCTCATAGATAAGGCTCTTATTAGGAGAAGAGATAACATCATCCTCAAATATCCTCCACAAAGAGGAAGATAATTCAGAGAAAGGTTAGAATCATCTTCTTTCTGTAATGGTTCCTTATAAGGTGATGTAAGAGAGGACAAAGAAACATTACATATATTAAATTGATTCTTTTTAAAGTAACATATTTTAAAGAGGGATATTGTTTTATCATTAAGGAAAAAAAGATATGGTGGAAAAGATCTTTAAAAAAAAAATTCAACATTCAAGAAGTGCATATAGACTAGATCTAGACATGTAATGCAAAATAACATTAACTAGAGGCACAAAGAAGAGATAAAAAAAATCCAACTCCACAAGATAGAAAAAAATAACTCCAAAGTTTAAGAAAGAGGTGTCATATGTCATGCTCACTAGAATGCTTAGGTGAAAAATAGAGGCTAATGAATTTTAAAATGTAAACTGGGTAAGATAAATTTATTAACTAGCCACTTTCTCATTAAGCCATTCAATACAAGAGAAATAAGGTCTTTCAAACTTAACTCCCAATATAACTCAAGTTGGATTAGGAAAAATGAAAAAGGATAAAGCGATTCCAATTCAAAATCCAAAGTATACTAAGAAAGTAAATGATAAATTCCTCTTTCATGCAATGTTATTTAACTTGAAGATGTACAATATAAATGTAAATTAAACCAATTATTTTAATGACAAGAGTAAAATATATCTAGATATTAAATGTATGCAATCAACCCAATTAAGATATGGAAATAGTTCTTTGATAAGATATTTAGAAAAAATGATGGAGAACTTACCTTGAAATATGAAAGACAAGATTCATTTTCTCTCTAAAAATTTCAAAAATCTAAAATTGTGACTATACTTCCAACTATGGATATGCAATCATGATAGAAACCCATAATTTTCCCAGATCTCAAGGAACATGTTGACCTAATGAAAAGTGTTTTAAAAAATTAGAAGAAGATGTACATGTTCCCAATACACTATTGAAAAATCAGCTTAGTTTCTCTTGAAAGATTTCAGTGAGTAGTTTTCAAATCCAAAGTCACAATTTTGATATCCTGCTCTTACACACAAGAAAAATTGGTTTTATTTGTTGGGGAAAATCTTGGTTTGGACAATCAATAGATTGAGGAATTGTCCATGTAATGAAATGAGTGTAAAGAGTGAAAGGAATAAAATTTTTAAAAAAATCACATTGCTTCATAAAACCCTTGTCAATAAGGATTTTACAATGCTTGAATGTTGTGGATGTTGAATTTGTGATTAAGGATATAGGAAATCTCTACAAATGCAATGGATCTACCAAAAACACATCATGGACCCATGGATATAGTTTTTCACCAAAGAAGAAGAAGAAGATGAATGTCACAATGTAGATATCCTCCCTTGATGACCAACAAAGCACTAGACTTAAGGAGGAAATCCCCATAAAGGATCCTTAAATATTGAAAATACCTTGGATGCTAAATGAATCCTTGAAAATAATTAAAAATATATTGGATTGAATGTCCTCGTATTTTTAATGATTTCTGTTGATGTTGTGATGTAAAAATAAGGTTTCTAGGCTTCCTTTTACGCTAGTTTTTTAGTGCAAAAACAAAGCAAGTCAATAGGGTCACTTGATTTTCAAATTTGAATCCCCAAGAAAAAATTGGCCTTGAGACCCAAAGTTCTCGAGGTATAGGTAAACCTAGATTATCCTTCCAGTTCTACCTAGATCATCTGTTATATAATAGGTCAACTTGGGTTGTTTTATTCCATGGTTATCCCAAAGAGGGGTAACCTTGAGGTCTCAAAAACTACACAGTTGAAATAGAAGAATCAAAATTGAAAAAGAGAAATAATTGACTAATAACAAAATCCATCTCTTTTCCATAAAGGTAATAAAGCAAAGGAGCTAAAACTATTAATCCTTACATTTTAAGTTGATACATATATATACATTTAAATAAGAGAGAAAGATAAGAAAGTGGCCATTCATTGCTTGAATGAGTAGTGGAAATGGAAAAGAGTCTCATCTTTGTGTCTTTGATTATTTTTCTACCTTGAGACTTGAACCTTTGATTTTTGCTACTCGTTGTTCCAAAGCTAAAAAAATATTGAAATTAAGGTATTATATGCAATACATCTAAGAAATGATTGAAATCTATTCTAAAAATTTTCTCACTTCGGCAAATATAACTACTAATTGAAAATAAAATAGTTTATTTCTAATAAATTTGTTGACTATGCATTATCAAGTGTCTATTTTTGGTATATGGATGTAAATGTGACTCCCACAAGGGTTTCATCCTGACAAGATATTGAGAGACAAAGACATAAAGATATATCAGATACTTATGTATATTCAACATCAATTAGAAAACACAATGAATCTTCTAGTACTAGAATCTTTTGAATAAGTAGGTAGGGTAAAATAAAAAAACTAGTGTCACCTTTTATAAAGGAAAAGAATATCAGAACTTAAATGATTCAACTTTAATAACATAAAAGTGGCATTTGTGTTTAGAATTTGAAAATGATGTAAACTAATAAAATGGGTAGAACTGGATGGAGTTTTAGTCTATAATTTTTTTAAAAAATTAAGAGATATTTTTTGGATTTTTTGATTTTTAAAGTCCATTCTCAAAAAATTCAAATGCTAAAAATATCAAGTTTTGTTCCCGCCAAACAAATATATGCAAATGATCATATTTTTCTTTGATTTTGTAATATGTTATAGTTGACATGTATATCTAGTGGAAAAAAATAATAATTTGATTTTCAATATATATTTTTTAATTTATAAGTGTTCAAAGGTCAAACTTGACAAAAATTGATAGGTTTTTTTCGAACCACACTTTTCCTATCAAATTTGCATATTTTTGAAAACAAGTTTCATATTCATGAAGAGAACTCTCTCCTCTAGAGGTACATATAAACTTTTAATTTTTTACTTTTAATTTTTTTCTTTTTTGAATTGACAACTTAAACCTTAAATACCTACTTGTAATGTTTTAGAAGTATAACATATTATAACTACTCAAAACACTATAAAAGATACATGACCATAATCTTGACTCTGCGGTCTACAAAAGGGTATCTTTAGTTTTTGAATAAACTTCATTTTTATTGGATAAATTCGCCTTAGAAGTGAGAAATTTTTTTTTTGTGTGTGGTTGCCACATAGGATGACACATAGATAGTTTTGGCCCAAAGGATTTCGATCAAAACACATGTTTACCTTTTATATCCATTTATGTGACCTCATATAAGAGAAGTACTTTTCTTCATTATTTTTCATATAAATTTTTCAGTTGAAAGTGCTATGGCTGAAATTGTTTTAGTCGTAATGATTTTGCCACCTTTGTGCTACATGGCACCACATGGATTTGGAGCTAACACTTTCAGTCGTAACACTTTCTATCGTAACCATTTTGACCTAACCCTCCAAGATATCCCAAATTGTGACACAAGTTTTTGCTTTTACCCAAAGCTAATAATTAAATGACATGGCTACACATTAAATGGAGAAATATTTAGTGATTAGTGCAAATAAATATGGAGAAAGATACAAGAATAAGAATTTAACAAGATTCTACCATTATCAAAGCTATTAGTAATGATCTAATTGTAACAAAAAAATGAACATGATAAAGATGTAATGAAGGGTGTCAATATTATGTTCATTAGAACAATAGTAGCATAATGAGTGTTTGAGAATCATATCAAGAAAGTACAAGAAAAAAACTTAGAACAATGAATCAATGATAAAAAACCATGAAGGTAGTAGTAGATTATAAGTGTGTCTATCCCAATATAGATAAAATACACACAACACATATAAGATCATGTTGATTAAAATAGAGAGATTAAAGTTACATCCAACTCAATTTTGGAAGAGTTCTTTTCCTATGTATGGATCTACATTTAGTGACCTCTTAGAAGATCTTTTGTAATTTTCTGCATAATTTTGTGTAACTCGCTATAGACACAGAATGCATTAAACCTTAGATAATATTCATGATTCAATTTTTTCCATATTATTGGTGTAGATTATGTGTGTGTTTTCTAATTGATCAAACTACTTGTGAAATTTTTTATTTTTCATAGATCTTAGTACCATGTCAACAATTAGTATGTTTTATGCATGTCATTAACTATGTCATGAAAGAGGATATGGTTCCTCAATAGTGAAGTTTTCTTCCTTTTGTGGGTCAAGTGTACTTAGGCCTCTTTGTGAAATACTTATGCATGGAGCATACTATATTAAGTATTGCATCTCAAGTTAGAGTCATGGTAAACTATGGTGTGCAATTATGTGGTTTTATGTCCTAACATCAATTTCAGTGTATTAGCTTAGTAGTATCAATTCAAAGTTTTAGTTTATGCAAGATTTTACCCATTTTACCATCAAGAAATTATTTTTAGTAAGTCCTATAGTTGAATTATCAAAGATAAATTTGGCCTTCTATTGAGACTCTTAACAAGTTTAAGTGACCCACAATCTAGGAAAGTAATTCTCATGTTATTCAAAAATATCATTTTTATGTAACTTCATAAGGGAGATATTATGAAAACTAATAGGTATATTTCTTGGTTATTCTACAAAAAGTAAAGAATATAGGTGATACAAAAAGTGGTTAGAAATGTTAGTAGAGAGAAAAAATGTTAAGGTGGATGAAAGTCTTGAAAATTTGGCAAGATCTATTGCATATAAAAATTAGAGGGATAGACATAACTATCAAAGAAAACATAAATAAGTGCAAAGAACTACAAAATTTGTGGTCAAATTGTGATGGAATTTTTTTATGGTGGTGTATTTTGTGGTGATTTTCATGTTTTTATTTTGCAATTATCCTAGATGTTGTCGCAATACTGGCATCGGCGTCATATAAACTAAAAAAGGAAAACATGACATAAATCACTCCCTATTTGTTTTGATTATGGAGAGTTACATGTGAAAGAGGGTAGAGAGCTCCAAACAAGTGTGGAGATCTTTGGGCATTGTCATGCCCTTTTGATTTGTGCATTTCATTGTTTTGATCTCTACATTTTATTTTCATTCCCTTGCTCTGTGGTTCTGTTGATGTGATCTCTATATTTCGTTGTTGTGCCCTTGCTCTACGATTTTGTTCTCATACCCTTGTGATATTTGCATTTCATTTTCATACCCTTGCTCTATGATTTCATTGTCGTGCCCTTACTCTATGATTTCATTATTGTGTCGTTGGTCTACAATTTTATTGTTATGTCATGCCCTTGCTCTGCAATTTTGTTTTCATGCCCTAGCTCTATAATTTTTTTCAAGGGATATGCAAATGTTCATTTCTTTTCCTTCTAAATAGGTATATCTTTACATTTTCTTCTAAACATGTATATTTTGAGATATTTTTTAAGGTGCTTATTACATCTTAGCACAATAGAAAAATTGATCTAGTTGCATACATATTCTAGAATCCAAATAATAAAACAATAAAACTCATTCAACTCGTGACTTAGCTCAAGATCCTCCACAAAAATAATGCAGACTAGGAAAAATAGGAAAATTTTGCAAGAAATTTTAAAAAAACATATCATAGAAAATATGTTTAGAAAGAAACAAGCCATAACCTAGTTAAATGGGTCTAGTTTCTGATTAACTAGGTTGATTACAAATTCCTATAGAACTATCATCAAATTAGGTACAATAAAATAAACAATCAATTGTTCCTAGCTAGTAGGATCATATATAGTTTTCCAAGGTGATAAAATTACATATGCAAGGAATTGAAGAATAAATTTAGTAAAGAGTTGGGTGTAAGGAGTTGTTTCTATCATGCAATCTCTTTTTAAAGCTACTCTTTCTCCTTATCTCTCGTGCCTTAAATTTTGATTATCAAACTTCTAAATATCTACCTCTACCTTATCTAATATCAACTTCACATTATGTTGTAACTCGGGCATAGGTGTTTGATCATTGATAGCTTTCATTCCAACATTCATTTCAGCATTGTTGTTTTCATGTATGTATGTATATATGTATGTATATATATGTATGTGATAAAGGGTTCTCCCCTTAATACCATAAACCATAACAAAAACAAAGAAACAACAACAATTCTGTGAACAAAATTTGGACTTCTTTTTTGTGCCGCAAATGCAGAATTATAGAATTCATAAGTAAAATATGCTAACTGACATGGGCACCTTCATTATAGTAATCTGCAAGACTAAGCTATGAACTACCACCTAGAGTTGTCCTAGACAACGTTCAAGCCTTTCTTAAATAGGCTATTTTATGCCGCTTAGGAAGGTTCTAGATGCTCAAACTTAATACCTAGGGCCAATAGACCCTAAAAATACATATAAGTCATCTAAATACAGCTTTGACAAATTATTTTAGAAATTTTTGTAGCCCAACTTCCAGAGGCCATAACTCTCAAATAGTTTCTCTAATTGGCTATTATAACTAATTTTCAAAAATGCCAACTCGTGATCTATAGGCTCAAAACTGTGTAAGCACCCTTCCATCAAGTTTTTGGACCTCATTTGGGCACTCTAAGGCCTCTAATGGTAAGCCTAAAGATTTTTCTGTAAATCTTTCCATGGAAAATCTCCAATAACTTCTTTGATACTTAATTTGGAGCAATGAGATTTTAATGGTAGGCTTATAACTCTAAAATGAACCTTCATGTAGGAAATGAGAACATTCTATGCTTGTATGAGAAACTTATTAAAAATAGCTAGTTCCCATAAATAGTAACCACCTTGTCTACTAGTCCTTATTAAAATAGAAAAGACTAAAAATAAAATATTTTTGGGTGATGCAAGATTTCTCTTACAACCATGATGCCCCTACATCAAACACCTAGGGTAATTTGAAAAGTAACTCCGTCACGTCTCAAGTGTTTAGAGGAAAACCAAGATGGTTAACCTCCTCCCTTGCTAGCCATGATGAATCCTCTATTGGTCTCCCTTCCCATTTGACTAGTTATTCCTCATAAGTTTTGTTCCTTTTACTTTTTTCCAACACAAAAGACCAGTATCTCCTCAATCTCCTTTGTAGTTGAACTAGCTACTGGAATACTCCACTACACTTCTACAATTTCATCTCCATCACCTCCTTCATAATACTCTGTTAAATCTAAAATATTAAATACCAGTGAAATATTCAATTCAGTAGGCAACTCCACTTCATAAACATTTCTAGAATCATGCCTTTTTCACTATCTTACATGGTCCAAACTTCTTCATCTTCAACTTATTATATGTACCCACTAGAAAATGCTCTTTTCACAAATGAACCATGACTTCATCTCCAATCTCAAATTCTTGATACCTCCTTTTCACATCTACCTTCACTTTATACTGTGTATTCATCTTTATGATGTGTTTCCTCACGTCCTTATGGATGTTCTTCAAATGTTCAACAAATTTTTCTGCTTCAATAGTACTTATCTCTCCTTTATTCAACTATCACAATTCAGAAGCATTTCTAGGACTACTCCCATATACAATATGGAATGGTGATTTACCAGTACTCCTACTGACATAATTATTATATACAAATTCCACCTGTGGTAATATTAGATCCCATCCTTTTGGCTTGTCTCCAACCAAATATCTCAACAAGTTTCCCAAACTATGATTCACAACTTCTGTCTATCCATCAGTTTGTGGATGATGTGATGAACTAAACTTCAAATCCATCTTCAACTTCTTCCATAATTTACACTATAAATACCCAACAAATTTGGCATCTCAATCTGAAACTATACTCTTAATTGGCAGACCATGTAGTATTACCACTTCTCTGAATAACAACTATGCCACATGAACAACATCACTTATCTTCTTACAAGGAATATAATGTGTCATCTTTGAAGACCTGTCAACCACCACAAAAATAGAATCATGCCCACATTGCATCCTCAGTAATCCAAGAAAAAAACCCATGATGACATCCTCCCACAAATTCTCTATTACAAGTAATGGTTGATACAACATTGTATTCTGCTTCACTCCTTTCACCATTTGACATACTCAACAACTTTATACAAACTTCTTCATATCTTGTTGTAACTATGGCCTATAATAATTCTCAGTAACCAAAACAATAGTTTAATCTCTGCCAAAATGTCAAACCAATCCTCCACTATGCTTCTCCTTGATAAAATTATCTCTCATTGAACTTCTTGGAATGCACAACTAGCTTCATTTGAACAACATACTATCTTGGATCATGAAATCCAACCACTTTGTCCTATCAAGTGTAAAATTTTTATACAAGCCCTCCACACTTCACCAAAATTAGAATCATCTAGATGAAAAGTATTGAATTCCATGAACCCAACCACCTCTATTTGCATTTCTGTTAGCAAAAGTTATCTTCTACTAAGAGCATATGCAACTATGTTAGACTTCCAACTCTTGTGTTTCAAAATAAATGTATAACTCTACAAAAACTCAACCCACTTCAAATGGCTTTGGTTTAATTTTATTGACTATTCAAATATTACAAAGTTTGATGATCAGTATAGAGAACAAACTCCTTAAGAAGAAGATATTGTATCCACTTCTTCAATGGTTGAACTATCACATAAAATTCATGATCATAAACATAATATTTTCTTTTTGCATCATTCAACTTCTCACTAAAATAAGCAACAGGTCTACCTTCTTGGCTCATAATAGTTCCTATTGCAATACCACTAGCATCACAGTCTACTTAATTGAAACATCTTGTTAAAATCTAGAAGTGCTAAAATAGGTTACTCAATAACTTTCTATTTCAATAGATTAAAACTCTTATCTACTCCTACAATCTAGTTAAACTCTTTTTTATCCCCTCTCATTATTTTAGTCAAGGGTCCACAAATATTGCTAAAACCTCATATGAAATTTTTGTAAAAACTATCTAGACCATGAAAAAATCTTACCTTGGAGTAGGCCATTCAAGGATAGCCTTCACTTTCTCTAGGTTCATTTTCAGACCTTCTGTTGAAACTAAAAATCCAAGGTGAACCAACTCCTTTACAAAATTACACTTATTTAGGTTTATCAACAACTTTTCTTCCCTCAAATCAAACACCTTGTGAATATAAATCAAATGCTCCTCAAATGTCTTACTAAAGATCAAACCATCATCTAGGTAAACAATGACAAACTTACGCAAAAATTCATTCAGTACCTCATTCATGAGTCTCACGAAAGTGCTTGGCACATTGGTTAGTCCAAAAAGCATGACTAACCACTCATACAGTCATTATTTTGCTTAAAAGTAGTATTCCACTCATCACCTTCTCTGATATGAATCTGATGGTACCCACTCTTTAGATCTATCTTTGTGAAATACTCATATCCACTTGAATAGTCCATAATATCATCCATCCTTGTTAATGAAAATTTTTACTTGATTGTGATCTTTTTGATAACACAAGAGTCTATGCACATCCTCCATTCTCCATTATTCTTTGGTGCTAATACTACTAGTACAACACATGGACTCAAACTCTCTCAAATCAACCCCTTCTACAATAACTCATGAACTTTCCTATTCAACTCTTCACTTTCTATTGGTTTCATTCTATGTGCAAGCTTGTTTGGAAAATTGGCTCCTAGAACCAAATCCATCTGGTGACTAATCTTCCTCATTGGGGAGCAATCCATCAAGGTCATTATTTGATATAATATCAAAAACTCTCCCAACATATCTCCAACTTTTGCAGGTACCTCCTCCACTTCATCTTTTGAAATTATAGAAAAATACATATGCTCATGCTTCATACCTTTGAGAAACTATTTTCCATCAAAAAAACATATTCTAGAAGCACTACATACCTTTTCTTCTTTCTTCTTCAACAACTTTAACTTGTGTTCCACTCCATACTTGGCCAGAGTGTAGGTATTTTATTGCCCCTCATGTACATAATGTCTATCAAACTGCCACAACCTACCTAGCAACATATGAAATATGTCCATAGGTATGATATCACATAGTACCTCATCCTAGTAGCTTCCAATCTTAAACTTCACTAAGCATTGTTCATTGACCATGACCTTGTGGTCATCTTGCACCCAAGAAATATAGTATGGACATAGATGTTTCTATCTCTTCAGCTTCAACTTTGAGACTATCATTTCTAACACCAAATTGTCATTACTTCCACCATCAATGATCACATCACAACACTTATCTTCACATTTGCACCTTGTATGAAACAAGCTACTTCTTTGATCAAGTTCATTCTCACCATTCAACAAGACCCTTCTATTAACTAAGACTTCTCCTATTTCAACATCTTTAGAATGTGAGGATATGGCTGTTGGAAATATTCAAGACTAAGCTAAGTTATTGAGAGGGAGGGGTGAATTAGTAGCTTCTAAAAATTCTATCAATTTTAATAAACCAATAACCATTTAATTCATCACATATGATTTGATTACATGCATGAGAAACTAAAAATAAAAGCATCCACAACACTCGAACACAATGATTTTGTGACCCAAAAACCTTCCAAATAGAAAGTAAAACTCGGGTGGGGATGAAACCCACAAAATTTTTTATTGTAGCATAAAGTTGGCCTGTTAAGGCTTACATTGATCACTGTTGATGATCTACCATGTTAGGAGCAAATAGGACTGCTAGGTCCACCTTGTGAGAGGATTTATAAACATACAATGAAGTATGCACTCAGTAAAGAGATTTAGAAAAGATTGTTAGTTATACATTGTCAAAGGATTTTGACTAGTTTACCTATTAGGATGAAGCAGTAGATCTTTTATTTGCAACTGAGTTTGCTGATGAAGATTCCTTGATGTACTAATCACCTTTTTGTGATAGATTTATCATTGCTACTCCTTATGTTGATATGGCCTTCATAAATCTTTTATCTGTTGCTTACATTTGCATTTTTGTACTTGCATTACATACACATTTCATTCCATGCTACGTTGATATGATGCAATACATCATATATATATATATACCAAACCAATTTATAAAATTACAAAGTTAACCATGACACAAGTTAACACAAACATGACAAAGTCAGCCAATATGAAGATACTCAGGTTCTAAAGATTGACTTGGCGAGGTTCTAATACTTGGCAACCACTATCACTACTTGGCATCATCATGCTCTTGGTGAACATAGAATCTCAGTCCATACTAATCACTTTCAAGTAGTCTTGAACTCGGTCTGCACTAGTGACTTGATAGATATTGTGCAACTTGGCAAACACTAAATCATTTGGTTAACACTACCTTCACATCACATGAACTAAGAACTTGGTAGACACTGCAATGCTTAGTAACCAATGGCTTCACATCACATGAACTGCAAACTCACTAACCATTGATAAACTTGGTATACACTGAACTGCTCAATTTGCACTACTAAACTTCACACTAAATGAATCTGTTCGGTAACCATTGGGAATAGTCCAAAGGACTCAGTAGCAACTATAGAAACTCAGTGACTACTAAATTAAATGGAAAACACTATAAAATATTCAATGATCTTGGTAGTTATGCAAAATATGAATAAATATATATTACTAATAAAAAACTTGACTGATATGTCAACAATCTCCCCCTTTGGCATTAGTGACAAAAACACTTATTAGCCCAAAACTGAATACCTAGTATTCATCACCATGTGGTACTAGCTTTGTCTATTTTTTAGATTTTTCAAAATGGATCTTTGTGAGATATATACAGAGTATATTTATACAATAGCATATATATGTTATGTACATGAAACTTTTCTCTTGTATACATATCTCCCCCTGTAACTCTGCTCTTCTCCCTTTTTAACTTTTCTCTTATATCTCATCTCTTCCTTTAACTCTACTCTTCACCCCCTTTTTGATAGTAACGTCAAAGCTTTATTCAACATATTTACATGGAGACACCAAAATGAGATAATAATTTAGAGTGTACCTTGAGGGTAATTATCAATATTCTATCCCAGTTCTCCTATAAGACCTTACATAACTGAAAGGCAATTTGTAATTCTTCTAAGAGTTCAATCATGTGATCAACAACAAAGAATTTGTTGTCCTAGATCAGGATCTTTGAATAGACAATGTGTTTTTGCATAGAGTCCATGATAGGAAGGATCATATTTTGGATATCAACCAGTGTGGAACAGATCCTTGCTTCTTCTCTTAACAACTCTACCTACATGTCTAACAAAAATATGTTCTACTTAAAATGTGTAGGGCTTGAACTAGGGTCAAGTTGCAATTTCTGAGCACTTTCCTTAAGATCAGTATCAATTTTGGATAATTTGTCCTTAACTTCTTTAGTATACTCAGTGACATCACATAGCTTGGCAAAAAGTGATGACACATTAGAACATGATGCCTCAAGATTGACCAAAATTGTTGATAATTCAACTTAATTAATAGCAATTTGCTGAGAAATGTGCTCCAACACTTTATTGTTGAACTTTTTTTTTGCTTGTTCCATCAATTTCTTTTGTCCCTTGGTGTCCTCTGTAAACTTTTGAACTACCTCTTCAAGTTGAAACAAAATAGGTTGAGAAGAATCAACCTCAACTCCAATAGCCTCAGTCAAAATGTTCGTAGCATCATCTAATATCTTAAATTCTCTGTCCCTTTCTTCTCTCAATTTTTTCTGCTTGGCATTTTTTTGAAGAAGTTCACCAACCAAGTGCATTTGATCTGCAGAAAGATTGTAGAAATCCCATTTGGGAATTTCTATTTCCTCATCTAGATCTATATCTTCTTCTATTTCCTTTCCTTTTAAAAACTTTGTACTCAGTTAATACTTAGGTTCAACTATCCTTATACTTATTACCATAGTACCGATAATGGAAACAATGGTAGACATACTTAGGCTTGCAGTAAAAACTATTATAGCACTGACTGGTAGAGTACTTATAGAGATGCTAGAAGAATCCAAAATTGATGAAGCCAAAATTGTAGAATTCAAAACTGAAGTAGATAAAACAAGAGTGCTTACCATGGATGAGCTCAAAATTGAAGAAGTCAAAATTGGAGAGGAGATGACTGAAGAACTCAACTTGATAGATGAAGGAGTAACCTATAGCTCAATTGATGAAGTGGAAGTCACTTTTGTCATTGATATGCTAAGTTGTGTTGGTGCAAAGAATGATTGGACATTTGATGTATCTGATGTTATCACAACCACACTTGTTGAAGCTACCTCCATACTTGATGTTGTCAAGGGTTTGGTCTTGGAGTGAAGAAGTGAGGCAGTGATTATAGCTACTATCTTTATTGGGTCGGTATCCTCATCATCTTCCTTATTTTCCTCGATAGCTTCTGCTCCTTTCTCATCTTCTTCTTCCTTTTCTTTATCATATTGCTCCTTATACTCTTCATAATCAATTGTAACATAATGATTTGATCCTTCATTATCCTCTTCATCCTTACCTTCTTATTCTTCATCATCCTTTACATCCACTAGGAAGTCACTTGGTTTATGAAGATGATAAATTTTCTTCCACATGTTTGTAGCATTCTTAACTACATGTTCTATATCTTTAATCAAAGTTAAACATGTATTAAACCTTAGAGTCATTTTATCTTTATTTTTCTTTAAAGACTCTTTTACCTCAGCATCTATCATGCTCGATAGTAACTACCTTAGGGTCTGTGCATATGTCTTTTCCTATTGGCATTGCAAAGTCCCATCTTGGCTTTAGTTTCTCTAACAATTCACTAGATATTTGAGAGGAAATCTGGTATGATGAATACTCGATTTGCCTATTTTGGTCAGCACTAATTCTTCAACCTATTTTTTCTTAGCCTCTATCCTTGTCTCATACTTCAAAGATTTGAAGTTTTTTATATGAGTGCCTTCTTCCATTTGTTTCAAATTTTCCTAAAAGGTGGGAGGAGGTTTGCTAAGAACAATTTCACTTCCTTTCTTCCTAGACCTCCTTGTGAAGACTGTAGTGGATGCCTTTAGAGGCTTGGTGATGATCACCTTGCCCTTTTTCTTCAAAGGTTCTTCTTCTTCTTCTATTTCTTCTTCATCCTCTACCTACTCTTCATCTTCACCTTTTCCCTCGGTTAACATGAAAGGTGTACTAGATTTCAATTTGGTTATCCTCCTCTTTCCTTTGTTAACTGCCTGAGGTAGCTTTATTTCAAGCTCTATTCTTGCCTTTTCTTAATCATAGGTACCAAAGTAAGGGGCCTTGGGATCCACAAGTTCATTGACAAGGGCTTCAATGATATCCTTGGTCTCATTAATGTTTACTTCATAACCAAGAGGCTTTACCCATATAGTTATAGGCTTGACTACCTGGATATATACTTTGTCACAATCAACCATAAAACACACATCATCCTTGTAATTCCTCAACTAACTTCTTAGGTATTCTGAACCTATTGTTCATTTTTTCTTTAAACACCTCAAAGTATTTTTCCATGATGTTGCCATAGTTTTCCCCCATTTCTACAATGTATTCATTTATTTGGTACAATACTGGCACATTATTTCTCTAGACCACATTGCCTTTAGAAGGGAAAAACTTTTTCACATAAAAGAACAAACATGTTAATAGAGAACTAAATTTGCAAGGATTATTCTTGGAGGTTCTAATTCTTTCCATATTTTTTTTGAATTACCTCAACAACAACTTGGTGAGATCATAAGATGAGTTATTTTTCACCACTTTGTATGCCAAGTCTAGAGCTTCACATGATACACTATTGAGATGGCTTGAACTATATATCTTATGAGCTATGACATGACTACCAAACTTGAGTTTTGCATCTATGACACTGCTTATTTTCATGCCTTTTTTATCCCACTTAGCTAGGATTTTCTTTTCCAACTCAGCTCAACCTAGGGTTTTGGTGGTTTTGGCTTTAGCAAGCATGGGAAAGCCAATGATTCAATGAATCATCATTTTGGTTATCAATATTGGTTACTTCGACTATAATTGACCATTGTGCACCTAGCTAAGAATATACCTAATCCATTTAACTTGAAACTCTTGGGGCATATGGGGAATGTGGGTTAAACCTTTTGTTTCCAAATGTTGATGCTTGGGTTTGAGGGTTCCATCAACACACAATTGAGCTAGGGCATCATCCATCTCAAAAGTACCAATTTCTTGAATTTTGCATTGGAAATGAGTTCTAATATCATTAACAAGAAGCAGCTTGGGAGGGATTTGTGATTGAGCTCTATTGGGGTCTAGGGTTTTTGCAACCATGGGCACGAGCTTGAAGTTTGACGCCTTCCACTCAACACCTCCAACCGACATATTAGAACCTTTCTTTTCCTTGCTACTACTATTGGATGCCATTTTCACTTGGTAGCTTGAGAGAACTTTAAAAAAAATTGTAGGAAATTCACTCAAGTCACTTGATCACACAAAAAATAGCACTTCAAAATAGCTCTTAAAAAATTCATGGTGAAGAATGAATTCATTTTCATGCCTTTTGTTAAAAAATTTTCCAGTAATGCTCAGTAAAGTGGTAGATGAGTTAACATAATGCTTGATAGGCTGTCATACACTACTCTATCTTGATCACTTAGTGAAGTCTTCATGACTTGGTAACCATGAGTGCATATGTTACTCCCAACTTTTCTCAGTGGAGTCTATGACCCGACCTCACTTGGTAGAAAAGGTAACTCAGTAATAACTAAAACAAATATTTCTTATTGATCCCTTTGTATCTTGCATATGGATTTGGATCTTTTTCACCTTTCAACTGGAACTAATTCTGATGTCTTCTTTGATAGCCTGGTTCTAGTTCTTCCTTAAGAACTTAATTAAAAGTGGTGGAGTCACCCAGTTCTTGAGTGACTTGACCATCATTATTTGGACTAGAATCCTCAATAGACTTAGGAATCCATTAATGTCTCATCCACTTTCCAATGTTATCATCTTTTGCCTTCTTCTCATCTTTAATCTTACCAGTATTCATACAATTCTTGGCAATATGACTAAGTTTTGTACAAAATGTAACATCTTATAGTGGTATCCCTTTTTCTCATATGATGTTTAACACAATTCATACCAATGTGTCCATATTCTCCATAGTAATGACATCTACACTAGGTATTGTAATCCCAACTAGATATTGCTTTCACAAATTTCTCTACAGGATTCAATGTCTTTGTTTTGCATTCTGATGCTTTCTGTCCATGTTTCTTGCTTTTATGAGAGTTGCCTTCAAATTTTGGTTTCTCTTTGTATTCATTAGCCTTGTTTCCATGCTAACTATAGTTCTAACATTTTCTATTGAATTCTTCTTTTCCATTACTCCAATATTTGTTAGATGTATGACCTATCTTAACATAGTGATTGCAACTAGGTCTTTAATTCCTTTGAGCACCTTGTTCAGAGGATTCACCTTCTTCTTTGTATCTAATTCCTACTTTTCATTTTTGCCTATAGAAGTTTTTCTCATTCAGTTGAAGCATGTTTACTTGAGATTTCATCATTCTTTCATTGATTTGCTTCTCAATGTTTAGGTCATTTTTCAATCTTCACTAATTTTATTTTCAGATCTTAGCTCATGATTTTCTCATTTGCATTGGAGATTTGATCCATAAGGTCTGCATGCTAAAGGGATTGTTTCTAGATCTGATTGTTCCTCCCATCCATTTCTTCATTTATTTTGTTCCTTTGTTCCAAGACTTCGCATAACCTTATTGATTGAATTTCTTGTTCTCTTTTCAGCTTTCTTACTTCTTTTTATAAGGAACCATTCTTCTCTAGGAGTTCTTTGATTGCGTCATTTGCTTCATCTAAACTACTTGAAGGGAAAAAGTATTCAATTTTTTCTTCAACATAGAGATGATCATTCATTTGATTTGCAAGTTCCTTTCTTCTTGTCCGAGATTGGGAAAGTTTCTCCTTATCTTTCTTGAGTTGTGCAATGGCCATTTCTAGATCTAACTTTTCATTTTCAATAGCCTTATCAAGTTTGAATATCTTTATATCCTTGATCTTTTCTCAAGCTGTTTGAACTTTCTCCTAAGAACTACAAAGCTTTGATACCAATTGTTGGAAATATTTAAGACTAAGCTAAGTTACTGAGAGGGGAGGGGTGAATCAATAACTTCTAGAACTTCTATCAATTTTAATAAACTAATAACCATTTAATTCATCACATTTGATCTAATTGCATGCATGAGAAACTAAAAATATAAAAGCATCCACAACACTTGAACACAATGATTTGGTGAGCTAGAAACCTTCCAAATAGAATGTAGAACTAGGGTGGGGATGAAACCCACAAACTTTAGTACTGTAGTATAAAGTTGGCCTATTAAGGCTTACATTGATCACTTCTAATGATCTTCCCTATTAGGAGCAAATAGGACTTCTAGTTCCACCTTGTGAGAGGATTTATAAACATATAATGAAGTATGCACTTGGCAAAGAGATTTAGAAAAGACTATTAGGTCTACTTTGTTAAAGGATTTTGATTGGTTCACCTATTAGAATGAAGTAGTAGATCTCTGACTTGCAACTGAGTTTGCTAATAGAGATTCCTTGATGTATTGATCACCTTTCTACAATAGATTTGTCACTACTACTCCTTATGTTGATATGGCCTTCATAAATCTTTTATCTATTTCTTACATTCACATTCTTGTACTTGCATTACATACACATTTCATTCCATACTACATTGATATGATACAATACATCACATATATATACCAATACACATTTCATTCCATACTACATTGATATGATACAATACATCACATATATATACCAAACCAATTTACAAAATTACAAAGTCGGTAATGACACAAGTTAACATAAAAATGACAAAATTGGCCAATATGAAGATACTCAGGTTCTAAAGACTAACTCAGTGAGGTTCTGATACTTGGAAACCACTATTACTACTTGGCATCATCATGCTCTTGGTGAACATAGAATCTCGGTCCATACTAATCACTTTCAAGTAGTCTTGAGCATGGTCTGCACTGGTGACTCAGTAGATATTGTGCAACTTGGCAAACACTGAATCACTTGGTTACCATGGAGTGGATTGGTCAACATTGCCTTCACATCACATGAACTAAGAACTCTATAGACACTACAATGCTTAGTAACCACTGGCTTTGCACACATGAACTACAAACTTGATAAACACTGATAAACTTGGTATACACTGAATTGCTTAGTTTGCATTGCTGAACTTCACACTAATTGAATATGCTTGGTAACCACTGGAAATAGTCCAAAGGACTCAATAGAAATTTAAGAAGCTTAGTGGCTACTGAATTACATGGAAAACACTATAAACTATTCAATGAGCTTGGTAGCTGTACAGAATCTAAATAATTGTGTGTCACTAATAACAAGCTTGACTGATATGTCAACACTGGCATCTTCATCAACATGTGAAACTTTGGCCTGGCCTTATTTTTTTTGATCTATCCTTCCTTGGAATTAGGAAAATTTAAATGCTCTATTCCCTTCTTCTCTATAGTGAAAACATTTCCCATAGAAGCCTCCTCTTCCAGAACCATGTCCTTTGCCTCTTCCTCTCTAATCTCTATTGTTTTGATCATGAAAATGATTGGAATTGTTTCCCCTCTAGTTCTAACTACTACTTCTAGCCTCATCCTTGTTCTTTTAATCATCATTATGACCTCCATAAGATCATCAACTAGATCTTCCACCATGACCTATTCCACTTTTCTTGTTGTCAAACCTCTTGCTCATTTTTTTCTCAACTCTTATGGAAAACTGGTATGCCTCCTCAATATTGTTCATTTGAGTAAGACTCAATTCATCCTAAATACTTGGCCTTAACCCATTAAGATAATGAGCCACTTTCTCCTTATCAACTTCTACATCACCGGTTCTAATGAGAACTTGGTAAAACTCTTTGGTATACTCTTGAACGAATTTTCCCACTTGCTTCAACCCTTGCATTTTCTTCAACAAATCAAGCTCATAATCCACAAGAATGAATTGTCTCTTCAATTTAGCTATCATCTGATCCCATGTGGTGATTTTTTTCTGTCCCTTCCTATTTCACTCCAACTAAACCTCCTACCACCTAATCTTTGCATGTCCCTTCAGTTTGGCCTTCAAAAACTTTACCCTATTAGGATCCTCAATATCTTCATACTCAAAGTACTTCTTCAGTTCATTAATCCAATCAATCAACTCCTCTGGGTTAAGATTTTCCAAAAATGTGGGAACCTCAAACTTACATCTTTTTCCAATCTTGGATATGGCCCTAAAATCCTTCCCTTCCTTTGGGTTTAGAATTGCCTCTGCTTCGACATTTTCTTCTTCTTCATTGTCATCCTCACTTTCATCTCTTATGCTAAAATTTATTCCTCTATGCATTTTTTCTTCCAATGCTTGCATTTGTCTTTAGAGGGCTCTAAAACCCTTAGGTGTAACAACTAAAACTCTTCCACCACACTCTCATTGTGGAGGCATTTTTCATGCTTCTACTGAAACCCTAGTGCAAACTAACTCACACTTAGTGATCTATCTACACACTCAATGTAAACCATGGTCTTGGTCTGAACTACCTCATAGTCAGTGATCTATCCACATACTCAAGAACTCTAACTATGATACCACTTGATAAAGGGTGCTCCCCTTAATACCATAAACCATAAGAAACAAAGAAACAACAATAATTGCGAGAAAAAAAGTGGACTTCTTATTTGTGCCACTCTAGAATTATAGAATTCATAAGTATAATATGCTAACCCACATGGGTGCCTTCATTACAATAATCTACAAGACTAAGCTGCGAACTACCACCCAAAGCTATCTTGCACAATTTTTGAGCCTTTCTTAAATAGGCAATTTTATGTCACCCAAGAAGGTTGTAGATGCTCAAACTTAATACCTAGGGCTGATAGACCCTAACAATACATATAGAGTTGGCTAAATACATCTTTGATAAGTTATTTTAGAAATTTTGGTAGCCTAACTTTCCAAAGTCATAACTCTCGAACTATTACTTTAATTGTCTATTATAACAACTTTTTGGAAACATCAGCTCTTTATCTACAAGCTCAGAACCAAGCAAGCGCCCTTCTGTTGAGTTTTTGGACCTCATTTGGGCACTCTAAGACCTCCAATAGTGAGCCTAAAAAAATTTCTACAATTTTTTCTACTAAAAATCTGCAATAACTTCTCTAATACTTAAGCTAGAGAAATGAGATTTTTATGGTAGGCTTATAACTCTAAAATGAACTTTCATGTAAAAAAATGAGAACATTCCAAGCTTTTATGAGAAACTTACTAAAAATAGCAAGTTCCCATAAATAGTAACCACCCTGTCTACTAGTCCTCATTAAAATAGAAAAGATTGAAAAGAATGTATTTTTTGGTGATGCAAGATTTCTCTTACACTCTGAATTCTCCTGCATCAGTATGTATGTATGTATGTACACACACACACATGTGTGTGTGTGTGTGTGTGTGTGTGTGTGTGTGTGTGTGTGTGTGTGTGTGTGTAGAGAGAGAGATTTCATGGATTGTTGATTGTGGATTATGGATTATAAACAAAAAAAAAAAATCATGACATTAATCGCTCCCCATTTTTTTTGATTAATTGTGGAGATTAGCGCATGAAAGAGGATGGAAAGCTCTAAACATTGGTGGAGATCAGTGGGGATTAGGATTTTGTTGTAGTTCTCTTGTGATCACTATGTTTTGTCTCCATGATGTACCTTTGTGATATGTGCTTTCCTCTATGATTTTCTTTAAGGGGAGAAGAGATACCTATGTAAAAAAAAAATTCCTTCTAAGCATGTATCTCTTGTTCATATATAATAGCTTCGGTCATATTCATGGATAACTAATTATGATGATTGTATGCATATGTGCATGCATGTATGTATATTAGTTCACTATGTGAAGTGATTTACATGCATACATATACACTTTCATAGTACTTGTGCTAAATTAAATTAATCATTCATGTCTTGAAATCACAAAAGCAATTATCCTTGCATTCAATCGAAACTATTCATACAAAACTAAGTATGTAAAAATCTGTTCATGTTTAAATTATTTAAATATCACATATACAAATGAATAAAGTAATCTTAGGATATGACTTTTTCATTGATTAAAAAAATGTTAATTTACAAATCTAGAAAAAAAATTGTGAAATAATGTTGATTTTTACACAATATTAGGAAATTGTATTTGTGAAAAAAGAGTGCATTCATATTTCAATCAGAAGTAAATCAAAAGGGGCAAAGAGACAACTTTAGATACATAGAATAAACTATGAAACCAAAATTAATGAAAATATGCTTTAAAAGTCCTTCGCTATCATTATGAAAATGAAGTTTTTGTCTCTCAAAGTAGCATGATTAAAAACTAACACGCTTTTTGCAAACAATATACTTCAATGAAACTCTAAAATACTCATATTCGGCACAAAATCAAAGCAAATATTCAACTTATGTTAAATATTGCATAGGAAATCATTACCTTTTTGAAAGGGATTATCATATGCATGAATGATTTAAATTAAGAAAAAAATTACATAGCAAGCCTAGTCAAGATTTATGGTATGTGATTTCATTACCATGCTTGCATTTGTGCTTCAAAATTTTGCTTAAGATATACAATAAAATAAGTAGAGAAGTCTATTGAATCTTCATGCATTTTTCCCTTTAGTTACCATTGTGGAGGTGCTTCAATTCCTTTCACACCCAACTACCTAGATTGTAACTGTCCATGCAAAGTCAAAGTCAGTAATGACAAATTCACTAAAGCTTCCTTAGTCTATTTTTCCTCTAGAAATATTATAAAATAAGAGTTGTATTGTATAGTTGTATTATTATTAAATATATTTCAACTATGATTCTTTCTTTATGATAATAGCTTTACTATGAAATATTTAAAATATTCAAAATGATTGTTTGGATCACTTTTTTGTAATTAGGAACATAATAATAACTGACAATAATGATAAAAATGGCTAGTTCTTGTTTTAATTACAAAATAAATTAAATTGAATTATGTTAATGTTCATTATTATTAATATGATTTATCTGCCATTTTAATATACATGACACTGAAATGATCGTCAATTTTTTTAATTGCTAAAAAGTTTACATTGATGAATACTTCCAATGTACAAAGCCTCTTGGCTTAATTATCTCTTGGTGATTGAGTAAAGACCAAATATAGTTTTCCAAGTGATAAAATTGCATATGCAGATGTTTGTATGTGTGTGTGTGTGTGTGTGTGTGTGTGTGTATGTATGTATTTATGTATGTATATATGTATGTATGTGTATATGTATGTATGTATGTATATATGTATCTCTACATCTTTGCATTTTGTTGTTGTGCCCATGTGATCTCTATATATGTATGTATGTATGTACATACATATATATACATATGTATATGTATATATATGTCTATATATATACATACATATATAGACACACACATATGTGTGTGTATGTATGTATATATATATGTACATATACATAAAGAGAAGCTTCTATAATCACCTGTTGGGGGAAATATAAAGGGATACAGGTTTAGAAGGAAAAGAAAAGAGCATTTACATAGGTGCCTCTTCTCTCCTTGAAGAAGATTGTAGAGCAAACACCACTACATTTGGGCTCAAATTGCACCACAAATTACAGTGTCATTGCAATTTGACTGCAAGTGTTGTAGTGCAAAGGGCTCAAAGATCACAAGGGCACAACACCGAAATGTAGCGATCACAAGGGCACAACAAAAAACTTGTAGATCTCCACTGATCTCCACCAAGGGCACGGCAACAAAATGTAGAGATAATAAAGTAATGGAAATGAAATCTCCACTAGCATTTTGAGCTCATAGCTCTCCACCCTCTTTTGCACAGAACTCTCCACAATCAAAATAAATGGGGAATGATTTATGTCATTATTTTTTTAATATCTAAAATCAACTTCATATTGTGTTGTAACTCTAGCATAGGTGTTTTTTCCTCGAGAGCTTTGATTTCAACATTTTAGCATTCAAGTTTTCAAGTTTTCTCTTCATTATATGTTTGGTTTATCAATGATTTTCTAGAATTTGATTATAGTACATCTCAAATAGCTCCTTCAATGATGAAATCACCCATCTATCTCTAGATTATGCAAGCACTTTTTGTTTTACAAAATCTAGATAGATACTGAGAGTTCCAAAGCCATAAACTTGAAGACCATCATGTGTGTGCCCCAACAATGGAAGCCAAGGATGTAACTATGCATGTATTAGCATGCTCTCCCTATGAGGATCCCAAGTATCTATTGCTATTGTTAATTTGGGCATCACTATATGATCCATAACTAAAGTTGGTAGTAACTTCTCCCAAGTATCCAACAAACATAGCATAAGTTAAGGGTCCCTTGGCTCCTAGGAATTTGTAGCATAGGTTTAGGGTAGTAACTCCTTACACTCAAATCTTCATTGAAGTTATACACCCAACCAGTTTTACATTTGAATAAAGGGTCCCCTTAATGAAGACTCTGTACTTGTGGTTTATCTTAAGACATTTCAACAAATGTAACCTAGTCTACCTGGCTTTGAAAATAGAAAGCTAAACTTTGAGTGGTGCAGGGGCACCTAAGTAGGCTAAGGAAGACCTAGGGCTTCCTTTGGTACTTTAGCTTATAGTGGTTCTAGCCACACTACTAGTTTAATAAAGGGACTCATGTAGTCCTAAGAATGTAAGGTGCTAGGTTTGACAATCCCAAATAGGTCAAAGTTGATTCTAGTTGCTTACTAGGTCAAACTAGATGTTTTTGGGCCTAGAAGGGTAGAATGGTAAAATAGAGGTTTTAAGGACATATTTAGTTTCTTAAATTCCTATTTTGACATTATATAATTTTTCATGGCTTTTGGATCAAGTTTGAGGGTCTAACTCAACAAGATATAAAAGGTGTTCAATTGTTGTCAATGACAACATTGACAACTTTTCTTGCTTTTTGTGAGTTTTTCCAAGAAGAGGTGATAAATATATTTAAAAAATAGGATTTCTCATGGTAAATCTATATTATTCCATTCTCAACTGTTTTAGGGGGTCGGTGAAGTTGGTTATTGCATTGTATAGACTGAGCAACAAGTTTTCTTAACAAATTTATGTTTTTGGAATTGATTTGGCATATAGATAGATTAGATTTGGAGCTTTTTTTTGGAGGTGTTAGACTAGATTGATTTAAGATTATATATGGTTTTATTTTTTCATTTTGCAAGTTTTTGAGTGTTGGAAATAATTATGTTGTTCCATGTCAGTTTGTTATTTAGAAATAGGTTGTTTGCACAAATGGAGTCATAGGGCCACTTCCCACCATAGTACCTATATAGTCTTTTGGGATTTGGAATATAAATCCATCTACATTTTTTACAATGGAGATGGTCCCCTAGAATTTTGAGGAGGAATATTTGAGTTGATTTCCTAGGCAAGTTTGGGTACCTTGGTTAGGGATCATAGAGCAGAGCAAGTGGAATAGGAGTTGTTGAACATGTCTGATACTTTAACCTGAGATTGGAATGTGCTAGAAGGTGATAATAAGTAACCTCAAACCAAATTGGAAGTATTGGAAAAATTATTAAGGAGGTTAAGACTATCTTTGCATCAAATTTCTCTCAAAACCCTTAAAACCCTTATTTTGAGGCTATTTTGGTGCCCATACTATATGGACATATTGAAGACTTTAGACCCCCAAAATATTTAAGTTATCTGAAAAGGGTGTCTATAATGGTAGGTTGTTTTACCCCTTATTAAGAGTTTTTGTAAGTTATTTTGATTTTAACCTAGTTGGAGGGCTAAATGCCTATAGCCCTATGACAAGCATTTGGTAGCATTTTTTCTTGGTTAGTGGGACTCAATTATAGTTTCAAGCCTAATTTTGGTTAGGGACATTGAAGGAAGTCCAAATACCTTCCTAGATGAAAAATAATTCAATTTGGGAGTTTCAATCACATTTGGGATTACTTGTGTTGATGGAGAGTTAAGAAGAAAGTTTGTTCTACTTGGTTGATGTACACCAATTGAATGGTTTAAGATCTATTGAATAGAGTCCTAAGGAGCACAGGGTAAGAAGAAGCCATATTTGGTCAAGTGTATGACCTAAGGAGACCCTGAGAGATCTTAGGAAAGAGAAAGATTAGTTGTCGCATTAGAGTGGTAGCAAAGTACGTTAAAGACTTCAGAAAAGTGGTGTATGTCTACAACTATTGGAGAGTCAGTGGATGAGTCTAGAATGGTGACTAATGTAGAGATAGATAAAGAAGTTGATGAGAAAAAGGAGAAGAATAGACTCCTTGAAGTAGTCTTGGAAGAGGTGAAGAAAAAAATGGATGAAGTTTTTGATGCAACTAAAAGGAAGGAAGAAGAAGAAAATTAGAAGGGTAGGGAGGTAGCCGAAGAGGATGTTGTACCTAAACTTGACCTTTTCTTGAATGAAGAGCCCTTCTTGAAGGCTATTAAATCCTTAGGAGGGAAAAATTTGGAAGATGTGCTGCTATTTAGTGGAAAGCTAGATATAGATGTAATGATGGATTGGTTAGATGGCATGGAGAACCATTTTGAGTGTGAAGGGGTACCAAAGGCACATTAAGTCAAAGTGTATAGGTCAAGAATTAGAGGCTCAACCTTGACATGGTGGAAGTATGTACAAGATGAGAGGATCAGCATGGGTAAGAATCCTATAGCCAACTAGAATGACATGGTTACTAAGTTGAAGGATAACTTCCTATGAAAAGGCAAGGACTGAAGCAAAAAGATTTAGATGTGACCTCTTATATAGAGGAGTTTCAGAGGCTATGCCTAAGATCCAAGAAGTAAGAAGAGGATCCAATAAATGTGGCTAGGTATTTGGTTGGTTTTAAGTGGAACATCTAAGAGTAACTTAGTTTGTGGGCACCTAACATTGTTCAAAGGTGTCATCAACTAGCCTTAAAGGTGGAGTAAATGAATAGGAAGAAAGGAGACTTTAGCTTCAAAGATAGAGGTAAGGGTAGAAACCAAAGAGGGCAAAGAAGAGGTTACCAAAGTAGAGGAAGTGAACAAAGAAACCAAGGTGAAAACAAGTTGACAGAGAAATAACTCCTAGAGGGGGTTATAATAGAGGAAGAGGTAACCAAGGAGGCTCTAATAGGGGTTGAGGGTTAGACAAAAGCAACTCATACTTTGCAAGTATGAAGTGTTATAAATATGGTTAGTTATGCCACCCTTCATAAAGATACCTTGATAAGTCCTCTTCTTCTAACCTTGACAAGAGGATATCATATCATATGTTCAAGAGGATAAATGTAGAATGGACTCTGAAGTAGACCACATAAAATTAGAGAAGGGTGAAAACTTTATATTTAGAAGGGTACTAATTAAGCAACTAGTTCCTAATGAACCTAAGAATAGGAGGGCACTATTAGGATTAGATATAAGATCCTAGGGAAGGTATGCAAATTGGTAGTAGAATTTGGATCTACTAAGAACATAATATTAGAGGAGGCAGTGGAAAAGCTTAAACTACCTAAGGTGTCACATGTGAATCCCTACAAGGTGACTTGGCTCAACAAAAGTTAGAATATATTGGTCAATGTGCAAACTTGGGTGGACTTCTCCATAGCAGGGTATAAGGATAGATTTTTATGTGACATTTTTCCCTTGGATGCTTCACATCTGTTGTTGGGAAATCCTTGACAATTTGATAGGGAAATAATATATGATTGAAGGAAAAATTCCATCTTATTTAAGAAGAATGATAGAACATTTAAGATCCAATCCCTATTGGAAGAAGATGCATCAAAATCCAAAGTGCCAAGTGTTTTGTTGTGTAGTGGAAAGGAGTGTTTCAAAGACCTCAATGATAAGGAGGGCCAGGATTATCTAGTAGTATTGAAGTCCAAAGGAGAGAAGAATGTAGTCAAAGAGCCATTACCAAAGGAGGTATAAGCATTTGTTGAAAAATATGACATAGTAAGTGATGGGGCTCCTATTACCCTAGCACCTATAAGAGTCATAAGTCACCAAATTGATTTTGTTCCTAGTGCATCCCTATCTAAAAAAGAAGTATACAAGCACACTCCAGTTAAAAACTTGGAGGCAGCAAGATAAGAGCAAGAATTCATGGACCAAGGTCTAATTAAAGAGAGTGTAAGCCCATGTGTAGTCTTTATTGTGCTAGCATCAAAGAAAGGACGGAAATAGAGATTATGTATAGACTCAAGAGCCATAAATAGGATCACAATCAGGTATAGATTTCCCATACCTAGGATTGAGGATCTCATGGATTTCCTTAGAGGAGCAATGTACTTCACCAAACTAGATTTTAAGAGTGGATACCTCCAAATTAGGATTAAGGAAGGAGATTAATGGAAGATAGCTTTCAAGACCATAGATGGGCTCTATGAGTGGCTAGTAATGCCATTTGGTCTCTCTAATTCTACTAGCACATTCATGAGGCTCATGAATGAAGTTCTTAAAGGCTTCACAAGAAGATTTGTGGTAGTGTACCTAGATGATATACTCATCTTGATAAAAACCAAGGAGGAACACATCAAGCATGTGGAGGAATTATTGTAGAGACTTCATGAGAAAAAGATTTCTATCAACCTTGAGATGTGTGACTTCTTCAAGAAAGAGTTTGTGTGCCTAGGCTTTGTGCACTAGTGCATTTGGGGGTCATTTTCGACCTCAATTTTTTATCGCAAGCCAATTTGGCTTGTCAAATTCATTTTCTTAAAAAAATGATCCTGATAATGTAAAAATTTCAATGATAGTTAAGTTTAGCATCAAAATTTTGACATTGTTGGGGAAATAAACAAAAAAAAATGAAACTTCATTTGTTCATGTGTAAAAATGCAAGTGCATAGGAGGGAGGCTTCAGGAAGAGTTTTATAGTGTTGTTGAAGGTAATTCTTTTTTGAACAACCCAAGATAACCAATGTGTTGTGCATTCTCCTTAATCAGGGATCTATATTTATTGTGCATCTGTGAGTTTTGCACTATGAGTTATTTCTCAATGTCATTTTGTCAAAATGTTGGAGGGAAAGATTTATAAAATACCTTGATGCAAAATGGCCTACAAATCTCCACTAACATATTTGAGAAAACAACGTGTTTCTTTTGATCCCACAAAAATAGAAGAACCAATGAACCCTAAGTATGAAGAGGCTTATAAAGTAATCAAACATCATAGAGACACATATTTTAAATGTGGACTAAAGGGTTTCAATGTGTGGATTACCCAATAAATTATAAAAAATATGTCTCTATCCAAGCATCGAACCATTTTGTGAGGATTAGCAGTTTCTATCACTATGGACACCATAGCCAAAGTCTCTCTATTTCTCCTTACTGGTGGATCTCCAACCTCTTTGTGATAATTTTTATGACCAAAATGAGGCTATCACTATCATCAAAGGCCAAGGGGCCAAATTAGATTCACTACCCAAACATTGGAAGCATGTGGTTCAATTTTTTATTTCCTACATAGCATGTGAGGGAAGGCATGTGTATTTGAATGCCCACCATTTTAGGTTGTTGCTACATTTACAAAGGGGGAAGCTTGTTAATATTCCATTCTATCTTTACCCATCCTAATCCTCGAGTTTGAAGTGTTCCCTTCACCTATGACATGTTTCAATCTTCTATTGTTTTTCATTTTGGGCTCAATATGCTTAACAATGCATCACCTAAAGGTACCTTCCTACTATTATGATTTCTTTAAATCACATTAAATATGTTTTTGTATCCTTTTCCCTTACAACTAAATAAATATCATTTTTCTCCTTCCTCAATATAAACTCACAATATCCATTTTCATGGTGTAGTTGTTTTAATAGGTATCTAATATCTTCTAAACTTTGTAATCTTTCTTTGCATTATAATTGATCAGTAATATGAACACTATATTGTCTTCAATATACAATATCCTTGATTTATAATAGTTCCTATTAGGGATATTTAATATTTATGTAAAATATGATCCCTACAAGAGTTCCATATCCATACTTTATCAATTTGACTTAATTTCTTTTGTATTCTAATAATAACATAATTATAGTATACATCTTCTATTTTGTCATTAAGGTTATACTACTATTGGAAATATGAGGTAGGCAAGGTTACTAAGAAAGGAGGCGTGAATCAGGAACAAATAAAACTTAATCTTATTTCATCAATTAATCTTTTGTATAATACTCTGATCTAATTGCATGGATGAAAGAATGAAAGAAAATAAATATTCATAGCAATTTCATAGATATGGTGACCCGAAAACCTTCCAAATAGAAAGTAAAACTCAGGTGGGGATGATACCTGCAAGCTTTAGTACTGTAATATAAAGTTGGCATGTTAAGGCTTACTATTGATCACTTCTGATGATTTTCCCTATTAGAAGTAATAAGGATAGTGAGGTCCACCTTGTCAAAGGAATTACATTAAATACAATGAAGTATGCACTCAATAAAGAGATTTATCAAAGACTATTAAGTCTACCCTATTATAGGATTTGATAGATGCATCTATTAGGATGAACTAGTGGTTGATCTCTGATCTACAACTCTAACTTGCTAGTTTAGAATCCTTGAATTGTAATGATCATCTAGCTATGATAGATAATACTTTGATGTCCTATATACTTCTTGTAGCCTTCTTTAATTCACACTTCTTCTCATCATATTCTTACACTTCTTATTTGGATATGATATACTGTATTACATATATACCAATCCAAATCACAACTTACTAGATTTGACTACAATACAGGTTTAACCAAAATCCACAAAGTCAACCCAACTATTGTAACTCAGGTTCTAAAGAAAAACTCGGTGATGATCTAATACTCGACAACCACTATCAACACTCGGCATCGTCTGACACTCAGTTGATGAAGAGGCTTGGTTCATACTAATGACTTCCAAGTAGCTTGAACTCGGTCAGCACTATGTGACTCAGTGAACACTACAAAATTTGACATATATTGAATCATTCAATTGACACTCCATGGCTCAGTCAGCACTAGATTCACATCACTAATACTGCTAGATCAATAGACACTGGAGAACATAGTCAACACTGTGAAACTTGGTTAACACTATGGAACTCAGTTAACACTATGGAACTCGGTGAACACTATGGGACTTAGTTAACAATGGAGGTTCCATTAGTTGCACTAAACAACTTGATAAACATTGCTAGACTTGGCATAAACTATACATAGGTTTTGAAGCTAGGTAGCAACTAAGAAACTCAGTAGCAACTATATATTGACTAAGTGTGAGTCACTAATAGAAAAATTGACCTTAATGTCAATAATCTCCCGCTTTGGAATTAGTGAAAAAAACACTTATCATCCAAAAATTGAACACTCAAAATTATAAGTCAAAACATTCTTTTATCTCCATTCTATGTCTACAACTTGGTAACATGCTCTATTTTTCAGATTTTTCAAAGTTTCTTTTGTAAAGGATATTTTTTGCTTATCTATTTAACACAATACATATACTTGGAGTAATACTCCCCCATACATGTATTCTTTACAAATATTTACATATACTTCTCCCTCTTTATACATATATACATTCATCTATACTTCTCCCCCTTTTTGACATAAATGCCAAAGGTGTATTTATATGTTAATACCAAAATGTGACAAGAATTCAAAGTGTACCTTTAGGATTAATGCCATTTTTTTGTCCCAATTTTCTTGTAACACCTTGTTTGCATGTAATGCACTCTTAACTTCTATTGATAATTCCATCATGTGATCATCTATGGAGAAGTTATTATCATGGATGAGTGTCTTAGCATGTGCAATGTGTGTCTTCAGTGCATCCATATATGGAAGAATTGTGCCTTGGATTTTTCCAAGTGTGGCCCTAATCCTAGCTTCTTCCTTTAGTAATTTTTCTTGCAAATTTGTCAGAAATATGATCTTTGAATAATGAGAAGAACTATAGCTTGGGTCAAGTGCTAGTTGTTGTGCACTTGCCTTCATGTCTTCATCTATATTTGATATTTTATTTTTAATTTATTGTGTGAAGATAGATGTGTCACAAAACTTAACAAATAATGAAGTCACATTATTTACCGATGTCTCCAATGAAACAAGAGTAGACAATTCTACTTGGTTTATTACAATTTTTTGTGCCACTTGTTCCAACACCTTGTTCTCAAATTTTCTTTCTGCTCTTTGTAGTAAATTATCCTATCCATAATTTTTAAAAGAGAGGATTCTTCTTGGTGAACAAATGTTGTCTCTATAAGAAGGACTTTGAAGGTAGGAACCACCTTTTTTTGAACTATTGTTTTAGCTAGAATGTGTGGAGCTATCTCTTCAAATACTAGAATTTAGATTGGGTTTAGCACAATGAAATTCATCAATGTTTTCAAGGCTAGACATTTCCTACTAAGGATGATGATATTGGTTTTCTTTCAAAGATTTCTCTACCTCATCTCTAGTGGGATATCTGGAAGGAGAGGAATAATAGAATTTTTTAGAAATAAGGAGAATCTTGAATGGGTTTTAGGTCAAAATATTATCAAATCTATAAAAGAGAATTTCAAATCTCAGATAAAAATGTTTGATGAGATTCAAATAAGTAATCCTATGAATGCTAAAGGTACTATAACAAAACAAAAGGATCAGAGACAAAATGTTAAGTCGAGATCTCCACAAATGGGATGGATTAAAAGTAATTTTGATGGCTCTACTAAAGAGAACCTCGAAAAAGCTATATGTGGAGGTGTTTTGAGAGACCATTACAATAGGATCATGGATGTTATTGCTATCCCTATAGGAAACTCTACTAGTCATAAAGTAGAGGAAATAGCTACTCTATTCACTATAAGGATGGCAATGGAATCTAGTTTTTAGAATCTTTGGTTCGAAGGAGTCTCTCTTAACATCATTAACATGTTGAATAACAAGAATTTAATTACCTAGAGTATTGAAGGAAATATAATGGAAATAAAAGACCTTATGAATAAATTTGATAATGTCTATATCTCTCATATTTTTTGGGAGCACAACAAAGTTGTTCACTAGATAACAAATCAAGTGGTCTATAGGAAAACAAAATTGAGTTGGAAAGATGACCTAAGCAAGGAAGTGGAGCTAATAGAAACTATTAATTATGATATGACACATGGTAATGAAGGAAATATCATGAAAGATAGAGGAATTTATTAAGGGAAGTGATGGGTTTGTGGCAGATTTTTTGAGTATCCCTAGGTGGTACTTTTGTGTAGTTATGGATTGTACTTGGCATGCATGCAAGGTTAAAAGTTTCTTGGAAATCATTAACACCTTATTCTCCTTTTTGGTGACCATTTTCAGTCTAGTTGCAAGTGCAAAGCCAAATATGAGATGGGAGGGGAACAGAGAAAGCAAGAGTCGAATAACTGCGAAGAGAAGAGGGTGAATTCAAATGTTTGGGATATACTGAAAAAAGGGAAAGTCATGACTTATATAGAGAAAATTCAAGGCTATAAGCCACACATTAAAAATTCCTCCTTAAAAAATTGGATTGAAGATAGGGTAACATTACATGGGGTCACTGTGAAGTTGTCAAAGGAGTCATCATTGAGATTACGGGTCTTCCAATGGAGAGTCTCAAATTAGCAAGGAAACCAATATCTTGAATGTGGCCTTCAAAAAATTCCCTAAAACTAATGAGGATAAAAATTTGGAGAAGAATGGTGATTTTTATGATCTGAGCTAGATTAAGGCAATCTGGAGGGATGTGTTATCATGCATTTGTGAGTATTTTATCCTTGATGGTAGAGCTAAGAGAGTCCACAAGTTTCATTTTGTGTTCCTAAATCATTTTAGGTATAAAGATAGAATTTATTTCCCATTCTACCTAAAGTACTCTATGATATAAAGCCTCCAAGCACATAGGAAAAAGGATTCGCATCCTATGCTTCATGAGGGCTTAATATTTCTTATTAATAAGTATTGTAAAAATAAGGTAGTTAAACCATCTCCAATTTTGGCAGAAGAGGTATAGTGTCTAGTAATAAACCTGACTCAAAGGAAAAGGTTAAAAGTGAGGAAGGCACTAATGATAGAAAGAGCACTAAAAAGGGTCACAAGCAAGAGATTAAAAAGAAGAATGTTGAGGAAGTGACAAATTCTAAGAATTTTGCGGAGGATGACAATAAGATTGAAATGGGAGACCTTAGCTCAAACCTAGAAGGTTATTCTAGAAGTAAGGGCATGTAAACTAGTAAGGACCATGTGGAGGAAAGTAAAAATAGAAAAATTGAATTAAATGTTGGGTCTAAAGCTTTAAAGGATGATGAGGGGAAAGATATTGTTCATATTTCTCCTCCTAATACCAAATATAATGAGGAGAAAATGGAAATTAACATAGAAAAGAACAACGATAGTAATGTCCATTTTATGAAAGAGCACAACCTAAGTAAGGAGAAGGAAGAGGAGTTTGAGGAGAAGCGAGATGCTAACATTGACATCTAGGTCAATAACACTACCATTGACACTATGATTAAGACTAAAGAAGGTAACAGGGACAAGTCTCACCACATGAAGCTCTCTTTTCTTCATAATGACAAACTAAAAGTAGATGCATCCCTACAAGAGGATTCATAGCTATACAATGAAATCATGGTGCTCTAGAAAAAAGTTGGAGTCATTGAGAAATATTTGGACCATGAACATGTTGTGAGAGCTCACCTAGAGAAACAAGTTGGTAACATCCCTGAAAAACTAAAGGATTATGAGTTTGAACTCTATCAACTTATTAAGGATAGTAGGCAAAGAATAGAGTAGGTTACTTCTAGTTTACGCATCATGGTGGCTAGTTTGGGCAAGAAAAGGAATGAGGAGATCATGTCTCCAAACACTATTGTGGTGAGGAGTCCAGAAGGGCCTAGCAAGAGAACAAGGAAGAGTATGAGGAAAAAGATCACTAATTCTCATGAGGTTCCCATTTCTACCATGGTTGATATTATTTAGAGTACTATAGAAGCAAGCAAAGAGGTGGAGAAGAGCATCAAGGAACTGTTGTAGGTGTTGCTTGTGGTCATTGGTGTGCTAGTTGCTAGTCCATGTGGTTTTGTTGGTTTTGTTTTTTATTTTCTAGCTTTTTGTTTAAAACTGTAGGTTCCAAGTCCTTGTAAAACCTAGGTGTGATTGTATTAAACTTTCAATTTCAAGTCCTTGTAAAACTTTTTTTTTTTGTGTTTTTTTCTTTACTATAGGTTTTAGGTCCTTTTAAAACTTGGTTTGTTCTTAATGTTGATTTTTTACTTTTCTTAAAGGGTTTTAGGTCCCTTCAAAACCTATTTTAACCATAATCCAAAACTTATCCTACCCATTCAAATCTTCATTGAATTTCTAGACAATTTTTGGTAACTAATCCAAAATAGCTTGTGTGCCATCAACCTCAATACTTAGTGCATTTACAAATATGTCCTTTACATCTTCAAGCACTTGGGTTTTCTTTTTCTTTTCTTCTCTAAGATTTTGTTTCTTAGCTCACTTTTGCAATAATTCACCCATGGTGTTCATTTGATCAAAATTCAGAGTAGAGATATCCCAATTTAGAGTAACTACATCCTCATCTAGATCAATATCTTCTTCTTTACCCTTATCCTTATCTAAAACTTCAATACTCAATTGAGACTTGTTCTCAAATATCATTGTACTAGCTATATGTGGAATAGAAATAATAGTAGAAATAGAGGGCTCACAAAAAATGTAGATATGGCACTGATAGTACAAATACCTTGTTTTTGTATGACAAAATTTGATGATGGAGGTACTTGCTTCTTGGTAATGAAGTGTTAGCCACCCACCTGAACAAGTCTTGAGCTTGGTTGGGTGCATGGTGTTGCAGTGGTAGTCACAACCAACTCAGTAGAAGCTTTCTCAAAGCTATATTTCATTAAGGCTTTTCTCAGAGAATGAGGAAATGAACTCAGTACTGGTGCTGCAATCTTTTATGCATCAGTTTCCTCAATGCTTCGAATATTTGAAAGACTTCTTCCAGTAGCTTCCTACTCTTCCTCCTCATCATCCAATTTACATAATCTAATTCATCATCTTTTATTTCCACATCATCTTTCTCATCACCATCATCATCTTTGTCATTAACATGAATGGTAAAATCACTAGGTTGATGTAGTTTGTAAATATTCTTCCATGTTGTATTATCAACCTTTACAACATATTCAATGTTATTGAGAAGTATCATTCAAGTTTTCATCTTTAGAATGAACTTTTGTTCATTATTCTTCAAAGATCATTTTACCACTTTTTCACTAAGACTCAGCATGAGTTGCCTCAGAGTCTATTCAAAGATATCTTTTGCAATCTTATTTGTATGCTCCCATCTAGGCTTGATTGCTTGCATAAGCTCATTAGGAATTTTTTGACCAAGCTTATCAAGAGAATACTTCCATTTTCCCAATTTGGTCATAATGGTGTCTTCAATCTATCTTTTCTCATTTGCAATCCTTGATTCATATTTGAGGTATTTGAAACACACCATGCCAGTTCCATCTGCCAATTCCTTTAACTTTTTTTGAAGTGTAGGTGTAGGCCTTTTGAAGATAATTTACTCAGCATCGTCCTCACCTAACTTCAATTTCTTGCTAAATTTTGGTGCCCTTCTTGTGAATACAGTAGTGGATGACTTAGTAGGTTTGGTTATGATAACCTTACCTTTCTTTCTTATATTCCCTTCTTCCTCAAATTTGGATTCCTTCTCTTCATCCTTTGCATTGCCTTCTTCCACATCATCACCTTTTCCTTCTTTTAGCAGGGGAGTAGAACTTTCTTGTTTTAGTTTTGCCATCCTCTTTCTTCCTTTGACAACTACTTGAGGAAGCTTAATTTCAAGTTCTATTCTTGCCTTAGCTTCTTCATAAGTTCCAAAATATGGTGCCTTAGGATCCACAAGCTCATTCAATAGAGCCTCAATGATATCTCTAGTCTCATCTATGTTAACCTCATACTCCAGAGGCTTAACCAATGTTATTCTACACCTGACTGCCTAAATATGTACCTTGACATAGTCTACCATAAAATGGATATCATCCTTGTAGTCTTCTACAAGCTTCACAAGTATCCTATATCTATTCTACATCTTCTCTTTGAATTTTTCAAGTAGTTTTCCATGATGCTATCATAGTTTTCACCCATTTCTACTATATACTCCTTTATTTGATATAAAATAGAGACATCTTTTCTCCATACTATTAATCCTTTAGAAGGGAATAATTTTTACACAAATAAAAATAAACAAGTGAGGATTGAACCAAACTTACATGGATTTTTCTTGGAACCTCTAATGCTCTCCATATTCTTATTGCACTGATTCAATAACAACTTGGCAAGTTTGAATGACATGTTATTCTTCACAACTTTGAGAGCCAAATCAACTACTTCACATGACACACTGTTGAGATGACAAGAGCTATGGATTTAATGAGCAATTATATGGATGAAAAATTTCAATTCCATGTCAATTACATGCTAATGTTCAATCCCCTGCCATCCCACTTGGCAAGGGTTTTCTTATCTAGTTGTACCTAACCTAGGGTTTTGATCACTTTGTCTTTGTCCAACATTGGAAGACCTATAGTTCTATGAATCATTTTCCTTATGATCAAAATGGATTTTTCTAACCATGATTGTCCATTGTGAACTTGGCTCAAGATAAATCTTATCCATTTTGACTGAAAGTTCCTTGGCATATGTGAAATATGTGTTAAGCCCTTAGCTTCTAGATGTTGATGCTCAAGTTTTAGAATTTCATTCACACATAACTCATTCAATACTTCATTCATCTCATGAGTACCTAGCTCTTGGATAGAACATTTATAATATGAACAGATATCATGTACAAGCAAAACCTTGGGTAGAATTTTTTATTTTTCACCAGCTAGGTCTATTTTCTCTGTAATTGCTAAACTCAATTTGAAGTTTGGTGCTTTGTAATCTACTCATCGAACCAACATTTTAGACCCCTTTTTTATTTTTCTACTAGAAGACACCATGCTCAAAATGGTTTTCAAAAAGTCAAAATTTCTTCAACAAAAAATACTCAAATTGTTCTTGATCTCTAAAATCAATCTTCTCAACTAGCTCTTAAATTCTTCATGAAACAATGCATTCACTTTCTTCCTTTTAATGAATTTACTCTTTATAATCACCATTAATGCTTGGTATATTGTTTTTTCTTGGTGAAAAGTTGACTTCCACTTAGTTTAGCTTTTAATTCTTAGTAGACATTCATAGCTTAGTAGAATCATTATCACTCAATAGATTCTTTAACAACTTACCATCCTCATACAATACTTTAGTGTCTCCTGACCTTGCTCGGTAAGGTCTATTATTTCCATGACTACTAGGTGATCCTTGTGTATCTTAAATTCTAATATGGATCTCTTCTTCTTGCTAGCCAGAACTAATGAGAGATGTCTACTTCTTAGTCTTAGTTCCAGTTATTCCCATAGGGATTCAAGTTGAAATTCTTGATTCACCCAACTCTTGAGTGGCATCTGCTTCATGACTCAGACTTGCATTCTGAAGAGATTTTGGTATCCATTGCTTCTTCATCTACTTTATGATATTATCATCTTTGGCTTTCTTTTCATCCTCAATTCTTCCTATGTTCATATAGTTCTTGGCAAGATGTTCAACACTTGTACAAATAAAGCATCTTTTAGTGGTATCTCTTTTCCTTATTTTACTTTTTACATAGTTTTCTCCAATGTGCCCAAATTCACCATAGTAGTGGCATCTACACCACATGTTGTAGTCCCGTCCAAATATTTCTTTCACAATCTATTTTTCTAGATTCAATATCTTGGTTTTGGATTCAAAAGATTTGTGTCCTTGTTTCTTGCAATTGTGACATTTACCTTCAAACTTAGGTTTCTCCTTGCACTCACTTTCTCTATGACCATGGATATTGCAATTGCAACACTTTTCATTGAACTTTAGTTTACCATTACTCCAACATTTGTTTGATATATGACCTATCTTACCACAATGATTGCAAGTAGGCCTTTGATTCTTTAGAGCTCTGTGTCTAGATGATTTTCCTTCTTATGTATAACCTAATCCTACTTTTCCTTTTTGTCTATACTAATTTTTCTCATTCAATTGATTCATGTTTACTTGATATTTCAACATTCTTTCATTACTTTTCTTTTCAGTATTGAGATCATTCTGTATTCTTTCATTTTCTGACCTAAGATTCATAAGTTCTTCATTTGCATTTGTGAGTTGATCAATGAAGTCTATTTTTTGAAGGGATAGATGTTGAATTTCATTATTTTTTCTTCTATCTCTTCTTTGGATTTGTCTTTTTCTTCCATGACTTCACATAATCTTACTGATTGGATTTCTTGTTCTCTTTACATCTTTCTAACTTCTTCTTGAAGATTGAAATTCTTTTCTAATAAGTCTTTGATTGCTTCATCAACTTCATTTGAGTTTCTTTCTAGATAGATATCTTCAATTCTTTCTTCAGTGTAGATATTTTCATTCATTTGCATTGCAAGACCTTTCCTTCTTTTCAATGATTAAGAGTGTTGTTCCTTTTCTTTCTTTAGTTGTCCAATGGCTAATTCAAGATCCAATTTTCCATTGTCAATAGCCTTTTCTAGCCTGTATACCTCCATTGCCTCTGATCTTTGCTCTAGTTGCTAAACTTCTTCTATGAGAACCACAAGGCTCTTATACTAATTGTTGAAATATAAGGTAGTCAAGGTTAGTGAGAAGGGAGTGATGAATCAGGAACTAATAAAACTTAATCTTATTTCACCAATTAATCCTTCATATAATATTTTGATCTAATTGCATGCATGTAAGAATGAAAGAAAATAAACATTTATAGAAATTTGACACAAGATATGGTGACCCAAAAACCTTCCAAATAGAATGTAAAAGTGGGGTGGGGATGATACCCACAAGCTTTAGTACCACAATATAAAGTTTTCCTATTAATGCTTACAATTGATCACTTTTGATGATCTACCTTGTTAGGAGCAAGAAGGACTATGAGGTCCACCTTTTCAAAGGATTTACAAAATATATAATGAATTATGCACTTGATAACAAGATTTATCAAATAATGTTAAGTCTACCCTATTACAAGATTTTACTGATGCACCTATTAGGATGAACCAATGGTTGATCTCTAATCTGCAACTCTAACTTATTGGTTGAGATTCCTTGAATTGTAATGGTCACCTAGTTGTGATAAATAATACTTTGTTTTCCCTTATACTACTTGTAGTCTTCTTTAATTCACACTTTTCATCATCATATGATTATACTTCTTATTTGGATATGATATAATGTATTATATATATACCAATCCAAATCATAACTTACTAGAGTCAGCTACAATACAAGTTTGGTCAAAATCCACAAAGTCAACCCTACTAATATAACTCGGGTATGATGTTTTGATACTTGGCAACCACTGTCAACACTAGACATCATCTGGTACTCGATTGATTAAGAGGCTCAATTCATACTAATCACTTCCAAGTAGCTTGAACTCGGTTAGCACTATGTGACTCAGTGAACATTTCAAAACTTAACATATATTAAATCACTCGGTTGATACTCCATGCCTTGGTCAACACTAGATTCACATTGTTAACACCTGCGGCTCAATAAACACTAGAGAATATGGTTAACACTATGAAATTGGATTAACACTATGGAGCTCAATTAACACTACGAGACTTGATTAACACTATGGGACTCAGTTAATACTGGAGTTTCCATTACTTGCACTAAATAACTTGGTAAATATTGCTAGACTTGGCATAAAGTGTACATAGGTTCTAAAGCTTGGTAGCAACTATATATTGACTGAGTGTGAGTCACTAATAGACAAATTGACCACAATGTCAACAAATACTTACTTATCTCTATTGCTCTATTTTTGTACCATAAATTTGCCTCTAAAATACTAAACTAAAAGTTTTCATATATTTTACTATTTGTCACTTTAGTAATTTATTTTGAATACTAAATCCAAAGTTGCATTGAATGTTAATTTAGAAGGTTTCATGTCTCTAATAATTTGTCTTCATGTGATTTGCAGTTACTGGTAAGTGATGAATCAAAATATTTCATATCTTAAAGATACATCGACCCTTTAATGATCCATTTTTTCTTTCCTATAACTACACATAATAAAAACACATTAGATAAAAAAATGGACATCTTTCCAAAAAAAGATTCATTCTTTTCTTTTAACCACTTCATGCTTTCTAATTTCTTTTATGTTGCTAGAAATATGCATGAAGAATAATTTAGTTATAAAGGTTGGTGCTTATATTTTTGATTGCTTACCCTCTTTCATACAAGACAAACAATAGGAAAGTATAAGCTCATAAGAAGGTAAAGTAACCAGTAAATGGGTATGGAGAAAAAAAAATGCATGAAACCCATAATTAAACCAATGGTATTGTGGACAAATAACTAAACCAACACATGTGTTAAATCGAAGAATAGGGGAAATGAAATCAAGTGAGATTATAGTTAGTGTAGTAACTCAAATTGCTAATACATAATAGTGAGATTTAGATTGGGTGATGACAATAGCTAACTAAACATTAACCTCCAATAACATGAATATATTGGTAGAAGTGCCATCATTTAAACATTTTTTATAAATCTACGGCATTAGGCCTGTTACTATAAGGGTACATGAATATGTTTTAGTATGTCTTAGTTACATATATATCACTAGCATCATACACTCCTTACTAGCAATCCTTGATATCCTTGGTGGAGCACTTTTAAAATGTTAGGTATTATATCTATCTTCACACCCAAACTAGCATCATTAGATACACCAAGCATTCTACTTAATATTTTATTTAGATTTTCATAATTTTCATTTTCATTTTCAGCAATAATAAATTCAAAGGAATGAAATATAAAATCTCCAACTAGAACCCCTTTTTTAGCTTGGATTATATTAGTACCTAGGTTATACATAGAGGGTTTATCTTGCTTGACAGAAGACAAAAACTAGTGTCTAATTTTCTCTTTGTAGAGAAGAGTTTTGTCCAATTTGATGATGATTCATATAAATGTGGTACTTTAGTTGTCTGACCATCTTGGTGCAAGATTTCTTCATATTTTATTTCTTTAATTGGAGTTTCAGAAAGAGCACAATCGATACCAATTTGTAGCTTCACTTTGTCGTCGCTACTAGTTTTGATTATTAAAAATAACATTCTTTGATGGACTGGTTGTAGATCTTTTAACTTAAGAAATCTATCATGAACACTTCTCCAATAAAGCATGGACACATTACCATCCTCCATCCTTATATTATTATTTATCTCCTAAGAAATTCTCTCTTTGTAAAAATTCCACAACTCATGCAACATCTTGTCATCCTAGTGATGAATTATGGTGACGGTGGAGTTGATCTTAACTCTTCTCCTAATATGTGCCTGATTTATGATGATATTTTGGTTAAGGATCAAACTAAAACTTCTTTTTTTATTTCATTACTTCCCCTTTTAAAGATAAAGAATTAATGAACTGTGATTTCTTTAGATGTCATCTTTACTCAAGAGATAGTAATATTTTGTCATGTCCCCTAATTATTACAATATCGATAAATGAGATAAAAGAAATTTATAATAATCATTTTTATGATTATTTAAAGAAATTGTATATATAGGAATAATTATTATTTAAATTATAAATTTATTGTCAATAAATATAATTGAAATATAAAGAAACTATAAATCAATAATAATATAAATAAATAATATAGTTATGATTTATTATCATACTATATTTCTACTAAACCATGAGAATTAAACTTAATATTAAAAATAAAACTATTTAGTATTGCTAATAAAAAATATAATTTAAACTATATATTTAATATAACATATATTATTAATATTATATACAGACTACTTATGAAAGGGCATGACTCTAGGTATGAGAACTTATTTATATAGAATATTATAATTGAGAAGAGGATATATGGGGATAATTGGAAAATAAGGATAAATAGAAAGAGACATGAAGATTGAATGAACATTACAAAATAATAATTTGAAGAATAAGACATATGACTAAATTCTGAAACAAAAATTGAAAAACATAGAGGCAACATTTCATATTTAAGTATTTAATTATTATCGATTATATAAAAGATACTTTTGATGCTTGTATGCTTATATTTGATATAATTTTATAGGCTGAATATTTGCTTGTGAAGAAAGTCCATGCCTAATAATATGAACTTAGAACAAAATAAGGTGACAATTGCTAGATTGTGGTCTCAATTCAAAAGAAATGGTGATGGAAAATTTTATTATCCTTGCAAAAAATGCAAGGGTTTAAAGAATCAAAGAATTCTAATCACATCAGCTCAAAGACATTGTAGGTAACATGATCACATTGAAGGGGGAAAGGATTTTCGTCCTTTGGTGAATATGGATTTCAAACTGGGGGAACATGGAGGTGTGAATATCGAAGTAGAAGGTAATATTCCCATGGAAGAAGATGATCCTAAGGTAGAGAACACAATTGAACATATTGGTATTGGTGTGACTGATAATGTGCCAGATGAGGGGATTGATGAAGATTTTACTAGCACAACTAATGAGGATAATGAAGAAAATGATAGTTGTACATCTAATGATGATGATGAAGAGAACCTTGATATACCTATAATTGAAAAGGCAAGCGAGCCCTTGTACCAAGGCTTCCAAACAACACTTTTCTCTGTTGTATTGTTGTTGGTAAACTTCAAGGTTATGAATGGTATACCTAATGTAAAAATCTCACGTATGCTAAGGTATACTGTCATTTTTGTCATGTTCTATGTTAGCATACCATTAATGTTCTTTGAATTAATAAAATATTTTTTCATAGGTTGATAGGTGAGTATTTTTACCACCATCAAATATTCTACCTCACTCTTACCAAGAACTATCGACCATTATGAAAGATATTGGAATGGAGTATCAAACAATACATGTATGTCCCAATGATCATATTGTATGTCATAAACAACATGAATTTGCAACAGAGTTCTCTAATTGTCACATTACTTGATATCAATTAGATAAAATAATGAAAAAGGTGCCTCACAAGGTTCTTTGGTACATTCTCATTATTCCACATCTACAATGATTAGTCAAGTGTACTAGCTTGGCATAATTTATGGATTACCATGCATGCAATAGAAGTCAAGATGACATTATATAAATGCCTACATATGGTTCTTCATTTAAGGACATAGAAGATAGGTGACCAATATTTAAAGAAGAACCTTGTAATTTGAAGCTTTCATTAGCTGTAGACAGTTTCAATCCATTTGGAGAGATGAGATATGTTTACTCAGTTTGGACTATTTTTCTTATTAACAATAACATTCCTCCTTGGATGTTTGTAAAGAGGGAGTGCATAATGTTGGCAATGATTATACTAGGTATTTTTCCATTTAATGGTCATCTAAATTAATTAATAAATATGGTATCAAAATAGTTGTAATAGTTATGTTTTATTTATGTCCATTCAACTAGGTAAGTACCAAGTGAAAAATATGAATGTATATATTGATCCCTTGATTGATGAGTTGTTGGTGTTATAGAATGGGGTCACTATGGATGAAATTTTTATACCAATTGGTGAAAAGCAATTTTAATTCCATGCAATGCTTGTATAGACAATACATGATGCCCCTGGACTTACACTTTTTTTGGTATGTAAAATTGTTAATGCATAATTTTTGTTGTATGTTTAAGTTGCATGTGATAATTGTAAATATGAATCTTATAGTACATATTTCATCAAATTATACATGATCTTGTAGGTATTTAGACAAAGGAAAAATTTGCATGTCCAATTTGTGGTCCAAAGATGAAATCTCATCATTCAAAAAGTTTAGGAAAGAAGGTGTTCAATGAGCATAGACACTTTCTCCTCAAAAACCATAAGTATCAAACTGCTGAAAAACATCTTGTCAATGGAAAAGAAGAGGCAATATCAAAGCCACAAAGAATGACAAGTTGGAATACAATAGAATCAATCATCAAGGTAATGTCATTCCATTTGATGTAGGCTTTTGTATGAAATTTAAATTTGGATACTATCTTTTCTTTACTAATGATATAATTGATGTTTGTGAAGGTCATCAAGACATCAATGAGAAACTTTCAAAAGGACTTAAAAGCTATCCTAAATATTTTAGTAGGTTTTCATACTACAAGAACCTCTCAATCGTGCATTTATTTGATGTTATGCATATTGAAAAGAATGTAATAGAGACACTATCAAAAATATTGGATGGAAGGTGTGACAAAGAAAAATTGGTCAAGATTTGCAATGACATTGATGAATCCAATCATGCATTGAATTTTTTTGTTGAATCAAATAGCAACGGAAACCAAATTAATATGTGTCATTCCTTGGTTATTAATGCACAAAAAAACTAATGTTATTTATGAAGCCATAAAAAAATAAAAAATAAAAAATTCCCATAGGATTTGTTGCAAACATAAGCAATCTCATATCAAAGAAAGGTGATTTTGGATCAAGGTTGAAAACATGTGACTAACATAGATTCATCAAGGTAAGTCATGTTCTTCTCTATTTACAATAAATTTGTAAAATATCATGTACTTTTGATTGTTTTATTTTACAATATATTAAAAAAATTATTTTATTAATACTATAGTATGTTCTACCTCTACCTCTCTCACACAACTTCGACAACATAAGTGTCAAACATGTTATATATGATCTTGGGAAATACGTGAGGTTAGAAGTATTGTTTGTTAGATTTTTTGTATAGAAGTGTTATTAGTCTTGTTAATATATTTTTGCATGGTGAATGTCTTTTAGGTGGTTGTCATCTAAAGAAATTGATAAAAAATAGACATAAAGAAATGGAAGAGAAAAATTCCCTAGCTTTTATGTGAGATGCAGAGGTGTCTACCTTCAACTTTTTTCAATGCACAAGAACACTACCTCATACATCTAGTTGAGGAGATTGAATTGTGTGGACCTATACCAGCTAGGTCAATGTGGATGGTTAAGAGGAACTTGAGATTTTTGAAGGGCATGGTTCAATAGAGAGAACATCCTGAGGTTTCTACAGTTGAGGGATATATGGTCTACCAGACCATGGTTTACATTAGTGAATATCTTCCCAAGTTTGCATCAAAGATCCATGTAGATCATATTTGGGATCCCAACTCCATGAATAGATTCAAAGAGGAGTACTTGATGGGGAAAAATAGATTGAGGAAAGTGAGAGGTAATTATAAGATGTTATTGTAGTTAATTAATTCTTATCCATCATCAATATAATTTGTTTATAACGGGTCTATTTATTTTATACATTTTCTCTGAACGGGATGCACTTTATTTGTATATTGCAAACAATCTTTGATTGTATGATGGTATGAATTGAAATATTTCAATAAAATGGTCGCTCATTAATGTTATGCCAGTGGTAATTGATCTAGCAAATGGTTTAAGAGGTAGAAAGGTACATATAAGCTAATCTATCATGATCCACTTGTTTAATATCAACTCAAGGATGGATGCATAATTTTGATATGTTTGAAAAATAATATGTCAAGAACCATAGAGCTATGTACTATAGTGGTCATAAATTTTGCATAAAAAAGGTGGATGAGACTAAGAGAACTTGTAATTATGGGATAACTACAATGTTAAAGGTATCCAATATTTTGTCTAGAAATGACATGCATCCTCAACAATATAAAAACAAATACTATGGCATTTTTGATGATATAATTGAGTGTGACTTTAATTCCTTCAAACAAGTTCTATTTGGTGTCAAATGGTACAAGCTACAATTGAATCAAACTGGTCCTAATAGAACTATTATTGAACATGATAATAGATTTACAATGATTAATACGATATCATTTGAGCCAGTTGGAAATGAGCCCTATGTTCTTCCAAGCCAATGTGAGCAAGTATTTTACTTTGGCATTCCACATAAACTAGGTTGGCCATTTTTCATTAGACATGATCCAAGAGGAAGACTGGTAAAGTATAATGTGATTGAAGAAGTGGAAGATGAGTTAGATGATGATGATGAAAAAGATGAATGAGATGATGATTTGATGATGGAAAAGATGAAGAAGGAGATGATGGTGCTGGTGGTGAAGATGTTCATGATGATGGTGATGACATTGATGGTGGTGGTGGTGGTGGTGGCGAAGATGATGATGGTGGTGATGGGGATGGTCATGATGATGATGATAACTGTAAGAATTTGGCTTAGGCCAAAATTCACCCAAGAACTAAAGAACTTAACACAAGCACACAGTAGACCAAAATAGACAAAGTATGATCAGAATGATGATATTCATTCAATAACTTGATTCAGAGTACACTAGGAGTGCCTAAATATAAAGGCCTCAGGAGAGCTTCTAGAATGCATAGAAGTTAGCATCATGATATGTCATACAACTAGGCACATGTCCACCAGATATGGATTATCCTCCATTAAGCACGGGATTAAGTGTGATGATGTGGGGATAAGCCTACAATGGTGTAGCACACAAATCAATGGTGTAGATAACATGTGCTAAATGAGGAGTGCAGATAACTATGTTGTCAACATGAAAACTTAGTGAATGATGCATACTCCTGTGTTGTAGACACCATGTGCATAATTAGAGTTGTGTAATTCAATGAGAGTTCACAAACTCCTAAGTGTCTCACCTAAAATAATAATTAAATAATGTAAAATAATTAAATAATGCATTAACCTAAGTAAAACTTAAGTAAGTGTAATAAGTAAATACTTATTTACACCAACACCCCCCCTTAAGTGCAACTTAGGGGAATGCCCTTAAGCTTAAAAAATCTAAGATGAAATGCAGGATGGGTCCCAGCTATGAGGCCATGTTAGGTACCCATGTACATAATGATATGCAATCTCCCATAAAGTGGGTAAAGAGGGAAAACCTCATGGGAAAAATTGTCCCCCAAAAGGAGAGATAAAGAGGATGCATGGATGGATGGAGTAATCGAGACCCCCCTCATTATGACATACATCCAATATATACATAAGAGAATGATGAGAGGAGGAAGAGAGACAATATGGGCTCCCCCCCCACCCCTAAAGAAGAATGTCGAATAGTGACCACTCTGATGAAGAAGCTGATCCAAGACTACAAAATGATGTTCCTCCCCTTAGGAAGAAATAATGTCAAGGGTACAAATGAGATGCTTTTTCTATGTGTGGAAAGAATCCCATGGATAAGTGATGTCTGTGAAACTTGCTCAACTGGCTGAAGAACCTAACCCAAAGAACTGTCTATCTCTGCAACTGATGAAGAACCATGCTACAACTGTTGATCATAAGTATCCACAATCACTTCAACCTATGAGGATTGATCATGTAGAGAATGAACAAGAGAGTCTAATGGATCCCTTGTGACAACTGAAGAAGGTAATTCTACATCAAGAAGAAGAGGAAAATCATGAATACTATCTCCCAAATCTGTCACTAAACTTGTATTTGGAAGACTAGATGTACCCTGCTATTCTGGACCTATCATTGTGGCTATGTATGCATGTGGACTGAACTGATGAAGTGACCTCTTACTATATCTGTCGATAAAACCCCACGTGTCTGAAGCTGTTGAAGCACTATCGCTAGTGTCACTATCAATTTCCACACTGTATGGTGTGCGAAGAGTAGAGGACAAGCTGGGTGAACTTTCCTCAAAGTATACATCCTTCACCACAAATATCTGATGAGTCTTAGGATCTAGAAGTCTATATGCCTTCACACCATCTTCATAACCAATGAAAGTACAAGGATGAGATGATTGTGCCTTGCATCCCCTAGAAGATCTCATTGCCCATGCAGGGCAACTAAAGACTTTGAAGTGTGTCACAATAGGTTTTGTGCGGCACCATGCCTCAAAAGGATTTTTTCCATCTAAGGTTGGATGAGGAGACTTATTAAGAATGTGAGTGGCACTTGAGATTGCTTCAACTTCTAATGATGGATTGAGAGATTTGGCATGAATCATGCAACTTGCCATAGACTTAAGAGTTCGAATCCTCAAAGCTACAACATCTATCTTATGTGGACTGAATGTTGGAGGAGTCTGAAGATCAATGCCCTCATGTCTACAAAAGTCCTTAAGTCTTCTGTTCACATCCATACTACCATTGTTCATGCGGACTACTTTGATGGCCTTTCTAGATTTTCTTTATACATGAGCCTTGAAGGCTAGAAATGTGTCCAACACTTCATTCTTACTATGTAGAAAGTAGACCCAAGTGAACCTTGAAAAGTCATCGACTAAGGTAAGTATGTAGAGACCTTGGCTGAATGCAAAAGGACCTGCTAATACCATGTGAACCATTTGTAGAACACCATTCTCTCTAGAAGACTTCCCTCTTTGTAACTTCCCCTCTGGATGCATATCCACTGAATCTATTGAACACTCACCCTTAGAAAAGAGTATTTGAGGTAGACCTTTCACCATTTGGTATGTGCAAATTTGTTGAAGGTAGCAATAGTCAAGATGACCATACTGCTCATTCCATAATTGCATGTTTGAATTTGATTGAGTTAACAAGCCCTTTGAAGAAGACTTGGGTACAAAATGCGAGAAAGAGTACAACCTCTTGTGATCATTCACTTTCCCCACTGCAACCAAGGAATTATCTTTAAGACTATGCACTTGAACTGAGTCAGGAAGGAACTCAACTCTATGTCCATCTCCAAAGTGAGTGACTTGGTAGATTGAAAGGAGATTTGAACTTAGGTTTGGAACATAGAGAACCTCTTGAAACTCTCCATTTTCCATCTCCACGTTTCCTTTTCCTTCAACTTCCATTTTGCTATCATTCCCCATGAAGATGTGTGGTACCTTTGAGTGATTCATTGAAGAAAAATCCTCCTTTGAAGAACCCATGTGATATGAAGCACCTAAGTCAAATATCCATTCTTTTGAAGAGTTTGAATTAGCCATGAGTGCTTGTCCTTTGCCCTTTGAATCTGAAGACGATCCCTTCTCCTTATAAGCATTAGGCAATGGAACATTATGTTTCTTCATGATGTTGGTCAACTCATTAATCTTTTTGAGATAACACTCATGCTCTTCATGACCAAATTTCTTGCAATAAGCACACTTCTTCTCCTTATTGTTGTCCCCTTTCTTGTTGGAATTTGAGGACTTGCCTTGTTGATTGGATTGTGGTGTTGTCTTTTCTGCATCCTTAGATTTATCTTTCTTCCACTTCTTCTTACCCTTTCCTTTATTTGAAGATTGTGCAGCTAAATGTTGAGAACCCTTATTGTTGGCCACCAATGCTTTGAACTGAGGTGATTTGAGAATCCCCATTGTTTTCAACTTCTTTTCTTCATCATCCAACAGTTTAGCATATTCATCAAAAGTGACTTTCTTGTAGGCAAACCCTAAGGTAGTCTTTGAGGTGTTAAAAGAAGATACAAATGTGGAATACTCTGATGGCAGCTTGTTATGTATGAGATGGATCAGTCTATTATCTTTGATAGAATTCCCACAATCAGTAAGCTTTGTCCTTAATTCATTCACCTTGATGATGAAGTCTTGGATTGAGTCATATGACTTAGGATCTATGGAAACAAGCTCATCTTCAATTTTGAATACATCCTCTTTAGACACTTTACCATAAAGGCTTTCGAGGGTATCCCAAGCTTCCTTGGATGTAGTACATTTCTTAATTCGATACATGATATTATCATCTACCCCCAAACATATATCACCTAGGGCTTTCCTATTCGTGGCTACCCAATCTAAAATTTCACTTGTTGATACATTATCACCTGCTGGTTTAGGAAGAGTACCATCTACATATTGTGAAACTCCATTATGCATTAAGTGATACAACATTTTGATTGACCACGAAGAATAGTTATGAGGAGTTAATTTAGGAAACATAAAGTTGCCCATAATGCAGAAAATGAAAGAAAAGTGCAGAAAAGAGAGAACACAACACCAAGAACACCCCCCCTTTTCACTAAATCAAGAAACCCCCCCAAAATAGATGCTTTGGGCACTTTATCAGTAGTGCAATTAAAATGGTCCACTTGCCAAATTTTGCCTTCATGGACTTCTAATTTTGCTTGTTACAACCTCTTAATAGAGTACAAATATAAAACTTTACAAAGTGCTACAATTCTGAAGCATTACAAAGCAAAGAAAGACCCTATTGCTGAAAGTGACTATTTTGTCCACACAACACTACAACTAGATGCTAGATCTAGAAAGTAGACAAAAAATATTTTCGACTCCAGATGTGCCCGTACGGAGCATTTGAAGTTGCAAAATGTAGGATTATCCAGGTACAGTCACCAAAAAACATAATTTTTGAACAATCCATGCACCAAAACCAGAAAATAGCTGCACCACTAAAAAATTTAGAAAATTCTACCCAATTTCAAAAACAATTGCACCTAAATTGGAGTCCAGATGTGCAAGTTATGGCCTCTTGAAGTCGGACTGTAAAAACCAAAATCAATTTGGTGAGGGGTTAAACCAGCAAAAGAAGGGGTTAAATTTGACGATCATATGGCCATCATAGCACTTATAATTTGGCTCATGATGATCTCTAGACAGGCATCAATTTTAGGACACCAAATTGATGACATCAGCAAAAATTTCTACCCTCGGATGATGTGGCAGTGGACAGGTCAATCCGTACTATATGAATCGTATGGTATTTGGTGATGTGTCAATGCTGACTGTGCCACTGTATGCTAATTGGGCTGTTGAGTAGGATGTTGACATGTCAGATGAGTCAGATCTGATTGGGATGCTGACTATGTTGCATAGTCAGATAGTTGACTGTACACAGGTACTTTGTGACATGTCCCAGACTGTGCAGGTGTGCTTCACTATCTGAGTGGGTGAATAAAAGATTGCCACATGTTGCCTACAAATTGGGGCATGTGGTCTACCTAGATTTCTAATTTTGAATTCCAGAGGATCAAAGATAGCTGTCAAAATATGCTCTACGCTGGCGAGAATTGACGGTGAGAGGGGATCGCGCTGAATTTTGTGTTGCCAGTGCTGGGAAAAAAGGTGAATAATCTCACATGCATGGGTTAACAATTTGCAGACTATTTAAATAATAGTCACCATGGGGTTTAAAACAAACTGGCCATGGAAAGGGTGCCCGTCGAGTGTTGAACACAGCTCGCTGATTTGTGTTCGTCGGTGAACAGTATCCCGATCCGATTGTTCCTATCTATCAAAAAATTTGCAAGGTTCCCTAAGTTGGGATTCCATGGTGCAAGTTGTTGTATTGGACCGCAAATTGTGATTAATTTGAATTTAATAATGAATCCCTATGAAAAATAAAATAATATGCAGGCTGGGGTGTGATGACCCAGTTCTACAAACAAAATTTTCTTCGACCAGGCAAGTAAATTCAAAAAATAATTTCAAAAACCAGGAAAATAGTTTCTAAAAATATCTGATACAGAAATAAATGTAGAAATTAAATTAATTAGATCTAAAAATTAATGATCAGATCAAATAAACAATCATATCTAAATTGCAAATTGAGGCTTTCAGGGTTTGATTCGCAAAAAAGCTTTTCCTCATGATCAACTTTCACCAAACATAAGAAAATTTATAGTCAATCTTCACCGAATCGATGCTTCATATGCAATAGAGAGGTCAGATCTGGCTCTAGACACTCCCAATTTTTGTGGATCCTCCAAATTTGTGTCGAGGTGCTAAAGCATGAATGGTCTTGAATGGCTACGTGATGAGAATCTCCCTCAACTTTGATACCATGTAATAATTTGGCTTAGGCCAGAATTCACCGAAGAACTAAAGAACTCAACACAAGCACACAGTAGACCAAAATAGATAGAGTATGATTAGAATGACAATATTCATTCAATAACTTGATTTAGAGTACACTAGGAGTGCCTAAATATAAAGGCCTCAGGAGATCTTCTAGAATGCATAGAAGTTAGCATCATGATATGTCATACAACTAGGCACATGTCCACTAGATATGGATTATCCTCCATTAAGCACAGGATTAAGTGTGATGATGTGAGGATAAGCCTACAATGGTGTAGCACACAAATCAGTAGTGTAGACAACATGTGCTAAATGAGGAGTGCAGATAACTGTGTTGTCAACATGACAACTCAGTGAATGATGCATACTCCTATGTTGTAGACACCATGTGCATAATTAGAGTTGTGTAACTCAATGAGAGTTCATAAACTCCTAAGTGTCTCACCTAAAATAATAATAAAATAATGCAAAATAATTAAATAATGCATTAACTTAAGTGTAATAAGTAAATACTTATTTACACCAACAATAACAATGATGACGATGGTCATATTGACAATCATGATGTTGACAATGGTCATTCTAAAGATTTGGATGATGATGGTGATAATGATGATGTTCATGATGAGAATATGGATGAAGAAGATGATAAATGGAAATGTATTAGGTGTTGATTACTTATTATATGTTTTTTCTAGAGGTAACCAATTAAAAAATATACAATGTTATGCTTTTTGTGATGTATGTATATTTTTCATGTTATGTTCTATGTAATTTGTAACTAACTTAAGAAAAATGATTTACATATGTAAGAAATTATACCCCTTTAATGAGGATCATACAAAGTGACATGGAACAAGAGGTATAAGTTTATTCCATGCTTGCTTTATCTTTACCTTCAACATTAACTTTAGGAAAACTTCATCAGTATTAGCCTCATTTTGTAGAAAAATATTTCCCTCCTTCAATTATATCTCTCATTTGATGGGCTCCAGGTACCACTAAATAGGTATCTATCAGATTTATAGACATCTAATAGGTCTAGAAAAGAGAGACAAACTAGAGGGCAAAAGATTAGAAGAAAATTCAATACAAGCATGCAATTTTTCCTTGCTCAAGGGGGGTCACGTTCTTATGATGGTGAGACAAAGGGAAACATCAAGGTTTCCTTGGCGTAGACACATTTGAGAAATAATGGGTACCCAAGGAATTACCTCCAATTTACACTAATTTTTGTGTTAATGAGAAGATATATCACATAGCTCCATCATCATTACATGGTTTGGGCCTATTTTCCATGGATGGAATAAAGGTTGGTTGTAATAAAGTTGATGAATTGATGGAGTATCTAGGACCTTGTTACAATTACAAAAATTGGATGTGGATAGTTCAATAAAAAAAAAAGTATGCATAGGTATGCACTGTCAACAAATTATCTACAATGGAAAGAATAAGATAAAAGTAAAAGACTTTATGTGTACATTGATGGAAGGCCAAAAGTAAAAGGGAACATTGCAAGTTTTAGAAATAGAATGCATCTTGGGTCAACTAATAAGTGACCCAATTGTATTTTCAAGGCACGTGAGGGAAATCATGTTTTTGTATGTACAATAAAATCAATAATTTCAGGGGAAGAGTTGCTAACAAATTACAATTTGAATCGCATAGATGTAAAGAAAGTTACTATCATGAGACATGTAAGTACTATATATGTAAAATTTAAACTAATTACTTCTAAATAAAACTCTAATATACAATATACAATATAACATATTTATAATAAGTTTTTTTACTAAGTGGACTATCCCTTTCATTATGTTGATGTTTTTATATATATTCTTTCTCACGGGGTGGCATGGCTGATGTAGTGGATGATAGAGGCAAGGATATTGCTCCCACCCTTTCTCCAGCGTAGGTAAACCTTTTGTATAAAAAATTATATAATTGTAATTTTACAAAATGTCATATTATTATGTTACTTTTGTGAAGGTTTTGGACTTATTTTGATTATTTTACTGATTTTTTTGTCACAATTTGATTCATAGGGAAAGGGAAAATAACATATTGTAGAAGATTAATTACTTCTTGATATGGCAGCCACAATATTATGCAATGATGGCATTACATATAGCACTAACCCTATAACCTTGTGTAAAAAGACCCTTAAGACCATCAACTATGGAATTTTGGGCTTGTGATGGATCCACATCCAACAGAAGAGAAAGAGGCCACAAGAAATGAATTGTGTCATAGAGCATGTTGTTTGGAAGTAAGAAACAATGAGTCTTTTTCTTAGACAATAGTTCAATAAAGCTTTATGTTTTATACTTATTTATGGATCATGACCCACAATATGTATGTTTTGTTACAAGATTTTCTAAGACGACACTGAGTTGTTCGACCTAATGAGGGTACCAGTGTACATCCTACAAGTATGTGATTTCAATTCTCAATCATCAAAAGAGACATTATTTTCTTCATGATTATTATTGACAGTTTTATATCACTATTGTCATGTTCACTCTTCTCCTTTACTTAACCACTTCTATTCATTATTTGATACTTAAGGTTGATACAATCCATTATCCATACTCTATAATTGATACTCATTCCTAATTTGTTATCTTAGTTGTATGTGGAAAACTAGTATATCTTTTCTAATTATAATTGCTGAACCTTTATGATGATATAGTCTTAAATGTATATCCTCTTGACCAAATCCACATCCATGAGCTTGTGATGATTCTTACTAAATATGTAATGGGTGTTGATCAAATTGTCAGTTTGGTTGTTGGTGCCTTTGATAAGACTATTGTTCTATTCTGCTATTAATGACCCTTTATTTACATGTGACTCTCTCATCATGGTTCTACTAGTTATCTGTATTGTATATAACAGTCGATTTGAAAATTTCTATCATTGCCTCTAATATGATTCTGATGGCTATTATAGTGTTCTTGTGATATTATTTCTACATAATAATGTCATTAAAAACTTGCATCTATAACTTTAGTCCATACCTCAATCCAAGTGCCAAGTTTGATCTAATAATTAAATCTCCATACATGTGATTGTATTTTTGTGTGTTGAAGATGATGACGATAGATATGTATCCAAAGATCTATAAAAGATAATTCCCTCCTAATTCTTAACTATGTTCAGTTTTGCTTACCCTCAACTTGATAATATTTTTTTGGAACAACTCATTGATGGAGAGTTTCTCTTGATAGTGATGTCATCATTATTTATTATTTAATATTAAATTCTATTAGGGGAAAATAGGGGACATAAAAAATACATTGTATATATATATATATATATATATATATATATATATATATATATATAAGGTGTTGATGATTTCTATATACCTACTTCCATGAGGTCGGCCAACACTCTGAGATTGCCAATTGTAAGATCGACAATAAGGAGCATGCAAACAACCACACCTGCTACAACTAGAGCTAGTAAATCCTTATTTTGATACATTTTTTTATGTGTTAAATATGATAATATTTGCACTTTCTTGTTCATGTGAGTATAGTATGACATTGATTAACTTTGTGCAAGGACAGGTACACCTTCTCGTGGTGATAGAACTAATACCAATACTGTTGATAATTTACCAGCCTTTCCTGGAGTAGCCCATGTTACTTCTACTGGATCATTAGAGGCATCATTGTTGATGGCCGAGAAAGTTATGATTCCCTTACAATTTCCTAAGCTTCTAGGTACTTTAAAATTGTAATTATTTAGAGTGTAGTTGTGTCATATCCCCATTTTAACATAGAATTTTAATAATAATTAGATAATAAAATTTTATTAAATAAATAATGATAATAAATTTATATTAAAACTAATACTAAAATATAAAACTAGGAAATAATAATTATTTAATCTATATTATTAATGAAATAATATTAAGTATGGTATTTTAAATAAATAAAAAATACTAAAATTTCAATGAGTAAATAAAGAAACAAAATTAGATACAAGAGACAATATTGTAGAAAGTATTATAATTTTCTAAATAAAACTTAATAATAAATAATAATAAACACAAATGAGTAAGTAAATAAATAATATAACATAGAATAATATAAATTAACTAAATCTAATGAAAAGTCAAGAGATGTTTAACAAATAGACATGACTCCTTAAAATTAAGATATTAAAGGGAGGAGAGTTTATTTTAGAGAGGACAAAAAAAGAGGAGGAGAGAGGAGTTCAAAAAGGAAAAATGGAAGAGGAAAGTAATATGAAAAAAATAAGGAAGTGGATTTTCGAAAAAAGTGTCAATGATATTGAAAGGATGTGAACCTTCGAAAGGGTCATAATTATGAATAGTTGAGACTCTTCAAAAATAGTGTGATTATAAAGTAGTGGGACTTTTCCAGAGGATTTTAGTTATGAAGTGTTGTGACTTTTTGAAAGTATTATAAGTATGAAGTGTTGTGACTTTTCAAAGGATTTGTATTGTGAAAGGGTGTGACTCTTGGAAAAGAAGAAGGTAAGAAAGGTATGTTTATGAATTTATTTATATTAATGAATCATACTTGTGGATAATATTGTGTTAGCTCATGGGGTTAACACTATGGATATTAATGAGACTCCAAGCATGGAGCATGTGAGATATTAAGATCTCCATTGTCTTCCATGGCCGATACTCAATGTGAACTCAAAGCATGGAGCATGTGAGATATTAATATCTACATTGTCCACCATGGTCAAGATTCAATATCGAAGCATGGAGCACAGAGATATTAAGATCTCCATTGTCCACCATGGTCGATAATCGATGTGCCAGAATATTTTGATTTTGTCAAACATATGAATATGTGGTTGGCCTTGGATAGAGGATGCCTGTCCAAGAAGAATCTTGAGGGGTGTGCTCTCAAGATGACGATAAGGTAGCTATGAGCTAAGCAGCCCAATCTGGAGATGTCCTTAAGATTGGGGTTAACTTAGAGGATAGAATAATGTAGTTAGTTTTATTATTATTGTGATTTTAATATTTATTTTGTAGGTGTTACTTATCCCTAACTAACCCTAGGAGTGGGGACATTACAATTTGTAGTTTACTTATTCATAACTCATTTTCAACGAATGATGTCATGATGATTTTGCAAGAAATAGTTTTTTTAATGAAACTTTTTATGATTTAACATTGAAGATATTTGAACCCACATTATGTAAAATATATGTAGCTTGATATTGGTTGCTACATTTTTTCGTTCATCCATTTGATGTAATATATTCCATGTACATAGCTTGAACTAATTTTTTATCTAACAATTTTATTTTTTATAGAAGTTGTACTAAGAAAGCCCCTAAATTAAAATATCATCTCATAAAAACTATAGAGGAGTTCTTTGGTCAAAATATTTTGAACAGAGCCCAACTTCTAAAAGAAACTTGCAAACATTTAAAAAATATGAGAGACCAATATAGAAGGGCTCGAAAGCTCAACCCAAAGTATGAGCATCCTCTTATGGTGTCACAAATAGAGTGGAATGAAATCATTGAAGATGCAAAAGAGAAGAGACAAAGGGATAAAGGAATTTACCCACCACCCATAAAAAATATGTATGTGGTAGTATTAATATAATTATGCACAAATTAGTGATCTCTAGTTATTGATTAAAATTCTTGACTTGATTACAATAATTGTAATCATATATTTAACATTAATAATATTCTATGTTATATATACACCTTTAAAAAATATTGTAGTCATATATCTAACATTTACCTTACCAAGAGCTATACATTATCTACCAAAAGGGATTTAGGTAAGAAATCAAACTCTTCCAAACACCTACCAAAACTAAAGGCATATTCAAACACCCATTAGTAAACTCTCTCTAATTCCAAAATCTTAGGTTCTAACATGTTCGTTAAGGCACATAACTCATAGGCCCTAATCTAGATTAGTAGGCATAAAGACCACACTCAACCTATAACCTCTCAAAACCTTCAATAATTAGAACAAACAACCTTCAATACAACATTAGCATGTCATAATCTTCCAAATTTTTTACTTTCGGGCTCCTAGTCATTGATGAGATACCCAAACCTTGAAACCCTTGTTATAATAAGGGCTTCATTGCTAAATATGATAACTTTCTCATAAACTTCATTCTCTCATCTATTCCATCCTTCCATGAGAATATTCAACATCTTATTAATGCATACCAACCTTCAAACACACATGGACATCATAACCAGGTTTCTATCACATTTTTTCCAAGAATGGCGATTCATTATTTTTGCTTGCAACAATAGTTAACATGTTGATTTGTGGTCAACTCTTCACAAGGAGCAATGGCCATGATTCAAACCCATAAGATAACTATCAATACAACCAAGAAACAATTAACACCTTCCCTAATCCTGATACAGTGAGAATCATACATTCAATGTATACTTCATTCTAATTTTTCACAATATTTACTATCTAACAATGACCAATGAGGCCTTTTGCCATAACCCAAAGATGTTATGCACACTTATAATATCAATAGTAGCTCTAGATATTTATTTCCACATATAAGAAACTTAATAATCACCATAACTTCAAGACAAAGGATGAGATAATAAGACTACAATCAAAATATTAGTATATCAATAATATTTCACAAAAAATGACTTATTTATTATACAAACTCTTACACCCTACTCTTCATCTTCCTAACTACACATCTCCTCTATTGAAAATTAATCATGTAATTATTAATAAAATTTAACATATTAAATTGCAATTGATATAACCTTTATGTGATACTTTTTATTATGTAGAGTACTATGATGTTAGTGTTGAGCATGTTGTGGTTGGGGCTGAACAAAATGTGATAGTAGATGATGTGGCACTATCAGGTAAAGAAAAATCCTTAGATTAATGAAATACTTATAACATTTTTAAAAAATTAAGATTTAAACCCATTTATTTCTTATTGCAGGGGCTCATTAGCCCCATTTATTTCTTATTGCAGGGGTTCATTAGCCTTGTTCTCAACAAAAGAAGAGGAAGCCTCATGTTGTAAGATTAGAACCACAAGAGCCACATGATGCTAAAGATAGTCATGATGTGCCTACTAGCCTTTATCTTCAAAAAAACAAAAAACAAAAGAAGAAATGAATGTTATAAAACTTTTTTGATGATGAATGTGTTGATGGATTTTTATGAATATTTCTTATTAATGAATTTTATGTCATGTTATTGAGTATTATTATGTGATTATAATGATTGGCATGTTCTCAAATTATTGATGATTTTTTATAGGTATTAATTAATTTATATTGTGTTAATGAATGTTATGTGAATATAATGATTGATGTGTTCACAAATTATTGATGAATGTTTATAGATATTAATTAATTGTATGTTTTGTTAATGAATGTTATGTGATTATAATGATTCAATGATATACTTCTAAAATGAATGAATAAAATATTTACTTAGTTATCAATTGGGAATTTAGAGTGATTACAGGGGGAGAGTCCAAATGAGCTTCCACCTTCATGTGGTTGGCCTTGTTAAGTAGAGAATATGAAAGGAATCTTGAAACCAAGTGAAGTTCAAACTAAACCTATCAAAATTAAATACCAAATATGGTTTCATTGTATTTGGTCACAAGGTACCGAGTAGCAGAATTGAAAAACTTAAGTTGGAGTACCTCAGTTTGACAATGATACTTGAGGTTTGTTACTGCACTAACAATCCCTTTTATTAATTTATGATATGGTTAAAACATTAGTGGTTTTAATTTCCTTGTTAAAATCATTTTAGTTACAACTTATTTTTGTATCATGTCATTATTCTCTCACATGCATTTTATCATTATTGTAGATGGGGATGCTTGAACTTTGAAGTCTCCAACATGGCACTTACTTTTAGTGGGTGAACATAGTAGGTTCTAGGTGAATGCCTTAAAATGGCCTTAACATAAGTCTTATGAATTACAACATGCTTCTTTCTCTATAAATTGTATGCAAACATGGAGCTATTGTCACAAGAAATTGGGTATCACACTTGTCCACCAAGGAAAAGAAAATATTTGATTGTCAATATACATATATCATGAGCAGTTGTCTTCTTTGTGTCATTTGAGAATGAGTCTATTATGTCATGGGTTTACAATTTAAAGGGCTTGGAAAGAGGAGGGTATAATCAAGCATATTCAGACTTTTTGTTGCATTATCTTTTTAAAATTGCAAAATTCCTTTGATTGGCATTATTAATTTTGGGTTGTGTACAATAGGAGTTATGCAATCATACGTTGAAGTTATATACAGGAGTTTGGATTGTACATGTTGAGAAGTAAGCCACATTCTATTTTATCATTTTTTTGTAGTATTTTATTTGAAGCGTGTGTATTATCATGGTACGATATTTTTGTCATGGAGATAAATTGATATTGTTGGAAAGCTTTGGCCTTGTTCGGATTCGTGGTGTAAGTTTGTTGGAAATATTTGGCACATAGATTTTTAGAGTATAGAGACAATAAGCTAATGATTTGAGATATTTTTGTAATGAAATTATTTGATGTTGAGCTAAGGTTTCACTTTCAACACCATATCAGTGGCATCTTAATTATTTTCTAAACAACCATAATGGATAGCATATATTTAAATTCCTCTAAAGATGTTTTTCTTATAGAAATTTTTAGTTAGTCAACTAGCGTCAATCCATTCACATTGAATTTATAATAAGTAGAAGAATCCACTTTTAGTAGCTCTTGCAACATTTCTACATGTTCATCTTCCCTAGATATTGCCTATTGTAATGGAGTGCTCCCAAATTTGTTTGATAATTTAGCTAATTTTGGTAGGTCTTGTAGAAACTAAGCTACTACATCTACAAGGAATGAAAGTACTATAAAAATGAAGGAGATTGAAGTTGAAATTTATATTAAGATCCTTAGAATGCACAAGCATGGTAACATTCTTGAAATATATGAAACTAAATTTATATTGATACTACTCCCAAGTTTGCCCTTTTCATGGGTGGATATGGATCTGCATCTCAATCAACACGTAGTAGATGAGGCACTCTAGAACTTCATTTGCTAGTGAACTATTAGAATTTAGAGTTTTTAATCTAAAAGTGGATATCATCCATAGACTATAAACACCTTATCTAGGTAACCTAATAATATCAACTCAAATTGTAGGTATAGAAATCACAACTTTGCTAGATAATAAGGATTTCAATCCAATTAAGGTGTTTCTTAAATGGTTGGTCCTAAAATAGTCCTTTAAACTCACATTATTTTTTATACATTTTGGAGGGTACCATGTTCATATTTTTATCTCTCTAATGACTAATTTTCATCAATAAAATTCACATCTAGTTATGAAGTTGAAAATGTATATGAAGATTGAGACAAGCCATGACTTCTCTCTAGGAATTCACTTCAAAATTTCTTCCTCATGCTTGTGGAACCAAAAAAAATTAAATCTATAATAATTATCTTTATCTCAAGCCTAATACACAATGTGACATGGGGTCTTGCTCTGATATACATTGAGACTATTTATTTATTTTTAAAAAAAATCTAACTAACATTGATATTTTGACACATCCTCTCATCAACGGTATGACTAACCCATTGAATCATCTATAGTAGTCATCAATATTTCAATGCCTCCTACTATCAAGGATATGACAGACCCGTCAAATCATCTCTAGTAGTCATCAATATTTTGAAGCATATTTTTGTCAATGGTATGCAAAACCTATCAAATCATCTCTGGATGTTGTTGATATTTTGACATTTCAAACTAGTTATTTGGTGCTACCATATGACAATGATAGTGATAAATTTTTTTGGATACTACAGTCGATAAAGCAACAGCTATGGTGGATGTCAAAATTGTGACTCTAGTTTAGCAACAATCCTTTTCAAAAAATTTGAGTCACAATTTTGACATCCACACATTGAAAAATAGGTCCAAATCTACTAGTGGTGGTATCTAAGGGAGTCCTAAAGATGAATCAAGAGAAGGTTGATGCAATCTTAAACTAGCCACCACCTACTACATCAACTAAGGTAAGGATTTTTCATGGTCTTTCTCAATTTTATAGGAATTTTATTAGAAACTTTAGTGGCATATGTGCACCTTTACTAAAGATCATAAAAGGTGGGGTCAAGTCCAAGTTTAGGTTGACCTTAGAGGCTAAGAATTCATTTGAAATGCTCAAGAAGCAAGTAGCTACCCAACCTATTTTACAATTGCCTAGTTTTGAAAAACACTTCACCCTAGAGTGCGATGCAAGAAACCTAGTAGTAGGGGAAGTGTTAAGTCAAGAAGGTAGACTAGTAGCCTTCTTTAGTGAAAAGCTTAATGAAGCCAAAAATAAATATTCTTCCTATGACCTTGATATTTATGCCTTAGTTTAATCCCTTAGGAAGTGGAGGCATTACCTATTTCCCAAGGAATTTTTTGTATTTATTGATAATCAAGCCCTATGCTACATCAATACTCAAGAAAAGTTGACTAATAGGCACTTGAAGTGGATGGAGTACTTGCAAGCATTCAAGCACAAGAAGGGGTAGTTGAACAAGGTAGTAGATACTTTGAGCAGGAGGTTACTAACTATCCAAGAAGTCCAACTCCATAGCATTGGGATAGAGAGCTTTAAGAGTCTCTATAAGGAGGATGAATACTTTGGAGAGGCCTATAAGGTATGTTCTAATTTTTAGAACCACTTTCATAGAAAATTTTCTAAATTTACCTTACAAAATGGATTTCTCTTTAAGGGAAGTCAATTTTGTGTATCAAGAGGATCTATAAGAGATAATATAATACAGGAGAAACACAATGGGAGTCTAAGTGGACACTTTGTGGTAAGAAAGACCCTAGAATTAGTCCAAATATTCTACTATTTTCCTAAATTGGTTAGAGATGTAACCACGTATGTGGAAAAATGCATGGTATGTATGAAAGCTAAAGGAGGGATGATTGATGCAAGTCTCTATCAGCCTTACTAGTCCCAAATAGGTCATGGGAGTGTGTGAGCATGGATTTCATAGTTGGTCTACCCAAGAAAAAATAGGTCTATGATAATGTCTATGTAGTTTTTGATAGGTTTAGTAAGATGGGACACTTTATTCCATGCAAAACTACAAATTATGCAAGCCACATTGCCCATCTATTCTTCAAAGAGGTTGTGAGGATTCATGGCCTTCCATTAAGCATAGTTCAAGACAAGGATATGAAATTCATGAGTCACTTTTGGAAGACTTTGTGGAGCAAGCTTGGCACAAACTTGTCATTTGGATTAGCCTAGCATCCCCAAACTAATGGTCAGACTAGGGTGGTCAACTGGTTGTTGGGTAACCTCTTGAGGTGCCTAAGGAATATGGACAAATATGGGATATGGTTATCTCCCAAGAAGAGTATGCATATAATGATTAAAGAAATAGGGGACAAGAGGAATTCTATTTGAGGTTTTTTTTGGAATGCATCCAAGGGGCATATGTGATCTAAGAGATTTTGGAGGCATGGAATATAGGAGTGGGCATGCTGATGATTTTTCCCAAACAATGAAGGAAATACAAGAACAAATAAGGGAAACCATCCAAGACAATACCCAAAAGCTTAAAGCCAAGATAGATGAAAGGAGGAAGGACATTCAATTCTCTATTGGAGATTATGTCATGGTTCACTTAAGCAAGGAAATATTGCAGAAGGGTGTACCTACCAAGTTATAGATGAAAAGAGTAGGACCTTGCGAGAATATAGAAAAGTATGGAGCAAATACATACAAAATTGGTTTACCATTAGAGTTGGGCATATCTCAAGTTTTTAATGTGCAAGACTTAGTTTAGTTTAAAGGACTATTACCTAATGATTCTTGTAGCAACCAAGGACTTCAGGATGACTTGGAACCTACAATAATCCTTTCTAATAAGTTGGAAGTTGAAAAGGTGTTAGATTCCAAAGTCAAGAAAGACACTAGAAACAAAGTGTATATGGAGCACCTTACCAATTCGAAATACAAACCAAACTTAGAAGCCACATGGATTATTCAAGAATATTTCAACAAATTGGGCATCAACAAAGACCCACTATCTATAGGAGTGACATAGCTTTTCTTTGTGGGGGAGTATGGTGCAGGGGCACCTAGGTGGGCTAATGAATACATAGGGATCCCTTTGGGATTTTGGCTTGTAGTGGTGTTAGCCACACTAATAGGTGAATAAAGGGACTCATGTGTTCCTAAGAAGGTAAGGTGCTAGGTTTGACAATCCCAAATAGGTCAAAGTTGCTTCTAGTTGCTCACTAGGTCAAACTAGGTGTTTTGGGGCCTAGAAGGGTAGAATGGTCAAATATATGTTTTAAGGTCACATTTAGGTTTTTTAAGTCTATTTGATCATTATGCAAGGTTTCATGGATTTTGGAGAAAGTTTGAGGGTCTAACTCAACGAGATGTAAACATTGCTCAATTATTGTCAATCTTGTCAATGAAAACATTGACAACTTGCATTTTGTGAAATTTTCCAAGAAGAGATGATAATTGTCTAAAATATTTAGGAGTGCTCATGGTAATCCTATATGATGGTATTCTCAACCTATTCATGGGGTTGGTGAAGCTAGTTATTGCATTGTACGGATTGAGCAACAAATTTCCTTAACAATTTTATGCTTTTGGAGTTGATTTGGCATCTAGATGGATTATATTTAGAACTTTTTGTTTTGGAGGTGTTAGAGGATATTGATTTAATATTTTATATAGTTTTAATTTTTCATTTTCAAGGTTTTGAGTATTGGAAATAATTGTTTTGTTCCTTGTCAATTTGTTGTTCATAAACAGGTTGTTTGCATAAAAGGAGTCATAGGGCCACTTCCCACCATATTACCTATATGGTATTTTTGGATTTGAAACATGACTCAATGTACATTTTTTACTATGGAAATGGGGCCCTGGAATGCTAAGGAGGAATATTTAAGGTGATTCCCTAGGCAAGTCCTGGTAACATGGTTAGGGATCACAGAGCAAAGAAAGTGGGAATTAGAGTGGTTGAATGTGTTTGATACTTCAACCCAAGGTTGGAATGTGTTAGGAGGTGATAAGAAGTAACCTAAAATGAAATTGGAAGAATTGGAAAAAGTCTTAAGAAGGGAAAGACTATCTTTGCATCCAATTTCTCTCAAAACCCTTAAACCCCTTATTTTAAGGTTATTTTTGTGCTCGTATTATATGGACAGATTAAAGACCTCAAACGCTCAAAATCTTTAAGGTCTCTAAAGAGCATTTCTAGAATGGTAGTTTTTTTTAACCCTTGTTAATGGTTTTTGTGAGTTATTTGGAATTTTAACCTAGTTGGAGCGTTAATGGCTTGTAGCCCTGTGACAAGCATTTGGTAGAATTTTTGCCTGGTTAGTGGAACTTGATTAGGGTTTCAAGCCTAATTTTGATTAGGGACATTAAAGGAAGTCCAAATGCCTTCCTAGATGACCAATCATTCCATTTGGGAGTTCCAAGAACATTTGGGAAGATTTTGAGGTAAGTCACTTAGCATGGGTTAAGTGAGTTTTATTGTTTTATTATTTGGATTCTGCAATATGTATGCAACTAGATCAATTTTTCTATAAACAAAGAGCTCTTGGCACCACAAAAAAAAATATTTTAAAAAAACTCACTCAACATGTAGCATGGCCACAGATATGATAACAACACCTATTGCTAAGTATATTCCTCTTTTTCTCTCTCATTTTTCATGTGTTTATTTCACTTGAACTATTATTTCTTAGGGGGCATTTTGTAATATTGGATTCATTTTATGCAAGAGGAAATGAGGACATTCCTAGATGTACCCATGTTAGATGTATAGGAATTAGTAAAGAATTTTTAGAGTAGCAGGAGGAGACGAGTACATTCTAGGTACTTTAAAGATTGATCCTTTCTTAAAAAATTTAGATTTTAATAGGGAATTTAGATGTTAGTGGGGGTGGGGCCAAATGAGCTTCTACCTTTATGTGGTTTTCCTTTCTTAGTAGAGAATATTAAACTATTCTTGAAACCAAGTGAAGCTCAACATTAACCTTATATGATTCCATGATAACTAACTATGTGAATCTCTTGGCTTCAGGAAATGCAGAAGGAGGCCATAGTTCAATATGCAATATCAGTTCATATGCATACAACATCAAGTGCAGCTAAAAAATGCAATAGGTTTACATTTTTTCTTAGGGGTCTTTAATTAGGTATTTTAAGTTATAGACCATCATGAACATTCTCTTGGCCACAACAACTAGATTTATAGTGTGCGTGATGGTCTATAATTTTAAAAACTTAATAGACCTATTAAATAAATGTAATTGTGCTACATTTTTTCAGCTTCGTCTATTGTCCCTACATATAGAATGTAGTTGCACATGTCTTCTCGAACCAGATGGCATATTCTTATTTTGGATGTGACAGAAAAATGACATGCACCAGAAAATGGGAAAATAATGTCATTTTTGTAGGTCTAGAGCCTTTTTTTGTACTTTAAAGTTTGATCATTTCTTAAAGGTTTTAGATGCTAATGGAAAACTTAGATGTTAGAGGGTTGGGGGGGAAATGAGTTTCCACCTTTACGTGGTTGGCCATGATTAGTAAAGAGTATTAAACTATTCTCAAAACCAAGTGAATCTCAACATTAACCTATGATTGTATGACAACTAACTATGTGAATCTATTGGTTTCAAGTCGTGTAGAAGGACACCATAGTTCAAAATACAGTCTCAATTCATATGCATTTGACATCAGGTGGAGTTGAAAAAACCCAAAAAGTTTACATTTTTGTTAGAGGTTTACATAGACCTATTAAATAAATGTAAACCTAGTGGGTTTTTTCAACTCCTTCTATTGTCCATGTATACATAATGCAATTGCACGTACATTCTCGATTAAGAGTGGCAAAATCTTATTTTCGATATGATGGAAAAATGACATGCACTAGAAGATGGGAAAATGATGTCACTTTTGTAAGTCTAGAACCTTTTTTTGTACTTTAAAGATTGATCCTTTCTTTAAGATTTTGGATGTTAACAAGGAATTTATATGTTAGGGGGTGGGGTCAAATGAGCTCCCACATTCATGTTGTTGGCCCTGATTAGTAGAGAATATTAAACTATTCTTAAAACCAAGTGAAGCTCAATATTAACCTATGGTTGCATGACAACTAACTAACGATAATAAAATTAATATTGTATTAGAGAGATGCATATTCTGGATTCAACTATGCCATATTTTTGCATCAACATTTTAGATATATATGTTGATTGTGTTGGGTTGTGTCAAGAAGATTACATTACCAAGAAATCATCAAAATTTGTCTCATGGACAGAAAGGAGAGTTTAGCCATAACCAACCATGGTTAAGGTATGATGTAATAGTTCAAGAAAATAATGGAACTAAAATAGTGCATGCCTATTAGCTTGAATTTCCCTAACCTTTCCTAGCCACATTTAAAAAGGATCTTAACTCATGCAACTGAGATTCATTTGCCACAATTTTAAAAAAATAAAAAAATCAATAAGTCATCACAATTGCGATGACTTGTTCCGACAGATAGTAGTCACACTAACAACATTGTTGTTAGATCCCCATCACAATTGCAATAGACTATGTTGATAGATAACTATCACTTTCATAGCATGTCTATCACACATCCATCACAATTGTGATAGACAACATCAACGTCTAGCCATCGGTCCAATAATAGACTAGAAGCTTATATTTTCACAATTACAATGGTTTATTATCGCAAGTGGGAGGGAAAGAAGATGAAATCTTGCCCTTGCATGTTCCAATTTATCAAACCTTTATCCATCACAGTTTTGATGGAAACCCTTTCCATCACAATTTGTGACCACAAAAGTTTGATGCCTACCCAATGAGACCTAATTCATGGTACTATCGCTCAGGCGATGAACTACCATCACAATTCGGGACCAAATGTAGTAGTGAAAAAAAAATCCAAGTCAAAATAAGTATATAAAATGATCCCTGCACAAGTGGAGAAGAAGAAGAAGAATTCCAAAAACAAGAGATAAGAAATAAGACTCCAAAGTTATATAAAATTCTATCACATTAAAGGATAGATCATTAATAATAGGAACAAAGACATGTAGAGAAAATAGATTGTATAATAAAACATATGTTTTGTGCCACACACTATGCTCAATGATGTAACATAAACCTACCAAGATGATCATTGGATTGAAGCAATGGAACAAGAGCTATAATAGATTGAGAAGAAGCATATATGCATGGATTCCTTTTCCAAGGCCTAAAGTCAATAATGTCACTAGCACCATATTTAGAAACAAACTAAATGAAGTGAAAAAGTTATGAGAAACAAAGAAAGTAAAGTTTTCAAAGGTCATTCTTAGACATGGAAGGTATTGACTATGTCAAAACATTTGCATTAGTAACAAGGTTGGAAGAGGTTAGACTTCTTTTCATATGCACCCCATAATAACTTCATAGTTTATAAAATGGATGCCATGTATCATTCCTAAATGGTGAATTATGTTAAGAAGAGGTATATGTAGAGAAAATTGATGGTTTTAAGCTAAGAAAGTATCCAGATATGATATGTTAGTTTAAGAAACAATTTGATGGAGTGCAGAAAGCTCCTAGAGCATAATAGTCCATATTGTACTAGAATCTAATCAAATTTTCCTTCAATAAAGCTACTACATATAGATATTTGTATTTTAAAATTTATAGTAAGATTGTTCTTGTTGTATAGGTATTTGTTGATGACATTGCTTTTGGAGGAAATGAGAAGTTAAGAATATTCATTGGGAGTGAAAAATGAGTTTGAGATGACCGTGATAGGAAAGATATGATAAAGTAATTTCAAAAAAATAAGTACTAAAATTCATGTATGTGGGCTACTACCTAGGGAAGTAGTAAGCATGGTAAAGTAGATGTATTTAATTATATTTTGTGTGTGTTTTTGACCCACCAGAGGTAATGCACATTTTTCATTGATGTCAAAGGGGAGAAGAGCATCAATGTGAAAAATAATAATTAAAAAAAGGAGAATTAGAGAAGGAAGAAAAATTTTATCTACTTACACATAAGAAACATTTCTATCCAGTAGGAGTAGTATACATCCAAGAGTAACAAACTAATGAAGAGAAGAGCTTGTAATAAGATTGGAACCAATGAGTATTTATTCCCATGGGGAGAAAACAAAGAGAATAAAATAAGATAAGATATTGATGTATTTGGTGTTAGAATATTTAGAATAACTAAGAGGGAGGGTGAATCAATTATCCAAGGTCCATATGTGCCAATTAAACAATAAACAGTTAATCAACTTTAGATCTTATCAGTCCATAGCTCGGTCTCTACACTTGACTTTTAGTAACATCAACTAGATGTTCACTATCCTAAATATAATAGACTTGTAGAATGTAAATATTAATTATTAAAAAACTAAAAATAACATCCACACAAGTTTGACACTAGGATTCAATGTGGAAACTCAATTTGGGAAAAGCGCCAATAACATGTCACCAATTTTCACTCTTATGAAGTGAGCTCTATTAGGATCCAACCATGTTGAAGGTTTAAAAAACACACTATTAATATGACCTTGTTAAATTATTTAATCACCCTATTAGGAATGGTCCTATTAGAGGACTTTAGAACATTCCCTTAGAATGTCACCTTGTCAAAGGGTTTACATATAACTATTAGGAAAACCTTGATTAAAGGATTTCAAATATTATTTACAATGATAAGAAAGTAACTTTAGGTTTTGATATGTTAAGTACAACTCACTTTGCATATATAGATTTTAGTTTGGCTCTTTAAGTTGATTCATTGGTAGGCCCTCATTGTCATCTCTTTCTTTGACTCACTTGGAAACCCTTCAAGAAATCACTCTCCTTCTCTTCTCAACTCTTCTTGATATACTTCTTAAATTCACTAATCAATAACATCAACAACTTCTCCAACCTTATGCACACTCACTCATACATTAGGTTAGGCCCTTGTACGTACTTAAATAGGTAATTGTGATCTTTTTCTGCTTAAACATCATCGTAGATATTAGGGTTTACGATTACATATGCCACATACAATGAATTTGATCATTATCCTCTTATTTTCTAGAGAAACTTCTCTTGGAATCCATTCCTTAGGTAATTTACCTAATCCTCTCCTATCATTAAATGATCCAACTCATCGATCCTTATCTTCAACACACTTTCCATATTCCTAAAAATTAATTTAGTTGGCTAGAAATTATGATTTCTCATAAATAGTTAAAATTTTGTTCCTCAGCCAACACTAAGTTCTGACACTCGGTCATCACTGGGTTACTCAATCACTACTAAATTTCTTGTTTGGCACATACACTATCACTCGGTTGATACTGATGCTCGGTCAACACTAATTCTTCTCAAATTTTTATGGTGCTAGGTCGACACAAGCATCACTTGGCATATACTTCAAGTTCCTTAATCTTATTCTTTGTTACTTGGTCAAGCCTATGCATTTGATCTATCTTTGATCACATCTTCAAGGCTCTAGCATTACTATCTTCCCTACTCTCAACATGATTAGACAATCATTTTATCTTTTCAAAGTCCAACTAATCAAGTGTCCTCTTCATAACTCAACCGTTCCTCTAGATAATTTTTTTATGAATAACTTCTCAAATCTTCTTCATCAATCAAATATATATGACACTTATATCATATAGAAAATTGTCTCAGCAATAGGTTTTACATCAATGGAAACATAACAATTGTTCCAATTGTATTTTTCAACAATCTCCCTCTTTGGCATTGATGGCAATACATTTAGTTACCATGCAATCCAAAACATGTTTTGTCTTGAGAAACTCCCTCTAAGTAGTCTTTCCCTCTTTCATCTTGCAATAAATTTCACTATCTCTCTCTTTTATCTTCATTAATATCATTAATTTCATTTTGATTCCCATCTCTATAATCATAAGCTCTTTCTATTCAATTATATCTGACAACACTTCAAGTTTGTCTTATGAGCTCCCTCTTAGTAATCGTTCTCACCTTTCTTTCTTTCTTATGGTAATCAAATAATCTCTCCCTCTTTGACAACAATGCCAAAGAAATTTAAGTAATGTATCTTTTTATGTAGATATCTTTGTGTCAGTTATGAGTTATTCATCTATCGTCTTTGTATGACTGGTGCATCATTATGCTCTTCTTCTTGTTGCCCGGTTATAAAATTCTTTAAATTTTATAAGCCTCTGTTAATTTTTAAAACTTGCCTAGTTTTAAACATCAAATTGGCCATTCTATCTTTGAAATTTGCAAGTCTTTAAGCCTCCGTGTCTCTGGCTCGTTCTCAGCTCCGCACAGCACTTGAGATCATCGAAATCTAGCTTCTGAGCCTCAAGATATTAAAGGTTAATGATTGCCTTCAAAAATGTGTATTTGTTAACCTTTAACTTCTTAAAAGGTTAATGTTAACCACTACAAATACGTTTTTCCTAACCTCTCCAATAGGTTAATGATAGCGATTAAAAATGCGTAATTCTTAACCTCTATGAGACGGTTATTAACCTGCTTGAAATTTTCCAATTATATAAACCATATGTGAATTTGGATGTGAATCAAGGTATTCATCGAATTGTATATAAATCATTTGGCATAGTGCATATGCAAACATGGACGATGGTCTATGTTCTGAAGCAAATTAAGCGCAAAATGATAATGTATGAGGAACACGAGTCCCATGATTGCCAAGCATAGAGTCTGTTCAAGAGAATCAATCGGCAAGCTAGTGACATCTTGTCAAGAGATAATCAAAACAAAAATGGAGTTCATTCAGCATTCCCTTACCTCCGAGCCTGATAATTCAGTTATGAATCCACAATCAAAGGTTTTATAAGTTTGCAAAATTGGTATTTCTAGTACCTTGGAGTTAACTGAATACATCTAAAGCTGTATGCAGTATAAGCCATGCTCAAAGTCAAAGAAATGCGAAATGAAGGAGCCGTGAGAGAATATTAAAGAGAACGTGTGGATAGTAGTTTGGGGGGCTATTTATGCTGAGTATAGCAATCGAAATCCTAGAGACAAAATGGAGCAACGTGGGCAAGGATGAATGTAACCTTAAATTTCAAATGTAATCCAAGACTTCGGATCAATATGAAAGAAGAATGAAGCAGCGGCAGCGAGTTCATTTCCCACCAGTTTCATTCCTAACGAGTTCATCGAAAAGGTTGACCCCGCCATATAATTTATGTTGGCCCGGCCCTGTATAATATAGAGGCCCTTTATGTTATAAGGGACCTAGGCACAGGTAGACGCACCGGCTAACTGGATAGCAGGACGCCCTAAAATGTTATGGCCAGCTACACTGATGGTATGCATCAAGTAAGGTGGGTTCTAGACCAATGAGCGGTTCCCCAAAGCCACTCTTCCTTCTCACTCCGTTGATACGAGCTCTTAATACTGCCCGTCAACATTATAAAAGGCGTCACCACAAACGTTCCATTTTGAAATTCGCAAGTTTGTTCTTGCATTCCGGATTGTGAATTGGAACAAGTTTTCTCGTTTTGACAGGTTTTGGCTTTAAATAATGCCTTTGATTAATATGATATTTAACCATTCCTTATCAAAGATTTCCTGTTATCTCCATACATGAGAGATGGAAGATGTCTGCGTCCTCCGTTGACACCACCTCACTATAGATAAAAGATCCATGAACAAGTTGCAAAGGGATACAAGCAGCTCCTGAGATCACCCCTGATTTGTTTGACGTAATGCCAAAGATTAAAAAGGCGGGTGGTGGACACAAACATGACATGTAGAGTGCTAGGGAAGCACGCAAAATTTTTGACAAAATACCCTTTCCTGACCTGCAACTTTGGAACCTCGACTCATTAAGTCACCCAAGCTCGAATCAGCATTCTTATTTTCTCTGTAACTCAGCATATTTGAGAAAAGGATTGGAAATCAAACCATGAAGTACAAGTATCAGAGGCCGGATTATGCTCCTATTTTAAGAAGTATGCTTCCAGATATTGGTGATTCCATTTTGGGAAATTTTTGTCTTCAAGACTTCTGGTCATCCCTTGCGAATGAAGAAAAAACTCCATTAGCTGGAAAAATATTGGAAAGTGGCTTGGCCCAAGCAGGCGGACATCCCATTTCTGTACAATGCCCAGAATTAGTGCTGGAGTGCATGAAGGCTTATCATCCCAGCACTAGAGAAGTTGTTTCGCTGAACAATGAAACAATTGCCCGCCTGGACCCTGCCTCTATTGCTATCATTTTTTGATTGCCTGGACAAGAAATTTCTAAGGAGCTGGAAAATAGCAAAGAACATAAATCCAACTGGCAAAAAGTAGCCGATGAATTAAAGGAAATGGCCAAGTTGGATACGAGCACCCTACTCCTTGAGAAAATTATTGCTGATCCAAGTGACAACCAAATACATATCTGGAGTAAAAGTGTTGGTTGGAAGATGATAAACATCAAAAAAGGGATCACTGAGTTCGAAAAGTTAATAACCTCTTTGGAGTAGCTGAAAGCAAAAAGTACAGATGAATTAATCTCTACTATCACAGGTGGGGTGCCAGTAAGTGATCTTCAGCATGTTGCTTGTCAGTTTCTCCTTGATTCCTTTAGCGTTCAGATTCATTTAGAAATAGAGAACCATGTGTCAGATGCTGAAACTATGATGAAGCTTAGCCTGGTTGCAGTCACGCTGGGAGATTGTAACATTTCAGCCTATCAGCAAGAGTCAGAAGAAATCCAAGATAGATACCTCACAGCCAAACTCAAGATGGAAAACGTGTTCATTTCGAACTATGAATCAATGATACTCGTCCGAGATGCTTACAAGGCTTTCCGAGACAGATCAATTGTGTCCCGATAGATAGGGCTAATAGCTAGAAGAATTAGTGATTCTATATGCAAACATTTTTAGGAATTCTAGCTAAAGTTTTGTTTTTGCAAGTTTCCTTGTATAGGTTAATTTTCCTAAGGTTAATTAACCTTCCAAAATTTTGTATTTTGGAGGTGGTTATTAACCTCAGAGAGGTAGTTATTAACCTCTATGTCTATATAAGGACACCTTTTGGCTTTGTAAAAGGACTTTTTTGGTTGGAAAAATAAGGGAACACTATGCTGAAATTTTGATCTAGGGATAAATTTTGGAAAGTATGTACACTTTTTATCTCTGAATTAAAAAATCTCTATCGTTTTTCTTGGCGCAAGGAAATGAAATGAGATCTACTTTGGGTTTCTTATTTTAAAATCCAAATTGTTATACGTTGTAGTGGAAATTCTCATGGTGCTATGCGAATGTTTATAGATGATAATGAATGTGCTTAATAATACAAGTTGCTTTCAAGCGTAGTTCTTGGGTATCTCTGTTATCAATCTTGTTAATCTCTAAAGGCTGTGAGGGCGTGTGGTGCATTCACCTTCCACAACTTTCTCTTAAATTTTGAAGTTTTAGATTCTTTAATTGAAGAGCCTTTTAAAAATTATATCTTACGAGGGAGCTGCCCCTCCCAACGCAGAGGAAGGCCGGATATCAAGGGCCTATCCAACTGTTGTGAACGATTTGCCACATACACTCCATTGGGAAAATTCTTCTGTGAAAAATCTGTTTACCAACAGATTTTTAGCGACTCTACTGGGGAGACTGAACAGAAAGATTGACAGTCGCCTACGATGAAGTACAAAGGTGCTTCCACATGACAACATTTTTCCTGTTCTCCAACCGAACCTTGGCTTTCAAGACACCCAGGAAGATATCATCTCAAACTTGAACACTCTTGCCTGGAGGTGTAGACGAAGTGTACAAGAATATCATCAAGTTAATCGAGTTCTTGAAGAAGAAGAAGAGTTCGGAGAAATCTTGCGAAGAGCCCCTATTGGTCAGGACGTTATAGTTATTGAAAGAATAGTGGTCATTCCAAGAAGAAACAGACAGAATCTTGGTCATATTCAAGGGCAAATAAATAATAACAACTAAGTTGGCTGATAAACCATACACTCAGGTTGATAGAAAAAAGGGTTTGGTAGACGAAGACTTTGAAGCCCTTCAAAAGTTAGATTTTAAGCCAATTACTCCTAAGAAGAAGAAAAAGGTCAAGTATGTTAGTAGGTCTTCTTCTCCAACTAAGGCTACTGTTTCCCCTATGGCCTTTCAAGCTTTTCTTTTGCCAGGTACTATTGTACCTTCAGGTATAAATTTACAGCCCTTGAATATCATTCTTCCAACCATGGCACATCAAGCACCGTAGCCACCAGTCCCATGGGGAGCTGTTATTGGCCCTCTAAATTTTGGGAACCAACTACATGACATGCCCGTTGGTTCTCGAAAAATTCTTCCCAAGTTTTCTGGTGACGGAAAAGTCACTACTGATCAGCATATAAGTGCATTATTTATAGCAAGCGGTGTTCTTGCAATCCAATATGAAGATGTTTATGTTCGTCTTTTTGTTGAGACACTTACCGAAGCCGCAGCTGAATGGTTTGGACAGCTACCAGCTGGATCAATTACCTCTTGGGTAACTTTGATTCAGGCTTTTGAGAGGAGATTTAAGACTTCTGAAGATGAACATTTGCTCCTTTCCCAGTTGACTTCAATGAAGAAGGAAATTCATGAACCCATGCGAGAATTCATTTCTCGTTTTAATCAGACGGTGAATCGAATTCCTGTTAACAAAAGACCCACTGAAGAAAATCAAATGACTTTCTTCATCAGTGCTCAACCTTCTGATGTAAGTTTTCAAATACGAAGGACAAGACCCATTAATCTAGCAGTTGCGCAAACCTTGGCTATTGAGGTGGAAGATGACTTGCTTAGTTTAGGAAAATGGAATCGTGATCTACAAAAGGGAAAAGGTCGACAAGCCCCTGTCACTACCACTAATCCTTTATATCAAAAATTGGCTAATGATCTGTTACAACTCAAAAAGCAGTTGCCCTCTAATCCTCCACCTTTGTATCAAGATATTCCAAGGAGGAATTATCTGCCATATCAACAAAATAGACAAACTAAGTGGCTACCCCAATCGACACCAAGATTAGCCATCGAACATCCCTCATCATCTAGTAAACAAGCTGCTATGTGTGATTTTCACCTAACAACAGATAATGATGGTGCAAATTGTCCTGAGATGGCTAGATTCATGCAAATGCATTTGACTGCGGAGAAGATAGAAGAATATGTGGCTCCTGAAGATGTGACAGAACCCACTGTTGGAACCTCTTCCATAAATTTCTTGGAGTATGAATTTGATGATGACCAAACTGAAGATATCAAAAATCATTCTTGCAATGCCACTACACCAAGTTGGAGATAGAGATTGGAAGAAAAATGGAGTAAACAAGCGAAAGAAAAAGCCTCTGATGAGACTGCTAAGAGGATTCTGTCTCGTAAGCATACTCCAGAAGAGCTTTCTCAAGTGAAGGAGACAGATAAGGGTAAAACACCTCCCACCATGGAAGACTCTTTTGATTTTATTGATCATTGCAAGAAGACCAAAGTACAAATTTCTCAATTGGATTACCTAAAAGCCAACCCTCATCAATTAGAAAGGTTGATCCAATGTGTTGGCAAAGAGAAACGTTCACCTGAAATCACTATCAACCACGAATCAGGAGTTTCTCTAGAAGTGGAAGATAATTTGGAAGGGCCCATGACTGAGAAAGAATATTTTGTTGTGGCGTCTTTGTCAGAAAAACCTGAGCCTTTCTATGTTTCTCTTTATATAGCTGGATGCAAGTTAAGTAATTGTATCATTGATTCTGGTGCATCTGATAATGTCATGCCTTCAAAGGTAGCACATGCCTTGGGTCTCTCTCTGAATAAACCTTCTGAAAAAGTGTATTCTATGGAGGCAAAACAAGTCCCGCTAGTTGGCCAGTTGAAAGATGCTCAAGTAGCACTTGCAGCACATCTTGAGAAGAAGTTAAAACTGAACATCCTGGTTGTTGATATTCCTGCCAGTTATGGGATGCTTTTGAGCAAAAGTTTTTGCAAAGATCTTGGTGGTGAAATCAAAATGGACATGTCTCATGCCCTTATCCCTATTGGAAATAAGAAGGTTAAGCTTGATCTTGAACCCAAAGCTAAATATATAGTGTTGAAATCAGATGATCTCAGAGCTGAAATATTATACGTTGATACTGGGCATGGAACATACATGATGACGTCCAATGAAGGAGATGTAACTGAACCTCTCATGCCTAATATAAGCAATGAATTATGGTTAATGGAGTTTGACGGAAGCTCTTCTTCTTCCGGTTCAGGTGCTGGGATAGTGTTGATATCACCACAAGGAGAGAAATTTCCAAAAGCTTACAAGTTGGCTTTTGAGACCACCAATAATACCACGGAATATGAAGCTCTCCTACTTGGTCTCGAGTATGCAAGAGGAAAAGGGATCAAACAACTCAAGGTATCAGGAGATGCAGAATTAGTTGTCAACCAGGTACGTAGGCAATATAAAGAAAAGAATCCAAAATTGAAGGCATATAGGAATAGAGTGTGGGATGAGATCGAGCATTTTGATGCTTTTTCTTTATTTGCTATTCCTTGTGAACAAAACTCTAAGGCAGATTGTCTTGCAGTCTCTGCATCTCTACTTATCCCTCATCCTGAGTTCAACAGAGATGTTTATATAGTAGAGATGATTCATAGACCCAGTGTGCCTGATAATGATCGACACTGGCAAGTTTTTGATGATGATGGGAAAATAATTGCATTTCTCGAGGGGAGGCCTCCATTTTCAGGCCTAAAATTTGAAGGATCGTGCAATCATAATGGAAAACAAGAAGATGATCCTGAGGTTATTCAATTGGAAGGTAATGTTATCCCGAGAGGATTAGTCACCCTAGAGAGTCTTTTTAATAAAGAAGATAAAAGGAAAGAGAAAGTTGAGGACACTAAACCTTCTAATTGTTCGGGTTATGAGAAAGTAAATATTGGTTCTCAGGGAAATCCAAAGATGGTCCTAATAGGGAAAAACTTGAATTTAGAAGAAAAAGAAGCATTCATGAAATTATTGAGAGCCTACCAAGATGTTTTTGCCTGGGGTTACGAAGATCTAAAGGAATTCATGGATGGGAAATTTAAACATCAGATTCCCTTGAAACCTAGTTCAACTCCCTTTCGGCAAAAGCAAAGACAATTCAATCCTAAGGTGGCTGACACTATTTTTAATGAGGTTGATAAGATGCTTAAAGCAAAGATTATCTATCCCATTCACCACTCAACATGGGTAGTATTGTTCCTGTTAGGAAAAAGAATGGTGAGATAAGAATATGTGTTGACTTCCGCAATTTGAATCAGGTGTCACTCAAGGATAATTATGGACTCCCTGTCATGGATCATATTTTGTAGTTGGTATCTGGCTCTGAACTCATGTCAATGTTAGATGGCTTCTCCAGTTATAACCAGATCAGTGTTGCACCTGAAGATCAACATAAAACTGCTTTTACCACTCCATGGGGTACGTTTGCCTACAATCGTATGCCTTTTGGTTTGATAAATGCTGGGGCCACCTTCCAAAGGGCCATGGATCATTCATTCGAGGATTTCAAGAATAAGATCATTGTTATGTATCTTGATGATCTTACAGTGTTTTCAAAATAGAGAAGAGATCATGTGCATCATCTAGAAGCAATATTACATCGATGTCGAACTCAAGGCATCTCACTGAATCCTAAGAAGTCTATATTTGGGGTGACAGAAGGCAAACTACTGGGGCATATCGTCTCCAAAGAGGGTATTCGAATAGATCCTGAGCAGGTGAAAGCTATCCAACAGTTGTCACTTCCCATGAGTAAACCAGGAATTAGATCTTTCTTTGGGCAGATAAACTTTATAAGGAGGTTCATACCAGACTTCTCTAAGATAACAAAGTCAATTATGGATATGATGAAAGGGAATACTAATTTTAAGTGGAACAAAGAAGGTAAGGCTTCTTTTGAACAAATCAAGACTGAAATTGCTCATGCGCCTACCCTTTCTTATCCAGATTTTTCTAAGGATTTTCATTTGTATTGTTATGCCTCCGAAAACACTTTATCTGCTATACTTACCCAACCTGACAAAGACAATACCGAGGCCCCAATAGCATTCATGAGTATCCCTCTTAAGAAACATGAATTGAAATACTCCTTGATCGAGAAAAATGCTTATGCTCTAGTTAGAGTAGTGAAATAGTTCAGGTTTTACATCCTAAGCTCTCACTCCAAGGTGTTTGTCCCTGACTCGGCAGTGAAGACTATTCTGACACAACAAGAAATTGGCGTGAACAAAAGGGCCTCCTGGATAGCTAAAGTACAAGAATATGATCTCGATATAAAACCTACAAAGCTTGTCAGGGGAAAAGGTTTGTGTAAGGCAATTGCGGAAGGATCTTCTAAAGAAGGGATGAAGGAAGAAATGCCTTTAGTTTTATTCATTAGTAATGTTGATGACTGGTTTTCAAATATTGCCTATTTTCTGACATATGGGGAATGTCCAGCTCATTTATCACCTAAAGAGAAGAGGACCTTAAAATTGAAATCTGCAAAATACATTCTTTGGAATGATGCCTTCTACAAGAAAGGGATAGATGGTACTTTTCTGAGATGTGTTGATTCTGAACAAAGAAAGGAGTTGCTCCAGTTATTTCACAACGAAGCAGTGGGGGTCATTACTCGGCATCAGTAACAGCTTACAAAATTTTGAGAAATTGTTTTTACTCGCCCGGGATATTCAAAGATGCAGAAGAATGGGTGAAGAAGTGCGACTCTTGTCAGTACTTCAAAGGAAAAGTCCAATTGGCTGCACTACCCTTGAAACCAGTGGTGATCGAAGAACCCTTTCAACAATGGGATTTGGATTTCATAGGTCCTATTCATCCTTCATCCTCTGCTGGACACACTCATATTTTGATGGCAACTGACTATTTTACCAAGTGGGTGGAAGCGACTCCAGTAAAACAAACAACTTCAGAAGTGGTGTGCAATTTTATCAAACAAAACATTCTGGTTAGGTTTGGTGTGCCGAATAAAATTGTTACTGACAATGCTACCAACTTCTCTTCTCAAGAGATATCATCATTTTGCTATCAATACGGGATTATTCTCTCTCATTCCTCTGATTATTTTGCACAAGGAAATGGTCAGGCAGAATCAAGCAATAAAAATATCATGACCATTGTGCAAAAACTGATAGATGTTAATCAAAGATCCTGGCACAAGCACCTGTACGATGCATTGTGGGTAGATCGTACCACTAAAAAGAGAGCAACAGGATTTTCTCCTTTCGAGATCTTGTATGGAATTGATCCAGCTCTTCCTCTTCCTTTAGAGCTATCCACCTTGAAATTACAGAGTGCCATTGAGAATCTTGAATTCAAAGATGCTCTTGAGAAACGAATGTTGTATTTGACAAAGTTGGAAGAAGAAAGAGAGATGGTTGTTGATAGAATTCAGGAACATCAATCCCGTGTCAAGAGGTTATTTGATAGAAAGGCTAAGAAGAGGATGTTTCAAGAAGGCAATCTTGTCTTGCTTTGGGATAAGCACAGAGAGCCAAAAGGATTACATGGAAAATTTGACTCCTTATGGCAAGGCCCATTCCAGATCAAAGAGGTATGCGGAAAGAAATCTTTTATTTTGTCATACCTGAGCGGTACCCCGTTGCCCTTACCTTATAATGGGAAACACCTAAAACATTATCATCAGTAGAAGGTGTCCGTACACCTTTTTGTATATAGGTCGTCCCATTTTTGGTGTGCTCTTGTTAGTTGGTGTTGTTTTAGCCTTTCTTTCTGTTGTCCTATTTTTGGTTTTTGTGTTCCCTCTTTTGTAATTTGGTCCCTCAAATGACTCTATTTCACAAGCCCAATGGATAAGGCACTACTTCATTATTCTGGATTCGAGCTTCGTCCTTGTCAGTCCTTATCCCCAGTTAGAGCCAACTGTTGCCCGGTTATAAAATTCTTTAAATTTTATAAGCCTCTGTTAATTTTTAAAACTTACCTAGTTTTAAACATAAAATTGGCCATTCTATCTTTGAAATTTGTGAGTCTTTAAGCCTCCGTGTCTCCGGCTCGTTCTCAGCTCTGCACAGCACTTGAGATCATCGAAATCCAGATTCTGAGCCTCAAGATATTAAAGGTTAATGATTGCCTTCAAAAACGCGTATTTCTTAACTTTTAACTTCTTAAAAGGTTAATGTTAACCACTAAAAATAGGTTTTTCCTAACCTCTCCAACAGGTTAATGATAGCGATTAAAAATGCATAATTCTTAACCTCTATGAGATGGTTATTAACCTGCTTGAAAATTTCCAATTATATAAACCATATGTGAATTTGAATGTGAATCAAGGTATTCATCGAATTGTATATAAATCATTTGGCATAGTGCATATGCAAACATGGACGATGGTCTATGTTCTGAAGCAAATTAAGCGCAGAATGATAATGTATGAGGAACACAAGTCCCATGATCATCCAGATCAATTCTCATACCATTGCCAAGCATAGAGTCTATTCGAGAGAATCAATCGGCAAGCTAGTGACATCTTGTCAAGAGATAATCAAAACAAAAATGGAGTTCATTCAGCATTCCCTTACCTCCGAGCCTGATAATTCAGTTATGAATCCGCAGTCAAAGGTTTTATAAGTTTGCAAAATTGGTATTTCTAGTACCTTGGAGTTAACTGAATACATCTAAAGCCGTATGCAGTAGAAGCCATGCTCAATATCAAAGAAACGTGAAATGAAGGAGCCGTGAGAGAATATTAAAGAGAACGTGTGGATAGTAGTTTGGGGCACTATTTATGCCGAGTATAGCAACCGAAATCCTAAAGATGAAATGGAGCAACGTGGGCAAGGACGAATGTAACCTCAGATTTCAAATGTAATCCAAGACTTCGAATCAATATGAAAGCAGAATGAAGCAATGGCAGCAAGTTTGTTTCCCACCAGTTTCGTTCCTAACGAGTTCACCGAAAAGGTTGACCCCGCCATATAATTTATGTTGGCCCGGCCCTATATAATATAGAGGCCCTTTACGTTATAAGGGACCTAGGCATAGGTAGACGCACCGGCTAACTGGATAGAGGGACGCCCTAAAATGTTATGGCCGGCTACACTGATGGTATGCATCAAGTAAGGTGGGTTCCAGACCAATGAGCGGTTCCCCAAAGCCGCTCTTCCTTCTCACTCCATTGATACGAGCTCTTAATACTGCCCGTCAACCTTATAAAAGGCATCACCACAAATGTTCCATTCTGAAATTCGCAGGTTTGTTCCTGCATTCCGGATTGTGAATTGGAACAAGTTTGCTCGTTTTGACAGGTTTTGGCTTTAAATAATGCCTTTGATTAATATGATATTTAACCATTCCTTATAAAAAATTTCCTGTTATCTCCATACATGAGAGATGGAAGATGTCTGCGTCCTCCGTTGACACCACCTCACTATAGATAAAAGATCCATGAACAAGTTGCAAAGGGATACAAGCAGCTCTTGAGATCACCCCTGATTTGTTTGACGTAATGCCAAAGATTAAAAAGGCGGGTGGTGGACACAAACATGACATGTAGAGTGCTAGGGAAGCACGCGAAATTTTTGACAAAATACCCTTTCCTGACCTGCAACTTTGGAACCTCGACTCATTAAGTCACCCAAGCTCGAATCAGAATTCTTATTTTCTCTGTAACTCAGCATATTTGAGAAAAGGATTGGAAATCAAACCATGAATTACAAGTATCAGAGGCCGGATTATGCTCCTGTTTTAAGAAGTACGCTTCCAGATATTGGTGATACCATTTTGGGAAATGTTTGTCTTCAAGACTTCTGGTCATCCCTTGCGAATGAAGAAAAGACTCCATTAGCTGGAAAAATATTGGAAAGTGGCTTGGCCCAAGCAGGCGGACATCCCATTTCCGTACAATGCCCAGAATTAGTGCTGGAGTGCATGAAGGCTTATCATCCCAACACTAGAGAAGTTGTTTCACTGAACAATGAAACAATTGCCCGCCTGGACCCTGCCTCTATTGCTATCATTTTTCGATTGCCCGCTAGGATGCAATATGCCAGCATTAATCTAAGAACTGCCAAGGAATATTTTACTGCCAATCAAACTCAATGTTTAAATACTGTGGAAAGATCGTGGTTCTTCCAACCGAGAAGAGACAAATCTTAATTAGGCAAATCTATTCACAGATCATCACTGAAAGAAGATGTGGCAAACATGGTAACTTTGTTGAGCAGGATCGTTGGTCTTCGGGATTCACACAAGTTTGAAGGTTGGATGTTTCTATTCATTAATATAGTCTGCGAAGGAAAACAATACATTGATTGGGCTGAAATTATCAGTGACTCACTGCATAGACAGCTCATGGAACTTCGGGAAAATGACTACTTTTATATGACTTCATACCTTTTCTACGCCATTGCAAGTACCAAAAGTTGGCCAGGACTTAACCGGCAGGGCGTTTATGATGACACAACCATCATTTATAATTATCTTCCTCAAATTCAGTATGATAATAGCTTACACCATTTCAGAAGAGTGAATGACGCATTCACCATGGTAACTGTAAGGGAAATTCAGGGGAACATTGGGCTCAGGATTTCACCAGAAGCAGCGATGAAAGTGCAAAAATATGGAAGTGTTTTTATACAATTTCCAAAGTTTACTTATATCTGGCTGGCTGCCTATGATGGATGTCCGTTGATGTTACCTAGATTTGTTGATGATAAACTAGTCTTAATTGAAATGTGCAGGAAAATTAATCAAATCAACAAACTTTGCAGGAACAGGAGGACAGATGAAATAACTTTCCCTATCAGCATCGGATATTATAGTTGTGACACTGCATCAGATGCCAGGAACATTGAAAGATCTATCACCACGATAAACTTGCATCCTTACATGATGTGTTTCCCTTATGATAGTAAGAACTATGCTGTGAATGAATTGAAGTTAAATCCTAGTCTCGGTCACTTCCCGGCTCTAGAAGACTTTTGGGAGGATTGTGAAAATGACTTTGAAGTCAGGAAGAGGGATTGGATGCGGCTTACAGTACGGCAGGTAATAGACTTCAAGTTAGACATTGATGTAACAGGCATAGATGATGATGAGGTTTCTTTGGTTGATCCTTATTATTACGAGAAAATTGAATTACTAGAGCTCCCTCCTATTGATTGGTCAATTCCCGAATTGAAAAGCTTGAAAGAGAGGTCTTCCTATGTTCTTAAAACAACAAGAGACTGGATCAATAAAGTCAGAATCGAAAAGGCAACTGGTGAATCTCAAAATAAAGAGGGGAGAAATAATACAGGGGAATCGTCTCAAATGGCGATAGAGGCCACTTCTAGTGAGAAGATATGACAACTAGATATAGATGCTCAAGATCAAGATGAAGATTTGAATCAGCCAGATAAGTTTACAGTACAAAGGAAAAGGACAAGAATGAAAGGTAGAAGGAATGAAAAAGACCAAAGAAGCCCTCAAATTGTTCAATCACATGTTCCGGTTACATCCCCTCATGATGTAGCGATTCCTCACTTGAGTCTTCCTCCTCCTGATGTGCCCATAATAGACATTACACAGTTAGATGACCCGTTATCTAATTCGAAAGACTTAATAATGGTTGCTGAAAATGTAACAGGTGCCGAACAAGTTTCAAAGGTTACACATTCATGGTTCCAAGATAGTCTTCAGAAGAGGAAGAAATTTGTTCAGTTGGTTCCGCCTCCATTTGATATGGTCTCTAGCATTCTTCAGAAGCCTCCTAAGGCAAAAAAGACCAAAGTGATGTCCAGGTTAGCTATTGATAAAACTTCAGGCAATTTGTGTGTGGAATTAGCCAAGCCTATAGTTGAAAAGAATGTTGATGAAGCATCTGAATCAGATTTCATTCTAGAAAATGTTGACATTGGTCCTTCTAATGCGGAAAGAGAGTTTCAAAGTTTTGAATTGATTGTCGCTCAGATGTTGCAAAGGGTGAAGAAAGAGAGAAGAGCCAAAGAGCAACTCAAAGAACAACTTCAAATGATGGTAGCTTATGTTAATTCAATCAGCAACCCTTCTAATACCCAAGTCATGGCCACCCCGCTAGTTCTAACAGGTCTTGGTGGTATTTTAGATCATACTATTGTTCAAAGAATCGACCAACAAAAGTCATATAGTTTGATGATCGAGGCTTGGATAAACAGGATGATAGAAGATGCTTCAAAACTTATAACTGGAGTAAAAGAGATATGTGGGAAAGCCATCACACAGATACAGGAAATTTCTAAGGAGCTGGAAAATAGCAAAGAACATAAATCCAACTGGCAAAAAGTAGCCGATGAATTAAAGGAAATGGCCAAGTTGGATACGAGCACCCTACTCCTTGAGAAAATTATTGCTGATCCAAGTGACAACCAAATACGTATCTGGAGTAAAAGTGTTGGTTGGAAGATGATAAACATCAACAAAGGGATCACTGAGTTTGAAAAGTTAATAACCTCTTTGGAGCAGCTAAAAGCAAAAAGTACAAATGAATTAATCTCTACTATCACAGGTGGGGTTCCAGTAAGTGATCTTCAACATGTTGATTGTCAGTTTCTCCTTGATTCCTTCAGCGTTCAGATTCATTCAGAAATAGAGAACCGTGTGTCAGATGCTGAAACTATGATGAAGCTTAGCCTGGTTGCAATCACGCTGGGAGATTGTAACATTTCAGCCTATCGGCAGGAGTCAGAAGAAATCCAAGATAGATACCTCACAGCCAAACTCAAGATGGAAAACGTGTTCATTCCGAACTATGAATCAATGATACTTGTCCGAGATGCTTACAGGGCTTTTCAAGACAGATCAATTGTGTCCAAATAGATAGGGCTAATAGCTAGAAGAATTAGTGATTGTATATGCAAACATTTTTAGGAATTCTAGCTAAAGTTTTGTTTTTGCAAGTTTCCTTGTATAGGTTAATTTTCCTAAGGTTAATTAACCTTCCAAAATTTCATATTTTGGAGGTGGTTATTAACCTCAGAGAGGTAGTTATTAACGTCTATGTCTATATAAGGACACCTTTTGGCTTTGTAAAAGGACTTTTTTGGTTGGAAAAATAAGGGAACACTATGCTGAAATTTTGATCTAGGGATAAATTTTGGAAAGTATGTACACTTTTTATCTCTAAATTGAAAAATCTTTATCATTTTTCTTGGCACAAGGAAATGAAATGAGATCTACTTTGGGTTTCTTATTTTAAAATCCAAATTGTTATATGTTGTAGTGGACATTCTCATGGTGCTATGTGAATGTTTACAGATGATAATGAATGTGCTTAATAATACAGGTTGCTTTCAAGCGTAGTTCTTGGGTATCTCTGTTATCGATTTTGTTAATCTTCGAAGGCTATGAGGGCATGTGGTGCATTCACCTTCCACAAATTTCTCTTAAATTTTGAAGTTTTAGATTCTTTAATTGAAAAACCTTTTAAAAATTATATCTTACGAGGGAGCTGCCCCTCCCAACGCAGAGGAAGGCTGGATATCAAGGGCCTATCCAACTGTTGTGAACAATTTGCCACATACACTCCATTGGGAAAATTCTTCTATGACAAATCTGTTTACCAACACTTCTTCACTACTACCTTAGGAAACTCCTAAAGTAGAACTATTTGCATCAATTTGTAAGATTGTTTGATCAACACATTTGATGCAAAGCACCACCTTTGTTTTAAGATTCTTTATCTAGGGGAATCACTCCTAGTTTACATCTAAGATATTCATGAGCATCTTTAGGTAAAGATTTAGTGAATATGTCAATTATTTTCTCTTTAGTGTTCACATACTCCAATATGTTAATAGCACTAGTGTTATTACAATAGATAACCACTAGATCTATAATCTCTTCTTTCTTACCTTTCAACAATTTCTTGATCTGTATGATATTTGAAAAATTTATTGTTGCTTCCACATACTCATCTTTAGTCATTGATTGAGAAATGCAATTCTATTTCTTGTTTGTCCATTAAATTAGTATTTTTTCTAGAAAGAATGGACCTCCTATTGTGCTCTTTATCTCATCAACATTTCTTGTCCTATCATAATTAGTGAATACTCTCAGTTCAAACTTTTCATTCTTCTTGTAATACAATCCATAATCTTCTATTCCTTTCAGATATATTGGTGTCCTTTTTATTTCTATCATGTGATTTTCCTTAAGACTTGCAAAAACAAAAATCTTGCAACTATCCCAATTACTAATGCAATATTAGGTCTTTTATGAACAACATATTACAATTTACCAATCATTGACCTATATAATGTCTAGCACATACGCAGAATCATCATTCTTAGATAATTTGTGTCTTGTATCAATATGTGTACTAACTAGTCTTGAATCTTTCATTCTAATTTTTTTTAGTGTCTCCTTAATATATTTGGACTGAGTAATGAAGATACCTTGCTTCATTTGATATACTTGTAAGCCAACAAATAATTTGATCTAACCAAACATTGACATTTCAAATTCCTTCCTCATTTCTTTGACAAATGATTTGCATAGTGCTTCCTTGCCTCCAAACATGATATCATCAACAAAAATTTCAGATAGCAACCTCATTGTTCTTGTCATTCTTTAAGTATAGATTGTTGTTACTATTTTTTCTTGCAAATCCAATCTTCACCAAATAGTTATGCAGTCTTTCATACCATGCTCTAGGGGCTTGTTTCAAAACATATAAAGCCTTGTGCATCTTACACACCATATTTTACTTTCTAGGATCCAAAAATCCTTTATGTTAATCTATGTATACTTCTTCAAGTATTCCATTTAGAAATATAGATTTGATATCTATCTTATATAACTTAAATCCTTTATAAGGAGAATATGAAAATAGTGTTCTAACTCCTTGTCTTGCTATAAGAGAAAATTTCTCCTCATAATCATCTTCTTTTGCATACCATTTGTATACCAATCTAGCCTTGTTCCTTGTGAACTCACCATTTCCATCTAGCTTGTTCTTGAATACCCACTTTGCTCCAATAAAAAATTTGTCTTTAGGTCTAGGTACTAGTGTCCATGTTTTGTTCTTTTCAATCTTCTTAATTTCTTCATTCATTGCTTGTATCAAATCTTCACTCTAAAAAGAATCTTTCACATATTTAGGCTCAAACTCACAAAGTATGCATGCATCACTTCTAATTATTTTTCTTGTCATAATACTAGATTCTTTATCTCCAATGATTTTCTCAAGTGCATGATGTCTTATTACATATTTTGCTAGTATAGGCTCTTTTCTTCTTTGACCTGCAATAGGTTCATCTTGAAAAATGATTGCAAGATCATTATCTCTTTCTTGTTCAAGTTCAAGTTTATGCTCTACATACTCAACATTATCTTCCTCTGTTAGTGACTCAACATCACTTCCCTTTTGCTTGGCCCCTGTAGTCTATTGCTCGACAATTGCATGTTGCAACTTAGTATTTCCAGTATGTTGTAGATCTGTAGCTTTGTTCTTTTGTTCAAGTGAGGTGTTAGGAGCATTGTCATTCACATATATGAATGAATCGTAGTCATCAAGTTCTGTCTTGAATTCAACTTCATTCCTTTCTGTATACTCATCAACTTTCACATTTACACTTTCCACAACTTTGTTAGTGTTAGAGTTCAAACACTTGTAAGCTTTTCTCTTAGTGGAATAACCTAGTAATATGCCTTCGTCATTTTAGCATCAATTTTTCCATTTCTATTATATTTATGTATGTAACATTTTCTTCCAAAAACTTTGAAATAATTTACATTAGGACCATATCCATACCAAAATTCAAAAGGTGTAACATTTGTACCTTTCTTGACTTGTAATTTGTTTGGGTATAAACAGTTGTACTTATAGCTTCTCTCCAATATTGTTGGGACACATTTTTTCTCCATCAATGATCTAGGACAACCCATGATTGGTCTATTTCTTCTTGAATCATCAATTCCATTTTGAGGAGGGTTCCTAGGTGCTGACATCTATCTTTTGATTCCTTGTGATTGCAAAATATGTTAAATTTATTGGAAATAAATTCACCACCTCTATTAGATCTCAAGCATTTCAAACTCTTCCATGTCTCCTTCTCAACTTTGGCTAACACTACTTAAATAATTGAAAAGTATCATATTATTCTTTAAGAAACATCATAGTCATCATTCTAGAGTAATCATAAACAAATAGAATAAAATATTTGTCACCAAAATAGCTTTGAACACCAATAGGTCCACATAAGTCAATATGAACCAATTTCAATAATCATTGGATTATTATATCTTTCTCTTGAAACTAGACTTTGTCATTTTTCCCAATTGATATTTTTTAGACATAGTATTATCAAGTTTCTTCAGTTTTGGCAAACCTCTTTTTTTATTTTGATAATGCTAACCAAATTTTTAAAATTTACATGACATAACCTTTTGTGTCGTAACCAAATATCTTCATGTTGTGCAAACAAACATGTCCCATCAAATACATTTAGATAGAACAAATTATCTCTTATTTGATCACCACTCCCAATTAGTCTACCATCAGCATCAAATATTTTGGCCTTCCTGTGATGGAATTCAACTCTATATCCTAATTTGTTTAACTATGAAAACACTTAACAGATTATAGTTAAGTCCTTCAACCCAATAAACATTGTCACATTTGATCTTATTAATTAGTTGTTTTGATCTTTTACCTTTCACAAGATATGGAACATTATTACCAAATTTAACACAACTAGCCTTGTATGGTCCAATGTTCTTAAATTTACTTCTATCACTAGTCATGTGATTAGAACAACCACTATTAATTATCCATCTATCACTTTTATTTGCATAAGAGATTAATGAAATTTTCTCCTCTTCATTAGAATCTTCTTTCATAGAAACATAGACTACTTCTTCATCGTTACTTTTAGATTCAGTTTTATTTTCTTCTTCAGCAATATAATAGTATTTCTTACCTTTATCTTTGTAATCCTTGTTCTTATTTTTGTCTCGATCGTCTCTTCTTCCTTTGTACTTGCTTTCCTTTCTCTTAGCCTTTTGTTCTCTATCAAGACATCTTGCAACAATATGACCAACTTTGTTGCATGAAAAACATATTATAGAAAGTTTATCTTTGTATTACCCCTTGCCTTTTCCAAGTCTCCTAGCAATCATTTGTGATGTAGAGCCTAATTAGAATCAGAGATTTAATTGGTTTGGTTTCCCTCCAGATTATTTCTACAAGGGTTTGGGGGCAACACTGCCAAGACGGGGTCAAAGGGCAGCATCCCTACGAGGTCCTGGGATAATGCCTATTGTAGTATAGGGTGGGGTCGATGGAAATGCCCCCTGGGGGTTTTCGAGGGTAGTGCCCCCGAAGTCAAAAATGCCCTTATATTGTAAAAGGTGTTGACTGCTATTTTTCCTATTAGATGACTTATTCTAGCCCTAATTTGTAAGCAACAAAAGCTTATATAAAAAGGCTTAGGGTTAGGGATTTCACAATGTAATGGTGATATTCTAGCTTCTTGCAATGGTATTGAGCTATAAGGGATTGTGGATTGTAATCACTGGATAATAATAATATTGGACTTGTTGTTGGTGGACATAGCCCAAGAATTGGGTGAACTAGGTTAAATCTCGGTGTCTTGTATTCTCTTATGTGTGATCTATTATTTTTTGATATTAATTAATTCGCATGTAACTGTTATTTCTATCTAAGGTTAATCCTAACTAGTGGTATCAAAACCAGATGGTCGTCATTTTTTTTAGCCAGAACATCATCATATTTTTTAGTGATCTTTTGCATGAAGGTCTCATAGTTGAGTGGGAATGATGATATAGGAGGGTAAGCTGAGGGTTGACAAGTTTAATGGGCAGAACTTTCAGTTATGGAAAATGCAAATGGAGGCCCATCTTTATTAGAAGGATTTATGGAAGTCATTAGAAGGAAAAACGAAGAATCAAGGATCTATGACAAATGATGACTAGGATCTTTTAGACAAAAAGGCACTTGGAAGCATTTGATTATGCTTGGCACCATCGATGGTATTTAATTTTACAAAAGCGAAGATGATAGAAGATTTGAGGCAAAACCTAGCAAAACTATACGAAAAGCCCTCTGGTTCAAACAAGGTATATCTCATGAAGCATTTATTTAATATAAAAATGATAGAATGTAATGTCCCCTTGTCTAACTCTTAAGATTTAGAGGAATATTTACTTTAACTTTAAGAAATTTCTTCCTGTAGAGTTCTAACATTAGTATATTGATCATGTATATAGATACTCAATTATCTCTAAATCTCCTTTATTGATTTCCACAATGTATTCTAGCAATGTTCCTTGTTGATTCTCAATGTAAATAGAAAAAATGATATGTGGATTTATCTGAGCAATTTATATGACTAAGTTTTTGTGTCTAATATAATAGCTTAGTGTCTACAACATTGAAGTTGCCTATGATCTTTCTTTGTATTGATATAACTAGTTAATGCCAGATTATAAATATTGAGCAATAGATCAATAGAGATATTAAAAGAATAGATATGTTCTCTTCATGTTCTATTGATGCCTCGATGAATGAACCCCAAATTGGATTGATTTTCTCTCTCACAATTCTTTACAAATTCTGATTAAATATATATTAGATCTATAATATCTAAATATTTATTTTTATTTTTGGTCTTCTCTGATCCAAGTTGTTGCTTCCATTTTTGAGAATAAAAGAGTCTTATTTATATCTTCACCCATATAATGTTGTGAATTTTCAAAATGAAAACTCACTACTCTTAAAAATTAATTATACTTTTACACAATTATAATTGTACCACTTCATAAAATTTGTATTAAATTATAAACTACTACATTCCATCAATGAATCTTTTAATCTCTCTGTTTAACCTTTTAAAAATAATTTGTTTGGCTTTCATGGCTGACTTCACAAGTTTAAGCACAATATCATTGGTATCATCAAAACTCTACTTTTCAAACACTATAAATTAGTGTGCTTTAATTGGTACTTCTATAGCTTACAAATGAACTGATGATGTTAAATTAATGTCCTTCAACATCACACTACACATGGATTCTATTTATTATTATATGTAGTATAATCTCCAATGATGCCTCTTTCGTATCTATCAATGTCTTATTTATACCGCTCCATTTTTACTTGATCACTTCCTCTATTGGCCAAGAATTTGATGTTTGATGTTTATTTTATCAGGTCTTTAATATATTTATAGTCTTTAAATACAAACAATGATTCCTTGTCTTTTATATTTCGTCAACTTGGCTTATTTGTTTACTGACTACAATTCTTTATAACATATGTTTGAATTTTATAACAGGGCAAATGTTTAGCTGGCTTGATGTACATGTAGAACTCCTTTGTTACTTGCCACCATTTAATATTCAACCATTGCTCTAAATGTTTAACCTGATTATGTGTGATCCTTTATCAATGTTTGAATACAACACGACATATATAGTTGACTAATATCTCTGTTGTGTAAATTGTTGTTGTTTCTAATCACTAAATATAATACGTTTGTATGGCCCTTTCTATATTCTGATCGATCCTTATACTGATTGCATCTATATTCAATTATATATTTTATTTATTGATAATACTATTTAATTATAATATATCATTCTACTATAATAGTAATTCAAAGACAATTATATAATAGACATGATATAAGATAACTTAGTTTAATATTATCAATCTATTTATTAAATAAGAATTTGGATACTCTATTCTTATCAGATATTATTAGTATTTATCAATATAATTATTATTTTAATTATAATTATAATTTATTTGTTCATTTATTTATTCCTTATGTTAACTCTATTATTAAAATTGATCTTGGAAATGGAGACATTACATAGAAGGTGAATTTTTTGTAGATCATTTAAATGAGTTTAAAATTATTACTAGTCAATTATCTTCTATGGGTATCAATTTTGATGAATAAATTAGGGCTATTTTGATTTTGTGTTCTTTTCTTGAAAGATAGAATGGCTTGGTAATGGCTAATAAGTAATTCCATTTCTAGATCTAAAAATCTAAATTATGATCATGTGATCGATGTTATTTTGAGTGATGAAACTCATAGGAAAACCTCAAGTGGATCTACATCAGGAAGTTCTTTGAACACACAAAGAAAAGAAAAAATGACTGAGAGAGGAAATAATTCTAGAAATCATGGGAAATCAAGAGGAAAGTCAAAGGGGAAGAGGTCTCAATCTAGAGGACCGAGAGATTTTTGGTACTATGGTAAATCAAGGCATAAGAAGAAAAAATTTTGGACTCAAAAGAACAATGAAGGAGATAAACTAGAAGGGAACAAGGAGGAAAATGTGGTAAGTAATGAATCAAAAGAGGATGCTTTGCTTCTTTCTTTAGAAAGTATTAATGGTTCATGGGTTTTAGATTTTGGTGCTTCATTTCATGCTACACCTCATGAAATGAAGCACCAAAATCTAAAACCCATGAACCATTAATACTTTCTAAAGAAAGAAGCAAAGCATCCTCTTTTGATTCATTACTTACCACATTTTCCTCCTTGTTCCCTTCTAGTTTATCTCCTTCATTGTTCTTTTGAGTCCAAAAATCTTTCTTCTTATGCCTTGATTTACCATAGTACCAACAATCTCTCGGTCCTCTAGATTGAGACCTCTTCCCCTTTGAATTTCCTCTTGATTTCCCATGATTTCTAGAATTATTTCCTCTCTCAGTCATTTTTCCTTTTCTTTGTGTGTTCAAAGAACTTCCTGATGTAGATCCACCTGAGGTTTTCCTATGAGTTTCATCACTCAAAATAACATCGATCACATGATCATATTTTAGATTTTTAGATCTAGAAATGGAATTACTTATTAGCCATTACCAATCCATTCTATCTTTCAAGCAAAGAACACAAAATCAAAATAGCCCTAATTTATTCATCAAAATTGATACCCACAGAAGATAATTGACTAGTAATAATTTTAAACTCATTTAAATGATCTGCAAAAAATTCACCTTCTATGTAATGTCCCCATTTCCAAGATCAATTTTAATAATAGAGTTAACATAAGGAATGATTATGTCCAAGGAGATTTTTGGCTTGTTTATTCGGGGGATAATGAACCCTATCAGATTGTTGGAAAGGAAAAAGATAAGATTAACTTGCAAAATTGGAATCATTGGTTACTACATAAGGTAAGACATGTTCCAAGGCTGAGTAGAAATTTAATTTCAGTAGGGCAACTTGGTGATGAGGGTTTTGTAATTACTTTTAATGATAACAATTGGAAGGTTTCAAAAGGTTCCCTTGTAGTAGCAAAAGGTGTGAATGTAGGCACCTTATATGTTTGTATAGGTCATATTGTTCCTTCTACTTTGATTGTTTTAGGAAAAAAATGAATGTTCAGGAACAATTGTTGCAATTGAGAAAGGAGAACAAATGACTAATGTAGATTTTGATACGACATTGTGGCACAAAAAACTTGGGCACATAAGTGAAAAAGGTATGAAAGTAATTCATTCAAAGAAAGTTTTACCATATTTGAAATTTGTCAATATAGATTTCTATGAAAGTTGTGTGTATGAAAAATAAAAGAGAGTGAGTTTTGTGAAGACTAGAAAATAAAATAAAAGTGAGAAATTAGAGCTTGTGCATAGAGATGTATGGGGAATAGCTCAGGTGTCTTCCCTTGGTGGCTCTCATTATTATGTTACATTTATTGATGATGCAACTAGAAAAGTATGGGTTTATTTCCTTAGACATAAATTTGATGTATTTCAATATTTTAAGAAATGGAAATCCTTGATTGAAAATGAGAATGGAAAGAAATAAAAATGTCTCAGATTTGATAATGGTGGTGAGTATTGCAGTCATAAATTTGAAGATTATTGCTCCACTAATAATATTTTTAGAAAAAAAATTGTTCCAAGGATTCCACGGGAAAATGGAGTAGCTGAATGCATGAACAAGACTATAATGGAGCATGGAAGAAGCATGAGGTTGCATGTAGGGTTGCCCTTAAACATGTGGGTGGAGGCTATTAATGTTGTTGTATATTTGATTAATAGAGATCCCTCTACTCCTTTGGGTTATGGTATTCTAGAGGAAACATGGACTAGTAAGAAGGTGAGTTATTCTTGTCTCAAAACCTTCGATCGTGAAGCATTTTCTCATATAGATTCTGAAAATAGAACCAAACCATAAGCTAAGTCAAAAAAATGTATATTTTTTGAATATGGCATTAATGAATTTGGTTATAGGCTTTGGGATTTTGAAAATCATAAAATTATAAGAAGCAGGGATGTCATATTCAATGAGAAAGTGTTGTTAAAAGATCTATTGCAACAACATGAGAAGAAAGAAGATGATTATGTAGTATTGGATGATACTCCAAAAGCTGATGTTCTAGCAATTCCTCATGATCTGCAACAATTACAACAACAAATACCACACACCCCAGTGAATGTTAGACAGTCAACAAGGCTAAGTAGACCTCCAAAAAGATTTTCTCCTTCCTTTTATTCTATTTTACTTACCGATGTTGGTGAACCTGAATGTTATGATGAAGTTGTGTAGGTGGATACAAAGATTTAGTGGGAGTCTACAATGCAAGAAGAAATGGACTCTTTGTTAAAAAATAAGACATGGGAGTTATACAAGTTTCCTATAGGTAAAAAAGCTTTACAAAATAAATGGGTTTATAAGGTGAAAGAAGAGGATAGAGATAAGAAAAGATTTAAAGCCACAGTAGTTGTAAAATGATTTGCATAGGAAAAGGGCATTGGTTTTGATGAGATATTTTCTCCTATTGTTAAAATGACATCTATTTACACTATTTTAAGTATTATGGCTACTGAAGATTTGTATTTGGATCAGCTCGATGTTAAAATAGCCTTACTTCATGATGATTTGGATGAAGACATATAAATGAAATAGCCATAGGGATTTGATGTCAAAGGTAAAGAGAACTTAGTGTGCAGATTGAAGAAAAGTTTATATGGCTTGAAGCAAGCACCTTGCAATGGTATCTAAAATTTGACAGGTTTATGCATGAGCATGGATATAGTAGGTGTCATTCAAATCATTGTTTTTATTTTAAGAGGTTGGATGATAGTAGCTACATTATTTTATGTTTATATGTTGATGATATGCTTGTAGCTAGGTCTAACATGGATCACATTAAGGGGTTGAAATGTTAGTTAGCACATGCATTTTCTATGAAGGATTTGGAGGTAGCAAAACAAATCCTTGGTATGAAGATTTGTAGAGATAGGAAGAATAGAAAATTGACATTATCTTAGGCTGATTATATTGCAAAGGTGTTGCAGTGTTTCTCTATGGAGAATGCTAAAGTTTTCAGCATACCTTTATCTGGTCTTTTGAAGTTGACTAAGGAGATGTGTCCAAGGACACAAGAAGAGGAGGATAAGACATCTAAGGTACCTTATGCTTTAGTAGTAGGCAGCTTGGTCTATGCTATGGTATGTACTAGGCCAGATATTGCACATGCAGTGGGAGTTGTTAGCAGGTATATGAGTCATCTAGGAATTGAGCATTGGAATGTAGTAAAATGGATTCTCGGATATCTAAGAGGAACATTCAGTAAGTGTTTACACTTTGGGGGCTCTACTACTGATTTACAAGGCTATGTTGATTCAAATTTGGTAGGGGATATTGATACTAGGAAGAGTACTACAGGTTATGTATTTACTATTGGTGGAACAATCGTTAGCTGAGTTTCTAAGTTACAAAAGGTTAATACTTTATCCACTACTGAGACAGAGTATGTTGTTGCTACAGAGGTAGTCAAGGAGATGATATGGCTTCAATTATTCTTGGAAGAATTGGGACACCCTCAGAAGGATAATTATTTGTTTATAGATAGTCAGAGTGTCATTCATCTTGCAAAGAAATCAGCTCTACATTCAAAGAAAAAACACATTCGGTTGCGATACCATTTCATTCGGTCAATTTTGGATGTTGGATTGTTAAAGTTGGAGAAGATACATACAAATGAAAATCTAGCAGATATGTTTACAAAGGTTGTGACAAGGGAGAAGCTAAATTCCTCTTCAGCTATAGTTGGTCTTCTCAACTAAATAGACTAAAAGAACAACAGAGTCCAAGGTGGTTTGATATTCCAATGGGAGCTACAAGTTTAGTAGTGTTATGATCAGTCTCCAAGTGGGAGGTTATTGTTATGGAGCTTGATTAACCTCCAAGTGGGAGATTGTTGTGATGTGGAGCCTAATCAAAATCAGAGGTTTATCTGGCACAATTTTCCTCCATATTATTTCTACAGGAGTTTGGGGGCAGCACCCCAAGTGAAAGGCGTTAGCTACTTTTTTCCTATTAGACAACTTATTATAGGTCTAATTTTGTAAGTGAAAAAAGCTTGTATAAAATGGCTTAGGATTAGGGATTTCATAATGTAATGGTAATATTGTAGCTTCTTGCGGTGGTATTGAGTTGTATGGGATTGTGGATTGTAATCACTGGATAATAATAATATTAGACTTATTTTTAGTGGACATAGCCAAGGGATTGGGTGAACCACATTAAATCTTAGTGTCTTGTGTTCTCTTATGTGTGATCTATTATTTTGTGATATTGGTTATATTTGCATGTAACTATTATTTTTGTCTAATTTTAATCCTAACAAATTAGTGCCTCAAGTTCATCAAGTTCTTCATTAGAAGTATCACTGTCACTTTTCACATGTTTACCTTTTCCTTTCTTGCTAAGAACTAGTTGTGATTTAAAAGAAGATTCAATACTAGTAGGAGTGTAATTATCAAAATTAGACATCTCAAAAGTAGTAGGCCTACCAATCATGTTGGTGTAAATAAGTATTTTCTTATTACACTTTACTTAAGTTTACCTAGGTCAATGCATTATTTTATTATTTATTAGTTTGACACCTAGGAGATTGCTTACTCTTATGAGTTGTCATGTTGACAACACTGGAGTAAGCAACTCTAATTTAGCACATGGTGTCTACAACACTAGAGCTTGCATAATTAACAGAGTTATCATGTTGACAACATAGTTATTTGCACTCTTAATTAAGCACGTGGTGTCTACAACATAATTTTATGTGACACACCTTTGTAGGCTTATCCTCTCATTATCACACTAACTATTGTGCTTGATGGAGGACAATCCACACTTGGTGGACATGTACTTAGTTGTGAGGCCTATCATATTGCTAACTCCTAGACATTCTAGAAGCATTCCAAAGGCCTTTATATACAGGCACTCCTAGTGTGTATGTATAGAACATTACATCAATTGAATATCATATTGAATATCATATTGTTATTCTGATCATACTTTGGTCCATTCTATGCTTATGCTTGAGTTCCTTAATTTCGGGTGATTTTTCCATAAGGAAAATTCTTACATGGTATCAAAGTTGAGAGAATTCCTCTTCACATAGCCATTGGAGAATAGTTTCTTGTTTCACCTCTCAAAGGACCTTGACTTAGATCTAGAGTATCGCAGTCATTGGGAGCATCTAGAGCCAAAGCAAACCTTTCCATTGCATCTTGAACGTCGATTTGGTAAAATTTGACTATAAATTTAACTGCCCAAGGCCATAGTTGAATTTGAGGCAAAAAAAAATTGTGAACCAGCACCCAAAGGCTCGATTTGCAAATTCAATATTATCATTCTTAGATCTATTTAATTTATTTTTTAGATCTAAATTTTTTTCTCTACTATTTCCATCAAAAAATTTCTACAATTTTTGGACTAATTTTTCAAAAACAATTGGCCATTAGGCCTGCAAAGAATTTTTTTTTTGTACGAATTAGGTGGTGAAACCCCAACCCCCACAAAGAATATTGACTATAATTTTAGAATATTCCATTGTAGAATATTCTTTGGCATATTCCAAATTTGACCGACATACATTCCACTGGCAAGCACAATACCAGCTGAATATTCTAGCATCCTCAAATTAGAAACAACCTTCACACAATCAGCGACCTTGCTTGTTATTTTTTCATTTTGGGTTCTTAGTTTTAATTACGATAGAAGTCCTTTACATCGACAATGTGGGACTAAAAGTCCTGCTAGACTTTCTTCACCATAGTCACATAAAGGACTTCCCAGCATCACAGACCTTTATTGATGACGTAACCCCCACCGAACGCCACACGACATTCACAAGTACATGTCAACTACTGACTATCCTCCACGTCCATAGGTGCTAGCAAGACATTTGCCACCTAAGTCAACCAGTCAGTCAAATATGTAGGGCCACGTCACAGGTCATACTAGACCATATAGACAATATAGTCAACAATATGGAGCCATGTGTACTGTAGTACCTACCATGCAAACTACCACCTCATCCTGTTCACATAATCCCAGTCAATAATCCATACTACCAACTCAACTACTGACATCAGTATGTATACTACCACATCATCTAGGGGACTATTTTTTCGCTGACATCAACCAGTCATGCAATTAAATTTGGCACTCATCTAACTGTCATTTGCAACCTAGAATACACTGCCATGTCAAGTGTTTGATCATAAAATTTAACCCATTTTTTTGCTACCCAGACCCCTCTCCAGATTCAGTTTTGATTTGATAGTTTGACTTTCAGAGGCCATATCTTAGTCATCGAGACTCCAAATCAGGTGCAATATTTTTTGATTTTGGGTAGAATTTCCCAAACTTTTTAGTGGTGCTATTCGTTTTTAGTTTTGGTGTACGAATTTCAAAAAAAAAAAAATTTGGTGACTATACCTATTCAATCTTGCATTTTATAACTTCAAACACTTTGTATGAGCTTATCTAGACACATTTTCAAGTTCTATTTTTTTTTAGAGTGCTTAATTTTTTGTCTACTTTCCATATATGAAATTAGATTATAGGCTTGTGAGGAAAAAATTACTTTTAGAATTAGGTCCTTTTTTACATTGTATTGCTTTGATAAGACTTCAAAATTGTTGTACATCTAAGCTACAGTGCTTAGTACTAGATTTGAACCTCAAAAGGTAGTTGTAAATAGAAAAATCAGAAGCCCTCTTTTGTCTATTTTGACAAGTGGCCTATTGTAAATGCACTACATATAAAGTGTCAAAAGCATCATTTTTGGGGGGGTTCCTTGATTAAGTGAATAGGGGGGGGGTTGTCTTGTGTTCTTGTGTCTCTCTTGTGTGCTCTTTTAATTTTCTACATCATGGGTTTACCTAAAATTCCACTTCTAACTTCACACAATTATACTACATGGAAAGATATTATACGGAGTAGACTTATGGAAAAAGGTTTAAATCTATATGTCGATGGTACAATTATGAAACCCATTGATGCTACAACACTATTTGATTGGAAAATTAAAGAAATCGGGCTTTAGGAATTAATCAGAATTGTGTTCATAGAGATCTCTTCTTCCACATTTCTAGCTTTAAGGATGCCAATGGTGCTTGGGACAAACTTGAAGGGTTGTATGGTAAGGTGGATGAGGAAAAAGGATTCCAAATTGAGGATGATCCACTTCTATTGGATCCTAAGAATTTTGACACAATTCAAGACTATATCAACAAAGCCAATGAGTTGAGAGCACTACTTAAAGATTGTGGTAATCCCATGAAGGATGGTTGATTGATTCATCACATCTTGAAGAGGCTACCTTCAAAGCATGCATCTTTTGTTTCGAGTTACAACACTCACAAGTTGACCATGGGATGTGCCTTCACTAAGTCTTCATTTGATGCATTTGCAAAAATGTTGATGTTGGAACAATCCAAGTTGATACATATGAGAATTCTCAAGTCATCAAAGACCAAGGAATTAGTGGATACTAATGAGAAACAATCAAATCAAAGTGGAAAACATTCTACCAATAGCAAGAAAAAGTAGTGGAAGCAAAAATCACAATCAGAGACACAACAATCTACCCCCTCACAACAAGGCAATTCTTCTTCCAACAAGAAGGACAAACTATTTTTTGCATATTGCAAGAAACCGAATCATGATGAGCATCATTGCAAGACTAAGAGAATCGATGAGTTGGAAAACTTACTTAGGAAGAACAAAATCAATGTGCCAAATGCTTCCAAGGATTCAACTTCATGCACTTCAAAGGGAAAAGGGAAAGCACGTATGGCTGGTTCAAGTTCTTCATGGGAATAGATTCTTGACTCAGGTGACTCATATCATATGGGTTCTTCAAAAGGGGACTTTTCTTCACTAAAGCAGTCTAAGGTACCTCACATCTTTATAGGGGATGATACAAAAATGCAAGTTGAAGGGAAAGGACAATTTGAGATGGAAAATGGAGAGTTCAAAGATGTTCTCTACATTCCAAACCTTAGCTCTAATCTCCTTTCAATTTACCAAATTACTCACTACGGAGATGGCAATAAAGTTGAGTTCCTTCCTGATTTAGTAATGGTGTGCAATCTTAAAGATGATTCATTGGTTGTAGTGGATAAATTCAATCATGAAACAAGGCTTTATTTCTTCTCCCACTTTGTGCCTAAGTCTCCTTCACATGCCTTGTTGACACAATCTCAATCACAAAGAAAATTATGGCATGAGTGGTATGGTCATCTTGCCTTCCGCTATCTTCATCAGCTTAGCTCAAAAAATATGGTCAAAGGTCTACCTACAATCAACTTTTCTAAGGGTGAATGTTCAACTTGTTCCATGGATATGTGTCTAGAAGAGAAGATTGATAAAGGGAAATCTTGGAGAGCATCAGTTGTTCTTGAGTTGCTTCACACAATTCTAGTAGATCCTTTTGTAGTAACATCAGTTAGCCAAGGTTTCTATATCCTCACTTTCATTGATGACTTTTCACACTACATGGTCTACATTCTTGATCACAAGAATGAAGTGTTTGATAAGTTTCTAGCCTTCAAGAGTCATGTTGAAAAGTAATCAAGGAAAGCCATCAAGTTTCTTTGCATGGACAATGAAAGTAGATATGTGAACTCAAGACTTGGATACTTTTGTGAACTTGAGGGTATTGATCTTCAGAATCTAGTAGCATTTAGTCCACAAAAGACATATGTTATAGCAATAAAGATTCAAACTCTTAAGTCAATGGAAAGTTGCATGATTCAAGCTAAGTCTCTTGATCCATCACTTGAAGTCAAAGCTATAAGTAGTGCTAATCACATACTTAATAGGACTCCTCATTATGTCTTAGATGGAAAAACTCCTTTTGAGGAATGGTGTGGTAGAAAACCAGTTGTGAAACACTTCAGAATTTTTGGTTGTCTAGCATGGGCAAACATATCTTCAAGGGAAAGCAAGGCACCACCACCAAGGCCTTGTACTTTCATCAGATATGAAGATAGTGTTAAGTCATATAGACTTATGGATCCTGAGACTCATGAGATCTTCATAGAGAGGAATTTTCACTTTGAGAAAAGTTCACCTAGCTTATCCTCTAATCCTCTCCATACTTCATACATTGTGGAAACTAATAGTGACAGTAGTGATAGTGATTCAGTAGATTCACATATGTGGGATCCTATTGATAGATGTAGAAAGAGGTCATAGCATTAGCCCATTTCACATGCATACATTGCTACAGTGATAGGTCCATGCAATTATGCACAGACAAGTACACCTTGTCTTCCAATTCCAGCATCAAGGGATGATTATATATCAAATATTTTAGGTTTGTTTGTGGAGTCATACATAGAAAATTTGGGAGACATCATTGATGATATACATCTTCATTTTGATGAAGAAGATCCTTCTTCAGTTGTTGCTAGGGCTCACTCTGACCCTCCTGTCCATTCTATACATGACTAGTCTTTCTAGGTTGATATGATTGTGGATCCTTATGTACATCAGTTGCAAGAGATCTCTTTATCATTTGAGGAGACAATTGGTTCTTTTGGATATGTTCTACATCCATCCTTGCTAGATCTGACATTGTTCTTTTCAACAGTATTAGAAGGGGCAACACTCAATATCGACATAGGGATGGTTGAGCAGGTTTCAAAGACACCATTCATCTTTGAGATTCTTTCTACACACTAGGGAAGCATCTCATGTGTACCTATGATATTGTTTCTTCTAAAGGGGAGGAAAATTATTTAGTAGTCATGGATCAGCTTCTACATTGGAGCATTGATTGACATTCTACATTTGGGGGGGGGGGGGGGGGGACCGACCTTTTCCTCTTTTGGATTGTGTTCTTCTCATACTTCTCTATTGTATATACTTGATGTATGTCGTAATGGGGGGGTCTTGATTACTCCATCCATCCATGCATCTTGTTTTTTCATCTCTCTTTTTGGGGGAGGGTTTTTCCCATGAAGTTTTTCCTCTTTCTCCGCTTTATGAGAGATTTCATTGCATTTTTGTACATGGGTACCTAACATGGCCTAGTAGTTGGGACCCATCATGCATTTTCATCCTAGCTTTCATAAGCTTAAGTGCATTCCCCTAAGTTGCACTTAAGGAGGGGTGTTGGTGTAAATAAGTATTTACTTATTACACTTTACTTAAGTTTACTTAGGTCAACACATTGTTTTATTATTTATTAGTTTGACACCTAGGAGTTTTGGGTACACTTATGAGTTTCCATGTTGACAACACTGGAGTAATAAACTCTAATTTAGCACATGGTGTCTACAACACTTGAGTTTTCACAATTAGCTAAGTTTTCATATTGACAACACAATTATTCACACTCTTAATTAAGCACATGGTGTCTACAACATAATTTTACATGACACACCTTTGTAGGCTTATCCTCTCATCGTTTCACTAACTCCTGTGCTTAATGGAGGATAATCCAGACTTGTTAGACATGTTATTAGTTGTGAGGCTTATCATATTGCTAACCCCTAGACATTCTAGAAGCATTCCAGAGGCCTTTATATACAAGCACTCCTAGTGTGCATGTACAGGACATTACATCAATTGAATATCATATTGTTATTCTGATCATACTTTGGTCCATTCTATGCTTGTGCTTGACTTCCTTGATCTTGGGTGATTTTTCCCTAAGAAAAATCCTAACAAATCATACCTTCCAAAGCTAGGGTATTACCTGGTATACATCTTAGTTCTTGTTAGATTATTACCTAGTATACATCTTAGTTCTTGTATTGTAGAAAACCTAATATCATAAATAGGAAGTAGAGTTATCAATACCTTGCATATTATTGTTTGATCATTGATCTTTCAATTTTCTCCTCTAATAGAATTGACAACCTCTTTGATTCTTGCACAATATTGAACTATGTTTTCACCTTCTAACATTCTCATTTCATCAAATTTTCCTCTCAAGCTTTTTGATTTGGCTCTCATCACATTATCATCTCCTCCATATATGATTTTTAGTTTATACCACATTTCCTTTGCATTCGTGCAATCTTTTATGTCATCAAACTCAACATAACTTAGGGATGAGGCAATCCCCAAAATTGCATGATTGTGTTCTTTCTTTTCATAAAATTGTTGCACGGTTAGAGGGATTTTTATAATTCTCACATGTGCATTGTCAAAAAAATCTAATATTTAATCACCAATACTAGGTAGATGTACTCTCGTCAATCTTTTCCATGCAGGAAAGTTCTCTTTGTTCAACTTTGGCACCTCCTTTTTGTACATCATGATCTTTAGCTTTGAGTACCTTCAAACTTCTCTTTGCAAGCTCCAAAACTTTGATACCAATTGTTAGAATTTTTAGAATAATTGAGAGGGGGGATTAATCAATTATTCAAGATCTAGATGTACCAGTTGAACAAACAAACACTTAACTCTCTACAGTCAACTTTTAGTAACATCAACTAGTTGTCCATTGTCCTAAATATAATAGACTTGTAGAATGTAAACATTAATCACTAAAACGCTATAAATAACATCCACCAAATTTGACACTAGGAGCTAACTTGGAAATCCAATTTGGGAAAAATCACCAACAACGTGTCACCAACTTTTACACTTCTAAAGTGAGCTCTATTAGGAGCCAACCATGTTAATGGTTTACAAAACATGCTATTAAATGTGACCTTGTTAAAGGATTTGATTACCCTATTAAGAATATCCTTGTTAGAGGACTTTGGAACATTCCCTTAGAATGTCAACCTATTAAAAGATTTGCATATGACTATTAGGTAAACCTTGATTAAAAGAGTTCAAATACTGTTTAGGTTTTAATCTATCAAGACAACTCATTTTGTATGTACATATCTCAATTCAGCTCTTTAAGTTGATTCACTGATAGGCCTCCATTATAATCTTTGTCTTTGATTCACTTGGAAACCCTTCAAGCAATCACTTTCCTTCTCTTCTCAACTCTTCTCATCCTGGTTCAGCTTGTGTACCTCCCTAAATAGGTAAATCTAATCTTTTTCTACTTAAACATCATCGTAGATATTAGGGTTTATGATTAGATCTGCAACATACAATGAATCTAATCACCATTTCATTTATCCTATTCTTTTCTAGAAACTTCTCTTGAAATCCATTCCTTAGGCCGTTTACCTTATCCTCTTGTATCATTAAATGATCCAACTCATCAATCCTTATCTTCAATGCTCTTTCCATATTCCAAGAAATAAATTTAGTCAACTAGAAATTATGATTTCTCATAAACAGTTAAAATTTTATTCCTTGGCCAACACTAAGTTCTGACTCTTGGTCACTATTAGGTTATTCGATTGCTACTAAATTTCTTACTCAACATATACACTATCACTCAGTTGATATTGATTCTTGGTCAACACTAATTCTTCTCAACTTGTTCTAGTGCTTAGTTGATACTAGCATCACTCGACAGATACTTCAAGTTCCTCAATCTTCTACTCTGTTACTCAATCAAGATTATGCATTTGATCTATCTTTAATCACATCTTTGTGGCTTTCACATTACTATCTTCTCTACTTTTAACATGATTTAAACAATCAATTTATCTTGTCAAAGTCTAACTAATCAAGTGTCTATTTGTATTATCCTCTTCATAACTCAACCTTTCCTTTAGATACTTTTGTTATGAATAGCTTCTAAAATCTTCTTCATCAATCAAATAGACATGAGACTTACATCTGATAGAAAACTGTCTCACCAATAGGTTTGACATCAATAACAACATAACAATTGTTCCAACTGTAGTTTCCAATATTTGGATATTGTTGGCATTATTGTTGGGTTCTTATTGAAGTATTGTTTTTCATATCACATGTTTTCATTGATTTCAAAGGGGGGTATTTTTAGCAAGATGTATATGTTGTAATTTATGTCAACATGTCTATCATATAGTTTAGATGATGACTATATAGTATTTCCAATAGCAATGGATGTTCTAAAGAGTGGCAAAGGAAGGTTGCTAAAGATGATGAATCATGCACTTCGTGGGATGATGTAGAGTTTTTCTATAAGGTTTATTCCAAGTTATATATTCTAAAAATATGATTTAATTAAGTTATGGAATTAAAGATGAAGTTGACCATTTTGCAAGTTGCAAGTGAAATAGAGTTATAAAGATTGGTTTTGTACAAGTACTCAAGGTAAGGTATTTGGTCACGTAGCTAGTAATGTGTTTAGGACATGGTTATGCATCTTCTATTTGAGGGTTTTATGATTATGATGATCCATGAGGCATTTATAAGTGCTTTACTTAGAGTAACAATATTCTTGAGGTGTGGAAAGAATAATTGACAAATCCATTGGATGAGATGGATTTGATTGTTTGTTTGATCTTCATGATGCCTTAAGATGATCTAGGATTATATGCCTAATGATTTAGAAACTTACATAAATTAAGGTAACCTATGTTTCCACATCTTTATTTCAAATGTGTATTAATAGTGACAATGTTTATTTTAATAAGTTTTCAATATTTCAAGTGTGGTGTTGATTGTTGAACGAAGACATTTTTCTTGTACAGATATATAAAACATGTTGGATATAATGTTTGTTACACAATCACATTCAAGTAAAAATCATATGTTGGTTGAGATAATATTAACTATATCCCCATTATAGATGGATTTTATTCATGCTTATTCAAAGAAGATAGTTTATAAGTTTGGTGGCACTTGCTCCCCCTTACACAACACAGTTTTTTATCACACCAAACATCAAATCTACAATGACACATAGATCTCAAGGAATTTTTTATCTCTACTTTGGATCATGAGAACATGGGAGAACTCTTAAGTTGGTCCAATGTTTTACCCCTCTAAATATAAGGATGTTGACAACTACCACAATGGGCTTTTTATTAGGGGCATCCACCTAGTTATCTATATATACAACATATTAGTCATGTTAAGGAGGCTTCTCATCTTGTAAAAGTTAATCTCTATGTGTTTTATACAACATGTGAGTACCAAGGGATATTTTTATCTTGGCATATAAATCACCTATTGATCATGATTTTCCTCACAACCCCTTTTTTATATAGTGGTTCAAATGGGCCTGTATTTAGCCCATTACCACTTGGCTCATTCCCTCTCACCTAATTTTAAGGGATTCTCAAGAGGTAGGCTATCTAAAAAATAGAACAAAATTCTCTTCCACCCAAGAACTGCAAAGATGAAGGGAGATGATATGTTTGTTCTATTTTGGGGTCTAAACAATTATAAAATAAATATTGTGTAAATGCACCAAACATGCCAAACACTTGTGTTCATTTTAAATCCCAAATGAAATGTGTTATAAGATAATAAAAAGCATACAATTGGTTTCATGACACACTTCTTTAATATGCTTATTGTAATAAATAACATCAATAATTTCAAGATATAGTCTTTGAAAAATGTATTGTGCCAAATATTGTTAGTACTTTCAATTTTGATTTTCAACAAAAGAGTTGTACCTACACAAGAACATGAGAAAAAATAGATCCCTAATAAAATCAAGCACAAAATAAAACAAAGTTGAAAATTAGTCTAATTAAAAACTAATCTTAATGATAAAAAATAAAGCTAATCTAATAAATAAATAAAAGCCTAATCTAATTAACAAAAAGTAAATCTAATTTTTAAAAAATCAAATTATGCTCAATAAAATATAAAAATATAAACTAACAAATTAAAAAGAAACTAATCAACACTAACAAGGAAAATTGTTGTTTAGTTCATATGCATTGTATTCTTTCATGCAATCTCCCCATAATTACTGACTTTATGTGGTGGTTTTAGTTTCTATAAATCTTACACTATGTGTGTAATGTACAATCATAGAATGATAGATGAAATTTTATTCTTGAACTAGTCTATCTTATTTTACAAATTATGTGTTTTTCTTCTTCTTCATAGTTAGATCTGTATTACTTTCACTACAAGATTCTACATGGCACTAGAGGGAGGGCTTGAACTTCCAACCTTGTAATCAATATAATTTAATGTTGTGTGAAATTATATTTTACTATGAAAAAACTAAAAAATTACTCTTCTTTCTTGCAACCTTTCTTTTATACCATGCATAATTTCGTTGCTAATGATACTCAAAGATATAGATAGAAAATAAGAACAAAATATAAGATATTTTATTAAGAATTACATTGAATGTATAAAAAAGAGAAGAAACGATGCAATAAATGCATGAAATTCTTGAAGAGAAAAATGGAGTTAAAAAAAAGAACTCCTTAGTTAGCTTAACATGCAATTGAACCATTAACATGTGATTCTAGTCTCACCATAAGTAATGATGGTCTCATTATAAATAACAAACAAATCATGATGTAACTAACTATAGATTGCAAGTTGCACCTACAAAGAATCAATAAACAAGAAAATAGTTCTAGTTTTTGTATGTCTTCTAGATGTGACCCAAATTTAGGTGAAAAAGAGATTAATGAAAACTAAAACATATTGTATAGACCAAGAACATGTTAGAGTAATAAGATATTTTCTTATTAATTAAATCATTTTGATTTAATTATTAAGTCACTTATTATCTCTAGTTTACTTAAGCTAAACTTTAGGCATATAATAATTAATTATTTTATTAATTATTATCATGCAACTTAGGTTTTACCCTTTTAGGCTTATGATCTCCTTTTATAAGGATTGATCTCTTTGTAATTTTTTTCATTCACTTTTGACAATATCAATCTCTTTTTTTGCTCATCAAGAATGTCTCATCTATGGATCTAGGATTTCCAACCTCCATAGCTTTTTGCTTCTCTCTTTTGTGACCAGTCTTTACAGGTAGGTGATTCTTGGGAGCTGTGGGGTTGAGCTTTCATCAACTTCAACATGGTATCAGAGCTCTGAATCTTCATGCCCCTATTCTGTTTATGAGAAGTTTGTCTTGGCTTTCAGATCTGTGCTTTTTGTTTAGAGGGTTTCATTTTTTAGATTTTTTTCCTATTGAATCTAGGGGTTCACCATTTTCAGTGCACTTTGAGCCCAAACAGACATCATCATTAAGCTCAGAGCACCCAAAAATCCCTATTTTCATATAAATTTGTCCAATTTGGACACAATTGGAATTTGAGGCTAAAAATTTTGCTCTCAGATTAGACATGTTTCCCAAGTCGATGATTTTCTATTTTTTGCATATTTCCCAAGGTAGTGATTTTCCATTTTGCACATTTCCCAAGGCGATGATTTTCTAAAATTTCCATACAAGTCAATTTTTTTCTAAAAATCAAGATTTTTTTGGAACATTTTCTAAGGTGGTGATTTTGTGATTTTGGCACAAAATTTGGGATTTTTGTATGAAAATCGACATTTTGGGGCATGCAAATCAAGATTTTTTTCAAAACTTGATATTTTGGCACATTTCTTGATGTGACAAATTTGTGGTTTTTGGCACAATGATCAAGATTTTTTAGCATGCAAATTGAGATTTTGGGGCATGCAAATCGAGACAGATAAGGAATTGACATGTTTCTTGAGGCCATTTTGGTATTGTTTGGGTGCACTTTTTGTGATATTTTGGCACAGATCCTTGTTAGGATAAACCACGGACAGAAATAAAAAACTACATGCAAATATAACCAATAACAAAAATAATAGAACACACAGAAATGAACACAAGGCACCAAGATTTAACGTGGTTCACCCAATCCCTAGGCTACGTCCACCAAACAGCAAGTCCGATCTTATTACAATCCAGTGATTACAACCTGATTACAATCCATAATCCCTTACAACTCAATACCGCCGCAAGAACTAATTTTGTATCACCACATATGAAAAATACCCAACCCTAAGCCCTTTTTATACAAGTATTAAACCGCTTTAGGGTTATAACATGTCGGCCATATGTCGGCCATAATATGTCGGCTACCATGTCGGCTACTTCCAAAAAAAAAAAAAAATCGGGGCGATGCCCCGAACCCCACTATTTATGAAGTATGTACAGTCCTTTCCTAATCAATCACCACAATCTAACAATCTCCCACTTGGGGACTGACCAGGCTCCACACTAAACAACAATCTCCCACTTGGAGACTGATCCTGTAGCAATACAACTACCGCATGGGGCTCCCACTGGATCAAACGACCCTGGACTCTGTTGTTCTTTTATTCACATTTAGTCTAAAAGACCAACTAAAGCTGAAGAGGAGTTCAGCTTCTCCCTTGTGACAACCTTTGTCAACATATCTGCTGGATTTTTATTGGTATGTATCTTCTCCAGCTTTAACTGTCCATCCTCCAAAACTGACCGAATGAAATGGTACCGCAACTGTATGTGTTTGGTCTGAGAATGCAGAGCTGAATTCTTAGCAAGATGAATGGCACTCTGACTATCTGTGAACAAATAATTATCCTTCTGAGGATGTCCCAATTCTTCCAAGAAGAACTGAAGCCATATCATCTCTTTGGCTGCCTCTGTAGCAGCAACATACTCTGCCTCTGTAGTGGAGAGAGCATTAATCTTCTGTAGCCTAGAAACCCAGCTCACGGCTGCCCCACCAACAGTAAAGACATAACCTGTAGTACTTCGTCTGGTATCAATATCCCCAGCCAAATCTGAGTCAACATAGCCCTGTAAATCAGTAGTAGAGCCCCCAAAGTGTAAACACTTATTGGATGTTCCTCTCAAATATCTGAGAATCCACTTGACAGCATTCCAATGCTCAAAACCTGGATGAATCATATACCTGCTAACGACTCCCACTGCATGTGCAATATCTTTCCTAGTGCATACCATAGCATACATCAAACTTCCTACAGCTGAAGCATAGGGTACCTTGGACATCTTATCCTCCTCTTCCTATGTCTTGGGACACATCTCCTTAGTCAATTTCAAATGACCAGGTAAAGGTGTGCTGACAGCTTTAGCATTCTCCATAGAGAAACGTTGCAACACCTTCTCAACATAATCAGCTTGAGATAGTGTCAATGTTCTATTCTTCCTATCTCTGCAAATCTGCATACCAAGGATTTGTTTTGCTGCCCCCAAATCCTTCATAGCAAATGCATGTGCTAACTGGCGTTTTAGCCTCTTAATATGATGCATGTTAGACCCAGCTATAAGCATATCATCAACATATAGACATAAAATAATGTAGCTATCATCATCCAACCTCTTAAAATAAACACAGTAATTTGAATGACACCTGTTATATCCATGCTCATGCATAAAACTGTCAAATTTCAGATACCATTGCCGAGGTGCTTGCTTCAGGCCATATAAACTTTTCTTCAATTTGCACACTAAGTTCTCCTTACCTTTGACCTCAAAACCCTGTGGCTGAGCCATATATATTTCTTCATCCAAATCACCATGAAGAAAGGTTGTTTTAACATCCATCTACTCTAAATGCAAATCTTCAGTAGCCACAAGACTTAAAATAGTACGAATAGAAGTCATTTTAACAACAGGAGAAAATATCTCATCAAAATCAATTCCCTTTTTCTGTACAAATCCTTTTACAACTAACCTGGCCTTAAATATTTTCTTACCTCCTTCCTCTTCTTTCAACCTGTAAACCCATTTATTCTGTAAAGCCTTTTTACCTGCAGGCAACTTGCACAAATCCCATGTCTTATTTTTCAGCAAAGAGTCCATTTCATCTTTCATTGCAGACTCCCACTGAATCTTAGTATCCACCTGCACAGCTTCATCATAACTTTCAGGTTCACCAGCATCAGTAAGTAAAATAGAATACAAAGAGGGAGAAAACCCTTGTGGAGTTCTAATTGGCCTTGTTGACCGTCTAACATTCACTGGTGTGTGTGGTATTTGTTGTTGCAGTTGTTGCACATCATGAGGAATGGCTAAAACATCAGCTTTTGGAGTATCATCCAGCACTACATAATCATCTTCTTTCTTCTCATGTTGCTGCAACAGATCTTTGTACAACACTTTTTCATTGAATATGACATCCCGGCTTCTTATAATTTTATGATTTTCAAAATCCCAAAGCCTATAGCCAAATTCATTAATGCCATATCCAACAAAGACACATTTCTTTGATTTAGCTTCTAGCTTGGTTCTATTTTCAGAGTCTATATGAGAAAAAGCTTCACAACCGAAGGTCTTGAGAAAAGAATAACTCACCTTCTTACCAGTCCATGCTTCCTCTGGAATACCACAGCCCAAAGGAGTAGAGGGACCTCTATTAATCAAATATACTGCAGTATTGACAGCCTCCGCCCACATGTGTAAGGGCAACCCAGCATGCAACCTCATGCTCCTTGCACGCTCCATTATAGTCCTGTTCATGCGTTCAGCCACTCCATTTTCCTATGGAGTCCTTGGAACAGTTTTTTGTCTACGAATACCATTAGTGGAGCAATAATCTTCAAATTCATGACTGCAATACTCACCACCATTATCAGATCTGAGACATTTTAATTTCTTACCAGTCTCATTTTCAACCAAGCATTTCCATTTCTTAAAAGTTTGAAATACATCAGATTTTTGTCTAAGGAAATAAACCCATACTTTTCTAGTTGTGTCATCAATAAATGTAACATAATAATGAGAGCCACCAAGGGAAGATACCTGAGCCGGTCCCCATACATCTGTATGCACAAGCTCTAATTTCTCCTTTTTGTTTTCCTTCCCTGTCTTTATAAAACTCACTCTCTTTTGTTTTCCATACACACAACTTTCACAGAAATCCATATTCACACATTTTAGACCTGGTAAAACTTTCCTTGAATGAAGTACTTTCATACCTTTCTCACTCATGTGCCCAAGTCTATTGTGCCACAGCGCTGTATCAGAATCTACAATAGCTATTTGTTCTTCCTGCTCAGTAATTGTTCCTGAATATTCATTTTTCTCTGAAACAATCAAAGTAGAAGGAACAATATGACCTGTACAAAGATATAAGGTGCCTACTTTCACACCTTTTGCTACTACAAGGGAACCTTTTGAAACCTTCCAATTTTTATCATTAAAAGTAATTACACAACCCTCATCACTGAGTTGCCCTGCTGAAATTAAATTCCTACTCAGCTTTGGAACATGTCTTACCTCATGTAGTAGCCAATGATTCCCATTCTGCAACTTAATCTTAATTTTTCCCTTTCCAACAATCTGACAGGGTTCATTATCCCCCAAATAAACAATCCCAAAATCCCCTTGGACATAATCAATGAAATAACCTCTATGAGGTGTAGCATGAAAAGAAGCACCAGAATCTAAAACCCATGAATCATCAACACTCTCTAAAGACAGAAGCAAAGCATCCTCTTTGGATTTATTACTTACCACATTTGCCTCTTTGTCTCCATCTGATTTATCTCCTTCATTTTTCTTTCGAGTCCATCAATCTTTCTTTTTGTGCCCTGGTTTCCCACAGTACCAGCAATCATTTGGTCCTCTCGATTGAGACCTCCTCCCCTTTGACTTTCCTCTTGATTTCCCACGATTTCCAGAGTTACTTCCTCTTTCAGTCGTTCTGCCCCTTCTTTGTGCATTTAAAGCACTTCCTGATGTAGATCCACCTGAGGATTTTCTATGAGTTTCCTCACTTAAAATAACACCGATCACATCATCATATTTTAGGGTACTTGATCCAGGAACAGAATTACTCACCGCCATTACCAAGCCATTCCAGCTTTCAGGCAAAGAACACAAAATCAAGAGAGCCCTAATTTCTTCATCAAAATTGATACCCATAGAAGATAATTGACTAGTAATAGTATTAAACTCATTTAAATGATCTGCAACAGATCCACCTTTTGCTATTTTCATATTAAATAAACGCTTCATTAGAAATACCTTATTTGAAGCGGAGGGCTTTTCATACAGTGTCACTAGGGTTTTCATCAAATCTTCTGTCGTCTTTGCTTTTGTAATATTAAATGCCACCGATGGTGCCAAGCATAACCGAATGCTTCCGAGTGCCTTTCTATCCAAAAGATCCCATTCAGCCTCTGACATAGTTCCCTGATTCTTGGCTTTTCCTTCCAACGGCTTCCATAAATCCTTCTGATATAAATAGTCTTCCATTTGCATCTTCCATAACCGGAAGTTCTGCCCATTAAACCTATCAACCCTCAGCTTACCATCATCTGCCATTGCTCCCACTCAACCGTGAGACTCCCACTTAACCATGAGACTTTCCTGCAGAGGATAACTGAAAAAACAACTAGGCTCTGATACCAATTGTGGGGCCCATTTACCGTTGCACCAAAAGGTGAACATGGAACACCACATAATTAACCACCTGTGGGCAGGGGAGCGCGTCGCATCACCCAACAATCCTAAGGTGGCAACTTTTGTTTATTTGCTTTTCGAGCACTTTTTTGACCTGCATGTGGACTTTTAGCCATAACTTGCTCATCTGGAGTTCATTTTTCGATCCGAAAGAAGCGCTGGAAAGTTGATTCCCAACCCATCATGATGGTGCAATTTATTTGGATTTTTTATGCTTGGTGGTGGCCTATTTTTGGCTATCAAAGTTAGAAGTTCTATTTTGCACTCTAGGAGACATATCTTGAGACATTTTATTTTCTAGATTTTGCTCCAGGCACATCCCATTTAGGTTTTTTTCTTTTTTGCATTCTGATGGATATCTTGGTTGTTTCAGGTCTAAGGATCAAATTTTTTTTTAGATGATTTTTCATTAGTTGTACTATCTATTGTATCAATCTTATGTCTCCTTTTGATCTTTGTTAACATCCTTTTGTAGTATTTTTGCAAATGCACTGAGATAAAGTGCCACTCTATTGCATTTTGGGATCTTGCACATTTTTTTGTTTTGTTGTAGTCACACTACATTATAAAGTGCCTTTGGGGAGTTTCATTTTGGTCATATTCTCCATCTTCCTTTGTCAAGTGAGTGTTCCTTCCATGACATTAGCCCCATGATGTGTCAATGACACGTGCCATTATAGGTGTTTGTACTTCTTTTTGCAGGAGATATTGCATTGAATTTTAGTGTTTATGAGATTACCTCTTAGCATTATAGGTGGGTTATGTTGGTTCTATTGATTTTTTGGTTCAATGGAGTGAGCTTTGTATTTAGTATTTGGTCCTATGTACTAGGTGATTGTAGTGGTTGGATACCTATGCATTTTGATGAGATGGATCATTTACCATATAGACATTCTTTCATTCCTATTTTGAAGGCTATGAAGATATCTTTCATCTTTGATTGATCATCTCTTCAAACTTAGTCTTCTCTACTTGGTCATATTCTATATAGTGGAGGTTCTTTAGATCAGCAGTTTGGTAGTGTTTGTAGCTTTGTGGTTTCTGTGATGTTCTTCATGGTCATCCTTTTGTTCCTATCTTATAGAACATTTGTTCCATCCCTTTTTGGAGTATGATTTTTTCCATGTGGTTTTCTCTATTTCTCCTCTTTATAGAGATTTGGTTGTGCTTGGGTACCTCATTAGGCCTTGTGGTCGAGATCCAATTTGCTTTCAACAATAGTTTCTAAGTTTTTAGCTACTCCCTAAGTTTATATTGGGGGGGGGGTTGTTAGAGTAATAAGATATTTTCTTATTAATTTTGATTTAATTATTAAGTCACTTATTATCTCTAGTTTACTTAAGCTAAACTTTAGGCATATAGTAATTAATTCTTTAATAACTAGTTCTTTTATTAATTATTATTATGCAACCTAGGTTTTACCCTTTAAGGGTTTTGATCTCCTATTATAAGGATTGATCTCTTTGTAATTTTTTTCACTCACTTTTGATAATATAAATCTCTTTTTTTGCTCATCAAGAATGTCTCATCTATGGATTTGGGATTTTCAGCATCCATAGTTTTTTTCTCCTCTCTTCTATGATAGGTGTTTGCATTCAGGTGATTATTAGGAGCTATGGGGTTGAGCTTTCATCAACTTCAATAGAATGTCATCTCCAAATGAAAGATGTGGATTATAAGAAAACTAAACCTAGAAGTTTAAACAAACCACTTGATATCAAGAAAAACCACATCAATAAAAAGGAAAAAGGTTGGTCCCATCGGGTATGCCAAATGTAGATGAAGAAATAGAAGTATGAATCAGATATTCAAACCTCTTAAAAGATCTAAAAATAATTTAGTTTTCAATAAAATAAAAACCTACACATTATAGGAAACCCTACCCTATTTCTCTCTAATACAGTATTTTATTTTAAATGTATTTTCTATTAAGTGCATCACACAAGATTTTGTAAACAATGGAAGATTCTGAAAGATTGATGCAAGACATGACACCAAAAATATGTATGATGAAAAAATGAAGATTTAATATGGTTTAGCAGTGAGAGGAGAGATGTGTTTATAATTGTCCTTAATTGGAAGAATAAATTGAGATAAGGATGTGAGATAATAGGAGGTAGTTAGAAGTGGATGGGAATATATTTATTCGAGAGTCAATAATGAGATGTAATTAGTAGGGATGGAAGAGTTATAAATTAGATATGTTTATAATATAATAGAGGTTAGAAAAAATATTGGTTCGAGGATTCATTAAATAAAGAGATAAATTAACTTAATGAATCATATTAATAATTTTAACAATTAAATAAACAAATAGAAGAAAATACTAATCATAATAAAGACATTTTTATAAGTTTGTGATATGGGGGTAAAAGACATGGGGAAAAAAAGTGGCCCAAAACCTTTTGAAAGAAAACCCTTCTCAACTAAGAAACCATTTGCTAGAAAAACAAAAAGAAAGGGGAAAAGAAATTCCTTGAAAAAGAAGTGTTAAAGAAAAAATTAGAGAAATCCCCTAACCTAGGTTCTTCTATGAAGTGGACTATTAAAAAAGCATGCACTCCCTTAGAGGAAGAATAAAAGGTTTTCTACTAAAGGAAAAGAATAGGGCAATATTACATCACCTAGGAAATAGATAAAGACACAGCCATAAAAGGATAGAAAGGAAAATAAAACATATTTTGAATGAACCATAAAACTTACACCTACAGCTAGCAAGAAATAGAAATATACAAGTTCATATACAACTCTTGTAGTATAAAGATCAATTTCCTTTGAACCTCTTAAGGAAGCATTAAAAAATATGCAATCTTCTACTTCTACCCCAATAATAAAAATATGTATTCTAGTCTTCCAACTACTTTCTAACTAAGAATTGAAGACACTACTAGGAGGGTTGGCCAATTCAAAATCATGGTAAGTAACAAAGTTTGGTGTTCCTTCTACCATCATTTTAGAAAAAACAAAATATTTTACTATACTCATATTAGTGCATAAATTTTAAATCATGGAATCTACTTGAAGATTCTATCAAACTATAATCTGCAAGGTAATTGATTGACTAAGTCAACCAACAGGGACCTAATCTATATAATCAAGAGGATGTCGGAGGGAAAGAAAATGTCTTGGAATAAGAATTTGAAGATAACACTCTACTAACAAATCTTGTTTCATATTTATATATATTCGACAAAAATAAGACTTGATCTATAATTTGAGTTACTTACTTTGGAACTTACACCAATAATTGGAATTACTAGAAAATAATGTAATGACATTTTTTTTGTTGAGACAATAAAATTTCAATAGACAAAAATTAAAGCTATGAAAATTTGTGAGGCTCATCGAGTGTAATTCAAGAGATCTTTTAATAAGAAAATATTTGAAATACATTCAAAGAAGGAGATCCAATATTGAAGCAAATGAAGATAGAGAAAATGATAGAAGATAAACTAGGTTTGATGTTATTTGGAGTGATCTGTATAGCAAAGTTCTAGATAAATCAATCTATTATTTCATGTCTTGCAAGACCAAATATAGAAGAAGATACCCATCCCAATCAATGGAATACACTCGAATCCAACCCATATTTTGAGGTTAGTTTATAAATCATGTAAAATTTTAGAATATTTTTTTTTTTTGCAAATATTTTTTGTTGCATACTCTACATACTCATTAGGAGAGTGCAAGACTCAAGTTGTTTGAAATTCCTCCATCTATTGTTTATATATGTTGCCCTCTGTATTGATTACACTTTGAATAATTCCTTTTAGTTTTTCTATAGTCATGAAATATTTCAATAAATAAAAAATTGTCTTGTTTGTTGGTAAGGTTTGTAGAAACTCCATGACCAACACATTAGATAAAGTTAATGGATTTGTGATTAGAAAGAAATCATATTGTAGATGTTTCCAAAATATTATCATTTTGACTGAAAACTTATAATTGATTAGAGACCTCTTGAATGGGTCCCCTAAAAGTCAAAAGAGAAAAATTAATAAAAAAATCAAGTTTGAGACTATTTATGGAATTTTATTTACTGTCTTGTGTGCTTGTCAAAATTTTAGAGTTTTATGGTTTTTCAAACTTGCATACCTCTATCATCCCTAACTCCATCTCATAACAACTTGCTTAAGTCTTTCAAATTCTCTCTAAGTGTTTCAAAGTTTTGGAGTGTCAAAGTTTTGCATGCTAGTGTTTGTGTTGAATTTGTCATCAATTACACGTATTTCCTAAATGCCTATGTTTTCCCTCTAAGACTCTTTGCAGTTTTAAATTTTTTGAGTTTTCCCTCCCCTAGTACTATTATTTCAGCATGTGGATTGAGTTCTTCTCACTCCTCAAATCTTATAAGTTTAGAAAGAATTTACAACCTTTCTGTTTGAGTCAAAATTATAGACTTTCTTGTACATTTGCAATCCTTTGGTATACGTTCCTCATTATCTCAACTCTTAGAGATCTAATCCACCACACTTCAAAAAGTTATCAAGTCTTTTTGGATTTGGACCTTTGGCCTCATTCTTAATTTGGTACATCTCAAAAGCATTTTCTTTGCCAAGGTTCCCTTTTCAAAGCTCAATTGTTGGCCTTTTCATCATATCTCTACTATTAGACTTCATTATCACCTTTGATTCCCTAATCTAGATATTTAGATTCATAATTCATTTTGATTTTTTGGGCTTAACTTTCTCAACATACTCATTATAGAACTTCCTTAATATGTTGAATGATGAAACTCCACCATTCGAATGCAAAATCCCTAGGCACCCCTAAGATGACTCAAAACTAGCATTATTGCATCTACAATGCCCACCAACTATTAGATCAAATCATGGCATTAAGGAACCATTCTTAATGCAAGTGAGCATGGTCTTAAGGATGAAAAATAATGCTTAGACAATACCATAGTTATTATTCCAAATCTTGATGATTAACACGTCATACCTAGGCCACTATTTTTTTAGTTTTTTTGGGTGATTTGTAAACTCTTGTGCTCAACTTCGTAATCCATTAATGCTCAAAAGTATGGTGAGAGGTGCCATTAGTGTCATTTTCCTATATTTTCAAATGTTAATAACTTCAAAGGGACATTCTTCTACCCAGGGAATCGATGAGAATTATGGCTAGGTCATGAGTGTATTTTCTACAATAGACATATTATGAAATTTATTATAGAATCAATGATTGCATCTTCGTGTATTAAGGATCCAACAAACCTCTTTTAATAGTAAATTCTCAATTTTGATGCAACAAGAATGATACATTTGGAAAAAATCTTTTATATATATATATATGCTCTTTTTAAAATTGTAAAAAATTGCTCAAGCCTTGTAATCAGTAAAACAAGTTATTTATTTTATTCAAGTTATTTAGTTATATAATGATTTTTGAAATCCCCCTCTTACCATCTATGTTTTCCTTACATTTATTATGAAGTGAAAGTAGAGATTTGTGTGAGTTCATAGCCTCTTATGAGTTCCATGTGCTTCTACGAACAAGCAAATAAATCAATTAAATCTTTGTGAACCATCATGTAATGTCGTCCTTTTTTCTATGAATTATTAGAGTAGGAATAGACAATAGCTTTAATTTATGCTGAGTTGGAACAATAAAAAAACCTGGTTGAGAAATGAACCATTTCTTTTTGAGGTTTGATATCAAGTTAACAAAGTCCCACACTTGGAAAATCACTCTCACAATGTCTTTAAAATATTGAACTAGGTTGAGCAAAGATACAATTTCAAATAACAACAATTATTAGATTGTTATCTCAGAAATTCTAATATTGAAAAACATATTAAACACAAGTTATTAAAAAATTGTTCTGATTGAACTTACTTATTGCCTGATTGAACAATCAGCAGCACGTCCTTGAATGTTCCATATGGAAACTTAGAACTCAATCGATTCGCAACTTGAATCAATGATGATTCCATCATGTACGGATAATATGGCCCACAAAATAAGGCATTTGTACAGCAAAATCATGTGACTTTGGATTTGGGTAATGTCGTACCCACATCATTAACTTGTAATCTTTTCCAAAAAAAGAAACGTAAACAGAAAGAAAAATGAGCAATTTGAGGGACTACTGCAACTGCAAGCATCCAAAGCAATATACCTTGTATTATACAGCTCTAATAAACTTTACATTGTGATGTGGAATCATACCGTCTCTATATATGTTTATAAAAGTTGTTATATAAATTATAATCTAAATGTTTTTAGATTAGATTGTGTGTTATAGAAATTGTTTCCCATAAAAAGTCTGGCCAAATTGCCATTGAGGCGGAGCCACAGCATAAGAAGTGAGGCGTCGACCATCACTTGTTGTGACCTCGAAGGAGAGAGACTGACCGATGAGATTGATATTGCAGTGCCATATTTGGCCCCAGTTCCTGCTCATTATCACCCACCCCCCTGTTTTTGACCCTTTTACACTCACTCCCACCACATCCCCTGCTGATCCCACATTTGTAACCACCACCAAGAAGAAAAAGTATGTGCCTTCAATAGTGAAGTGCACTGCGCCTTCTCTCTGGCATTTTACTCTGCACAAGTCACAAAGAACTTTTAGCTACCCGTTAATGAAACATAAATCATTACATTGAAATCTCTTCCTCAAGGATTGAGGGGTATACATTTTGCCAAATGACTAATTTCAAATGTTGAATGATCTAACAATTGAAAATAAATTACCTTTTATATTGGATGGGTACAATGCCAGCTTTCCAAAAGGCGATGCGCTCAAATGCAAGTGGCGCCATGTCAAAGTGGTGGCGTGGTGGGTTGCACCACCCACCATTGTCGCCCGGCAGGGCGTAGTTTGGTGGGCAGAAATTGGTGGTCGTTACGACCACCGATGGACTGCCCGTCAGACACCACTGCGGGTCATCCACGCAGCGGATCTGAAAGCATGCTCCGCAGGTCAGGCCATTGTTAAACAGGGCCGTGCTCACTGCTGCTGTGTTGCTTCCATAGCCCCGCCTCTGCTCATTTCCATACCCACATGCTCCGGCTGTGTCATTTCCCACAGGTATAACAAGGCAATTTAGAAAATAATCTTCAATGTAGAATAAAATGTTTATATAAAATATAGAGGGAAATATATATAGCTTTAGAGAGTCAAATGGTTTACATCTCTTACAATTTTCAAGTATTACTCAAGGTTGCAGTTCAATTGTTTGAGCACAATTGGCAAGGGGACAATATGTTCTTTCGTTTACATCCATCAAGTTCAAATATGAGAAAGTACAATATCAGAAATTTGATTAGAATTATATTTTCAATTACTTCAACAGAATAGATATCTCCCAGTCCTTAACTTTTGACAAAAGAACTATAAACATAAACACATACTCTTATTAATGAATAATGTATATCAGTCCATATTAATATAATTTTAACTACTCATAATTCTACATAAAAGAAACAGAAACGAATTACTCCATATAAATATGATTTTGGCTACTCAAAATTTTACATGAGAATGACAGGAAAAGAGAAAAAAATGAACTTTTGTCAAAATTGAAGTACATGCCTAAAGAAAGGCAGCACAAACAGTGATTGACCTTTCCAAACACATTTTTGCTAACAGTTTCCTCTTTAGAGTACGTAAGGTTTTCACAGTCCGTTAGTTAAAGACAAATACTTGCCAAAACTCACAGCCATTTGTTCTTTGAATTAACTGAGCTAATATTTCATCTCTCTGTTCCTCAGTTTCTTTTCTTTTTTATATCAAGTAGACTAAAACAGACTGAAAAGAAAGGATTTACAATCTTGTATTTCAACAAGGGCATAGTAGAAACTGAAACTGAATGGCATTTGGTTAAGGAGTATGCAGTGTATGAAGATATCCCTAATCAGAGAGTAGAAACTGAATGGCATTTGGTTAAGGATTATGCAGTGTATGAAGATATATCTAATCAGTTTGATAACAATAGACAATTTGAATGAACTATTTGAAAAAAAGAGACTTCACAAATATTCATAACAAAAGACCCAACATGAAAACATACTAACTTGACATCATTTGATCCCTTAAACAGTTAAATATTGTCAACGTTAACGTTTTCTTAAGGAATGTGCAGCAGTGTATGAAGATATTCGTAATCAAATTGATAAAAATTCAAAGATAAACAATTTGAATGACCTATTTTTAAAAAAAGGACTTCACAAAGATTCATAACAAAAGAAACAACATGAAAACATACCAACTTAGACATCTTTTGATCCCTTGTTAAATCTCTAGACTTCGTCATAACTCATGCATTCATTCAATGCATAACCATAACTCTTATTCCTCAAAACCTCATTTTGCATCGAGGGTTTTGCATTCAGCCAAAACATTAACATGAACATAAAGGTTTCAAACATAAAATGGCAGGGCTTTACCAATAGTGTCAGAATCATCTGCTAGTGCATTGGCAGTGGCATAAGCATAGCTCCACCCATTGTAAGTCCCCTTCTCTTTATAACAATCTCCCTGCTTCAATCTGGCCAGTATGACAAAGCAAAAGATGATCCTTAAACGAAAATCCATCCCAAAACAAGAAAATGGACGAGGCAGAGAGAGGAGGAAGAAGAAGAAGAGCATATTATAGGATAGGCGGGAACTTAAGCACATCATCACGGCTTTTGAGGACTCCCGCGCATGATTTATAGTAGCCCAGTACTTCATTACATTTATCTTGATATCTGAAAAACCCCATGAGAGAACAAGAATGGAGAAGATGAGGGGCCCAAAAGAGTTTAGTGGCCGGCAGATTTGCTTCCTCGATTCAACTCCCGATGATTGCGGGTATGCGTGGTCAAGAATTTTGTTGTTCTACGGATCAAGAGTAGCTTTCTCAGACAGGACAATGTAGTGAGGCACCCATTACGAGAAAACATAAAATCTGGTTTGTGAGTTGAGGTTCACTAAACTCGATGTAAATGTTGTTCTGCTATGAAGGATTCATGCACATCTATGGAAGCATCTGTTGTAAATAAATCTAGGATGCTTAAACGAAAGAATGAAGGCATTGTAATGATTTTAATAGTGAGTCACTAATAACTAGAAAACATAAATTCTCATTTGTGAGTTAGAGGTTTATTTAAGAAGTAAAGGTTCTTCTACTATAAGGGTCTGTTTGGTTCCTGGAAGATGATAGGAATTGGCTTTTTCAAAATTCGGATTTGAAAATTTGTGCGTTTGTTTCAAAATTTGCAAAATGGAATTAGCATACGGGACTTTCAATTTTGCTTCAAAACTAGGTTTTCCAACTTTCTAAAAAAAGTTGGAATTGAAAATCAAACCCTGGTTTTGTTTTTTAAGGAGCGTAAAAACAATAGATTGGACTACTTTTTGAAATTTGCCTTCAACTCCAAGCTTACACATAAAAATGTGTCTTCACACGCATCTTCCGAGTAAAACAAACGGTTTCAGTAAAATCCCAGAAATTAGAATGAAGATATACAAAACCTTGATTTGGCTAAACCAAAGTTTGTAGAAATTCAGGTTTTTTAAATTCCACGAACCAAACAGACCCTAAAGGATTCAAACACATCTATGCATGTATCTATCATAAAAAGATTTAGGATATTTAAATAAATAAATGAAGGAATCCTAATGATATCTATGAGACCAATAGTCTAAGGGACATGAAAAACAAATTAATTTGCATGCTAATTTTTTTATGAGTAGATTTTTTTTGTAGATTAGAAATAAGGAAGTTCTTGTTGTGTGTAATCTCATCTCTTCGAAGGGTTCTTTTAAACTGTTTATCTTTAAGTTGTTTTCATATTGATCCCTGAAATCTTTGTATGTTGCACACCCTTTGATAATGTCATTCAATTTCCACCACTGTCTTTTGTGGAAATTATAGGTTCTTTCATCCCACACCTCTTTGGGTATTGTCCATCCACCAATTTAACACTCAAATCATGAGAGTTGGTCCTCAATTGAACAATTAGAATTTTGGTATTTCCTTTAATTGTGGATCTTAACTAGTCTTTATCATCATTGTGGATCTTAGACTAAATCAAAGTTGTGTGGGCATCTCTTCATTAGGGGGGAGTGTGAAGTAATTGTACACCTTGAGTTCTTTAATGGTACATTATATTTTTGCAACAACAAAAAATTGAGAGTTTAAGCTTTGGCTAGTTTTGACAATTACATCTGACAATATGTGTATAGATGCCCTCGTAATTGTGTGTTAGCAATGTATTATGACCACCAAAAAGTTACACAAATCTAATTAGCATTCCTCTAGGAAAGGTGTTGACCAATAGGGGAGGCATATTAGTAGCCATTATAGTTAACTTTGTGTAGCCAAAGATCCTAAATAGTACATTTGATGTTGATTACTTTTGGCACTACTTTGTCATGTCATAAAGCTAGCACCATATAAGTGTGATGCTCCTTGTATATCTGGACATGTATGTGCATTATACATGTATGGAAGATGTCAACCTTCTATTTGTAGGCCCAATTAACAAATCTCACTATATAAATACATCGATTGTATATAGAGTAGGTTTATATAGAATGAACACTCATGGCCTCAAAGAACACTCATTGCCATGGATTGTACTTCCTTCGATTCATGAGAAATTTCACAAATGCATTTATTTTAGTTGATCAAGGAACTAATTTTCCCCACTATGTATTCTATATCATGCATTTTACACTTTTAATAAATAAAAACTATTATTGTTTACACAACTATCATGAATTGATGTTTTCCCTTGCCATGAGACTATAAGAATTTTTCTTCATCACAAGCTTGTGTCGAATATGTCTTCTACATTGACCTAGCTCTATAAATTTGTCTACATGCAAAATCATCCTTTGATTCCATATTTGAATTCATGTAAATTATTTATGCAAAATATCACTATCTTTTATTAGTTATGTTCCAAGCATCACAACATAATTTGGACTCCCTTTCTTCATGCCACTACTAGGAAGAAGAAAGCACAAAACAAAATTGTCCCCATGGAAGTCTATTTTTTCACTATTCTCTATGTATGAATGAGGATGCCTACAAAAGGTGACTCAACTCTCTACCACAATGTCAACAAGCCCCATATCTTCTAGTGTCACAAGATTTGTGTCTTGACATTCTATATTTGCGGCTCACCTTTAGCAATCCATAGTTACCTATCATAAGAAGTTTAATTACCCCCATGGAAAGCATTGTTTGTGCTTAGCTCATGGGTTTTACATGCTATCTAATTATGCTTTATATGTCTACAATTTGGTGGCAGTTGATATAATCATGCATAGGAGGGCCCTCTAGGAGACACACAACTCCCTTGTAACCAATTTAGGGCACAAAGTATTTTAATCCACATGTTTTTGTTTTTGTTTTTTTTTTGTTTTTTTTGTGTGTGTGTGTGTGAGAGAGAGAGAGAGAGAGATGAAAATAAATAGAGAGAAGAGACATGGGTGACAAACATACAAGGGAAGGGAACTTAATAGAGAAGAGGGAAGATATAGAGAAATAAAGATATGAAGGAGAGATGGGGAGAGACAAAGAAATAGAGATTGGGATACAGAGAAAGGTAGAGATAAGCAAAGGTAAGGAAATACACACACATACATATAATGTGTGCACATGCGCATGAGAGAAAGATTATAAACTAAATTCAAAGTATTATAAATATAATGTGTGCACATGTGCATGAGAGAAAGATTATAAACTAAATTCAAAGTATTATAAGTCTTATTCTTATCTTCAAAATTTAAAAGTACATGCCACATATTACTTATAGAAAATTACGTTTAATTGAATTTAAGAAAAAAAATATCAAGTCCTTGTCTTTACCATAGACTAACCCAATTCTACTATAAGAGACCCTACTCCAAAAGAGTACAATCAACAATTCAAATCTGTATACTTTTAAATACCCCTCCAATTTATTAATTTAGTATCTAAACATTTAATACTTTGCCCAACAATAAAATGTAGTGTTTTGACAAGCACTCGTTTTTTAACAAATCCATGATCCCCAATTCTAATCACATAGAATAATCATCCAAAAAGAGAAACAATATACTGTGAAAATATATTATTTCCAGTTCTAATCACAAAGCTTTCTCTACAAAAAAACCAGGGACGCAGGTGTTTGAAAAGAGCTCTGAGACTAGGAGAAAATACAGCAGATGTTAAGTTGTCAGAGTTGTTTTCCCTCAAATGTTTGGCCAAACTGCCAATTGGGAGGGGCCACGTTATAGGATGTGACCCTGCTCCCGCCGCTGGTGGTAACCTCGAAAGAGAGAGCCTGGCCTACCAGGTTCGCCTCCCTCTGCCAATTTTGGCCCCAGTTTCTGCTCATATCCAGCCATCCCGTCTGAGAGCCCTTCACCTTCACCCCCGCCACTTCTCCATCCGCCCCAACATTCGTTATCAGCACCAAGTAGAAGTAATGATTCCCATGGATTGTGAACCGCATTCCTCCTTCCTTCTCGCACCTCACCCTGCAACAAAACCCATCTCATCAGGATTCCTGCTGCAATCAAACATACATTTGGGGTTCAAGGTGAATCAGATCATAGTCCCAATAACATATCTTGTTTAGATCATTCATATGAATATGATTATTAATAGATAGGTCCGTTTGAAAGATGGGATGATTTCAGATGGGCTACTTAAACAAGTCAAAATTTAGAGTGTGTTGTTTAAACTTGATAGAAGAAAAAAGCAATTAAACAAATTAATGTCTAGAGTATGTCGTTAAAATTTGATAAATAAAAATATGTGTATGTGATTTCAGATGAGCCACTTAAACAAGACAAAACATATAATGTGTTGTTTAAATGTTATAGATGAAGAGATTGCTACAGCAGTAAACAACCAACACAGACTTGTAGAATAACAAGAAACATGTGACTATTTAAAGTCTTATCCTAATTGAGGGCTTGGTGGACAGATATTACCTTCTGAATTGTACAGGTATGATACCCACATTCTGGTGGACAATCTGTGCAGAAGGTCTAGTGAAAGTGGAGAAGATGTGTGTGATTTCAAATGAGCCACCTAAAGAAATGGGTTTAGAAAATGTTGTTGAAGTTAGATGAGTGAAAAGATGTGAGCATAACTTATAATATTGTTAAAGTTGGACGAATGAAAAGATGTGAGTGAAACTTCCAATTTGTTGTTAGAAGTTGGATGAGGGAAAAGACATGGATGTGATTTCAAATGAGCCCCTTACACAAGAGAAAGCTTATAATGTGACATCTAAATCTGATAGATGAAGAGATGATTGCACTTCTAAAAGTGAAGAACCAACATAAACGTATCAAATAAAAACATAGGACCGTTTAAACTTAAAACTTTACCCTGGTAGAGAGCTCATACGATACCTACATCTCAGTAGGCAATATGCAAGAAGACAGAAAAGGTCATGTCAAAGTGGGGAAGAGGTGGGTTTAAATATATGCGTGATTTTAGATGAACCACCTAAACAAGTTTAAGTTAAAATATGCTGTTACTATTGGATGAATGAAAAGATTAACAAGAAACATATGGTTGTTTAAACTTATACCTTGACAGACGATTTAGCAGGTGGATAGGTTTACCTTCTTAATGGAAGGGTGTGATGTCTGCATTCAGGTAGGATTCATAAGGAAAGCAGAGAGGGCCATGCCAAAGTGAGAAAGAGGATGAAAAGATAAGTATTATTTCAGAGGAACCATCTAAAAAGTCAAAGTTAAGAATACATTGTTCAAGTTCGATGATGAAAAGATGTGTTATTTCAGATAAAACACCTAAACAAGACAAAACTTATTAAAAACAAACCACCAGTATAGATCTTTCAAATAAGAAGCAACACATGGCTGATTATTCTTGTATTCTGGTAGAGGGCTTAGGACGCAGAATGGGTTACCTTTTGTAATGGAAGGATTTCAGGTAGATAGAGAAGGCCATATTAAAGTAAGAAAGACGGGACTAAAAGATGTGTGAATTCAGAAGAACCATCTAGACAAATGTTATTTAAATTCACTAATAATAAAACTAACTGTAATGTCACAACAAAATATACAGTAAACAAAAAAATATGAGTCCGATTTCTAAAATAAACAACTAACAGAGACATAAAAAATAATAAGTAGCATGTTGTAGTTGTTTAAACTTTTAAACCTGATAGGGGGCTTAGGAGGTTACCTTCTGTAATGGATGGGTACGATACGCGCATTCCAATGGGCAATCTGGAGGAAGGCGGAGAAGGCCATGTCAAAGTGGGGAAGAGGCGGATTACACCATCCGCCATCGTTGGCCGCGAGAGCATAGTTAGGCGGGCAAAAATTGGTGGCCGTGATTACCACCGATGGATTGCCGGGCAAACACCATTCTGTGTTATCCACGCACTGAATCTCAAAGCACGCTCCGCATGCGATTCCGCTGTTAAACAGCGCTGTGCTCAGAGCCGCCGTATTCGTTCCATACCCTTGCTTGTACAAGTTCCCATAACCACACGCACCCGCTGCATACCACATTTCACACAAATCAATTTGGGCAAAACTAAACAATCAATGGCAGGGAACATTCGGAGAAACAGGGGTTTCTAAGTTGCTATTCAAATACATGGGATTATGATATTGCTATTCGAATTTAACTGTGTAATTTTTGAGTCAAATTAATTCATGAGTAGTGGTCATACGAACCCATCTCTAGTGAGAATGGATAATGAATAGTGGTTCACACGAATTTAGCTTCCATGAGAATGAATGAATAATGAATAATGGTTCACACGAACCTATCTCTCAATGAAAATGAATAGATAATGATTAATGATTCACACTAATCCATCTCTAATGAGAATGAATGGATAATTAGTTATTGAGTTATCCATGGGTTCGTGTGAACTACTATTTATGAAACCTGGGTCAATAAATTTGACTCAAAAACTCCATAGCAATATGACAATTTACCTTGATGTGGAAAATATCTCCTACTTGTCCAAAAAAAAAAAGGAAGAAAGAAGATTGTTTAAAGAAGCATTTCCTTAAAAAAATTGACAAATAAGTACCCATGGTGACAGAGGCATCGAATCCATCGTAGAATGTGGCATTTGCTTTGCTCCACCCCTCATCTTCCTTGTACACAGCAGCTTCCGAGCAGCTCAAAAACCATGAAAAACAGAGCAAGTAACAGAGAGTACCTCTCATGGCGTCCCTAAGAGTTTAGCCAATGAAATGTTACAGACACCCACATGAAATTCTAGGTAGATTTGTAGTATAATGGGGTAAAGTGTTTTCGGAGCAGATATAGTGGGCTAATGATGTTTATTCTTGCCTTGCAATTACTGAAGAGTATATATCCATTTGCGAAGGAAAGGATGGATTCAATGGAGGCAAACTACAGAGGAAAGGCAGCTTTAGGTTTGTTTCATATTACAGAGATTCTTCATGACAACGCTGGATAATTCGCTTTTGTAATTGCTTTCGGAAAAAGAAATCCCTTCCAGCATCTTCGCTTCAAATTTGGTGGCACAATATTCTTTAGTTTGCCCTGGATTCCTTTCCTACTTTTGCCTTTCCTCAAGTATCATATTCTTCACTTGAATAAGAAGGCTCTGGGGTCATGTCGAAGCTGGGAAAGATTATTTCATCCGATGCCTGGAATTCCTACACCTGCCGGTATAAATTTCATTTTGACCCGCTTCGTTAATTTTACAGCGAATTGTTTGTTGGCTGCCTTGTGTAACATAACCTTCCAAGTTCCTCCAGAATCAATATTTCTCTCGAATTTTCAATAGCAAACACTTATTTTCCCATCTTTTAAAGAAAATAGAAATGTTTTGAATGTTGCCCTGCCAATTTTCTATCAGCAATGCACCTGTACTTTTCAAAATTACAAACACCTGACCAAGTAGCAGCTCAGTAGTTATTATAATTTTAAAAACAGTTAATAAACTGATCTTACACTGTCCCTTATGAAGTGGAAATCCGCAATGGCAATACTAACATTGGAAATCACAGTCAATTTCAAATTGCGTGGATGCCCAGCAATAGCCTGAGTAGACTACATTTGGTCCATACAGCCATGCGGCCAAATTAGGTCATTTGATAATAGATAGAAAAACCATCTTATCTTCAAGATTGAATGGAGGTAGGGATGGGGCTTTGTTTTAACGTTGAGAGGCATAAACTATACTTCACAACTACTTGTATGCATTTTAGCTACCCATGCACAGAGAAACTCAGTCATTAAATCTAGTATTTTCTATAATGTTGCGGCCATTATTTTTATGTCAAGAGACATAAACTAAGTCGTAACCACTCTATGCACTTCACCATTCTTTTAAAGAGAGACTTGGTTCTTGAATCGAACTTCTTTTAATATTGCATAGTGAGATTTTTAAAGTGGATTGTGTGAGGTTTTTAAGGTAGATTGATGAAAAAAAAATCACATAATCTATAATAAAAAATTGTGGAAATTTGATATTCTAAATTCTTTTTATATGACAATTTTATTTTCCTAATTAAATAAAATGAATAAAGATATGTTGCTATTAATTTATTTATCTTAATAAATTATGTAAGATTAATATTTAAGATATATAGATTATGTTTAATATATATATACATTATTCATAAAACTTCATATCAATATTTCAATTCACCTTTATTTTTCAAAAGTTTAGTTTGGAGTTCACATGTCTAGATATGATGCTACATTAACATGTCTTTTTGTCTAGGTGTGGAGAGTTATCTTTAAAAAGAGATATATAGTTGTGTATGTAATTGGTTGTTTTTAATATATATTGAAATTATTTTGAAAATAAAAGTTACAACACTTTTAATGCTCCACACAAGGACATTGTGTCCAACTACCATCACCACTATTAAACCATGCTCCACTATAGGATTCTTCCCCGTACATACAAACAATATTTATATTTCTCCACAATGACACGAAACAATTTGAAGCCACCCAACTTGATTAAAGTGTTTTTGACCTTTTCTTTAGTTAGTATTACTAAGGGTTTTTGGGATTAAATGGTCGCATAACATCCCTTCTCTTGAAATGAAATCAAGGTTTGATTTTAGTTCTTTAGTAAGATTGATGAACTTTTAATACAATTGTAAATGTCATCCCAACTAATATGATTAACAAAGTTAGTATCAAATCGTATGTGAATCTTGGTGAAAGATTAAAAAAATGGTATCTGGAAACTATTTTTAGAACTATTAACTTCAACAAAGGTATGATAAGTTTTCTCTTTTTTCATCCAAGTTGTCCATCTTGAATAATGATGGCATTTGTATGTGCCTATTTTAAAAGGTTTCAACCATATGATTGGCAGTATGGACCTTAAATTGACACACTTTTCTTTAATGTCTACTATTTCAAGGCATCTTTATTGCTTCTAGATTTGCCCATTTAGGTGACTCTTCACCTTCTCTTTTTTAGGCATCAAGAGTCTCTCAAACATCTCTTTTAATTTTGTCCTAGTCTCCCAAAGCTAAGGATGTTTGATCTTGGAATTATGAATTTTGCAATTTGAATAGATCCAATTTGTCTTCTAGTTGGTATATGGTCTCGTTAGGTGGATTAGTTGCCTCATTTTGCTTCTTCTTTAACCACCTATTGGTTTTTCAATGTTTTATGTTATCTTTCCATGAGTTAATGGTCTGTATGGGCTTTGATGGTGTGACTTTCTTCAGCCACCTTTTTAAGTAAATATATGCAACACTACTTAAATGGCAATATAAATAATTGTGACGTATAAAATGGTGATCAAGGGTAGACCACCAAATTATCCGTACATTCTAGAAAAAATTGAGGACCTCAAATGCAACTTGTTGGAGGACACAAATCAAATCAACACAACCCAAATTGGAACACAACCCAAATTGGTGTTGCTAATGCAATATTAAGTCCTTTTAGGGATGTGAAATGTAAGGTTTCCTTTTTCTCCCAATTTGTGTAAAGATATGCAAAGAAATAATATGCAAATAACATGGTCATACAATGATAAACAAAAGATCTAATCTAGTGCATCAAAGTAAGTTCTATGAAACAATAAAAAAAGGAAAAGTGCCCACCTTGAGGGTTAGTAGAGGATGCAACTTCATATTTGTAGAAACCTTGTCATACTGTATTAGAACTAGAAACAAACTAAGATTTAGAAATCTTAGAGTTACAACTTTCGACTATGAAAATCTCAACATTCCAAGAATAGGTTGACTTGCGTTGAACTATATTGATATAGGCCAACTTGAGGTGACCTATACTTTAGAGAGCTAGAAATTAAGGTCTCAAGACCATGATTGAAATTGTATCTCACAAAATGGTGATCTAATTCTAAACAATCTTATAAATCTCACATTTTTGTGATATGAGCACTAGCATCAACAAGAATATCATATCCTAGAAAGTTACGAGTTATCTAAATTTTGGTACACTCTGGGACAATACGAAATGCAATCTATTAGATAATAACCTTGATCTTAGGGACAACAAAGCAGTCTCCATTATAACAAGTATCACGATCTCTAACACATTACATGAATCGATGCTTGATATATGAGAGGTGTTAATTCTATGTAACTGTGATAATATATTGATCTGAACAGCAAATTGTACAAGATCATATAAAGCATGAAGATCCTTATTTAAGGATTGGTCTCTTAAATACACTATTTATATGACCTAATCGGCATCTTCATTGGGGCACATATTATGTTCTATTTTGTATAGTATAGTTAGTAGATTTACTAACTAATCGTAATCTCCTTTGGATGCCAATCTTGGGAAGATAAATAGAGAGTTTATATAGAGGGCCGACTTGATAAGAGTCATGTCATGTCCTTTCTAAGGAAATTCCTCTTGATTGCCATATAAATAAGGGTTATTAATGTGAATAAAGGATACACAAAAATTATATGGTCTACTCCTTTAACATTTCTGCCCTATCAGATTTTTAACAAGTATAAAACATTTTTGCAGAATAATTATTATACTCTAGATAACACTTCATATCTAGGTCTGACATTTCAAGATCATCTTCAACAATTAGTGAAGGCATTATATCAATTTGGTAGTTCAAAATTTGCAAAAAATTTAAATGGTATTAGAGCTCTAGTAGTCAAACCTTGGCTCTGCAAATTAGTAATTAGACTTGATTCATATCTAGTAACATCCTTCTACCTTCAATGGCTAGCACAATCAGACTCGAAGACAGGTTTGATGGAAAAGAACACTTTGTTGCTTGGAAATTCAAAATTATGATGATTCTTGAAGATAATGGTGTGAGACAATTTGTTGATAAAAAATCCAAGTAACCTGATGTTGATCCTCATAAAACTATCTAGATTAAAGGAAATAGAAAGCCATGCAAATCATATTAGATGGGGTTAAAAATGAAATAGTACCTATGCTAATGAAACATCAAACAACATTTAATATGATGAATGCATATGAGGTTAACAATGCAACTAGAACCCTTGCACTAAAAAAACAACTAAATCATATATAGATAAAGAAGGGAGAATATATGAATTCATACTTCCTAAGGGTGGCTAATCTAAGAGATGAACTTGCAAGTATAGGGACCATAATCAAAGACAAAGAGCTAACACTTATGGTTATAGATGGGTTACCGAATTCATGGGAAAAATTCTCACAAGGAGTAAGTGCTAGAGACAATCTTCCAGACTTCAATAGAATTAAAGGAGATTGCCTTCAAGAAGAATCTAGGAAAATTGAAAACTAAAGATGAAGAACTTCATGTTCTTAACAAAAATTCCTATAAAGGCAAGAAGAAGAACTTCAAGAAGAAGAAGGGTAATCAAAGAAATGACAAACCTTAGAAAGATTTATCCAAAATAAAATGCTTCAAATGTGAAAAATTTGGACACTATAGATCTAGTTTCCCTAAGAATATAAAGCAGCAAGTAAACTGTACAAATGTTACTAGGAAAGAAGTTTTTCATGTATTGTATTCTACACTCTCAAATGAAGTATCAAGAAAAGCATGGGTAATTGATAATGGATCATCTCAACACATTACAGGGTACAAAGAAGTACTAGACTCAATATCAAAAGAAGTTGATGGTGAAGTTACCATAGGTGATATTTCCTCTCATTCAGTTAAAGGAATTGGGAACTACACCTTGAAACTGAAGTCAGGTATTTCTCTACATCTCAAAAGAGTACTTTGTGTACAAGGAATAAATAGGAATATAATATTTGTTACAACACTTGAAGATGATGGACATAATGTTATATTCATGGATGGTAAAGTAATGACCTAGTCTAAGAACTCTTCATTTAAGAAATCAAAGTTGATGGGTCAAAGAAAGGGATACTTGTATGAATTAAACATAGAACCTATTCAAGCCTTAATTCATGAAGCTACTGATATAAATGAAATATGGCATAGAAGGTTAAGACATCTAAACTTCAAAACCTTATCAAATATGGAGAAGATGGTTACTGGTTTACCTAAGTTGAATAAAGATCATTCAAGCATATGCAAAGGATGCACTCTAACTAAGAACACCTAAAGTCCATTTCAAGATAGCACTAGAAAAAATAACAACATTATGGAATTAGTCCATTCAAATTTATGTGGACCTATGTATGTTCCTTCTCTTGGAGGATTCTAGTATTACATACTTTTTATAGATGACTTGTCTAGGAAAACTTGGATTTACTTCTTAAAATGTAAAGAATTAGAAGAAACCCTTAAGAGATTTGAAGAATTCAAAACCTTAACTGAAAATTTATCTGGACATAAAATTAAAAATCTTAGGACTGATAATGGAGGGGAATACACTTCAGATTTGTTTAAAGATTTTTGTAAAGAAGTAGGAATTAAGAGGGAGTATATTGTTCCTTATAACCCAAAGAAAAATGAGGTAGCAGAAAGGAAGAATAAAATAATCATAGAAGCAGCAAGAGTTGTGATATTAAATCAAAATTTAGAATATTATCTTTGGGTAGAAGCCTCTTGTACTATTATCTATATTCAAAATAGAAGTCCTCACTTCTATCTTAGAGACAAAACTCTTGAAGAAGTCATTTTTAAGGTTAAACCTAATATAAGCCATCTTAGGATATTTGGGTGCTCAGTATACATACATGTTCCAAAAGAAAAGAGAACTAAGTTAGAACCCTCTGGGAGGAAATGTATTATTGTTGGGTATGGTGAAACGTCTAAAGCATATAGAATTTTCATACCTGGTCAGAAAAACATTGAACTTAGTAGGGATGTAATATTTGAAGAAGATTTAGCATTCAAAAGAGCCCTTAGTTCTAAAGATCCCACACATTTACCTAGTTTTGAAGAAAATCATGAATCTGAGTTTCAGAGGGAGAACATTGAAGAAATTGAAGATGAAAATCAAAATCTTAATCTTGAGGAAACTCAAAATCTGAAGAAAATATCACTTTGGGCTATTAAGACTATAGAGGAAGCACAAGACTTTACTACACCATCTAGAACCTTCAGAGAGAGCAAAAGACCCAAAATATTTTCTAGTTATATAGCAAACATGAGTGATTTATCTAAATTAGAACCAACCAATGTTTTAGATGCTATTAAACATACAACTTGGAAAGATGCTATGATAGAAGAATACCAATCTATTATTAAGAATGATGTTTGGGAAATCGTTCCAAGGCCTGAAGGAAAATATGTTGTTTCTTCTAAGTGGATATTTAAAATCAAGCATGCTGCTAATGGTAGCATTGAAAAATATAAAGCCAGATTCGTAGCCAGGGGATTCTCTCAAAAAGAGGGAATTGATTATGAAGAAACATTTGCTCTAGTTGCCAGACACACCTCTGTAAGAGTAGTCCTAGCTATTGCAACATCAAAGGGATGGAAAGTACATTAGATGGATGTAAAAACAACATTTTTGAATGGAAAGATTATAAAAGAGGTACATTTGAAACATCCTAAATAATTTGAAACTCATAACCCTAAATTATTTATTTGTAGGCTCAAGAAAGATCTCTATGGGATTAAACAAACTCCAAGGGCATGGTATGAAAGAATGTTCTTAAACTTGAGAAGTATCTCTCAAGTTTAGGATTCTCCATGAATGAAGCTGATCCAAATCTCTATTATAAAAAAGGATAAAGATGATATAATAATTTTGATACAATATGTTGATGATTTACTAATAATAGGTGATGACCATCTTATAGATCAATACAAAGAGAGATCTAATCAGAGAATTTAAAATGAAAAATTTAGGACTCCTTCATTACTTCCTAGGACTGGAAGTATGGCAGAATTTTGATAGCATCATACTTAATCAAGGAAAGTATACATTAGACATCTTGAAGAGATTTAGAATGTGGAACTACAGACCTATGTCTTCTCCAATGGATACTAATCTATACAAACTTAAGGAAGTTGTTACAGAATCACCTTCCATAGATTCTACTCTTTATAGATAGACGATTGGGTCTCTTATGGACTTGGTAAATACAAGACCTGATGTTTTCTATGTTGTTAATGCTTTAAGTTAGTTTATGTGTGAGCCAAAAGAGATTCACTTAGCTGTAGTCAAACACATTATGAGATGTTTATAAGGCACTCTTAATCTTGGGCTCAAGTATGAGAAATTGACTTGGACTTAGATTGGTACACATACTCAGATTGGGCTGGAAGTGTTTTTGATAGGAAAAGCACTTTAGGATGTTGTTTCAGTTTAGGCTCAACGATGGTATCTTGGATATGCATAAAAAGGCATCAGTAGCATAGAGTTCCACAAAAGCTAAATACATTGCTACAGTAATGGCCTCTCAAAAAACAGTTTGGCTTAGAAAGTTACTTGTGGGATTATTTGATCAACCCATGAATCTTACTATTATTCATTGTGATAATAAAAGTTCCATCAAACTTTCTGTGAATCCTGTTTTTCATGACAAATCCAAGCATATTGAAATTCCTTACCATTACATAAGAGATATGGTAGATAGGAATACTGTAAAATTAGAATACATTTTCACTATAGATCAGACAATAGATATTCTTACCAAACCTCTCTCTCAAGTGAAGATAGATCAATTGAGGAGAAGACTTGGTATGGTTGAATTATAACACATTTGTATTCTTTAATTATTAATTCAAAATAATTTTGAATTAAAATTATTATTTTCAGGCTATTGACTATTATGGGCGTCACCATTTGTATTCATTATCTAAGAGGTGATGATCTCTAAGATAATGAACACTTATATAGAAGACATTATGAGAGATGACAATCTCTCAGATAATGTGCTTAACAGTAGAGAACTACTGTTAGATCTGGATGAGTTCAAGATCATAATGTGATATAGACATTTCTATGTCTATGAGTCACAACTTGGATAAAGGAAGAATTTAATCATTCTCCATATTTTATCATGTATGTTGCATTCCATGCAATATTGTCATCACTAGTATAAGTGATAAGTCATATCACATGATAGTAATATGAAATAGTAGCATGTTTTCAATGATACCACATGCTTAGAATTTTAAGATAGAGATAGAGTATCAATCTATGCTTATTCATCTTGATTGATGGTGCTAGATATGTTATCTCTCAGTATGATTATCAAGTTAAGAGGGAGTGTTAATTCTATGTAATTGTGATAACATATTGATCTGAACAACACATCGTACAAGATCATATAAAGCATGAATATTCTTATTTAAGGATTGATCTCTTAAATACACTATTTATATGACCTAATCAGCATCTTCATTGGGGAACATATTATGTTCTATTTTGCATAGTATAGTTAGTATATTTACTAACTAATCATAGTCTCCTTTGGATGTTGATCTTGGGAAGATAAATAGAGAGTTTATATAGAGGGTTGACTTGGTAAGAGTCATGTCCTTTCTTAGGACATGCCTCTTGATTTCCATATAAATAAGGGTTATTAATGTGTATAAAGAACACATGAAAATTATATTGTATGCTCATTTAACCATTTTTCCCTATCATATTTTCAGCAAGTATAAAACATTTTTGCATAATAATTATTATACTCCAAATAACACTTCATATCTAGGTCTAACATTTTCAAGATCATCTTCAACAAGTAGTGAAGGCATTATATCAGTTTGGTAGTTCAGAATTTGTAAAAACTTTATGAGAGGAACTATCATAGGATATATATTAATATATAGCCTAACCAAGGCATGATCATAAAGTATAGAATAACATGGGATATTAGTATGTGAAGTAGATCAAACATATGCATATATGTATGTATATATACATACATATGCATGTGTGTGTGTATACCTACATATGCATGTATGTACATATAAATATATATATGTATGTTCCATATACTGATATCATATCCAACCGAAGCTATTACTTTAACATCCTTTAGGTTTTCTCACTTGCACATGTCATTCTAGGTTATCCCTTTGGTCATTTCCTTAGTCCATCCTTGTAGAAACTTGTTGTCCATTCACTTAGTGAACTTGGGTTTCATCTAGAGCCTTGTCCTTATTACCATTTTTCCATTATCTTTTTAGCTTATCATATCCCTTAGTCATTTGGTCCTTTCCCTTAGCTTGCATTTAGATCCCCATTTTCATTACTTGTCTTATATCACAATATCCTTTACTCTCATTTTATTAGATCATCTTTAGGGCATCCTTCCATTTCATTTGTCACCTTTGACTTGCATTATTTTAAACCTCTTAAAGTTATGGGGTAGACATTAAGTTGCATTTATCTCTTCCACCTTCCTTAGAATCATATTAGGTATTTCCCTTAGGTTCATACCCATGGCTAAAGCAAGGTCTCCAACTACTTGGAGATGAGCACAATCCTCAAAACCATCCATGGGTCATTTCAACTCAAGACAATTTCAATTTGAACCAGCACAACTCCCATATTATAATGCCAATAGGGAATCACCTATATAGTCGCATATTGATCTATTTGGAGCACCACAAGAACCTAACATTATAAACAATCCACCATTTTCTAGAAATTTGACATTTGACCTTAAAAAATGGAACAAAGGCCTTACCTCACATGCCATACCTAGCTATGATAACAATCAAAATGAACCATCCCCCAACTGTCAAGAAAATTCCCACATACAAATTTAATCTAAATCATCCTCAAACATGGACTCAATATTAGTTGGAAATGATCCTTTGATGGAAAAAGCCACGAGTTATTCCAAGCTTACAAAAAATTTGGATACAATGTTATTTAGTGACCCTATTGCATATGCCCTTTGTCTTCAAGACAAAATAGAATCAAGTTTTGAGCTTACATATAGATAGAATGAAGCTCAATCACAATACCAAAAATAAAGGTATTTACAATACACCATACACGACTCACAAGATTATCAAGAACCCCCTTGTCAATGAAAGAGCATAAAAACTTAACTTAAAATGCTACCTCAAATCCTTTTATTATTCCCATATACAAGTTCAATCTTAATCATCCTCAAACATGGACTCAATATTATTTGGACATGATCCTTTGATGGAAAAATCCATGAGTTATCCCAAGCTTACAAAAGATTTGGATATATTGTTATTTAGTGACCCTATTGCATATGCCCTTTGTCTTCAAGACAAAATAGAAACAAGTTTTGAGATTACATCTAGATGGGATGAAGCTCAATCACACTACCAAAAACAAAAATATTTAGAATACGCCATATACAACTTACAATATTATCAAGAACCCCCTCATTGATGAAAGAGCATAAAAATAAGACATCAAAATTTAACATCAAATGCTACCTCCAATATTTTTATTAGTCCAATATCATTTTCAAATCAAAAGGATACCCACATAAATACCCATGCAACAACATTTGGAACTAGATAAAATTCTCAAGTTTGGATTGGGAGCTTTTTGGATCCCAAAATTGGCTCATCAAAGGTTCCTCAATCAAATTAACAACAAATATAACCAAAAAAATTCACCACAGGTATGCCCTTTATACATCCATAGATTTAAATGTTAATATCCAAAAAAGTCTCCCACTTTTCATGTCATACCCTTTGAGTGCACCATCAAAAGGATCCAATCAAAATTTACCCAAATTCTATATACCTAGATCAAAAGTCTCCTTTTCAAATGTGTTGTGACAAGTATTCCCTTTTGTTGGCCAATTAAATTAATACTTATTGTAGATTCAAAAGTAAATAGTGGTGAATAAGGGTTGATTATATCAAAATGATTAAAACATTCAAATAGGGAAAAAATGTTTCTTGTCACTTGTTACATTGCTAGGCATACAACTAAAACCTTTCTTTGTTTCAAGTTTTTGTTTGTTGAGAAAAATGGAAATGGATGGAATATTCCATTCCAAAATCTAGTGATGGTTTAGTTTGTTCAAAGGCTAAGTGTTCTATCTTTAAAAAATTGCCCCATCTGTTTGTTGGCTTCGATTCACTCATCCACCTCCCTTCTCCCTCTACATTAGTTTTTGCCTCATGCCTCAAGCACTCATATTTTCCTTCAAATGCCTCATTTCCAATTGTTAAGGATTATACAATAGAAATTGATCCTATGCAATGTCCCTTGTACTCCTTGGTTTAACTTTATGATCTATAACAAATGGTTTTTCATAACAAAAACAAAGACAAGTTATAAAGAGATTTTCCCAACATTCATTGCATAGATAACTGAATTCATTTTCATATGACATTAACTATTTAACTATCAACAATAACTATTCATTAACTATCAACAATGACCATTTTCATTTGTGATATCTATATCAATGATCAATTGAAATAAAATAATTGTATAACTAGATTAATGATTAAATAAAAATAATTGTATCAATAATTAACTAAAATAACTAGATTTTAATGATTAACTAAAAATATCTATATCAATAATCGACTGGATAAAATAACTATATCAATGATTAACTGAAATAAATAGATTACAATTAACTGAAAATAACTATATTTAACAATAACTATAATAATGATTAACTATCTTTTTCTATGTACAAGTAAAGTAAATGCTTATTATGGAAAGAGGATAAAAGAAAACATACACGTATCATCCGGTGAGTCTTTAGTTGGTTGTACAAGCCTCGGCTTTCAATAAGAGGAGAAGCATTGAATTAGGCTTAATGTCCCAACCTTAGACCATACTTACCCCCATACAATCTATTGAATTAGAAAGGCTCTACCTACCTCAGGATCGGGCTTGGGATACTCTTAGTCTAGCCACCTGAGCATTCTGGTGTTTAAAATGTTTGCACAATTATGGATGAACATGTTTACATAACTAGCACCACTAACATCAAGTGATCAATAGATGACAAATATGACTTTAAACTACCTTGGCCAAGGTTTTCTAACAAGTATGAGGATGCACCACTGCTCGACTTGACAACAGGAAACATTAATAAGGATGAGCATGAGCTATTAAGTAAGATTATTTAATTTATTCAATCAATCTTATTCCACTTTTGTGTTCTTGTAGATTTCATCTCACCTCTTCACATTTTCCATGGCTATATAGTCAGTGAGTCCCAAGTGCTTGAAAATTCAGAGCAATCAGCTCTATCTATTGATTCTCAAAGGGTTCATTGAATAATATATCTTATCACAAACTATGACTTGAACAAATATGTTCATTAAGACTAGTAGAAACATCATCGAATTTTGATTCCCAAATGGTATATTTAAATCAAGATTTTATTGCCTTTAAATAACTCTTTTCTCAAGAGGTTCTATTTGATAATATCTATGATGATTATATCTATAGTCTAGTTGTTATGGAAGTAAAAAAATAGTAGCAATTGACATGAAGATATTCAACAAAGCTTGGAACATGGTTGATTACATAACCTGAGACTAATCTAGAAAAGAAAAGAAGTATGAGCCTAGCAGGCCATTATGATTCAACCCGTCCACAAACATTCTTCAGGTGCAAATCCAGTGTATAAATGTGTTACGTCTTTTGCAAACAAGACTATAAAAATAAAGACTTGGAATGCTATGGATGGCAATGGTTTTCAAATGATAATTGCAAGATATGGGTTCATGATTGGAAGTCAAAAATGAGAGAGAGAGAGAGAGAGAGAGAGAGAGAGAGAGAGAGAGAGAGAGAGGTGCTTGAATAGGTATATATTTGCCTCTCATTCTCAAATTCTATTAAAAATAAATAACGTGACTCCTTGGCTTCCATAACACAAAGAAATATCTTGGCTCTTTGAACACCAATTAAAAATGCCAAGTGATAAATCAATTTTTAAAAGAAAAAGAAAGAATAAAGGTTGGAAGAAGATTTGAAGATTATAAATCGAAGAATATTATGGGTTATATCTATCTACATATATGTAGATATATTAATGAGGTGACATCATTTTATTATAAAGAAATAATATTATGTTGTCACTTTATATTTATATCTATGTGTGCATACATAGTTATGTATTATAACAATATGGTGAAAGATCATTCAAAATCCTTTGAGGTACATATTATATTTTAATTAAATTATTTTGTGTTTAAAATTGTTTATTTAATAGCTCATGTGGGTCCTTCAGTTGTATCTTGAAGTTCAAGTTTCTAGGTCCTTGCCAAGGCAATTTAAGGTCACACCTGTCAATCCTGATGACTGGACTTGAGCTAGTACCCCATTCTGATGATTCTATTTAGCAATGCTTCCCTTCATCTTCTCCTACAATCACCCATGCAATACTTCCACGATAATAACAAGTTACATAATAATTTCCATACAAACATTTAAAAGAATTTTAATTCTTAAAAATACTTCTAAAATCAAGCAATTGCTAAACTTCACATGACAAATAATGATTAACGACTGTTGTATGTAGTTTCGATTAGTTTTAATGTCTGATGAAGTATATGCTTAGACATGATTAAATCAGTTTGGATATAATGCTCATCATTAGTATCACAGTTAGATTATTATCTTGATTGTAATATTAATGTAGATTGCTCTCCTTAAAATTGTTCTTGTTTAGCCTTTAATAGAACTCCTTGCATATTTGTATGGATCAATCTTGTTAAAAGATGATCTAATTAAGGAGATGTTAAATAAACTAATCTATTAGTTAGTGCGTAAAGAATAGACATGATCTATGTGGCCATATTCATGAAGAGTCGTGATTCTTACTCTTACTAACCCTTTGCATGATATATAAACATTATAGAATTATATCATAATTAATTCATTAAGTGTTGTCTCAAACTAAGTCGAATATCATAATATCTAAGTTTATTATCATGACAAGACTACATTAATTTGTTGCCTTGAATTGTGTCAAAATTCATGAAAGACTTAGATTCAAAAGGTATTACTTAAATCATCTCTTAAGACAGAGTGTTGAGATGGCTTCGATTGTATCTAAGTCATAGCTATGGTAGAAAACAATTGATGTACATATCATTGTTAGAATTAGATGTTGTTGGCATGTTCCATGAAGTGATGTCTACTATAAACAAAAAGGTCACAACTATGATATGATTAAGAGTTCTTGTTGAAACTTATATTATCAAAGAATAACATCTAGTGTGATAAATATATATTGATGTCTTTAATATGACATTCTAAGATTATCGTGATAATGTATTCTATAACAATCCTCCTGAGCTAAGAGGGAGTGTTAAGTTGTAGCTTCTGTAGGATTGAACTATCCTAGAGTTAATCCTTCTATGGTTATTGGTAATCATTAATTAGACATACTCTATTAGATTTGCATAGAGACATGTCTCTTCACAAGACATGTCTCTTAAAGATATATTTATATATCTTGGAAATCTACAATTGAAACACATAGAATTATCACAATGTTATTACATTTGCAGAGAACCTAAATTTAATATGGTATCAGAGTACTAGGCTATAAATGTAGAAAATAGAAAGAGGAAATTCAAAGACTGATAAATATATAAAGCATCAAACAAATGATCATGTCTTTATATGATCATGTCAGCTATAAAGACAGCAACATAGATGGAAGAAAATCAATATGAGACGTAAGACAAAAAAAAAAAAAAGTAGTGAGAGGATTTACTTGATTTAGAAGTGACATATAAAGACAATAAAATCATAATTCATGTGCATCAATATGGAATGTTGTGATAATACTTTTGAAGGTACAATAGAAGAGGGCATAAGTATTGGCAACGCCATGTATTTATTTTATGACAGAAGAAGAGACCATATCAATACAAATCGAATGAGATGAATGAAAACAATAAATCATTATTAATGACTCATCAACCATATGTATTAAAGTTAAAAGTAAATGGGTTATGAGAAGTGCAATTTACATGAAGTTTACGGACAAAAATTATAACCAAATTTCAACGTCTAAAGAGGATGTTGTCAGGAGTCTTCATTAGCAAAACAATACAATTGAAGCCTTCAGAGGTTGAGAGTATGATTAAGGTTCATGTGATGAAAATTTTATTATGATCAAAACAATGATATGGAATTAAATAAAACAAGCAACATAGCAAACACCGATGGAGATTTATAGCAAATACAAAAACAATTGAGAATGTGTTGTTCAGATTTAACAGAAATATAGAGGTGTTTTAGTTGATATGTTATATGTATAATAATGGAAATGGCTTAAGAAGTATTGAAGTCACCACCCTCCATGTCTTTACGGTGCAATTTGTCTTATTTATCAAGCAGTGATGATAGAGAGGAATTCGTCATCTATGGACTTTGAAGTTTGTGTGCCTTTAGTTTTGCATGACTAATGCGAACAAGAATCACTCAAATGAAGCAAGGTAATAGTCTTAGTGAAGACCCGATTAAAGACCATGCAAAAGGAGTGACGAAATTTCAAGAAAGAAGCAGCATCTAGTGTTTCTTTGAAATGAGTTGAGACACATTAGAAGTTCATGCATTTGTTCAAGCAAGACTTATTTGCATATATAAAAAACATTATAAAAAGAAGAAACCAGTCACAATGGACATTAATGTGAGTGGAATAGGAACACCATCTGCATATGAACAAGGAGCCATGAAAGTTCAAAAAGAAATGGATGAGTCAATGAATTCATGTCATAACAATGACTATAGATTTGAATGCAAAAATATTGTTTGAAAGTATAAGCAGTGATTAAGCAAGACAAAAACCATACATTACCATCAAAAGCTTGGATGCCACATCATAAAAAGATGTGCATATGTCAATAAGGTGATTTAGTTCTGGAAAGTGATGTCTGTAGCAGTGAGATTTGCAACAAATATTTATTATTTTATGCTATTCAAATCAGTATGGAATTATCATTATAAAGTTTGAGGGTGCATCCAATTTCAATCAGTGTCCAATAATCAAAAGTGCATAGGAGTAAGGAGTTCTTGTTAGTGATCAAGAATAAATGAGGATAGAAAGTAAAAGGAGTTATTATATTGAAGTTTAAAATATGTCATGTGTGGCCACCATCGTGCATCTTCGAATTTTGAAGATCTAGATAAAGAAAATAAATACCAATGGTTAAGTTGTTCAAACATATCGGATTAAAAGAAGTTTGAGGACATTTAATTTTTTAGTCATTCAGGAAGAATAATGTGTTGGAATATGGGTATAGAACCATAGCATAAACACAAGGATCATCCCTAGAGGACTGAATAGGAACATAATTCATCTACAAATGGGAGTCATTTTTAAAAAAAATTGTTGAAGTAGACCATTTTATGGTTCAAATTAATAATGATGAAGTATGTGGGAATTCTAAATTGTGGGGGGGGTGAATGATTATCTTAACCAATGTTTCATTCCCCATTGGAATCATTTTATTGTTTGATGCATACAAACCTTTATTGGAGCAATTTGTATCACAAACAGATAAGTATTCTTATCTCTCATATGTATCTACTCTTTATAGTCTCTCTATTATTTCTATTTCTTTATGTACAATGTGAACTATTTATCTTTGATCTTTTCCCTTGTATCTAAAGATGATCTTGCATGACAAGAAGGTTGTCACCTCACACTTGCTATCAAATATTGTGCAAACTCAATCTTGTGAAGTAGCTCCAAAGAAGTTGTGATCTAGAATTCATTAGTCTTATGATGATCAAGATGGATAAAGTGAGTATCTTGAAGCAAATATCCATGATGATCAAGATTATGAGTATCCTTCTTTATTAAGAGGGAGTCTGACACCTCTTCTAAGGTAATGTTGGAGCTCAAAAGAATTATAATTAGAGGGAGTCTAGAAATACATGGGTGTGACTTCGTGATTTTAATGGGCCTACCTCTATGCACATCATGAGAAAGTATTGACTTATCACCTAAAAGTTGAAAAGATTAATTTTTTATTTAGTGGGAGTAGACCATATCACTTTAGAGGTAAACTTTATATGATTAATGTTTTTTGTTTCTTATGCACTTATTGACTAACATCATATGGTTGATGACTATATGCATACAATGATAAATCTACTCTTGTAGAAAATTCTCCATGACTTAATGTCATGTGACCTTGTGATATGTATCTTAAGAGTGATACTGGTGCACTTATCACAAGGATGAGTTATATCACTTAGTTGATATGGAGGTGCACTTGCATCATTTAGTTGGTGCGTATATGTCATGGAAGGTGATGATCTTTCATTGACATATGTTTTAAGGTATCTATTGTAAGGTGACAATCTTATCAATAGGTGACCCTCCTTCAAATGTGTTGAAGGTAAATTGGTTATTCAAATTGGATGACCCTCCTTAAATCTGTTGAAGGTAAATTGGTGTCATTGTTCTTTGGGCTGAATTTTGCCAGACACATTGATAACCATCATGGTTCTTTGGTCTGGATTTTGCTAGACACCATGAAAAGTCTATTATGGTTCTTCAGGCCGGATTCTGCCAGACACCATAATTTGACCACATTTTAAGTGGTGTATAACCTTGTGTTATACTTCTTCAAATTCCCTCTTTTCTAAAGAGGGAGAGTTGAGGAATTTAGCCTCATAGTGAATTGAATTAAATTCCATATGTTAAATATATTGATATATACATATGTGTGTCAATGGATTTATATTGATATTCTTAATATGTCATTTTAGGAATATCATTCTAAGACCATATCTCTTCATATACTCAAGAGAATAATGTGTTATATATCAATCTTCCCTAGTTAAGAAGGAGTATTAAGGATGGTAGCAGTTATGTACATTGAAACTACTGGTGGATATTCTATCAGCCACATTTGAGTGGTACTCATACCTAGTAGTATAAAGATGTTTCAAACCCTCATTGCTAAAGAGGGAGTGCTGAATGTAGTTTCTATTAGTTTTAATTTCTAATGAAGTATATGCTTAGAAATGATTAAATCAGTTTGGATATAATGCTCTACATTATTATTATAGTCAAATTATTATCTTGATTGTAATATTAATGTAGACCGCTCTCCTTAAAATTGTTCTTGTTTAGCCTTTAGTAGAACTCCTTGTGTATTTGTATGGATCACTCTTGTTAAAAGATGATCTAATTAAGGAGATGTTAAATAAATTAATCTATTAGTTAGTGGGTAAAGAATAGACATGATCTATGTGGCCATATTCATGAAGATTCATGATTCTTACTCTTACTAACCCTTTGTAGGATATATAAACATTATAGAATTATATCATAATTAATTCATTAAGTGTTGTCTCAAACTAAGTCAGATATCATAATATCTAAGTTTATTATCATGACAAGACTACATTAATTTGTTGTCCCGAATTGTGTCGAAAGTCATGAAAGACTTAGATTCAAAAGGCATTACTTAGATCATCTCTTAAGAGGGAGTGTTGAGATAGCTTTGATTGTATCTAAGTCATAGTTGTGGTAGAAAACAATTGATATACATATCATTGTTAGAATCAGATGTTGTTGCCATGTTCCATGAAGTGATGTCTACTGTAAACAAAAGGATCACAACTATGATATGATTAAGAATTCTTGTTGAAACTTATATTATCAAAGAATAACATCTAGTGTGATAAATATATATTGATGTCTTTAATATGACATTCTAAGATTATCATGATAATGTATTCTATAACAATCCTCCTGAGCTAAGAGGGAGTAGTAAGTTGTAGCTTTTGTTGGATTGAACTATCCTACAGTTAATCCTTCTATGGTTATTGGTAATCATTAATTAGACATACTCTATTATATTTGCATATATATATATATATATATATATATATATATATATATATATATATATATATATATATATATATATATATATATATATATATATATATATATATATATATATATATATATATATATATATATATATATAAAGTAGATATGTTATAATTAATGATTAATTAACTTATATATATAACCATAGAGACATGTCTCTTCACAAGAGATGTCTTTTAAAGATATATTTATATATCTTGGGAATTTGCAATTGAAACACATAGAATTATCACAATGTTATTACATTTGTAGAGATCCTAAATTTCATAATGACTATCTTCATTAATAGTTAATACAATGGATATAAATAACTACCTATTTCATAGGATTATGAAAGAAAAATCCGTTCAATCTAACATCTCTAAGAAAATTTTAAATTAGTTCAAAATTTGGAATGTAATATACCCTCCCCCTTAAAATTTTCATCGTCCCTGATGAATATCACAACAAAACTTTAAACAATATCTATTCAAATTATTTCAAGAAAATAAAAGTTCAAGGTCTAGCCCTATAGAAAAGATGAGGGAACTTTTGAAAATTTTTGCGATAATCTTCCCAAGTGGCATTATCTTCTGCATACTGATCCCATTGGACCTTGCATTGAGTCACCTCTTGATTCTGTAAGCACAACTTATGCACCTCGAGTATTCAGAGTGGTTCTATTTCCACCACCCCTGGTTCTTGCGCTTGTAATATGTTCCAATCAACTATATGATCATGATGAGTAATGTTTTTCTTAGGGTATGACACATGGAAGACATCATGCATCCTTGCAAGGGTTGGTGGTAAGGCAATCCTATAAGCTACTAGGTTCAGAACTTCCAATATTTCAAAGGGTCCCACATACCTTAGGGCTAACTTAGAATTCTTACCAAACTTGATAGTACTCTTCTGAGGTTTTACTCTTAATAAAACCTTTTCTCCCACTGAGAATTCCCTAAGTGTTATTTTTGCATCTACATAACATTTATGTCAGTCATTGGATTCCTTCAATCTCTGACAAATTTGGATGATCTATTCTTCCATCTCCTTAAGCATTTTAGGCCCAATAATAAGTATATCTTCCAATCGATTCCAACTCATAGGAGTTCTACATTTGCAACCATATAGAAGCTCAAAGGGGGCCATTTTAATGGTGGATTGGTAGGAATTGTTATAAGAAAATTCTACCAAAGGTAAATACATTTCCCACTAGTATTGCAGATCCATACAGTAAACTCTCAAAAGATCTTCTAATACCTGGTTTACTCTTTCTATTTGACCATCTTTATCAGGATGATAAGTTGAACTGATGTTTAGTTTAGTACCTAATGCTGAAAATAATGTTTGCCAAAATCTAGAAGTTATCCTAGTATCCCTATCTAAAATAATTTTCTCTAGAACTCCATGCAATTTGAAAATTTCTTTTATGAATTTATGAGAGATTTATGGTGCTCCATTAGTTAGATTTCCTTGTATAAAATGAGAAACTTTTATCAGTCTATCTACTACTACTAGAATGGTATTATGTCTATTTCGTGTCATAGGTAATCCTTGTACAAAATCCATGGAAATTATCTACCATTTCCATTTTGGTACCTCATTTGGGTGCAAAAGATCAATTGGGTATCGATGTTCTTCTTTTACTCGTTGACAGTCCAATCATCTTGCCACAAATTTTGTTACAGTCCAATCATCTTGCCACAAATTTTGTTATCTCCATTTTCATTCCTTTCCAAAAATATAGAGGTTTTATATCTGACAACATTTTAGTTACTCCAGGGTGTCTTGAATATGGAGTTGAATGAGATTCTTCTAGAATCATTCTTTGAAGTTCAATTTTGTTTAATACATAAATCTTGTCATGATATCTTAATAGTCCATCCTCTTCTATCCTAAATTCTGAATACTTGGGGTCTTGAGGGTCCCTGATGAGGGCTAGGTTGATCTCTGCATAAAATTCATCATGCTCTAGATGTTGTAAGATCTAGTCCTTTAATCTGAAATTTATAGTAGTCATTTCTAAAATGTGTCTCCTCCTACTTAAGGTGTTTGCACTTTGTTTTCCTTGCCTTTGATGTAACTTATGTCAAATTCATAGTTTGCTAAAAATTCCATCCATCTTCTTTGTCTAGCATTAAGATTAGGTTGAGTAAAAAAATATTTTAGGTCATGATGGTTGGATCATAGATGAAAAAAATTTTCAATCAAATAATGTCTCCATATTTGAAGAGCATGAAGAATAGCTGCTAATTCTAGATCACAAGGGGGGTAATTTTGCTCATAATTCTTCAATTTTCTAGATTTGTATGCAATTACCTGCTGATCCTGCATTAGCACACCTCCTATTCCTTCTCCTGATGCATCAGTTATAACAACAAATTTCTTTTGTGGGTCAGGTACTCTTAATATGGGTGTTGTGGTTAACTTTTCCTTCAAGTATTCAAAAGCTAATTGATATTTTTCTATCCATATAGATTTCCTTCCCTTTCTCTGAAGTGATGTAATCGGGTAAGCTATCTTGGAGAAATTCCTGACTAACTTTCCATAAAACCCTTCCAATTCCATGAAACTTCTAACTTCTGTCACATTTTTAGGTATAGGCCATTCCTTAATTGCTTTGATTTTTTACGAATCTACAACTATTCCTTGAGTTAATATAATGTGTCCTAAATATTGAATTTTGTTTTGATAGAAAGCACACTTAGATAATTTTCCATATAATTTATGTTCTCTTAAAATTTGTAAGACTATTTCTAGATGTTCTTGATATTCTTCCTCATTCTTTGAATAGATTAGAATATCATCTATAAAAATTAGCACAAACTTATCTAGGCAATCTTGGAATATGCTATTCATGAAGTTCATAAAATCTGTTGGAGCACTGGTTAACCTGAAAGGTAACACTATGAATTCATAATGCCCATACCTAGTTCTGAATGCAGTTTTGTGAATATCTTTGTCCATAATATGAAGGTGATGATATCCTGACTTCAAATCAATTTTTGAAAATATTGTTTTGCCTTTCATTCGATCAAAGAAGTCATCAATTCTAGGAAGTGGATACTAGTTCTTGATAGTAACCTTATTGAGCATTCTATAATCTATGCATAATCTCATGGTTTTGTCCTTCTTCCTAACAAACAATATTGGGGATCCCCATGGTGATATATTGGGCTGAATAAGTTTCTTATTTAACATATCTTCTAATTGTATTTGCAACTCTATTAATTCAGTGGTGGTCATTTGATATGGCGTCTAAGAAATGGGTTCTACTCTTGGTAACAAATCTATGGTAAAATCAAAGACTCCGGATGTTGGTAAACCAGAGAGTTCTTTGGGAAACACATCCTGATAATTCTTTAGGTAGGGATATTTTTCTTCAAAAGATTCCTTTAACTTTTCTCTAATTCCCCATCTTCAGAAATGTAGTCATCTCCATATGTGGTGTTTATAGGATCTCTCATAACTTCAACTCTTAAAGAAAAAATCTCACAACCCTTTCTTCCACATTTCTTAAGGTGCATGGCAGATATTTGTTTTGATTTAATTTTATGTTCAATCCCTATAATGCTTGTTGGTTTGCCTTGGTCATCCAGGCAATCTACAGTTTTAGCAAGACAATCCACCTTGGTCTTATGCTCACTAAGCCAATTAATGCCTATAATAATGTCATAAGACCCAAGAGGTGCTACATATAGATTCAATTTAGTGAAGAAATTTAGAAAGTCAACCTGAGCCTCAAACAGACACTGCTCTACCTTAGCCTTTGACTAGTTTTCATACTCGACTATCCATGGTTTTTCCATAAAACTAGATCTCTTTGGAAATCTACTTAATAGTTTAGGCGATATAAAACATTCAAAAGCTCCAGTATCAATTAAAATAGAGACAAGGTTCTCGTAGATCTTACCCAAAGTTTGAATCGGGCCTATATGTTGTTCTGCTTGTCTATCATCCAGGGCTACGTGGATTCTTTGCTAGAAAACATGTTGTTATTGTGGAAGAGGTGCTCAGTGTGGCTAATTGGTGTTGGGTTTGATGGGGTATTTACTAGCATAATGATCTCCCTCACAATTGTAACATCTTGAAGGTGGCCCCTTTTTTTCATTTCTCTTATTATTTTACTTGTACTAAAATTTATTTTAAAATCCTTGATTCCATTTCCTTTTGATTTTGGCTTGCTATACTTGTAATCCTTAAATTGTTTCTTTTGGGATCTGATATTTGTACCTTCTGTATTCTAGTTTTTTTTTTTCTTTTATTATCCTGAATGGAGTCATCTCTCTTGATTTTGTATTCCTGTTAGACAACCTTCTTTAAAGTTTCTTCTATGGTTCGAGGAGTGAGAACATCAACTGCTCCTCCTATTCTATTATTCAGACCCATGATGAATTTTCTCACTTTCAGATTTCTATCTTGTTGATATGGTGTTACATACTTTAGTAGTCGGGTAAATTTCTCCTAGTACTTGTGTACAGTCATGTCTCCTTGCTTCAGGTTTTGGAAATCTAGTAATTTTTGGTCATAAAAGGTTTGGGTTAACCAACGATTCCTAAAAATGGTCACAAATTTTTCCCAAGTAATTTCAGTGGTTTTAATGTTTTGTTCAACCTTGGTGTTTCCCCACCATGTAGCAACTTCTCTAGTAAAGTGGTATATTCCCCAAATGGCCTTTGAGGTTTCTGAAAAGTTCCTAATTTCAAAATACTATTCCATTTCAGTTAACCAACCCTCTATATCCTCTCTAGATTTAGAATTGACAAATTTGGGTGGTTTATTTTTCTTAATATCTGTTGACAAATTAGTCACCATTTCTTGTTTCTTTTGTTTTTTAGTTTGAGTGGGTGAAGAGGTTTTCTTGTTGTATCTAGAGACTTTTGTCTTTGTTCTAAGAGGAGATGATGATTGTGTTTCCTCTTGGTTATGCCCCATCTAGGCTGCCATCTCATTCATTCTCTTTTCCATATTATCCAACTTCACTTGTGTTTCTTGCAAAATCTTAAGTAACAAATTAGTGGATGATTGTGTGTTTTTATGGACCATGTCATGATCTACAACATTTTCATTGCTATTCATTTTGTTTCACTAGTTTAACTTGAAAATTTACAAAATTTAGTGTCAATTTATTGTATACATAGTTTTAAGTGTGTCTACAACAAATTAAAAGAGTTTTGCAAGTGCATATAACACATGAATAAAGACATTTATTTAATTAACTTTAATACTTTTGCTGCTACATTCATGACAATCTTATTTATAAAAATTTCCTCTACTGAGGATGTTTACATTAGGGAATCTAAATTTTTCTTCTCAAAATTCAATTCTAATTTAGATTTGTACATATCCTACACCATCCAGGATCTGTGAAAATGTAGAAGAGAGTTTCCCTGACAAGCATTCCAGTTTGGAATTAGTTTGTTCCTATATCTTGTTTTACTAGCAGGAGTCCACCTGACTCTTTCCTTCTTCATTCGTTGGAAGGCTTGGTTCACGCTTTCATTGTCTTGGGGCATAGAGAAGCAAGTGTAATCAGAGTTTGGCATGTTTTTAATTAAGTACAAGAAGATGGGATGTTGAGCCTTCTTGCAGAGTGTTTTATATACTTGCATCTTGTACATTTATTCTAAGAAATTTTTAGTTTACTAGTAAGTAGTGTGCCCTAGGTTCAATGTCAAACCCAGCGCTTTGATACTATATGTAACAAACAATTTTTCATAACAAAAATAAAGACATGTTATAAAGAGATTTTCCCAACATTCATTAAATAGATAATTGAATTCCTTTTCATATGATATTAATTGTTTATCTATCAATGATAACTAAAACAACCATGTTCATTTGTGATATCTATATCAATGATCAACTGAAATAAAATAACTTTATAATTTGATTAATGAATAATTGAAAATAACTGTATCAATAATTAACTGAAATAACTAGATTTTAATGATTATCTAAAAATGTTTGTATCAATAATCAATTGAATAAAATACGTGTATCAATGATCAATTGAAATAACTAGATTATGATCAACTAAAATAATTGTATTTAACAATAACTATTATAACAATTAATTATCTTTTTCTATGTACAAGTAAAGTAAATGCTTATAATGGAAAGAGAATAAAAGAAAACATACACATATCATCCGATGAGTCTTTAGTTGGTTGTACAAGCCTCGACTTTCGGTAAGAGGAGAAGCTTTGAATTAGGCTTAACCTTTCGACCTTGGACCATACTTATCCCCACACAATATATTGAATTAGAAAGGCCCTCCCTACCTTGGGATTGTGCTTGGGATACTCTTAGTCCAACCACTTGAGCATTCTAGTATTTAGAATGTCCACACAGTTATGGACAGACATGTCTGCATAATTGATACCATTGACATCAAGTGATCAATGGATGGAAAACATGCCTTTAAACTACCTTGGCTAAGGTTTACCGATGGCTTCAATGACTCGATCACCACCGCTCAACTTGACAACAGGAAACATTAATAAGGATGCGCATGAGCTATTAAGTAATATTATTTAATTTATTTAATCATATCTGATTCCACTTCCGTGTTCTTACAGATTTCATCTCACCTCTTCACCTTTTCCATGGCTATATAGCCAGTGAGTCTTGAGCACTTGAAAATTTAGAGCAATCAACTCTATCCATTGATTCTCAAAGGGTTCATTGAATAATATATCTTATCACAAACTGTGACTTGAAACAATATGTTCTTTAAGACTAGCAAAAACATCATTGAATTCTAATTCTCAAATGGTATATTTAAATCAAGATTTTATTGCATTTAAATAACTCTTTTCTCAAGAGGTTCTTTTCAATAATATCTATAATGATTATATCTATAGTCTAGCTATTATGGAAGTCAGAAAACTGCAACAATTGACATGAAAATATTTAGCAAAGCTTGGAACATGGTTGATTATGTGACCTGAGACTATTGTAAAAAAGAAAAGAAGTATGAGCCTAGTTGGCCGCTATGATTCAACCCCTCCACAAATGTTCTTCAAACACAAATCTAGTGTATGAATGTGTCACATATTCTGCAAACAAGACTATAAAAATAAAGACTTGGAATGTTATGGATGGTAGTGGTTTTCAAATAATAATTGCAAGATATCGGTTCATGATTGGAAGTTAGAAATGAGAGAGAGAGAGAGAGAGTCAGACTTGAGAAAGGAAGTCAGGTGCTTGAATAGGCATATCCACCTCTCATTCCTGACTTCTATTAAAAAGAAATAACATGAATCCTTGGCTTCCATAACATAAAGAAATATCTTGGCTCTTTGAACGCCAATTAAAAATGCCAAGTGTTAAATTAGTTTTTAAAAGAAAAAGAAAGAATAAAGGTTGGAAGAAGATTTGAAGATTATAAATCGAAGAATATTATAGTTTATATCTATCTACATATATTTAGATATATTAATGAGGTGGCATCAATTTATTATAAAGAAATAATATTATGGTGTCACTTTATATTTATATCTGTGTATGTACATAGGTATATATCATAACAATATGGTGAAAGATCATTCAAAATCCTTTGAGGTACATTTTATATTTTAATTAAATTATTTTTTGTTTTAAATTATTTATTTAATAGCTCATGTAGGTCCTTCAATTGTATCGTAAAGTTCAAATCGCTAGGTCCTTGCCAAAGCAATTTAAGGTCATACCTGTCAATCTTGATGACTGGACTTGAGCTAGTACCCCATTTTGATGATCCCATTTAGCAATGCTTCCAGGCCCTTCATCTTCTCCTACAATCACCCGTGCAATACTTCCATGATAATAACAAGTTCCATAATAATTTCCATACAAACATTTAAAAGAATTTTAATTCTTAACCATAACTCTAAAATCAAACAACTACTAAACTTCACATGACAAATAATGATTAACGACCATCTTCATTAACGGTTAATACAATGGATATAAATAACTACCCACTTCACATGATTATGAAAAAAAAATCTGTTCAATCTAACGGCTATGAGAAAATTTAAAATTAGGTCAAAATTTGGGATGTAACACGATCTCTTGGCTAACAAACTTGCAACATATGTTAATATTCCACTAAAGAAAGATATAAATTAATAAGATTAGATCTAGTCACTAAAATTGTATGCAAGAATATAAGATCCTATCTCCCACTTAATTCCCTTCTTGAGGAGAGGTTGTGATCAGATGCTCTATTCTCAAGGGAGTGCTTTTTGGGGCTCTAGTTATTTATAACACCTCTCTTCTAAGCACCATCTCCTCATTTTATTTCCTCTCTTCAAGACATTATGAATAATTAGAATTAATGTACCCATCCTTCCTAGAGGAGATCTTAGTTGTGTTGATGTTTAGCATCGAAAGAAGCAAAACATGAATCTTCTATGCTACCTCTACTTTGGAATACATCTTAGAGATATAAGCATATGTGTTTTGTTACTAATATCTGATATACTTTACAGAGATATACATATGCCACCACTGTTTGATATGCATCATAGAGACATATGCATACGTACATATATTCATACTGATGTATGCATACATATACGTATGCATATGAAGTATTGATAGTAAAATGTGCATAATATTGACCAACTTATATTGGTCAGACTTCACATCATCAACAACAGATGTTATTATTCGTGGCAGGTTTCATACCCATGCCTTGGCATTTTTATTATTATCGGCCCCTTGTGTTATTGGGCAACAATATATAACTAATACTTGACAATTATTATGTTAATCAACATGCCTCCAAAGAGGCATGTCCCTACATGGCTTTTGGGCCACGTAGAGACATGACACTTTAGAGTCATGTTTGTCTCCAGTTTTATATATATATATATATATATATATATATATATATATATATATATATATATATATATATATATATATATATATATATATATATATATATATATATATATATATATATGCTCATTCTAAATGCAATGAAAAGCATCAATCAAAAGGCATACTCAGTACCTACAAATTATTATCACCATTGTTTATTATTTATTGTTATCATTCTCATTCTATTATACAATGATCAGGAGTCTCTTCCTTTACTGAAGAAGGAAGACTAATAAAAGGTTACTACAAGTCACAGTTCAGATAAGTTATTATATTCTGCCCAATTTGATTTAGAATTTATCTACAAGCATTTGTAATTTTTTTATCTATCAGATATCCACTATTTTTAACATGTTATTAGAGTTGCACTGATAAGAAAACCATTACAAAATATTAATTGTAAATTTGAGTCAAAATTAAAAAGAAAGAAAAGTTTTAGTTAAACATTAAAATGGTGAATCGTGTAAGAATTGAACATAGACTAGATGGAGCGTCCAACTTTTCATCTTGGAAAAATAGGCAATTAATAATTCTAAGAGAGATGGAATTAGAAAATCACATTGAGACAAATTTACCCATGCCTAAAAATGAATCTGAGAAAGCATCATGGAAAAGGCATAATAATAAGGCAATGAAAATAATCATAGATTCAGTAAAGGATCATATACTTCCTTTGATAGCCAATTTTGAAACTACATTTGATATGTTCTCCACTATTCAAAATACATTTGAAATTAATAATAAAAGTAGATTTCTAACTCTATAACAAGATCTACTTTACATAAAAATGAAAAATGGAGAATCCATTACCTCTTACTTCCTTAGAATTACTGAATTAAAGGATCAACTTGCTACTATACAAAGTCAAATGGATGATAAAGAACTAAGCATGATTCCCCTTAGAGGTCTTCCTCTATCATGGGAAACCTTCATAAGAGGTTTGAACTTCCAAAATTTGATCAACTAAAGAATGAATGCACTCAAGAGGAGTCCAGATTAGCCTCTAGAGGTCTAATTTCAAATCAAGATGGTGACATCTAGGCATTGTATTCCAAATCAAATAAGAAAAGAAATTTCAAGCATAACGAGAAGGACCACAACAAAAATTACAAATCTCACAAACAACGTGACTAGTCCAAAGTAAGATACTTCAACTGTTATAAGCTTGGTCACTCCTACTATGTGTGTCCTGAAAAATAGAAAATTCAAGCAACTTTAGCATAAGTTAAAGAAGAAAATAATGAGAAAATAGATAAAGAAAATTATGCATTTATAGTAGCTCTCTCAAGTGAGTTAAGCACTAACCAAAACACTTGGATCATAGATAGTGGAGCTTCTTGCCATACACCAGATTTAAGGATAAGTTTGAAACCCTCTCAAATCATGAATAAGAAGAAGTAACTATTGGAGATAATTCCTCTCACCCTATTAAAGGCATTGGTACTTGTTCCATTCAACTAAATTTTGAAATCACTCTTCAACTCAAGAATGTCCTATATGTGGCAGGGATTAAAAAAAATATTGTCTCCATCTCTGGACTTGTTGATCAAGGGTACAAAATTGTATTTCAAGAAGATAGAGTTCTATCTTGGACTAAGAACTCATCTATTAAGAAAGCCATCTCCATTGGGGTTAGGGATGGAAGTCTTTATAAGCTTTGTAATTATCAAAATCCAAAGTTAAACTTAACTCTTAGTAATGATAAGTCAAATTCCATTGAAATCTGGCATAGAAGACTAGGTCACCTTAACTTTTGAGCCTTATCATCTATAAGTAAAATTATAAAAGGGCTACCAAATCTAAAATTAGATCATTCAAGTATTTGTAAAGGGTCTGCTTTAGGTAAAAATACTAAACACTCCTTTCCAAATAGTGTTCATAAATCTAAAGACATACTTGAATTGATTCATACAGATCTTTGTGGTCCTATGTTAGTTCCCTCTCTTAATGGATGTCAATTCTATGTAATTTTTATTGATGACTACTCTAAGAGAACTTGGATTTATTTTATAAAACAAAAGCAGTCATCTGTGGTCTTATCCAAGTTTAAAGAATTTAAAGCCCTTGTTGAAAATCAATCAAGACAAAAGATCAAAACCCTAAGGTCTGATAATGGGGGTGAGTTCAAATCTAATATCTTTAAAAACTTTTGTATTTCTATTGGCATTAAGAGGGAGTGTTCTGTATTGTATAATCCTCAACAGAATGGAATAGCTAAAAGAAAAAATAGAACTATTGTTGATTCAGCCAAGGCAATATTACATGATCAAAATCTTTATTACTCCTTTTGGGCTGAAGCATCCAATACTGTTGTCTACATTCAAAATCATTGCCCTCACTCTATATTAGAAAACACCACTCTAGAAGAAGTATTTACTAGTGTTAAACTAGATTTAAGTCACCTAAGAATATTCAGATGCCTGATCTATATTCACATACCAAAAGAAAAGAGAACCAAATTGGAGCTTTTCGAGAAAAAGAGAATATTCATTGGTTATAGTGAAACTTCAAAATAGTATAGGATCTACATTCTTGGACAAAGAACAATTGAGATTAGTAGAGATGTTATATTTGAAGAAGATGTTGCCTTCAAAATTTCTAGTAATAGTGATGAATCCATTTCAGAAGAAGATCAAGCTACATAAATTGAGAGGGAGGATAATCCTGACATCTCTTCTATGTCAAATCATACAGAATTAGAAAACTTCCACCATACCAATAAGAAGAGACCTATTTGGGCTAGGAAAATGTTAGCTAAAAATCAAGTTGAACCAGATGATGTAATTTAGGAAAGCAAAAGAACTAGGAATCAATCTTGTTATATTGCACTGCTATCTGAACTCATAAAATATGAACCTGCCAATGTTAAATAAGCACTTTCACATAATCTTGGAAGGAAGCTATGATTGAGGAATATAACTCTATATTGAAAAATGATGCATGGGACATTGTACCAAGACCCAAAAACAAATTAGTTGTTTCTTCCAAATGGTTGTTCAAGATTAAACATGTTGCAGATGGAATTATTGAAAACTACAAGGCAAGATTTGTAGCCTGAGGTTTCTCTCAAACGGAAGGCATTGATTATGATGAGACTTTTTCCCTTATTGCCAGGTATACTTTAGTCAGAACAATCCTAGCTATTGCTACATCTAAAGGATGGAAGGTACATCAAATGGATGTCAAAATAACATTTCTCAATGGAAAGATTGAAGAAGAGGTTTATGTTGAACAACCAGAAGGGTTTAATACTTTTGATTGCAAGACTCATGTTTGTAAATTAAAGAAAGCACTTTATGGTCTTAAACAGGCTCCCAAAGCCTGGTATGAAAGAATAGATAATCAACTACTAAGATTGAGATATGCCAAAAATGAAGTTGATCCAAATCTATACTTCAAATATGAAGGTAATGATATGGTTATCTTTGTATCATATGTTGATGATTTGCTAATTACAGGTGATGAACATCTTATAGAGAAATGTAAGCAAGATCTTTCTATTCAATTTGAAATGAAGGACCTAGGGTTACTTCACTATTTTTTGGGGTTAGAAATTTGGTAGCTAGAAAACTACATTATACTAAATTAGGGAAAATATACAGTTGACATATTAACCAAGTTTGGAATGATGGAATGTAAATTGGCTGCTACCCCTATGGAGATTAACCTACACAAACTAAAAGATGATATGAATGAATATGAGGATGTGGATCCTACTTATTATAGACAAATTATTAGATCCTTGATGTATTTGGTTAATACTTGTCTTGACATATGCTATGCAACTCATACCTTAAGTTAGTTTATGTGTGCACCTGAGAAGATACATTTGCATTCAGCTAAATATATATTGAGGTATCTAAAGGGTACCATTGGAATGGGAATCAAATATGACAAAGTCAATCTTGAACTAATTGGATACTCAGATTTTGATTGGGCTGAAAGTTCTATTGAGCGTAAGAGCACGTCAGGATATTGTTTCAGTCTTGGATCTAGTATGATTTCTTGGACTAGTCAGAAGCAAAATTTTGTAGCTTTAAGTTCTACCGAAGCTGAGTACATTGCATCTTCCTTGGGTGACAGAGAAGCAGTATGGCTACAAAATTTGCTTTCAAATCTCTTTAAAAGACCTTTGAAGCCCACCATGATATATTGTGATAATCAAAGTTGTATCAAGCTTTCTTCTAATCTTGTGTTTCATAATTGCTCTAAACACATTGAAATTCCATTTCATTACATCAGAGATATGGTTAATCGAGGAGTCATTCAATTGGAATATATATGTACAAATGATCAGATAGTTGATATCCTTACCAAACCTCTTGCTAAAGTGGAGCTGAAATACTTTAGAAAAAAACTTGGTATGATTATTTGTAATGGAAATTTTTGAAATAAAAGAGTTGTTTTATTTGAGATTTTTTTTTCCATTGGTTACTTAATAATATTTGATATGTAATGAAAGGTGATGATCTTTCATGGACATATTCAAATGTAAGAAAATTATTTACAAGGTGATGATCTTGTAAATAATTATTTTTGAGCTTCTCTAGACATTGCTTAAGTGCAAGTAGAGATTATTTTTGGGCTTCTCTAGACATTTCTTAAGTGCAAGTAGAGATTATTTCTGAGCTTCTGTAGACATTGCTTAAGTACAAGTAGAGATTATATGAGCCTTCTCTAGACATTGCTTAAGTGCAAGTAGAGATTATTTCTGAGCTTCTCTAGACATTTCTTAAGTGCAAGTAGAGATTATATGAGCTATCTCTAGACATTGCCGAAGTGCAAGTAGAGACTATGTGTGCTATCTCTAAACATTTCTTAAGTGCAAGTAGAGACCATTTACTGTTCATCTGATATTGCTTATGTGATGACTTTGATTAATATTTTACTTCTCCCTAGCTAAAGAGGGAGTGTTGATTTTTAGCATCAGAAGAAGAAAAACATGAATCTTCTATGCTACCTCTACTTTGGAATACATCTCAAAGATATAAGCATCTGTGTTTTGTTACTAATATCTGATATACTTTACAAAGATATACATATGCCACCACTGTCTGATATGCATCATAGAGACATATGCATACGTACATATATTCATACTAACATATGCATACATATACGTATGCATATATCTTTGTCAGCATATGAAGTATTGATAGTAAAATGTGCATAATATTGACCAACTTATATTGGTCAGACTTCACATCATCAACGAAAGATTTTATTATTCGTGTTAGGTTTCATACCCATACCTTGGCATTGTTATTATTATCGGCCCCTTGTGTTATTGGGCATGGCTCATTATGTTATTGGGTGACAGTATATAACTAATACTTGACAGTTATTATGTTAATCAACATGCCTCCAAAGAGGCAAGTCCCTACATGGCTTTTGGGCCACATACAGACATGACTCTTTGGAGTCATGTTTGTCTCCAGTTATATATATATATATATATATATATATATATATGTATATATATGCTCATTCTAACTACAGTGAAAAGCATTGATCAAAAGGCATACTCAGTACCTGCAGATTAGTATCACCATTGTGTATTGTTTATTGTTATCATTCTCATTCTATTATACAACGATCAGGAGTCTCTACCTTTACTAAAGAAGGAAGACTAATAAAAGGTTACTACAATTCACAATTCAGATAAGTTATTATATTCTACCCAATTTGATCTAGAATTTATCTATAAGCATTTGTAATTGTTCATCTATCAGAGATCCACTATTCTTAACAAGTTGTTCTAGGCCTTATGGATAATCCATCCTTTCATATGCAATGTACTAACCTTCAAAGACATTTTTCCTAGCTTCTTTTAACACTTTGTTACAAAATGGCTTTATTGGAGCCTTTTAGAGGTCCTTATATGTTTGACTTGATTCCAAAGGAATGGGATGAAATCCCTTATCCTCTTGGCTAATAAGGGCAGAAACCTGAACTTTTTTTTTTCTATGCTTTTTGCTATTTTTACTTTAATAATTTTAAAAATATTTGTTCCTTGTTGAATAAAATCTCATGCACTTGGTGCTTGATTCTCCAGTGGGACTAGACTTCCAAATGTAGTGGCCTCATAACCATACAAAGCTTTGAAAGGAGTCATTTCGATGGACATATGATGAACTTTGCATTATTGTAGTATTCTCCTAAATGAAACCATTACATGCTTTATGTTGCCCAATTACATAGTTCCTCAAATATCCTTTTAACCATTTATTTACTACTTATGTTTGTTTTTCTATCTAGGGCTGGTAACTCGTACTACGAGCCAGACTAGTTCCTACTAGAATTGGTTGAGGAATTTTCTATCTCTATCCTTGATGACATTCCACGAGAATCCATGGAGTGTAAATACTTATTTGAATTATAATATCACTATTTAATGTGTTGATGATTCAATGGTAGCTATAAAAAATGACCATATTTGGTGACTCTATCGTATACCACATAAATGCTAGTCTTCTCATGTACATTGAGTAGGCCAACTATGAATTCTGTTGAAATGCTCTCCCATTTTTTATTAGGAATAGGTAGGGGTTGTAGTAGATCTACAAGATTCGTTTGTTCTACCTTATTCTATTGATATATCATACATTCTTGTACATAATTCTTGATATCTTTCTTCAAACCTTTCCATGAAAAATTATCTCTTACCTATTTATATGTTTTGAAATAGCCTTCATGGTCAGACAAAGGAATATCATGATACCCCTTTAAGATTGTGTTCTTTATTATTGATTGGGGGGTTAGGAATGCTCTTCTTTTGTAAAAAATACTATCATTCCAGATTCTGAAATCTTCATTTGGGATTTTTCCCTCTAATATTTCACTGACTTTAGGATCCTTTGCATACTCAGCAATGATATCTCCCTTCCAATGTCTTGAAATACTGGTAAACATATTGAGGTGAGAGAGTCTAAATAAAGCAACTACCAATGTTCTTCCCAAGTTTTACTATAAATGAGTATATCATCAAAGAATATGAGGAGAAACTTTCTTAAATCCTGCCTAAAAATATGGTCCATGCATGATTGGAAAGTGGCTGGAGCATTTGTGAGACCAAATGGAAGTACTAGGAATTCAAAATCCCTATAATGACATTTGAATTTAGTTTTTTGGACATATTTCTTCCTCATTTTGATTTGGGGATTCCAAATCTTAGATCATTTTTTGAAAAATACCGAGCACCATGTAATTCTTCCATCAACTCATCTATTCATGGGATTGGATATCTATTTTTGATATTTTTCTTGTTTAAGGCTCTATAATCAATGCACATTCTAATAGTTCCATCCTTTTTGTTGATGAGTACTACTAAAGAGGCAAATAGACCACTACTTGGTTGAATGTGCCCTATTTCCAATAATTCTTTAATATTCCTTTCAATTTCCTCTTTGTATATATGGGGATGTCTATAAGAAGTTGTTATGACTAATTTGGCTCCTTCCTCTAATTCTATGAAATGTCCAAAGCCTCTTTTAGGGGTAGACGCAGAGGGACGTCTTCAAAAATATTTTGACTCTCTTTAGGATGTGATGGATATCTACATGTATCATGCATTCATTACTAGGTGATTTATCAAGGACCATACATTGAACTACCCATTTTCATTGGTCATGTCTAAGGATACATTCTATTTTGTTGCAAGACACTACTTTGGTGGATCCATCAGCTAATCCTTTTAATGTTATATCTTTTACTTCATGTTTGAAACATATTTCCAAATTGGGGTTATCTATAGTGAAACACCCTCACAATTCAATACAAGACATTCCTAGGATGATATCATTTTGTAGTTTTACAAAATAAAAATCAGTTTTTATCGTATGGTGTAACACCCCACCAGGGAACCCAAAATAAATTAATCTCTATGTCACTAAGTTTTCTAAACATTTTTTTTGAAAGATTAAAACAAACAAGAGAATACATAGTGGAAGCAATAGCTCACCTACATACATAAGCAATACAATAATAATTACATCTCTCAAGGGTTCTATGATGTTGAATCATGCACATAAGTTTTATGAAGATTAAATCTAATAATTAAACAAAGTCCATATCATAAAATAACCATAAGTATGAAATCACATGAAATAATATACACATACATAAGATGCCATATGACATAACCAAAATGCATATTCATCCTCTGTACAAGTCACAAGGTATGAAATTATAAAAGAATATACATTATGATAAGATAAAACATCTCATAGGATCTTAAATAATCAAAGTACAATAAACTAGAATATGACCATAAAACATATTCAAAAGATCAAAATAATAAAATAATTGCACAAGGTACTTCCTGCATCGGCATCAAGCTGTCAAATCTCAATGGTATAAGAAACACTACCACTCGACCTCATAGAACCTAAATTATCCACTTCCACCATGTTGAGGAGGTAATCTCAAGTCCCAAATAGATAACAATCCAAAAGTCATAACAAAAATCTAGTTCAAGGAATCCTGATAGCAATCTATCTCAAAGGTACCAAGTACACAAGCAACATCTATTCCCAGAGGCAACAAAGAAATGTAGGAAACCTAATATGCATGTGGGAAAGTGTCATCACATGAGTCAACTCTAAGGTTATCCTGGAGCCTCTCTAGACCTCAACTCCCTAGTGACTCTATATAGAATTAGTATCCTTTCTTACAGACAAGGCATACTAACGAGGCGAGGTTGCAACTGAGCATCCTCTCTACTCCCATCCTAGCTTGTACTAGCACTCAAGACATGAGTGAGATAACATAGCAACTCTTGTTAATTCATTTCAATCCCATTAACACAATATTATCACTTATTAGAACAACTTACAATGGGCTACCCTGGAAGTCTCTTTAGGGCTTCAACCTCCATTGCAAGCCATCACTAAACATTATAGGTCAATTTTTGACCTTTTATTTTGACCAAGCCCTTAATTGGCTTGTTGAATACATTGATTTTGTTTTAATGACCAAGTTGGTTGAAAATTTGACCAAATTAGGTTTTCCTAATTTGGTCAAAATTTCAACCAAATCGGGTTCAAATAACAAAAAAAAGGGAAAAAAATTGTTTGTTATTTCTCCACTAGAGGAGGTTTCGTTGACGTGCATCATGAGAGCTATTTGAGGTGAGGTAAGACTCAAAGACTTCCATGGATCTTTTCTGCATTGTGTACAAAAGGTGAATAAAGATGAATCTAATTGCAAATCTAACTAAGTTTAACATGGGTTATTATTGCTTCTTCCTTCAGTGACTATGATAGGGGTTTATAATTATTTTTGGGCATATCTCGTGTTCTCTCGATCATTGCCTTATCATTGTTGATAGGTGACCATGTAAGAGTGAGATATAATTAACTTCATATATGACACTCATTGACCAATTTTATGTCAGACTAGCTTGTTTGGTCTTCCAAACATAAAATGGTAGCTCTATTGAGAGGTTCCTTACTATATCATATATGCCTATAAGGAATCAATGTAGGATTTGATTAATAATTTCCAAATTAAAATTAAAATTTATTTTCATTATATTCTTTTTTGTTTTGAATTGGAGGATATTATAAATACACGCTAAGCCATCCAAATGATGTTTTACTCAAGAAAATAAGTTCAAGTCCAAAGGGTCAATTACAATATAAATTATATTTTTTTAAAGTGTCCTTTTAGATTTTCCAAAAGACAAATGATTGAAATTCTAATCATTTGCTCACATGAAGTGTAACACTTTAATGTATAGATTGTTAAAAAACAACCTTAAGTATGGCAAGTTTTATTTATAAGCACCTTTTTCCTATACAAATTGCATCAAAGGACAATTAAGGTAATGAACCCTTGAGAAATGCAATATATTGAGCAGATTCTTGATAAAATGTTTCTTGTAAATCCAAAACCTTCATATGTCATGCTCCTCCATGATCAAAATCACAAAGTGTATCTAGCTACATGAAGTTTCTATTAAGAAAAAGGGGTGAGAGAGTAAAGATGATAAATGTGACTTAGAGAAGAAAACACTAAGCTATGAGACAAGTTATTCACAAAGTGTCCAAAGCTACCATGATTTAAAAGATAATTTTAAAAATAAAAGTGTTGATTTCATAATTTTACCTAACTATGAGGCTCTCAAATAGTAGATCACCACTCTCAAGAAAAAGATTTAGTACTCAGATAACCTCTGAAGGTTGATACCATAAATGTGGTTGCTCAAGTGATGAACTTTTTACCACTAAAGAAATATTTTTTGTTTCTTTACCCTTGCGATTTCCTACTACAATGGTCTCTATCATAGCTTTTGATGCTAGAATGAGGGAAGGATCAACATATGGAAAAGTCATTATAAAATCTTTGTTCTTGTCCTACTTCAAAAAATTAGCAATATATAAATCAATTCACAAATCCAAGAAAATAAATGGAGATCTATATGCTCTATAAGTTGAAATCAAAACTTCAATTTTTGTCCATCTATAAAAGACTTGAAATAAACAGGTCTAAAATTGAATTAAAAGGTTTAGTAACACTTGAATTTTGTATATGCCCATTGTGGAAACTTGTGACAAACTCACTTTGTGGGACTTAATCTATAAGATAAATCATTATTGAAGTAGTTGCACCCTAATATTTAGTTGGTATTTTTTTTCATTTTTCATAATCCTTACCATATCTAGAATAGTCGTCTTCTTCCTCTTAATTAATTTACTTTTCTATTGATTTATCTTTTTTCCAACTCCTCCATAGTACCATGATGCTTCCAAATATTTTCAAACATAATGGAGGGATTCTACCCTTGTCTATTAGACATTATGACCTTGATAAGTGTCCACTCTCCTCCTTATCTTGGGTCTTAAATGTGATAAAAATCATAAAATCTTATGGTTTATGCTTAAAAATACACACCTATCCCTAATTTCTCTAATAATATATAAAGATCATAAAATATTAACTCTCTCCTACGCATATGACCATATAAATTAGTGTGCACAAACTATAATGGTGTAGATTTTCCTTTAGAGTTTTACAATTGAAAGAGATTCATATTTTATTTTAATATAATTTTGGCTTGGAATATACTAATAAGCTATAAAATTTATGAAAACACTCTAGCCATCTCATTTTTTTAACAATAGACTCAAACCAATGTAGTTAAAATGTTCATACCCAAGATGTCCAAATAAAGAGGATTCTTGAACTAAACTCTTCAAAATTGATCATTGATATATTTCTATCCATTTTCTAGGCATGAAGCATGCAACTAAGTATTGATATTAAAAAATAAATTTCTATCAAAGGAAATACTTTTTTCTTTTTCCTTTTTCAGTACCATTAAAATATTTTCTCCTGTTCTTGTTAATGAAGACATGTTCACATTTCTCCTTGAATACTTTATAGCCTCATCGTATTAGTTACTTGACACTCAAGACTTGTAGTTAGTACAAGGGGAAATATAAACATTGTCTATCTCGTTATTCTTTCCATGCTTGGTGTCAATCCTAATAGGTCCTCTGTGTACTACTAGAAGTGCTCTATTATATCCCATTTTAATCTTGGATAGGATATTTTCATCCATAATAAAGAAACTCATTACCACTTTGTATTTATTTTATTCAATGTTGAGATGTAAAATTTCAAGTCCGCCCTAATCACCAATGATGCACATGAAAAAATCCTTTAAGTGATCAGCATAAACTACCATTTCATCAATTATATTTATCCTCTTCTATGTTTCATCATATTTGTTTTCCAAGCTCTCCCTTAATGACCAAATTTACTATCATAATAACATGCTACATTTCTTTGACTTTGAGCTTTTAAAATTCTTCTTGATCCCAAACAATGACTATAAGCTACTTGCTCCCTGTAAGCTATTTGTTACTCCATAGCTATTTACCACTCAACTTCCTCACTGAGACTTTCCTTTTCCTCTTATGAAATGATATAGCCTCTTCCCTAACCCCTTCTATTAGCTCAAAGGTTGAAAGAGTTCTCTTGGGAAGGATTTGGGGAGAACAAATCAAATTATCCACCATCAATTTTGAGAGGTCCTTTGCTTCACTAGGTGACCCAAATATACAATCCCAATGACTACAAGCTCTAGAAAGTCATTCATTTCCTGCTATTACTATCATCTTCTTTGCCTTGACACCATAATTTTGTCCCTTTAATATTTTCTATTGTTTCCAACTTTTACTACCATTTGTTATGTCTCAAAATTTAATGTTTCTTCTATTATGTCTACAAAAAAAAAAAAAAAACTAGCACAAAAAAATTGCCATTCCTTTTAAGACTTAGGGCTTTCTTAGAGCTAATACTAACTACTACATTTAAAATCCCAAAACACAGACGTTAACTCATTGCTTCACTTGCCAATCAATTGGCAATGTAGAAACCATAAAGCCCAAACAGAGCTAGAAATGAACTCCTATGATTTCTATTAATTGTAGACATGACATTTACAAACTTCTCTCAAACTCATATTATAATATGATTTAAACTACTTCATCTAAATCAATCAGAAGTTGTAGCCACAACTGACTTATTCAATTGACTAGAGCTACATCAATTTTATATTCCTTTGCTCCACTAGAATAGTAACCTTGCTGCATTGCAAACTCTTCTATTCTATGTTGTTGCACATTAACATTCACCTCATCTTCTCAAAATTGTTGTTCACAATACATTACTTTTCATGCTTACCATCCCTTGTCAAAAAAATGCATTATTTCTCTATGTCTATTACTATCCACTTAAAAGTCCATCTTCATGTCAAAATTTGAATTTAAATTTGCATGCTTCTTGATGTGCATTAGGATGGAGGACCCACAAGATGCCACAAAATCTTCAACGAATTTCTTCTGATAGGTAATTGGTTGAATGAGGATTCAGAGACAATTACTTTTCTAATAGATGATTACAATGCAACCTCAACTTCAAGGCCACCTTTCAATACCTCTAACAAAATCCATAACGAAAGTGTCTATTTGAATGTACTAACAATGACATGCATTTCCAAACCCACAATTGTAGGCTTCACCATGGGAAAAGCACTAGATGAATCAATGGCCACATTAATCTCATCATTCTCTATATTACATGAAACCCTTTTAGGGAATTTTTCAATATGAGATAAGTTTCTCAGCCTCTCTCTTTTCTTCCCCAAGTCTTGTACATTCTTCTCCAATTCATGAATGTAGAATGCAGCTGCTATGAGATGGTTTGATAATAAATGCTTTTCCTGATAAATTAGGTCAAATTTGTTAGTTCTTCAAGATTATATAAGGGTAGATCAATGAATAAATAAATAATTGCATAAAAAAGTAAAATGTACTTTGAGTTGTGTATGATAGGCTAGTAAAATATGAGATCATTGCCATGGCCTCTATGTCAAACCTAATGAGGGAAATCAACACCATGTTCTTGCTTCTAAGCTAATAGCTCTTTAGGTGCATTTTCTTACAAAACATTAATTTTGTTGAACAATTGTAAACTCTTAGAAAATGCATTTTTGTTTTCTATTAGCACTGACGGGCTTCCCTTGAACAAAATCAAAATGGAGAGGCATAAATGAAACACAAATTATGACATTTCCTTGATTACACCCATATCTTCTTATTATGTCCCTAAGCTAGACAATAATGTCTATTGGTTCTCATCAACAACTAAGATAATTAGTCCTCTACCACTATCAAAACTTATCAATGGGATAAAGATAGTCCAAATAAGTAATCAATATTCAATGCGAGTTGTGTTGATGCAGTAGATTGAGATATAAATGGAGCATACTTATAGGGGTGAGATGGGTCGCCGATCATTGGGTGAAAAATGTGATGAAAATGGATGAAATGCAAAGGTGAGATGTTGAAAAGGAATAATGGTGAATTTGAGTGAGGTGACCAATTTTTTTTTTCAAAACCATATGTGCAAATATAAACATTAAGTACAACATGTCCAATATTTTTGCAGATATACACATTAATTATACCAAATTTTTCTTTCAAAATCATATGTGTAGATATAAACATGAAGTACAACATGTCCAAAAATTTTGTAGATATACACATTAATTACACCAAATTTTTCTTTCAAAATGTGATATATTTTCCTGTAAAGAAAGACCATGTCTGTCAACATGAACCTAGAACAAAATAATGAGACAATTGCTAGATTGTGGTCTTAGTTCCAAAGAAAAGTTGATAAATATAATTGTCCTTGCAAAAAGTGGAAAGGCTTAAAGAATTGAAGAATTCTAATCACAATAGCCCAGAGTCATTGTAGGGAACATGGTCATGTTGAAGGGGGGCACAAATTTTGTTGATTGGTGAATGTGGATTTCCAATTGGAGGAACATGGAGGTGTGAACATCCAAGCTGAGGATAATGCTCTCATGAAAGAAGATGATCCAATGAAAGAGAACATAATTGAATACGATGGTATTGGTGTAGCTGATAATATGTTAGAGGATGTGATTGAAGAAGATGGTATTGGCGCAATTGATCAAGATGATCATGATGATGGTACTAGTGCATCTAATAATGATAATGAAGATGGTCTTGATATATCTATACTTGAGAAGACATGCAAGCCCCTATACCAAGGCTCCCAAACAATTATTCTCTCTTGTATAGTGTTGTTGGTGAACTTGAAGATTATGAATGGTTTATCCAATGCAAAAATGTCATGAATGCTAAGGTGTGCCATTTATCTCATCTTCGATGTTAGCATACCATTACTATTCATTATATTAACAATTCATATTTGTTGTTGTAGGTTAATAGGTGAGTTTTTTTTACCACCATCAAACATTATGCCTTGTTTGTACAAAAAATTATCTACCATTATGAATCAAATCTGAATAAAGTATTAGACAATACATGTATGTCCGAATGATCACATTCTCTATCATAAACAAAATGAATTTGCAACAGAATGCCTTGATTGTCATATTAGTAGATATCAATCATATCAAATAATAAAAATGGTGTCTCACAAGGTTTTTTGGTACATTTCCATTATTCCACATGTTGAAAGATTATTTAGATGCACTAGCTTGACACAATTTATAGATTGCCATGCACACAATAGAAGTCAAGATGACATTCTGCAAATGTCTATGGATGGTTTTGAATTTAAAGACATAGAAAAAACATGGCCACACTTTAAAGAAGAACCTCATAATCTCAAACTTTCACTAACAACAGACGATGTCAATTTATTTGGAGATATGAAATATGTTTACTCAGTGTGGTCTATTTTTGTTATTAACAATAATATTCCTCCTTGGATGTCCATAAAGAGGGATCACATAATGCTGTCAATGATTTTACTAGGTATTTTTTAATTTAATAGTTATCTAAATTAATTTATAAATAGTACATCAAAATGGTCATAATAATTATGTAATATTTTTGTTCATTCAATTACTAGGTAAGTACAAAGTTAAAGATATGAATGTGTATATTGAACCCCCTATTAACGAGTTGTTGAAGTTATGAAATGGGGTCACTATGTATGACATCTGTAGACCAATAAGACAAAGACCATTTCAATTCCATGCAATGCTTGTATAGACAATACATGATGCCCCTAACCTAACTTATTTTTGTGGTATGTCATATTGTTAAGGTCACATATTTTTGGTATGTTATAGTGCTTACACATCAAATTGTTGTATGTTTAAGTTGTGCATGATAATTTTACATGATCCTATTGTACATGATCTTTTAGGTCTTCAAACAAAGGCAAAATTTTCATGTCTAGTTTGTGGTCCAAAGATGAAATCTCATTATTCAAGAAGTTTAGGAAAGAAGGTGTTTGATGAGTTTAGGCACTTTCTCCACAATAATCATTAAGTATCGAATTACTAAAAAATATATTTTTAATGGGAAAGAAGAGACAACATCAAGGCCACGAGGAATGAAACTTCATCTATGGAAGTTGAAATATGATCGACTAAATCATCGAGGTAATGTCTAGTTTGTGGTCCAAAGTTTGAAATTTATATTTTGATATTGCCTTTTATTTAGTAATGATGTAATTGATGCTCATGAAGGTTGTCAAGGCATCAATGACCAAATTTTTAGAGGAATAAAAAGTTATCCTCCTCAATTTAGTAGGTTACCATACTATAAAGATCTCCCAATTGTGTTTGATGTTATGCATATTGGAAATAATATAACAGAGAAACTATGGAAAACATTGGATGGAAGGCGTGATAGAGAAAAAATTGCCAATATTTGTAATGATATTCATAAATCCAATCATGCATTGAAAATTTTCATTGAATCAAATAGCAACAGAGACCACATAAATATGAGTGCCCTTCCTTGGTTATTAACGGAGTAGCAAAGTGATGCATTAAAAGAAGTCATTAAAAAAACAAAATTTCCCATAGGATTTTCTGCAAATATAAGAAGTCTTATATCAAAGAAAGGTGATTTTGGGCTAGGATTAAAAACATATGATTGACACACCTTCGTCAAAGTAAGTCATGTTCTCTATTTACAATGTATTTATAAAATTGCATGTACTTTTTATTATATTATTTCATAATATATTGAAAATATTATTTTTTAATAATTGTAATATGTCCCACCTCTATCTCTCACACACTAATTTGACAATAATATTAAATAAGTTATATATGATCTTGGAAAATACATGAGGTCAGAAGTATTATTTCTTAGATTTGTTGTACATATATTATATTTATGACTTGCTTTACTTTTTTATGTAATTCATTGTATATTTTTATTTAAAATCTCATTTATATGTTCTTGCATGTTGAATCTCTTTTAGGTTCTTATCATCTAAAGAAATTGATATAAAAAATATAAATTATTGGAAGAGAAAATTTTTACAACTTATGTGTGAAATGCAAAAGTTTCTACCTTCAACTTTTTTCAATGCTCAAGAAGACTACCTCATACATCAAGTTGAGGAGATTGAATCGTGTGGACTTGTACAAGTTAGGTCAACGTAGATGGTTGAGAGGCACTTGAAATTTATGAAGAGTTTGGTTTGACAAAGAGCACATCCTAAGGGTTCTATGGTAGAGGGATGAATGGCATACTAGATCATGGTGTACATTAGTGAATATTTTTTCAAGTTCTCATCAAAGATCCACATAGATCACATTTGGGATCCCAAATCCATTAATAGATTCGAAGGGGAGTACTTGATGGGGAAAGGTAGATTGAGGAAAGTGAAAGGTAATTATAAGATGTTATTGTAGTTAATTAATTCTTATCCATCATCAATATAAACTATTTCTAAGTGGTATAGTTATTTTCTTTATAGTTAGTCATGAGTGGGATGCACTACATTTATATATTGCAAACAATCTTGATTCGATCACAATATGGATTCAACAGTCTAAAAAAAAGTCACTCATTAACATGGGATAGTGTTACATCATTAGTTAAAGATGCTCATTATAATAGAGATCTCAATATTATGCCAATGGTACTTGATCTAATTTATGACTTAAGAGATAGAAAGGTATGTATAAGATTATTAATCATGACCCATAAGTTTAATATCAAATCACAAATCAATGAAAACAATCTTGATATGTTCAAATAATTGTAGATCAAGCACCACAAAGCAATGTACTACCATGGTCATAAATTTTTCATAAAAAAGTTAGACGAAACAAAGAAAACTTGTGATTTGGGATAAATGCATTCTTTGAGGTCACCACTATTTCATCTAGAAATGGCATACATCCTCAACAATGTGAAAATTGATACTATGACATTTTGGGTGATATACTTGAGTGCGACTTTAATTTATTCAAATTAGTTCTATTTTTCATCAAATGGTATAGGCTATGAATGAATCAAAATGATCCTTATAGTACTATTATTGAATATGGTAGTGGATTTACAATAATTAATATAAGGTCATTTGAGCCAATTGGAGATGAGCCCTATGCTCTTCCAAGCTAATATGAGAAGTGTTTTACTTTGATGTTCCACATAAACCAAGTTGATCATTTATTGTTAGACATGATCCAAGAGGAAGGTCAGTGAAGTATAATGTGATGGAAGAAAATAATAATAATAAATTAGAAGATGAAGTAAATTATAATCATGAATGACAATTACACAATGATGATGAAGAAGAAGATGATAATGATTCTGGTGATGCTGACGATGATGGTGATGATGATGATGATCATGGTGATGAAGATAATGATGATCAAGGAAATGATGGTAATGATAATAGTGATGAAGAAGATGATGATGGTGATTAAGATGGTGGTGGTGATGATGATGATGATCAAAGTGACAAGTACGATGACGGTGATGATGATGATGATATGGATGAAGATGTTGATCAATGACATGATCAATGAAATGTATGTTGAGATATGATCAATGTCAAGTATGATGGAGTTATTTATTCATAGAAATTTTTTTGAATTATATGTTTTTATAATTAAGTTATTATGTATTGAACTCTACTATCATGGAGTATATATAATGATTTTGCACAGCGACCACACATAAAGTAGAGGCAAGGAATTAAAAAATATAAAATGATTTTGATGAATGCATCATGTAATTTTTGTCTTCTAAATAATTTGTAGCATATATCATGTCATTTTTGGCTAACTTAAGATAAATGATTTACATATGCAGGCTATTTAATGCCTTTGACCAAGATCATGCACAACGAAATGGATTGACAGGTATAAGTCAATAGAACCTATAGATACAATTTTTTATTTGAATATCTTCTCTTTACCATCAACATCAACTTTAGTCCTAGTATGTCTCTCATTTTATGGATTGCAGGTATCACCAAATAGGTATTTTTCTACTTTATCTTCCTCGAGTGAGGAAAATGTGAGAATAGAAGACAAAAGTGAGACATCTAGTAGGTCTAAATTAGGGAGATCAACTAGAGGTCAAAAGATTAGAAGAAAATTAAATAAATGAATGCAATTTTTCTTGTTGAGTGGGGGGTCATGTTCTTATGATAATGAGAGTGAAGGCAATAGGAGGGTCCCTTTAAGGTACACACATCTTCATAAAGAATGGGTACCCAAGGAACTACCTCCAGTTAACACTGATTTTTCTGTTAACAAAAGAATATATCGCATAGCTCCATCTTCATTACAAGGTTTGGGCCTATTTTCCATAGATGGCATAAATGTTAGTTATAATAAAGTTGTTGAATTGATGGAGTATGCAGAACCTTGTTGCAATTAAAACAGTTGGATGCAAATTGTGAAATAAAAAAAAGTATGCGTAGGTATGAATTATCATCAAATTATATACAATGCAAAGAAAATGATCAAAGTAAAAGGCTCACTATACATATTGATGGAAGACCAAAATTAAACAAGGAGTATTTCAGGATTTATAAATAGTTCTTGACCTGTGTCAACTAATAAGTGGTCAAATTATATATTCAAGACACACGAGGGAAATCATATTTTTGCATGTGTGATAAAATCAGTAAGTGTAGGGGAAGAACTTTTGATAGATTACAATTTGAATTGTGTAGATACAACAAAATTCACTATCATGGGACTAGTTAGTACAACATTTAAACTAATTGCCTCCAATTAATATTGATTCCAATAGACAATCTAATATTTTATTAATAATTTTTTTTTCTAAGTCTATTACTTTCATTTCACTACTGATTGCTAAGAATTATTAATTTTTGTCACAAGGTGAGATGGATCCATGAGAAGGCACATGTAGGGATTAGACATAGACAACTTCTTCGACAAAGGTAAACCTTAATTACTATAATTGTACAAATTATATAGAAAAGAATATCATATTATTATGTTCTTTTCTTTATGGATTTGGAGTTATTTTGATAAAATTTTACAAATATTGATGTCACGACTTGATACTTATTGATAGGGAAAAGAAAAAATGGGAGTAGATCAAATGCAATCTGATATTGAGGCATCATTTTTAGATGACATCACATGTAATGCTAACCCCATCTTCATGGCTAGTCAAATAAAAAATATATATTAATGAAATTCTTAACCTTTTCCTCAAACAAAACAAAACCAAGGAGACAGAGGCACTCAAAGATGAATTGATACTTAGAGTCAATTCTTTGAAGGTAAGTAGTACTTAATCTTAAGAAATAATAAAAGTTTAATAGATGTTTATATTTGATACTATCTTATGGATCATGATCTAAAATATTATGTGTTCTTCTTATAGGATTTTGTGACACCTCTGAGACCGCGTAGTTAATATGGGGAGGGTTGTAGTGCACAACCTTCATGTAAATAATCCTTAAACCTTTAACCATTCATTTAACATTTGGGATGCTTCTAGCTAGTATACCTTTTGATCTTTATCTATTGCAAATGTCTTTGATAATAATGTATTCCTCAACTCATGATAAATTGTGGATGCCTCCTTTGGTCACCGCTCTAATATTGCTGATTGCATTGCCAGCAACAAGGAGTTTGCATACATCTTCTATACCAAGTACAACAAGTAAAACTTTGCTTTGTTATATTTTGTTATGTACTAATCATGCAATGATTTTTTTGTTGGGTGGATTATAAACTCATGGACCTATTTTGTGCACTAATAGATACACCTACAATTGATACAAGAATAGAGACCACTACTAGTGAAGCTCAACCATTTCCTGGATCAGCCCATGTTACTAGTACTGGTTCATTTGTGGGGTCATTGTTGTTGAACAAGAAAACTATATTTCCATTAAAATTACCAAAGCTTTTAGGTGCTTTAAAATTGGTAGTATTTACAATGTAATTGTAGTTTACTTATACATAACTCATTTTAGACTGATAATCCCATGATTTTATAGGAAATGATACTTTCTATGATACTCTTTTTAAAATGGCATTGAAGCTATTTGGACCCACCATACGTAAAAAGTACATAGTTTCATATCATTGCTACAATAATATTCTTTTATTCCATTTATTTTACCATATTAAATTTATTGATCTAACAATTTTATTTTTTTCAAAAAAGGTGGAATGAACAAGATCCTAAATTAAAAAATCAGCTCATTACATCTTTTGAGGACCTCTTTGGAAAAAAAACATTTTTGATATTGCCCTACTTCTTAAAAGAGCATCCAAACATATAAAGACTATGAAGGAACAATATAGAAGGGCTCTAATGGTTAACCCAAACTAAGAGCATCCTCCTATGATTCCACCAATGAAGTAGAATGAAATAATGGAAAATGCAAAAGAGAAAAGGCTAAAGGGTAGAGGAATTCAACCAATAGACGAAAAAAGAAGGTAGGCCATGATATTATTAAGTAGAATGTAATAATGCACTAATTAGTGATCATTTTATTTATATAAGCTAACATGTTTTAAACTTTTCATAGACTACAAGACACATCAAAAGCTACAGAAGCGAGACTACAAAAAGTAGTTGTTGTATGAAACTTCATTCTCGACTTGTAAGTAGCAGCAATGAAATTTTATATTTAAAAAATTATATAATGTTGCAAACAATTTTGTTTAATCAAATCATACATGCAAAATTGACATTATTAAGCAAAAAATATAGGGCACGAAATTTAATGCAGAGCCCACAAATGAAGACAAAAAAAATGCCTCAAAGAAAGGCTATAAAGTCATGTCTGCATGCCTACGCCAAGAATCCAAAATCCATACCGAAGAATCTGGTCATGAGATTAGACGCAAGTAAATTGGTCAAATGAAAATTAAATAAGATTGAATAGTTGAATTTCATGTTTGGTGTTAATTTCAAACATAAATTGACTAAATTTATGTTTTATATATCAAATTATGATAACAATGCACATAACATTTTACTACAGCCTTCAAATCCTATCACAGAACCTACATGTGATGAAGGCTATGATGTACATCATAGTGGTGGAGATATTAATTTTCTATTGGAAATTAATTACACAATTATGAATATAATTTAACATCTTCAATTGTAATTTGTTGTGTAAACTTTTTTTGAATATTTTAGAGCATGTTGAACATCATGGTGAACGAGTGGAGCATGTTTGAAGTATTCATTATGTTGAGGTGGCAGTTGATCAAAATGTTATTGTACATGATGTGGCATCGTCAGATAAGAAAAATGCATGTTAGGTTCTACTGGTTAATGAAATATTTGTAACAGTAAAAGAAAAAGAAAAAGAGTATGCCAATTTAATGCATTTACTTGTTATTGCAACATAGACCCCTTTAGTGCAATAACCTTGTGCTCCTCAAACTAAGAGGAGGCATCATAGTTTGACATTACATGTGCCACAAGAATAGAATGATGCTCTTGTCAACCTTTTCCTTACGAAAGCTAAGAAAAACAAAAAAACAAAAAAAAAAATTAAAATTAAAAAATTATCTTTTTTATAAGTGTATTCAAATCTTATAAGACCTCCCAAGGTGTACATTCAGTTAAACCAACCATATTGCCCTCCTTCAATGGCATAACTAAAAAGTTGCACAAAAATGTTGTGGACCAACTTTTAAAAGTTGCTCACCACATTGCAATTTTTTACATTTTTGTCTTCTATACCCTTGAAACCTTTTTTAATGGAACCAAATAAGTTCAATAGAGGTGTTCAGGCATAATTTGGCCCCCTAGTAACCAATATGCCTCTTTTTGTCCCCGAGACCCATTTGAACAACTTCTTGACAACTTAGCAACTTTGACATTTGGGACCCTAATCAACCAACATTACATTTCATGAGTTCCAAACACTTGAACAAGATACTTCTATTTGTTGGCTAAGATTTTGTGTTCTTGAGGTTTTGTATTGCTGATGGTTGTGACTCTTGTCCACAAGTTACACTTCTCTACATAACTTTGTTTGTTGGCATTCTCTGTCTTCCACTGAATATTTTCTAGGTACATCTAATACAATATACTGGATAGTTTTAAGGTTTGAATTTAAAGTAAGCGTGATAGAATGAGTTTAAGTTTGAACTTTTTATGACGTAGTTTCTTGAAGTCAAGTAGAATGCAATTGGCTTTATTTGTCACAATGAGGTATGATTTATACTAATGATTCTCATTGTAAACAAAAGTAATGATGTTTTTTAGTTTTATAATTTTTTCAAGCTCATCAAATGAACTAATTTGAATTACTCAAAAAAGTTCTTTCTTGATCATCATTGGATTTTAGTTACATAGAAACTCCTCAATCTACATTTTCTTTATAAGAGTGGCTAATGCTAATTCTTGCCTACACATGTACAATTTAGATGTTTATTGGAGATGGTGCAAAACTTGTTCAAGATGCATTTCAGATTGCAAAAGAGAAAGCTCCTTGTGCCATCTTTATAGATGAGTTTGATGCAATTAGAACCAAATATTTTGACAAGTACTGGGATTTTTTGTTTTCATTCTTGTTGGTAAGCTCACAATGGTAAATAGTTTAAATAATAAAATTGTTTTGGATTTTAAGCTTAAATATTTCAAGGAATTTGTTTATTATGTATTAGTTTGCAACATTTACAAATCAATATACTTTATGTTTAGAGAACTTTAAAATCACTTGTGTATGACCTCAATATGAATTGAAATATTAAAACGTCTCTTTAATTTGAGTTGCAATTGCAAGATTGTCTAATCTTTAACCTTCACGAGTTATATACAAACAATAAATATAGTCAAGCTGCATACTATTATTATATGAATTTAGCCCATTTGAATCAAATTTCAAGTTTTCTATTGAATAAAGTACCTACTTCCTCAAGAAACAAATACATTTCCCCTCCAAGTAGAGGATCCCAACTCTTGGGGAATAGTGTGATTGTCTTCTAATGGTAATTCTCTGATCATGGTCAAATCAGGGTCATCCTGATGCAAAGTACACAACAAGATCTTCTTTCCAATCCAAACCACAAATGAACTTAAAAAGTTGAAATGCAACTCTTACTTTTCCCCAAACACCAACTATCAATTTCAGTCCAGTAACACAAAGAAACCACAAACAACACTTTAGCCTAGGTGATCAAATTAGGCTAGGGCTTGCTAGAATTGCCTCAACTGGGTGGATGAAACTAGTCTATTGATTTGGTGACCTCCTATAGACCAAGGTTGAAATGTTCCATCAAGAAAATCTGATTCACAATCTTCTTTTGTTGATCACTTTCTCAAACAATGCATTCTAAGGCTAAATACATAGTTATATTTAGCCTAGCACATCAAGTTTGAAGTGGCAAATGAGCTTTTCTTGTCCTGAGCCTTTAGTCTTAAAATACACCCTACCTACTTATATTTCACTAAAGGACATCAATTTCCAATGGTGAAATTGTAAGTTAAGGCCATTTCTTGGCTCCAAACCCTTGAATTAAGGGTTTTAGACCTGTAGTTAAAGAAAATGATGTAACTATCTCCAAAATTAATCAAACTCAACCAAACCAAGTGAAAATGAAAGCTAATAAAGATATCTAACTTTATATGTGCATTATTTGTCCTCAACAATCTATACGAGGATGTACAAGATAAGATTTCTCTAGAAAATAAGTTTTTCCTTCATAAAAATGTTGATTCTTTCATACAACTTGATCATCTGGTATGGGAGGGATACAATAAGACTTAAATGCCTTCATCCAACCGATTAAAACCATCTCTTGATGGTTATGAATGTTGGGAGGTTAAAAAGGACTTTTATGACAACTTTTCAAAACTTACATTTTTACACTTATTCAATTTTTTGCTAAACATTACAACTTTTTGCATTTTTTATCCTAATTGATGCCAAATGATCCCAAACCTTTACTAATGGTAGGAAATGTATATCTAAGGTAAAAAAAAACTTGTTTTCAATTATTGAATACCCAAAACACTCAAAACCCACAAAACTCAACCTAGTGGACTTAGGACTCTCTTGGCTTATAAAGTGGCCACAAAGAGCCTTGACCACACAAGAGGTTAAAACAAACAAACACACACACACACACACACACACACACACACACACACACACACACACACACACACACACACACACACACACACACACACACACACAATGCATTCACACACACACACACACACAATGGATGCTATTAACACATCACATCCTTATTACACAACAAGCAAAGAAAACAACAACTCTTCAAGAAGGAGATAGGTCTAGGTTCCCTGCACCACATCCCCTTTGAGGTCAGTTGTATTAAGATCCATTAGCATAGACTCTGGTTTCATTTGCATCCTCCATCTCATTATGATTTTAAAATTTTTTAATTATTGATTTAGCCCTCCCTCCCCTCATTATGCTCTTCAGAGTTAGGTTACTAGTACAAGAGCACCTAGGTAAGGCTCATGGTAAACCTAGGATTCCTAAGTTATTTTGGCTTGTAGTGGTCCTAGCCACACCATTAGTGTGATAAGGGGAGTAGCCTAGTCTTAAAGTGAGGTGTGTTAGAGTAGGAAGCCTTAATAAGTCCTTAGTGACCATAGTTGCAAGTATGCCCATATCAGGTCAAATAGGGTGTTTTTGTGATTTTTGTGGTAAATTGGCCAAGCAAGGGAATTGAATTCATTTTCCAATGTTTTAAGACCTTAGATAGGCATTTGGTGAAGTTTGGTGGACTTCTAATTAAGTTTCAATAGTGAATCCAAAAAAATGTAAAAGTTGTCAATGTTATCATTGACAACATTAACAACATTTGTTGCATAACTACAACTTCGAGCAATGGGTTTCATAACTATTTGAAATCATTTATTTTGAGCCTTGGTCAACTATTCAAGGCTATGCTTAACCTGATCAAGGAGTTGGCTTAAGTTTGGAAGAGTGTGTACGGATTGGACATTATCAAGAATAACCCTAGCTTTTGTTTTTCTAAGCATTTGGTGTTTTAATAGAAAGAATTAAGTGTTGTAACCATTGGAAGAGTTAAAGTAGTTCATTTCAAGAATCCATGTGGTGTTGATTTTTGATTGTGTAAGCTTTTAGTTAGTTTTGTAAATTCTTTTGTTTTCTATTAGTTCATTGGTCTGAACTAGGCAACTGGGGAAGATAAGGTCATAGGTCCTCTTCAAACCGTGGCATTTGTATGAGATTTTGGGATTAGGGAGGTGAATCCATGTACATATTGTAAAGTGAAGGATGGACCCTAGAAAGAAAGCAAGGTATTTTAAAGGTGATGCCCTAGACGAGCCAGAGTTGCATGGCTAGGGATCACAATGAGTTGCTGAGGTGATAAGGTGGATTGAAGGCATTAATAACTTCAATCAAAGCTTAGAGGGAGGTAGACATATGAGGGCTGAAGTCCCAAGTTCCATGGGAAGTAATAGTGAAGGATTTTTGGAATGGAAAACAAAGTTCTTGTCAAATAGGCCTTGAATGCCTTAAAACCTTGATTTATAGGCATGTTTATAGGTCATACTGTATGGAAAATTTGGGAGCCAAAGACCTTATGAATATTTTAGGTCTCTAAAAAGGGTTTCTAGATCAAGGTTTAGTTTGCCTCTTTGTTAAGGTATTTTTCAAGTCATTTGAGTTTTTCACCAAAAGCAAGCCTAATTGCTTGTAGCCCTATTTGGAAAGCAACTGTTGTGTTTCTTGGAACTCGATTATGGTTCCAATGCCAAATGTGGTTTCTAGCTTTGTAAAGGGTCCTAATGACCTCCGAGAAGTATACATCTCTTGGGGGCGTGATTATTGAACATGTTGGGGTAGATTGTGGAATTGGTGAAGAGGGAGCAAGAAGAGCTAATGCAAGCCTAGGAAGTGGTATGTGGAACTATTGTTCTATCTAATTAGTTTTCACTAGTTGAAGGAAGTAGGATCTCATATACAGAATCCTAAGGAGAGTAGGGTCAATAAGAAACCCTATTAGGTCATAAGAATGGCCCAATGAGACCCTAGAGAAACATAGGGTAGGAGCAAAACTAGTGTTGCATTAGTTACATTTTAAGAATTTGTCATAGGTTTAATTAGAGTTTTCATTCCCCATTAAGTATATATTGAAGAAAAATCCTTATTGATGTATCCTAACAAATTTGATTTGTCAATGAAATGCAAGGAAATGCTATTGTGTGAGCACTCTAGCATTAGAGCTAAGTTTGTAGTTGCATTCCTTCATGGGTGAGGTGGTGCTCTTATTCTTTCACATTTTATTTTTGTTATTTGACACATTTATGAATTTATTTACTTTCTTGCACATTCATTTAGGAATGGAATGAGTGGTATCAAAATTCTATTGGCTCTCACTGAAGTATTTTAAATTTATATTGTAGATTCCTGGAGTTACCTGACTGGGGAACAAGGGAACAAGTTTTTGGGATGGGGACCAAGGGCGTAAGTTTTTGGGTGGTAGGGGAACAATAGAAAGGTGGTTGCATAACTACATACGATTCCTAGGGCAAGCTTTCAAGGTGCATTCAAATGATTTTCAAATCAAGAACGTATCCTTAATCCCATCTATAGATGTCACCTACATAGTTGATTGTTCCCAATTAGTCATGGCAAATCTGTTGTATCTCATGTGATATCGCTACCAGATGAGTATTCTTCTTTATTTTATAATTATCCAATTAGATCTATTATTGGAGATTTTGGACTTCCATTCTAAAACTCTCCAAACACTTCGACAAACAAACAGTAACACTTGAAGATAAATATCCAAACTAATCACCAACTAGGCTGTCATCGGTGATTACTTTGGATATTTATCTGTAGGTAATTTTTTTAAAAATAAATCATGTTGGTTGAAATTTTGACCAATGTTGATTAGTATTGGTCAAAATTTCGACTACACTTTTGGTCAAACTTTTGACCAAAGCATCGACCAAGATGTCATCATGGGTTTGGCATCCTAGTCAATCGAGGGAGCCATTTTGACCAAGTTTGGTCAAAAGTTTGATGGACCTTCTTGCAAACAAGGGAGGCCATTTTTTACCAAATTTTGCATCGATATTCTAACGTTAACTTGAATTGGTTGAAGTTTCAATGAGGAAAATAGTGACAAACCAATTTGTAGATTATTTGACCAACATGAGGAGAAAATTTGACCATTTTTTGTTAAAAAATGAGGCCAATTCTACTAGTACACTTCCCAACATACAAAAAGATAACCTACCCTAAGCTCATAACATAAGATCACAATAACCACATTAGTCCTATATGAGCAACTAGAAAGCACTATAAAAAAAACTAAGCAATCCTCAAAGGTTAAATCAAGAAAATCACAATATGAGCTTACATAACAGAATTGGTTCTCAACATAGAAACACGTGAATACATCACAATGGTTGGGAATGAAATAATTGTGACTAAAAAACATTACACAACAACACCATAAATCAATCACTTTCCAAGCCTTTGGTAAACATACCTAACTAGTCAAAATAATAGGTTTCCCCAAACCCATTGTAAGAATAAAGTATGATATTTCAATATGCATTTACAACCGGTGTAGTTATTTAGTCATTTTAATTTTCCATAATAATTCTCTAAAGTTTGATTTGAGTAATAATTTCTGTTTTAGTTTGCCAAAGTTCTTGATTGATAAATTTCCAAATCTTAGTTTGATCAAACAAGATTTCATTTTCAATTTAAGAATTCATCTTTTTTTAATGACCATGTATTGTCTTCTTAGATCAATGATCAAATGTCTAAATTAGAAAGCATCCCTTTTAAAAGAAAAAGTCAAATATACAAAGAAACTATTTTAATACTATTTAATATTCAATTATAATTATATTAAATGTTAATTACATTTAATTTACTAAATTAAATTAGCATTAAATAATAATTTAAATCTAAATATAATTAAAAATTTTAATTAAATAATACTAAAATAAACTAATTTATTATAATAACTCAAATTAACTAATTAATATTAACTCTTTACTAAATTAATTTAATTTTTTTACAACAAATAATAAAATAAACCCCCTTTGGGGTGGGGCCCACGTTCATGGCCCATAGGGCTCACACGACCCCTCTCCCAAAGGGAGGCGGTTGCCCAAGCAGCCGCAACAACCAACAACAAGGGAGGGGGGGTCCGAGGTCATGAACCAATTCCCCAAAAATTATATGATTATTTTTTAGAAACTAGAACAATTTTAATTAACGTAGGAATTAACTATATTATATTTTTTATTTTTCTTTCATAGATCTAATACAAAACATATTTTCAACCATTTAAAACTTCTTGAACGATAAACTTTCTTAAGTCGAAACCCAAACCATGAATTACTTTCCTTCCAATTTTCTAGTAAGGGTTCTCAAATTTGTTTCTCTTAGATGATTCAATGATGAAGAACAATTGTTTCAAGAACAAGGGTTTCGGTTTGAAAACACGATTTTTGTAAACAAAGCTCCATATAACAAGCACAAAGAAGATAGAGGTGAATCAAAAGATTTACTATGATAAACTCTACAAAATTCCTATCTCGAAACTACTACATTTGGGCCCGAATTGTGATGGCAGGTTGTTGCAATTGCAATGATCATCCATCATCCAAGTGACAGTACCACGAATTGGCTCTTGTTGGATAGGCATCAGACTTTTTCTGGCAAGGGTATTCGTCATAATTGCTATGGATAAAGCTATCATAACTTGGAAGAAGGCAAGAGCAAGAGTTCAATTGCGACAATAAACTATTGCAAATACAGTGGCTTTGGCTTTCAATTTGTTGTCCCAATTGCGACAGTTGTGTGACAACGATGCTATGTGAGTGAAAACTATCCATTGGAACAATCTATCATAATTGCGATGACATGTTGGATTATTAAAAAAAGAATTTGGCAAAAAATTTTGAATAAGTATTCCCAGATTCCCCACGAGGACATCAAAAAGCGGCTCAAAGTCAGCTATGATGTTCTAGGGAACCAAGAGAAGGAGATGTTCTTGGATGCATGATCACTTGAGGGACATGAGGAGGGACATTGCAAATGGATAACCACCATATCACCTTTGGTCTCCAAATTCGGTTATCGAGGTGAAGTTAATGCCTTCTTGTATGGATTTATTAGTCATGGCTTTGGTTTCAAGATATTCCTCCTTAACATGTGAAGTCAATGCCTTCTTTTTATGGTTTTAATAATCATGGATAGAGCACCCAACTTCTCCAGTTATAGTGATCTCTAAAATATTTCTTATCTTTACTTTGGTAATTTGGGAAGTAATACGAGTCCGAGGAATAACAATAGATTCACACAGTTAGTTGTTATGCAATCATAGGTTAATGTTGAACTTCACTTGGGTTCGAGAATAGTTTAATATTCTCTACTAATCAAGGCCAACCACATGAAGGTAGAAGCTCATTTGGCCCCATCCCCCCTCTCCCCTGACATCTAAATTCCTTGTTAGCATCTAAAATTCATTCATTCATTCCATTCATAAATTCCCCATTAACATCATACCATTGATTTGATAAATTTGTGAATGCCTATCTGAATCGAGAATGCATGTGCAACTGCATTCTATATGCATGGACAATAGGTGGAGCTGAAAAAACCCACTACATTTATATTTATTTAATAGGTCTATGAAAACATCTAACAAAAATGCAAACCTGTTGGTTTTTTCAGCTCCACCTAATGTCGTATGTATATGAATTGAGATTGCATATTGAACTATGGTGTCCTTCTGCATTGCTTGAAACCAAGAGATTCACAAGGTTAGTTGTCATGCAATCATAAGTTAATGTTGAGCTTCACTTGGTTTCAAGAATAGTTTAATATTCTCTACTAATCAAGGCCAACCATGTGAAGGTGGAAGCTCATTTGCACCCCTCCCCCCCGCCCAACATCTAAATTCTCCATTAACATCTAAAATTCATTCATTCATTAATAGAATCCATTCATTCCATTAATAAATTCTCCGTTAACATCATACCATTGATTTGATTTGTATTTATATATACACATACATACATACATATACAAATACATACATACATCTACATATGCAATTTTATTAGCTTGGAAAATTGTATTTGATCTTTACTCAATCACCAAGAGATAATGTAATCTGTAAGTACAAATTTTTGCATACTTAGTTTGGTATGAATAGTTCCAATTGAATTCATTTGAGGAGAGTGAATCTACTCATGATGATAATGGCTCCATGTATTGGGTTTTTAGAGGAGAGAGACTTACAAAAGATTAGATGTTGTTTCTAGCTCAAATGTTCTCAATTTTATGTTCACAACTCAAATGCTCTCCCATGGCCTGAGCTAAAACTCTCATTACTGCATCCAAAATTAAGGAATGAAATATGATTATGTCTCCAACAAAGAATTGAAATGCAATTTTTTCGGATTCCAGTTAGCACTATGTCAATAAATTCAAGAAATTCTACTACCATGCAAATTAACTTACATTAATTTCAAAGCTTAGGTCCTAACAATAGTTGAAAGGTAAATTGTTGTCAAAGAATGTGCTAAAAACAAGCAAGAATACATATTTAGAATGAACACAGATATTGGCAACAATAAAGAAACATATAATCCTCTTATACATAATCAAAAGTATGTCAGAGATGAACTCAAGAAATTGAGCAATTGAGTAATCCAAATCTAACCTTTCAATTACCACACTCTATCCATCATTATCATTTTATCAAATTGCATAGCAGATCTAGAGATTTATCCAAATAATAAATTACACTCATACAGAAGGCTCATACTGTGAGAGATATTCAAACTTGTGGACTATTTGGAATTAATACTACTTTACCACTAAGATGACACTATAATGGAGCCATAGAGATATACTTCTAGCTTGTGTGTCATTCTTGAAGACCAACTGATATCTCCACTATCAAAATTATAATATCACTACTCACTCAGAATCCCTACTCACTTAGAAGATAAAAGACTAAGAGGAGATTTGAATAAAATTATTGTGATGTTGTTTTGTAGACAACTTATATGGATTCATATGTAGTGATCATAGGCCAAAGGTATTCATGTGTATCATACACTTATCATAAAAAAACCCCTACTTACAGAAGTTGCTTCTACTACTAGAGCAAGTATTCCCCCTTGAGTGAGCAACTGTACGCCATTTGTAAAAGCCCTTTACTTTTTTGGGACATGTAGCACATTCTATGTTAGTAAAATTCAAGTTTGTAGTTATTTTCTTTTTCTTTTTCAAAGATATGAACAGTGATTGATTAGAATTTCTTGCATTTGTTTCTAGATATTACCCTCTATCATTTCCTTTGTTTGGATATTATTGTCATCTTTAATTTTCCAAATCTATCCATACACATCTTCCTTCTACCCCACCATAGGCAGGGACTAGAGATGCATGCAACCCTTGTTCTCTAATGTGCATATGGTCAAATATAGACATGAATTACATAAGCATTATTTGCTGACCTACACATGGTCTTTTATTTTATGAAGTCCTCAATATGGCCTATTACAAACATACAGTCTAATTCTAAGAAAAATAATAGTCTTAAATGTATATGATTAAATAAAATAAATAAGAGTACTAGTTGTAGCTATATAATTCTAGTATTTTTTATTATGTTAAACAAAATGTTCAATAAAACAAGTATGAAGTAACATAAATGGATCATCTTCTCAATCCTATTATGACTTAATGTGAATACATCTGATCATTACCTGGAAAATATTATGCACAAGATCTTTACTCACTCACCAAGAGATAATATAATCTCTAAGTACAAATTTCTACATACTTAGTTTGGTATGAATAGTTTCAATTGAATGAAAGGATAATTGCTTGTGTGAATTCAAGACATGAATGATTAATTTAATTTATCACAACTACTATGCAAGTGTATATGTATGCATGTAAAGAAGTTCACATAGTGAACTGATATACATACATACATGCACATTTGCATACAATAATCATAATCAGTTATCCTTGAATCTAACCATATATATGAACAAGAGATACATGTTTAGAAGGCAAAAAAAAGAACATTTACATAGGTACCTCTTCTCCCCTTGAAGAGAATCACAGAGCAAGGGCACGATACGGAAAAGAAATGCTGCGATCACAAGGGAACGACAAAAAAATTCTAGACCTCCACTGATCTCCACCAACGTTTAGAGCTCTCCACCCTCTTTTGTGCGCAACTCTCCACACTCAATCAAAAAAAATGGGGAATGATTAATGGCATGTTTTTTTTTTTTTTTTTTTGTTTATAATCCATAATCCACAATTCACAAGATCTTTCTATATACATACATACATAGACACATAGATATGTGTGTACACACACACACACACACACACACATACATATACATATGTATATATATGTACATAGATAGATAGATAGATGTACATGAAAATAATAATGCACTTTCTAAGAATTTACAATTGTTCCACAAAATTAATGTTTAACAAGAAAATGCACCTAAAGAACTATTTAGCTTAGAAGCAAGAACATGGTGCTAAAGTAGTACAGAAAGTTCTTGACATGAGAGGTCCACAAGTGAGGGTGTTGACCAATCTTGAAAACTTGAATGTTGAAATTAAAGCTATTGATGATCAAACACCTATGCCAGAGTTACAACATAATGTGAAGTTGATTTTAGATATGGTAGAGACAGATATTTAGAAGTTTGGTAATCAAAATTTAAGGCACAAGAGCGAAGGAGAAGGAGCAGCTTTAGAAAGAGAAGGAGCAGTGGCTTTAGAAAGAGATTGCATAGCAAAAACAACTAGACAATATAGAGGATATTATGGGAGCCACTAGATAAAATCTAGTAAAGTGTTTTGGTAGGTACTATGACATTGGAATCACTTGCAAGTGTCTTTGAGAATTTATAGTTCAAATATCAAGAGAACTACAAGTTGTGCAATTTGTCATGTATTGCATCTGCATTTGCTTATAAGAGCATTTCAAGTATTGGCACTGTTTCCTTGCGATGATCCCAAGTATCAAATTCTTATGAGTGTTTCAAGGTTTGGAATCACTTCAACATCCTTTGCATGGTTTAGAGGTAATGTCATTGTGGCAAAGGCTTCTACAAAGGAATGAACCTCATGATTATGGCATTTACACAGAAACATAACTTGCTTCTTCAACTCCTTACACTCAACTCTTCACTGAAGTTATTCTTCCAGTAGTGAGAATAGTTGCTACAAATTCCTAGGAGCCAAGGGACCCTAAACCTATGCTACATTTTTTGGAGACATGAGATAAGTTACTACCGGCTTGAGTACTTTATAACATTCTGGATCATTTAGTGATGCCCAAATTGACAACCATAGTAGATACTTGGGATCCTTGTAGGGAGAGTGTGCCAATACATGCATGGTTACATCCTTGGCTTCCATTGTTGGGCCATCGTATGGAGCCTTTATATCCAACCATTCATTATAATTCGGGGAATGCACTTCATGCCTAGCATGCAAGTGATGCATCTACATATGCAATTTTATCACCTTGGAAAATTGTATTTGATCTTGATAGTTGGGAACAACTGATAGTTCATTTTATTGTACCTAATCTAATGATAGTTCTATAAGAATTTTTAATCAACCCAACTAATCAACAACTAGACCCATTTAACTGGGTTATGGCTAGTTTCTTTCTAAAAATATCTTCTATGATATGTTTTTGTAAAATTTCTTGTGAGTTAAGCCATTTTTCCTGGTCTACATTATTTTTATGCAAGATCTCGAGTTAAGTCACTTACCATGGGTTGAGTGAGTTTTATTGTTTTATTATTTGGATTCTGGAATTTGCATGCAACTGGATCAATTTTTTGTTGTGCTAAGATGTAATAAGCACCTTAAAAAAGATCTCTAAGAGATACATGTTTAGAAGGAAATATAAAGAGATACCTTTTTAGAAAGAAAAGAAACATACATTTACATAGCCCTTGAAGAAAATCGCAGAGCAAGGTCACATCAACAAAATTGTAGAGCAAGGGTACGTACGACAATGAAATCATAGAGCAAGGGCACAAAGACCAAAAGGGCATGACATGGCAACAAAATTGCAGAGAAAGGGCATGACAACAAAATGTAGAGGTCATAAGGGCATGACAATGACATTGTAGAGAAAGGGCACAACAACAAAATGTAGAGATCACAACAATGAAATCAAAAAACAAGGGCACGATAATGAAATGCAAAGATCATAGCAACAAAACACATTAATCACAAGAGCATGACAACATTCAGAGCTCTTCACTCTCGTTCGGAGCTCTCCACCCTCTTTCGCGCGCAACTCTCCACAATCAAAACAAATGGTGAATGATTTATGTCGTATTTATTTTTATTGTTTACACTCACATGGGCATTGCAATTATGACACCAACATTGGTATTGCAACGACATCAGGGACAATTGCAAAAAAAAAATGAAAATCACCACAAATTACATCGCCATCACAAATTGCCATCGTAATTTGACCCCAGATGTTGTAGTGCAATTTGATGCTAAAAACTGACAAAAACTCAATAAATGCAAAAATTCTCATCCCTCAAAATCCTCTCAAAAAATTGGTCCTCCAAACCTATGTGTGTGTAGAAATGAGCTTCAATCTCATAATAAAGAGTTTAACTCATCCCAAGGTTTTGAGTTTACGAACTTGCAAAGGCTACTTTTTTTTAAAAAAATTATTATTTTAATTTATTTAATTCCTTTGTGCACGCTTTTTTCCTTTAATTAAAATAAAACTTATTTAAATTATTCCCACTACATTTTTATTAAATAAGAAGACATTTATTTAAAACATATTTATTAATTTAACTAGTAATAATATTTAAAGTTTATTATTTAAATGCAACTTCTAAATTTATTATTATTAAATTAAATAAATATAATTATGCCAAATTTGGTCTTTTAATTAAATCTTTTAATTTATTTCTTCCATTTAATTAATTTCTCAATTAATTAAATATAACTAAAATTTGATTTTTCTTTATAAAATTTTCGTTCAATTAAATCATTTAATAATATCTTAGGTTGATTTAATTATATCCCAAAATCACAACAGACCCACAACTCAATAAGAAAACTCATCTAAAGGACAAAGTATGAACCAAACTTAAAGGTTAAAAATCTCAAAGTCACATCACTTTGATGAATTTGAGTACTTGTTCAATAATTTAGGGCAATTGGCTCAAGTTTAAGATTTGGACTTGAGAATTATCTCCCCTCTTTTACCATTGAGATACTATGATGAGGCATGCTCATCCTGGCAATTCAAGGAAGTCAATACTCCGTACCTGCAATCTGCATAAAAGTCAAACATGTACATATACATGTGCACCCATGCACGTGCACACACACACACACATATCTAAACTAAACAGGCAATGACACAGAGTGGTACATCATGTAGATCCTGACTAGCAGGTAACTATGACTCCCTCCCTCAACCACATCAGATACGCCAAACATAAAGTAAAACATACATGTACACCATACACATGAAAATATGGTGTAAGTGATCATAAAACCACATATAAATCATCCATACAACTGTCATCATGAAAATAATTGAAATCACTATATGATATATACAAAGCATCATCATCAACAGAATAACCATGAACACATCAAATATCAGAGTATAAAGTAACTCATCAAATATATAATATAAGTATGAAAATAACATCAACCTAAAAGAATTCAACAATATAACATAAAAGGAAAACTAAGGGTAGGTGCTACATATGGTTACTTAGATTAATTTCTAATTGGGGAATGATCTCCATGCATTGATCAAAGGTGCCAATATTATCAACTTGAAGCCTTTGAACTTTTGAGTTTGTAATCTCTTCCTTTCCACCAGGCCCTTGCTAATGAAGTTGTGTAAGGCACTTGAATACACTAATGCAATCACTCTTTGAATTTCTAATGTTTCGTTGATGTGAAAAGGCTTCTTTCCACTTTAGTAACCATTTCTAGTGTCCCCAATTCTTTCTCATCCACCTTTATTTTTCATTTGTTGCTTCATCCTCACTTGCTTCTACCATTCAATTTAGTTGTCACCTTTTACATTGGTGGTCTCGTGCCCAAGGTTCTTTGCATTTGAAACACAACCCTTTCTTAGATAATTCATCCCTATTTTTAATTGTCTCTTTCCCTCAACATTGGTGTCTTGGACTCCAGTGTTTTTTACAAAAGTAGCATGTTTATCCTATATTTTTCCTTTTCAATCCTTCATGCTCATTTGGAGTTTTAGGAGGGTAAGATTCTAAAACTTTTCTTGAATGCATTAGATTCCACTTTTTCATCCTTTTGGATGGCTTCTTCCATCATTTGAGGTTCTAAAGGATTGACTACTTTTTTATTAGAATCTTTTAAACCTTCAACAAATAAATATGTAAGCCTTCCTGGGATAAGTTAGGAACCATGACTGGAGGTTTTTGGAAATCATTTGCAAATTCTTATACTGTTCTGTGTTGTTTCAAATGATTTAGTTTTTTGAAGTGTCCTTTAAAAAGCTTTTGAGAGAATTCCTAGAAAGAAGTTATGTTTTGATGTCCTAAGGAGAGAAGCCCATTGTGTCACAATTCATGTGTTCTTCCCTCTAAGTGGAGTATGGTAAATTGGAGAGCATCTTCTTCAATCATCGGGCTAAGAGTAAAATAGGTATTTAATTTTTGGAGCCATGCATGGGCTATCATTTTTCTTGATCCATCAAAATTTAGTAGTACTACTTTGTTCACCTTGTGTTTAAAATCTTTGTTTATGTGCCTCCTTGTTCTTTTAGTGGTCTCGTGTTTTTGACTCTCACAAGATTTTGCAAATGTTATGAGTTCCCTAATTTTAGGTTCAAGGTTGGCATAGGCTCTTCCATTATCTATTGGGTTATTGGTGGGTTGATCTATACCTTTCTCTTCCATTGGCATTTCTTCTCTTGGTAAGAAGGGGAGACTTGGGATTCGAGAAGATGATGACTAATTAATATCTAGTTCATTCAAACTTGTACCTATCCCATAGGAAGAATTATTCTTAAGGTTATTAATAGACTTTCACATATTTTGCAAAGCTTTTAGGAGGGGTCAATTGGATTGATCTAATCTTTCATTTTGACTTATGAGAGTCCGGTTTGTTTGTTCCATGTAAGTTCTTAGCTTGTTGGCCATTTTGGTCATAGTGGTCTTCTTAGTTCTTTTCTCAAAAGTTTGCATGAATTGATGTTCACAAGATGACATGATTATACTCTGACACCACTGTAATGTCCCTTGTTCTGCTTGGTTGAATTTTATGATCTCCTGATTAATGAACCTTGAACATATGCTAGTATTCCAATAAAGAAAGATATAAACTAATAAGATTGGATCTAGTTACTAAAATTGTATGCAAGAATATAAGATCCCATCTTCCACTTAATTCCCTTCTTGAAGAGAGGTTGTGATCAGGTTCTTAGTTCCCGGGGGAGTGTTTCTTGGGTCTCTAGATATTTAGAACAACTCTCCACTAAGCACCATCTCCTCATTGTATTTCCTCTCTTCAAGAGGTTATGAATCTTACTTGTTCTAGGCCTTATGGATAACCCATCGAAACTATCCATCTTTTCATATTCATATGTTTTAGTCATTTCCATATACTGACCTATATAGATACTTCGCCTGACTTCCTTTGACACTGTAAGAAAATATCTTTATCAAAGCCTTTCGGAGGCCCTTAGATCTCTGCCTTGATTCCAAAGGAATGGGAGTTCGAATGGGATGAACTCCCCTATCCTCTTGGCTAATGAAGGAAGGAGCCTATACTTTTTTTTTTGTACAATAGAAATTCTTCTATTTTAACATGAGAGTTTTACTTCAGGATATATGATATCTCTATGTATGTATTTATTATATGCTTAGTGGGTTTTATTTGTAACTAGATTGTAGCTTGACAATCTCCAATTAAGAGAATTGTTGCCAGTCTATGTTCTTTCACTGTAATCACTTGTTATTATTGCCAATTTATGTTTGAGGGATTTATCATTAAATCTGGGTAACATGCTACAACTGTATAATCTAGCTATTGATAAGAAATGGTTTTGTTGCCTATTGAAATATTATTTGATGATTTAGTTGGCTTCCTATCTTATACAAATCGCTTCTTGTTAGTAGAATTGATGTTGATTGTCCTATCACTACCTATATCTATTATGGAGTCCACTTATTTCTCTTAAAGTGTCCTTTCTTGTTCAAATGGTGGAATGATAGCGATCATGATAATGAAAGAATTGTTTTTCCCTAGTTGAGGTGGGAATTGTTTTCGGACTGTGATTGCTCAGCTTGCCTTTGATGTACTTTGGTAGGGCTTAATTAATGGCGAAAGATCTTGTCTATTCTCCCTCTGCTCACTATGATTTATTCGCACACATCTAACTAGTGTATGTTTAATTAATTTTCTCTATTGTCCTAACCAAATCGTTTTGCTTGATCCTTCTATCTCTTATGTTTATCGTTCGATGCCCTTTACATATTGCTCCCTTATTATTGAGTCAGACATGTGTTGGCGAACCGTTTGCCAACCTAGACTGAGTGCAATTTATTAGTCATTGCCTATCTATAGGCAGGGTACTAATGTTTTTAGTGATGGTCATAATTAATTTTTATTTACAATAGTTCTTTGTTTATTTCTAATGTTTATAAAGCAGTTTATTTTTAAATTAATTTTTAAACAGTAATTTCTAATATATGATTGGTGAATCATAATTTTGCTAGGGGAAAAATTTATTTTTTGATACAAAAATTTAACAAAATTCAATATCTAGAATGTTCCAATGTCTATTAGGCGAACACGAGACTACAACAAGAGGACCAGTTTCCAGTGACACAAAATTTCCAGATGCCAGGGCAGCCTTTGCCATCGAAGATCTAGAGCAGAGATCCAAAAGACACGTCAGGTGACAAAAATATGAGCTCTTTTTCCTGTCTGCTTGCGCTTATTTTACCAACGTTTTTGGAACTTTATCTTTGCTGCAATTGCCGCCAATGCAAAAGGAGAAAAGTGAATGAGGTTGTAGAGAGATCGGCCAATAGCGTATGGCTTATATCTATATCTGAAAAAATTGGAATCATTTGAGCTGTTGCGTTCATTCTTAGTTCTATATTTCATCCGTTCAGGGAAGTGTTGGGCCACAGCTAAGACAGGGCACTAGGTAGGTAACGGACATAGTGGGACCAAGGCATCACACCGGAGCATCACAGTGGGACCAGGGCAGTAGACACAATACCAGACAGGGTTAAGATCCCAAACAAGCTCATTTCCAAGTGCAAAAGGAAGACTGGGCCCAGCCCACAGCAAGATAGTGGTAGGCCTTTAAGCCAGGGGTTTCAAGGTGCACTTTTCAGTTTTTTTTTTGTTTTATATATTTGCTCTTGTTAGTTTTTGTTTCGTCCTTCTTTCCTTTGATCAATGGAAAAAAAATTTGTGGATACACAAACAATGGGAAAGAAAACAATGGATATGCAAGCTATGGGAAAACAAACCATCTCATTGGTCAAAAACGGTTAAGAAATTCTAGTGCACTTTGAAACTAACCATTTAGGTCAAGTCAAAATGGCATCACTCGGCAAGACAGGGAAATATATTTGGGTCAATGTTAAATAGTTCAAGGGTATTTTAAAACGTAGACTTGCTCACTTGAAAGGGTCACATGAAAAGCAGAAACACAGGCAGAGATTGCATAAACTAGAGAAGAAACAGAAAGATGTTGTCAAAATGTGCCCTCCTCCACACTTAGATGGTGACAATCATTTGTGTGGTAGTAGCAACTTTGTTGATTCTATCACTTACAGCCCTACCTCCACACCTCTCGCTTGGTGCCTAGATCTTTATGTGCAAGAACTTTTGAGGGCCAAGAGGAGGTTGGAACTCCTAGAGGCTAAGGAGCAAGAAAGTTATTGTAATATGCAAATGTTAATTGCAACAAATAAAACTCTTGCAGATAATAACAACATTTTAAAAGCTCAAATCTCAATGCTGCAAGAAACACTTTTAGTAGGGAAGCTTGAATGGAAGAACATGAAGGATGAATGGAAAAACTTGAATGCTACATTGGAAACAAACAAGGTCACAACAAATACTAAGTCATCTCATTATAAGGAGAGAACGATTCTTCACACTAATTTGCTGGGAAAGGCAGAGGTTGAAGAGGAGAGAAGTTTTTTAGAAGTCACCAAAACTTGGGAGAAAAATAGCAAACACCTTGATATGGCAAGAGAAGAGGCAAAGATTTGTGTGAACACACAAGATGAAGAGGTCAAGGAAAGGCGGCGTAGGGCATCCAATTTAATTATCAAAGGGATACAAGATTATGGGGAAGGCGAAGACACCCTCAACTTAACGAGGGATTTCCTACAAGATGTGTTGTTGTGGCAAGGACAAATCTATCAAGCTTGGAGGGTTGGCAAACCACACACTGAGAGAAATAGGCCAATCAAGGTAGTCATGCCTAGCATTAGCGACAAACAAAATCTACTTAACAAAAAATAGCTCTTGAGGGGTTCTCACTTTGTTTTAGATGAGGATTTAACCATGAGACAAAAAGTAGAAAGAAGAATGGAAATGTAAAAAATTAGAACGGCTAGAAATGAAGGCAAAAGAGCTTGGATGTTCAAGGGAAAATCAATTATTGCTCATTTTGGCCACCGCTCCAATGAAGGGCAGCAAGAAGGCAACAAAGGTGTGACAACAAACACTTTAGCATGCAACGATACAACAAGATCAGCAATCACACTTAGCGATAATAACTCAACTTTGAGTCTTTCACATCAAAACAAATAACAAACAAGCTTAACCTAGGCGTCCTTAAGTTTAGTTTGTTGGAATTGCAGAGGTAATCCGTGGAGATGTGGGCCTCGGTTAGGGCCTATCGCAGAAGGCAAAGACATTATTTGTCTCATAGAGACACATGAGCATGAGGGATGTAAGACACCATTGTTTGAAGGCTATTGGAAGATGGCAGTGTGGAATGAGGCAGCGGGAAATGGTAAAGGTCATGGAGGTATAATGGTTCTAGTAAAAGAAAGAGAAGGTCATGCCATTCAGTTGGAAAAGACTGATTCTAATAAACAATTTATATGGCTCAAAATTGTGGAAAATAACACTTCTCAAGATTGCAGCCTGTTACTTTGCTCCACAAGTATCTAAAACTTATAAAAAGTGTGGCTTAGATCACAATGACCCCTATGCTGCATTAAAGAAAGATGTTGCTATTTTTTCATAGCATGGGGATGTTCTTCTTGTTGGATATTTCAATGCTAGGACAACAAATTGGCAAGCAAGTATTTTCAGCTCCAAAGTAAATAATAATCCTATTTGGCTCACAGAAGAAAGAAATCATCAATGGGAAAGAATATCCGAAGATGCTAAAGGCTGCAATCATTTTGGGGAAGAATTGATCACTCTATGTGGCACATTTGATCTCATAATTTGTAATGGTTTGGCTAGATGGGCTAAGTCGGGCAATTTCACTTACAACACATACAATAGGGCAAGTGTGGTAGATTATGTAATTTGTTCATAGAATTTGTATGAAAATATTGAAGAAGTTGAAATTGGAGAGCACATTTGGGATCTCAAATCAGATCATAGACCGCTGTACGTAAATTTGTATTGGGTAAAGGATAGGCAGATTGGGGAAAAAATTCAAGGCCCTCAATACCCCCCTTCTCAGGGAAGAATTTTGTTAACTTCAGAAAACAGTAACACTTTCAAAGCTACTCTTGAGGAACTTTGTATGGGACACCCTATGTATAAACATGGTGTTAACAGTCATGATTTATTAAATCTGATTCATGAGGCTCTTTCAAAATGCAAGAGAGCAAAAAATAGAAAATCTGAAACTAATTGTTTTTTAGCCAATGCTTGGTTTGATAAGGAATGCAAGAGGGCTAGGAGAAACCTAAGGGAATCAAATAGAACTAACCTTGACATTAAGGCCTACAAACAGATCCTAAAGAAGAAAAAAACCGATTTTATGTTCACAAGGAGAGAGGAGCTAATTTTCTTGGGCATAAATAACCCCAAACGTTTTTGGAAAGAACTCCAACCAAGGAGAAAGCAAACTGAAAATAATATTACTGCCACCCAATGGTTTGAATATGCTAAGAAACTTTATGAACAAGAGGTTGGAGTGGGACAACCACCTTTGGTCAACGATGATACAAATCTTTTCACGGTGTAAGAGATAGAGACAGGGATTAAGAAGTTAGGTGGAGGTAAAGCAAAAGGACCTTGGTGCGCTCCAAGCAGAACATCTGAAGTGGGGTATGAAAACTCTTGCACCACACATCACTGAAATTTTCAACAAAATCTGCCAAGAAGGGTTTTCGAAAGATTGGACAATCAGCCTTGCAATACCACTTTTTAAGAGTGGTGATGTTAACAATCCCTCCAACTATAGGACTATAATGATCAATCCCCTCTTTGCTAAATTTTTTGGCAGCATGATAGGAACTAGGATCAGCAAATGGGCAGAAGAAAGCCATAAATGTGCTAAAAGGCAAGCTGGTTTTAGGCCAAAGCACTCGATAGTGGATCACTGTGTCACTTTGAGACACATTATTGAAAAAGAGTGGGAGAAAAAGGAAGAGGTTTTTTGTTGCTTTGTTGACTTTAAAAAGGCTTTTGACATCGTTGCGAGAGACAAGCTTTGGTTTAGGATGGAAGAATTGGGGATTCCTATGCATCTTAGAGCTATTGTTCAGGATGTACGAAGAGGTGAAAGTCAAAATTAGAACTTCAGATGGCATTTCAGAATGTTTTAGGAGCAATATCCGAGTCAAACAGGGCTGTCATTTATCTCCTACATTGTTTGGTTTATATATTGACAAACTGGAAGACTGGTTAAACATGCAAAAGGGTGAAGGCATTCAGCTCGGTGAATTTGTTATAAAGCTGCTCTTATATGCAGACGATCTCATTTTAATTGCCAAATCTGATGGCGGTTTGCAAGATCATCTATCTTCTCTTGAGCGCTTTTGCGAAATGGTGGGGATGCAGGTCAATATTAGCAAGACTAAGGTTATGATTTTCTCTAATAATAAAAAACAACATCAACGTGAATTTTATTACAATGGAAGTGTTCTTGAAGAAGTTGCGGAGTATAAATACCTTGGCATCGATTTCAACAAAAAACTAAGCTGGTCTAGCTGCAGGTATAAAAGGATATTAGGTGGGTGGAAGGCTTTTTATTCTCTTCAAAATAAGTGCCGTGAAGCGGAGTTGTGGGATTTAGAAACTATTCAAACCTTGTTCGATCTTCTTGTGCTGCCAATTGTTCTTTACGGGTGTGAATTATGGGCCAACAACACTACTATAGCACAATGGAAACAAATCAAAGGAATCCAAAAGCGCTTGATCACAAGCAAGTTTAAAATCAAAAGCACTGTTCCATACGATATCATGCTAAGTGAAATGGGGGTTGTTCCTATTCAGGCACTTGCTATGGTTTGCCTTCTAAGCTATTTAAAAAGAATCGAAAAAATGGAAGAGGATAGATGGCCTAAAGTTGTCTTTAGTGACACACTATGTAAGCGAAAAAGGACATGGATGCAACAAAACATCAAATGGATGAGTAAATGGAATATTCAATTCAATATGTGCCCAACAAATAATAAAGAAATAAAAGTCTTTGTTATGGAGAAATTCTACAAGAGAAATTGGGGAAGCGAGATTAGGAGGAAGAAACTATATTATATAAATGAGTTCAACCCCACTTGTGATCAATTCCAAAAATCATACATAGGAGCCAACATTTCTTGGAGGGCTAAAATTCTTATTGCGTAGCTGAGAACCAACTCTCACCAACTTCGGTGTGAGATCGGGCGTTGGAAGAGGCCAAAGGAGGCTTGGGAAGAGAGAATTTACAGAGTTTGCAATTTTGGGAAAGTGGAAACTGAACAACACTTTATTTTAGAATGTGAGGCCTATAAGAGTAGCAGAGATAAATTTGCAGATACTATATGTGACAGTTCTTGGCATAACTTATTCAACGAAGAGTACATTGAGCAATTGGGTGGACTCATCATCATCCTGCACAAGAAGCAAACAGTGCTACTTAAGTCTGCTTGAGTTGTCTTGCTGTCCCATAGGCTATTTTTAGCCTCGTGGATTTAATTTTTTTATCTATCTATCTATTTATAGACATAAGTGTCTCATTTCCAATTGTTGTGGCATGATAGTGGTCGTACATTGTACTGCCAACTGTCGCAGGAGTTGTCTCTATTAGTGTCAGACTAAATCCCTCATTATTCTAAACATTGAAACTTTCTTGCCAGCATTTGATAGTCACGGAATATAAAATATAAAATTATGAAGTGTAACAATTTTTAGATATTTGATAAATGTTTATATTATAAGATAGATTTTTATTAATTTACTTGTATTAAGGAAAAATATAACACAAATCAATTATATTTAAATATCTATAAAACTATAATGTATACTTAAATTATATATATATTAGACATTTACACAAAGATTATATAATACATTGAAAAATATAATTAGTGAATAAAAATAAGGTTTGACAATTAAAAATAATAATGTAAATATATTTATGTATTTTTAAAAAAGTGCCTTCATTTTACATTTCTAATGTTCCTAATTCTCCAACATAAATATGATTTTTTTTTAAAATTACGACTCAACTATTGCACAAATTTATCTTTCCTCTTTGACATGAGGCAAGGACTCAAGCTCAACCAGAGCTCTTGTTTAGAATATGTTTTGAAATCTCCCAAGATATCTATTTGTTGCCCGTGATTGGTTTATAAATACTATGATGTCTTCAATAGTCGCGACCCATTTATTTTGTCTTTATTTTGTGTTTATCCAAATAATACCTGATTTTGATGATTATTAATTGATACGTATTGCTTGTTAAAATTATGACAGTTAAATTGTTATTAACATAGATAATAATAATAATAATTCATTATGTCATTAAATTATTATTAATTTGATAATGAAATCATTATTATAATAGCTATTTTTAATATTGATTAATAACGTATTACATTGCTAAATTTATCTAATTGGATCTAATCTTGATAATGATTAGAATGGATCTATTGTTTATTTGTTTCATGAATTTTATCAAGTTTTTTGAATCAAATGTTTACTATGCCATCCTAGGGCATCTTGCTTAGGTCTCCCTTGCATCCGTTTGGTGTAAATCTTTTGTCTATCTAAGGCAAGTGTGGATCTTCTCAAGGGTCTTCATTCTGTGTCTCCTACGCATTTTTTTCTTCTTCATGGAGAACATTTATGTAGAGGAATTGGATCCTTCTTCCTAACATGTGGGTAAAAGGGATTTGGTGCACAAATAAAACCACCTTGCCTAGTGTTTGGGAAGTATTGCAAGAAGACCATTCTGCTGAATTTGGCATGGTCAATATATTTTGTTGTTTTTGATCATATATCGTAGCTTTTCATAAAATTTCCACATGAACTATGGCACATAAATTATTAAAAAGAGCTAGCAATAAGAGCACCTCCAATATTATCTGTTATACAATAAAGCCAAAAGACATTCAAATTATTTATTGGCAATGCATTTAAGTCCAATAAACCAACTTTCTCTCAAGGATGTTAAAAGCTTCCATCATCATTATTGAATATATGAACAACTAATACCTTATAAGAATAATTCTCCATAAGTTTGAAGCTCTAGATTGCAGTCTTCATTGCTACTTATTTGTGTAAGTGAGACCGTACAATTGATGCTCCTTACACTGGCGACGCTATTAGAGACAAATGCTGAGATAATTTCCTAGATCTCGATTTACAAACAATAATAAATCAACAGCATCTCTTGTCACTTACCTAATTTACATTAACAATACTTTTCTAAAGAATTGGTAAAGCTGAGTCTATCTTCTCCATTATTATTCTATGTACAGAAGCTTGTGCACTCTTGCTTCAAGTCACCTGCAGCCATTGTTACGAGGGCAAGATTGCCAAAACCGTTTGCATTCAATGCTTTAATGTGGCTTTAGCATGCTTAGTCGCGAACTACATCTATAACAATCTAGTTTAAAATGTTCCTAATTACAAATACATTATTTACCTTCAAATTGCATGTCTTTTATCATGGCTTTAATAGTACAGAAGGTAAAGATGCTCAAAAACCACAGCTACATTATATCTGGACAATTCTGAAAAGCTTTCAGTTCCCGTGCACTCCAATATTGGCTGTTATAAACCCATGTAGGCTCGATAACTCCATCTTTCAGCAAGTTAACATGTTTTTTCCTGGTATCCCGCTGCAAATGTCAAACAGAATTAAACATTGGATCCAATGGTTATCTACAATTTGGACAGTTAATCAAATTGAGCCGTTACAGAAGCCATAAAAAAGACAAGTACTTGCAACACGCAATGATAATAGAGACGAGATTAATCTCACCTGTTGAAACCACATGCATTTCCACTCCTCTAGCTGGTCTTTTCGCCACTTACAGGCTGCACGCTGTTTCTCCTCAAGTCTATACTTTTCAAATGTAGCTTTCTCTACGTCACCATTCTCCTAAAACAACAAAGGTATCATATTATTTTCTACAAGAAAATAGTATGAAATATGATTGAAATTCTGCTAATATAGAACTGTGACGGAAATGAGCTATTCAGTTTTTTTTTTAGCTGGAATCTACATTTTTGCATTATCAATGAACTTTTTCAAAGAAAGCTTTCCTCTGCATAGCTTAATGAGTGTGTAGGTGGAATGACTTTAATAGAAAGCCTCCATCTGAAATCAGTTTGTAGGTAACTTCGGCATGAATGAAATGCTTCATGGAATCTCTGTTAAACACAATTTTCCACGACCATGTTTCCTATGTTTGGATATAGTTAAATGGCCTCTTCTCTCCTATATAGTTAAATGACCTCTTCTCTCCTATAGTTCTCTTTTAATCTTCGTAGTCTAAGTTTTCTGCTGCTAGCGATTTTTGGCCATTGCAGTCAAATAACCAAGAACGAATATACTACTCCAGTTCCATACTTAGCTAGATTATTGAGGATATTAAGATTTACAAATGCAATATGTAAGCCCATACCATCAATCCACGGGTGGAAAATATAGCAGCCAAGCATTACCTATTTGTGGAACACAAGATCCTTCCGAACCATCACAAATATCCTTTCACGTTGTAGACTCAACAATAAAATTCAATAATAGAACAGAAGACTTTTGTCTTGCAAGTTGCTACTTGGTCTCGAGGGTACTTCCTTTGCAAGACTGAAGATCCATATTCACCATACATTCCACATAGTTCAAGAAGGGGGTTGGGTATCAACTAGACGTTTTTGGTCAATTCTTATGTTCTCTTTGACACCAAATCCTCATTACTTCTCACCAAATCTTCATTCTTCAGAGAACTAATTGTCAAGCCAGAAATCTGACCGGTCTAAACGATGAAGCTATACTGTTCTTTTAAATTGTCTGTTACAAGAAAATCCTTAAAGCAGTCAGCAATGTTAAATTAATAGTAATTGCTTGATATTATTGAAAGAATGAAACGTACATATATTGACAGCTACATTGTTGATGTTTCCTAAAGAAATAATCAAACACTGAAGACTTAATTAGAAACAAATCTGATCTTGCCTAAAAATAAAATTTGACCATTAAATTAAATATGCAAATATTTTTCTAATGCCTTCCTTTAATAGTCAATCTGTCAACTACACCAAGTTAGCCCTAAAATTTTACAAAGTTTTCCAGGCCCAATGACTTGGTTAGGATGTCTGAAGTCTGATCCTCAATTGGAACATACTGCAATTGTATTGATCCATCCTCTACAAGCTTGAAAACGTAATGAGAGTGAAGTTCAACATGCTTGGTTGTGTTGCAAAGAAGCTGACACCAATGATTTGAGATCACGTTTCAAGATTATGGATTCTCATTCCTTCAAACCTCAGATTTGTTTCAATGCCCTTAAGCCTACACAAGGCTAAAACCTACAATTTTGTTAACCAACACTCAATACTCTTACCAAACCTTTTAGACACCTTTGAATATGCCCACATGACCTGTACAGACTCTCCACGGCTTCCAAGAACAGAGATCTAACTAACATAACCTGTACAAACTCTCCACGGCTTCCAAGAACAGAGATCTAACTAACTTTTATGGTTTCCTTGCTAAGATCACCTAAATTCTAGTAGTTTTCAAAAACTACTAAAATGATGATAACCTGCAAACCAGGCCTCGTATCCAAAAACTAAAACCTGTGTTGAATACCCTTTTGGGCTCTTTTTAACATATCCCAAAAATAGGGCAGGTGGTTTTGTACAGACATCCTAATTTTGACTGTCCTCTTTCCAATTAGACCAAAAAGCATGCAGCGATTGGGGTTTTTCTGGCATATCTTTCGGTATAGACTTATTTTAAGAAATCTAAAGCCACTTTTGTATACCCATTTGTCCATATAACAAATATTGAAATGGGGTAGGATTGCACGGGACTCAATTTTGACCATTCTTCCTCAAATTATGCCTACTAGGGTTTCAAATATGTCTGTAGTTAAAAAGAGCTTGGACGAAATAAAAAGCAGTAGAAAGAAGACTCAAATCTCTTTTCCACCATAGCATACTCAGGTCGTGAAAAGGTCATACATATCCATTTCATACAATGAAATCAGCAATTTAATGTTCCGAAATGCAGAGAAAAGGATGCCTTTTATGAATATCACTTCAAAATGGAACACTCCCACCTTGTGTTCGACCTCCCCAAAGTTATTTAGACATGTACCAACCATCTACAACTGATTTTCCAACTACCACCACTCTAAATCCTTTATTCTCTTTCTATGATTCTTTTGGTATTCTCCTAAGTTGGTTCTGTTGCTTTTGTGAACTTTTTGGAACATTATAGGCATCATGTTGGATCTACATCTGGGTTCACATCGTGATCTGTTTCTTTGTGGTGGAGATCTCTTGGATTCTTGCTCAGACCTATTGGCTCTTCACCTTTCACGGCCAAATGGAGCTTTCCAATCTTGCCAAGAAATTCCTTGATTTGCAAAGCTCCACGGCCCATCGTTCAATGTTCCTATGTTTTTGGCCAACCTTTCTATGAGTTCACGCTTTATTTCAAACCTTGTTGGAGGTGCTCAAGATTTGGATCCTGACCTCACTTTGGAAAATGTGATCTTTCTTGGTTGATTTGATGCATGCAATGTTCTATATATTTTATGTAATTGATCCTTAAGGAGGCAATGCTTAAAAGGATAATTAGGTCTGCATGCCTATTTCGTAAGTCTGCCTGCTTCTGGACACTTGAAATTGATTCTTTGATAATGCAAAGGTCTGATCTTGCATTCTATTAATTCCTTCTTGCTTTCATTGTGTGACTCTTGTTGCACAGTTTGGATTGTCCTCATTGAGGATCCTCCACTCATGCTGCATCATAATGTGATCCCACAAACAACCTATCAACCTCATATGACCTCAAACACACATAAAATGATCTTAATTGACATTATTACAGAGGAGAAACACAAAACGGCACAAAAATTACAAAATGGCCTCATGGAGGCATGAACTCAACTAGATGCTCTTGCACCAAGTCTGCTCATTGAAGACCAGATTTTTGGCAAGTTTGCGCACCCCTTGATTGTCACAAAATAGAGGTGAAGGACTTCAGATGTGTATGTCAGCAAACATTTGCCTCACATGCTACTTTAACAATTCCCTGATATTCTGCTTCAGTCGAGGAAAGAGATACCCTCTGCTATATCATTTTGGTCCACGTGACTACACCTATACCTAGATTGAAGACATGGCTAAATGTAGACTTCTTGTTATCAACATAAGCTGCCCAATTTGAGTCTGTGGAATATCCCCAATAGATATTTACCCAATTTCTTTCTCAAAATAATATTCAAAACATAAGCATATGAAGTTGCATTACAAACCAACAATATAAACCAGTAAATTCTCATAAAGTATCTTAAAATATGTTATTGCATTATACCTCAGCAATACAATAACTAGCATTCAAAATCCAATCTTAAGCATAGTTTTATAGACTAAGGAAAGAACCTGTAAGACACCTGATGTGACATCTTCACGGACAATGGGTTTGTGTCCACTGTCTACCGGCACGAGGGGCTACGTCCTCACGCTGAATGAAAGCTGAAGCTTTCCAAATAACTCTCGCAAGAGAGAAACTGAAATCTGAATCATAAACCAAGCATACATGAATGAACGAGTCGATCTCCTTTTTAATCCCCAAAGCTGCGACTCTTCGACTCCCTTCCCGTCTTTTCGTCTTATCTCTCATTGTCATTTTTAGCCCACTTTATTGTACTAAATTGACCTATTATAATTTTAATCCACGCTTTCATAGTCAATTTTAATATTATATGGATGTCTTTAAATTTTCTAGTGTCCCAAAAAGGGGAGATTACAAAATCTTCCCTCCTCGAGATTGTTTGTCCTCAAGAAATCAATACCAGGATCCCATATGAATCAATAAGTAGCTCTGTAGCCCAATCCGAAAATGAATCCTGCCACATTGTGAAGCAAGGTGTCAAAATGCAACCTTTCCATCAACCAGATCCTTGGATCCCATGTTAATTTATGAAGTATCGTTGCATCTGTAGGCCGTACAACTTTGATTATTATTGCATCCAGTCTCAAACTATGAAGAACTACAACAATATCCTCAAAATGCCATAGATACATATGGTCAACACCTGGATCCCAAACCATCTCATGTGCATGTTAAATTAGAACAACCTAACATGTGCTACCATCATATACAAGTTCCCCAATCCGACTGAGAATCTTACTCCCATTGAGATCACAAGCACCACTGTGGTCAAATAATCATGGGAACTCAACTGTGTGCCAACCAACTCCTGAAAACATTATGAACCATGAGAATGTTCCTCCCGGATCCCACAAACAAAAGGGCCATCCATCTTCCCAACTATCTATACTATGTTGTTGCTTTGTGCCCATAATAGGTGGAGTACTCTAGCTGCTCAATTGTCAAAACGCTGCCCCTCTCTCTGTTTGCACTCTAGCTATACTGCTCACCACATCTCTATCCCAGGCTGATTCATAATCAGCGTTATGTCCCTATGTCAAGGCAGCGACCTCTTCATTACAACAATTGTCAATCCAAAACTCCTAACCAAAATCAATGAGTGTACCATCATCAGACTCGAATAGCAAGTTCTCCATTATCCAATCAGCATCAACTTCAAACAAAGGGTTGTCTACAAGCTGAATACTATCAAGTTCATTAATTACTTCTTGGAAAAACTCCTGCCTCTCTTCACTCTCATGCTCTCAAAAATGATTTGTGATCCTAACTTGATTTTCTGCTTTCTAAAAAGCAATATGCGTATCATCCAATGCCTTAAGAGCATACTAAAGCTCCATGTTGAGCTCCATACTCTCATTATTTCCTTTATTCAACTGATCAACATATATTCCAGCAACCTTAAGAATATAATCCCTATCGGAAAGAAAACATAAATAATCCAATTTCATAGATTCAAAAGCTGTTTTGACTACCTGCAAACCAGCAACAAGCCAATCTCCTTCCACTCCCCTTTGAGCCTTCCTATGGAGATCCTCCACCATCATGTGAGTGCTGTCCTAACGTACTAGAGATGCCACAACCATGTCTTCACTAACCTTCAGATGGTTCTTTAAGGCATGCATCTCATTATTATCATGTTGATACAACTCATCGTCTTGTAGTGTCATCTTGGACTATTCATTGGAGTTAATATCATGCATATAAGAAACATATGGTTCATCGTACTAAGACTTCAACATGTTACTTCGAGTACAACCAACTTCATCAATATGTTTGTCAAGGCTAACCTCCAAATCACCAACATAGAAACTTGTGCCCTATGTAACATGATCACAAGAAGGCTGCAAATCAATGGTAGTTGACTGCCCTTCTTTTCCAAGATCATCTATTAGATGATTTTGGTCTCTTGAAAACTCCTCATACAAATTTTTGCACTTGTCTTTTGCAAAGAGATCCTATACCAATTCAAAATACTTCTTTTTTGCCACATCGGTCTTGTTTTGAAGTTTTGGATGAAAGTTCATATAATTTTTTAAAAAAAGTTGCTTTGAATTCATGCTAGAATTTTGTTATATTCATCATAAATGTCGAGTATATCTACTCTTATATCAAATTGGAAATTATGGGTTAGCTGTTGTTTAATTTGACCAAGGTCCTTTGTAACCCTGTCTTGATTAGGCATTTTCCCCAACTAATATCTTGGACTTGGCTACAACCAAAACTTTCCAATTTGCTCAAATAATTTTGTCAAACAATTGGTGGGCGTACAACGTCAATAGATTACTTCAGCAACACCCTAGTCCAACTTTCAAATAGACCTAAGTCTTTTGATGTAAGGAATTTGTACATCGTATCATCACTCTTTCGGAAAGAGAAGCTATAGGTGATTGGTACTAGTGATCCAAAAATAAGGTGAGAAAGTATTGCTATAAATCCATTGAACCAAAAGTTGTGTCCAACTGTTTCTGTGAACTTGTTTTGGTGGAAGTGATGGAGATACAAAATATTTCTTATGATTAGAAAGAATGCAACAACCAATTTTGCAATGCTAATCACAATCACAGTCAAAGATTTTGCCTCCCAACTAGCTGGATGGTAGCATGTGGCTGCCAATATGTCTCCCACTGGGTCTGCCCTTTATGAATATGTCTCCTGAAACACTTTGCACCTATACCATCGTTACACCTTGCATTACTGTTGGAGTCGACCTGGTAGTAATGTGCTTGGCTGGTGACCCCCTAACCTCTTCGGTAGTCAATACTGCACACTCGATGCTTGCAAAACTTATGACCTGCAGTCTGTCAGCAAGACCCCGTACTAACTCCAACTACCTCTGCATTCAATCTTATATCCTAGATGTGGCTATTGAATGGGATGGTCTGTGCCTCCAATTGGAAATAACATCACCCGTGTCTCAGACTTGCCAAGACACTTCCACTGATTTTTGCCGCAACTTTCACTATCTCCTTTCGCAACTCCCACTTTTCCTTGCCGAAACTCTCATTATCTCCTATCAAAACTCCCATTTTTCCTGCCGAAACTCTCACCATGGTCTCCTAAGACTGCAAACTTTCAGGTTACACTTGTATCATGGTTGTTACAAGATTTTCATAAGATATTTCCATAGTGAAATTGTCTTCTCCAAATATTTTGATTCACAATTGGTTACCAACTAGTTGCCTATTTTAATTTCTGGCTTGTAACGCTCTTGTCGTCAGTTCTGATTCTAAAACCCATAGACTAGCTTCGCCAAAATTCCCAACAAATCATTTTTTGCTACCTCGTATACTGGCTATAATGAAGTCTCATTCTAATTCCATCCAACTCCTTCGAGAATGAACGATTGTTCTGTCATAGGAATGGCAAGTGGTTTGAATGCTTAAAAGTAATTAAAACTTCTTTCCTGAGACACTTGAAGTGATGTCTCCACAGACAATGGGTTTGTGTCCATTGTCTATCGGCACGAGGGGTTATGTCCTCATGCTACATGAAAGTTGAAGCTTGTTGAAGTCAGTTTTATACCACTACATAACATATAGTAATTGAATATTTGATATGGAATACCAAACACTCAACCCTCTCTTGAAAAGTTAATACTCATAAAGAACATGAGAAAACTCCAAAGTTCCTTACACTTGTGGATACTAACTCAGTTATATTAATGTGATTTGCTGGTTAATCACGTAGGCAAGCTTACGTTGTTCTTTTAAGGATGTCAAACTTTTGTTGTGATGGTGATGAAATCTAGCTTTGCAACATATATTGACTTGACTTCCTCAATTTACTTTTCCAATTTATCTCACTTCCAACTTTGCTCTTCAAAACTCCAACTAGGCTTTACTACTACTCCTATGAATGGAAAGATTAGCAGATGGACGGGGATCAAATATGATAAAAGCTTGCCAGCGACGCTACCTCCATAAATACAATAATTCAAGGGGAAAAAGACTATTACCACGCAAGGCTTCCTAACAAGCCACTAGGATGCTAGTGGCCTAGTTTATGGATCCTTGTCAAACATCCACTAATATCACCATGCAACTATCCATCTATTCTTACTCTTGCTTAACAACTTTCTTGAAATAAAATCTACTTTAACAAATTCAATGGAATTTAACTTTAACTATTGGAAGTAGAAACCATGCAATAACGCCAAGTGTTCTTAATCACCATGCAAGACACAACAATGATAAGCGAAGCAATTTTGGTATTATGTAAGCAACAATTTTCTTCAACTCTTTACAAATGAGGGCAAATGGCCTTATATAGGGGCCAAAAATACAACCAACGGTAGAGATTAAGAGGTAAAATCAACCATCTAGATCAAATCCCAGAAACCCTAACTAGGGTTGCCACCCCATCGGCCAATGAGAATACGCCACCTTATCAATGGACTAATGAAAAAAAAGGAAAAGTGGCAACCAATGAGAAGGCACCAAAATGGTAGCCAATCAGAATTAGACACCTTTCCTACCCAAGAAGAAAGGAGAATTTGCCACTTGAGCTTACATCAAATGATCCTCTAATATAATTCTACCCTTTTCTTTCATCTTCTTAGTCAAGGCAATGAACTTGGCTAGCCTGTCATTGACTTCCTTCATGGGAGGGCAAAGCGTGTGCTTTATCTTGAGCTCAGCTAAATTCATCATGTTGCTTGCTGCTTGTAGTGTCTTCTCATGATCCTTCTCATATTCTTTTGCATATCCAATAAAGGCATTGAGGGAGGCAAGGTTGCTCAAATGCTTCTTCCTGATGGCAACCTTCCCTAACTCATCCAATCTCGATCCAAACTCTGTCTCATTGACATTCTCCTCTTGGATATCATCAAAATCAAATGCAACCCCAACATTGCTCATCATGGTTGAAATGGAAGTGTCAACACTTGGGCTGTGCTATGCAATCTCATTCTATAGCTCTTCTAGTATCCTCAATCTGATGGCCAAGGCAACATACCAAGATTGCACCGTACTCCTTCCTCCTTCATCCACCAACTTGGTTCTCTCTAAGTATCTCACCGGTAGCCCAATAACTGCACGTAGCCTGGGAATGGCTAAGTCCTTGACTAGAAGCAAATCCTTCCACTCCCCTTCAAATGTTCTGAATTTGTCTCTAATAGCCACCAATAACTTGAATGTTGAGATAAAGGAAGACAAGAAATTTCACCCATCTTGAATTATATCATTGATCCAATCTTTGATTTCGTGCAGTTGAGCCAATATCTCTTCTATGTTGCTCCCGCTGTCTTGCGGAAGGGCTGCTTGATGCAACTGTTGGATACGCTGGCAATCTCTCCAATACTTGTTTTTGGCCTCCAATTTTACAATCCTCTCGTTTGCCTTCCTCAACCTTTCTCTAATTGAAACCATGCCTTCCTAGAACTCCTCACACTCCATGTCATCCGTGATTCTTCCCAAGTCATGCTCTACTATCTCATACTCCTGGGTTACAATTTCATCCGTTGTCTTGCTAACCTTTGGTATAGCAATCTGAACTTTTCGGTGACCCTCATCATTGCTCCTGGTTACCTTTGCCACTATTTTTGCAATTTGTTTATGTTTCTCACCATCTTCCTTTTCCACTAACCTTTGAATATCTTCAATTGTTCAAACAATCACCACCTCACCTCTTGGCATAAGCATTTGCCTTAACCATAGTGGTGTAGTGCATCTCCCCAAATCTAGATTTGGTTCAACTAGCAAAGCATCACCAACAGTGTCAGGTGCTAGGCTTACTTCCTCAATATCAATTGGCCTATCCTCTTCTTCACTAGTGACTGTCATATCATCTCCATGCTAGTTCTCCAAGAGAGGAGAGTATTCAGTACTGTTGTAATGTTCCCGTTATAAAATAAATCATTAATCAAACTATTGGGCCAATTGATTTAATATATCTCAAACCCTTTTTTTTTTTATTCCATAGTTTTTGTCGCCATCGACTATCTTTGTACACCCTCGGAAAGTTTTCCCCAATAGGTATTTAAGCACGGCTTGTAGGTAGTTAGGTATGCGATTTGATTATATTTCCTTGTACTACAAATTCCCATGGGGATTCTTTGTTGTTCGCCATTTCGGAAGTGAAATATCTTCCTTATTTGGCTTGTGTGGTTTTGGTCGGATTCAACCCTCACCTTATTTCGTTGTTGCATGAAAATGAAATACTTTGCTCAGATCTGGCAAATAGGAGCACCATCTTTTAGCAAATATTAATTGAAAGATATTCTTGTTCAAATCTCCATTCTTGTTTGGCATTGCTGAATGAATTTAGCATTAATAGTTTTGGGTGCATGATTGAAATTGTTTTCCATCCGTACCCCATCTTTCATTCGCCACATTCATTGCAAATTTCGTACTACATATCCGTACGACCTCAGAATTCACTGTATTGCCCTCCATCCTACCGTACAGCCTCCTTATACATATCATACGACCTACAACTTCCGTACTACCTATCCATATGACATTAGAGATCACTGTACTGCTTTCAATCCTACTGTACGCCCTCCATACATATACCGTACGACCTCCATAGATACATCGTACGGTTTCTTTACTGCCCCTATGTAGCAACACGCTACTACCTTACAGACATCATCTTGTTCCCCCCTCACCTACCTTACCATACGGCTTCATTTCTTGACCATACGACCCTCTTTTGCTCCCGTACAGTCACACTAGTCTTGCCAGTCTACCTTACAAAGGGAATTCTAATTGCTAGAGGCTTACCATAAGGCCATACAACTACTCCCCTTGCTCCTTCCATAGCCATTTCTGAAATCGGACGAAAATACTTAGAGAGGAACATTATAGTGGTATTAGAGCTTCGATCTTGCTAGCCTATGGACAATGAATGAGAGTTTATAGCCAGAAGAGAACACATTCCATTGATAGAATGACTGTCGAACTGGAACCCACAACCGCTGAACTTGTGGCACTACTAAGGGAGCTTGCAAGGAATCAGGCACAGATCAATGATACTCAACAACTCATGGAAGAAACTCTCAAGAAGTTGGCAGACAAAAAAATATTTGATGAACAAAATGGTCACAACGCGGACTCGATGTCGGGTAAAGCAAACCCTCATCCAGCACACTCTCGACCTTCCATGCCGTCTTTTCCTCTATGGAAAAAGGCTCCACACGGAGGGAAACAATCGACCTTTGAAGATATCCAAGAACAATTGAGGGAAGATTGGAAGAATGCGAATTTGGAGGAAGATATATCCTACAAAGATTACACAGATCTGAGAATGAGATACTCGGGAGGTGGAAACAGAGGATATTTTGATAATGATCTCAGAAGGAAGTTGAGTAAAGTAAATTTGTCTCCATTTGACAGATCTGGATCCATATCTGTGTAAGCGTGGGTAATGAAGGCTGATACTTACTTCCAACTTAATCCCATGCCAAAAGAAGAAGCAATTGAATTTGCGGCATTGCACTTGGAGTAGCGCATGAATGGTGACATCACGACACCATTACACTAGGGCATGATTAGATAAATACTTATGCAGAACTCACTGAGAGATTGATATATTGAATCGATGGTAACGATCCAAAACTCAATTTCAAAGATTTGGCACAGCTGAAGCAAACTAGATCGCTCGACTAGTACATTGTAAAATTTTAGAAACTCTTTGTTTTGGTCATGAACATTTCTGAAAGAAGACGAATAGTGCTCTTCATGGACGGATTGACAGAGCCACTGAAAAGTTGGGTAAAGGGGTTCAATCCTGCCACCCTGTCAGAGGCCATTATGAAGGCACGGAGTATGACAACATCATCGGCATCATCCTCTCAAAGTTACTCACATTCCAAACGGTCAATGTTTCTGAGAAACAAAGATAATAAACCTCCACCCAAGAAGCCGTCATTGGACGAAGCCACCAGACAGGAGCTCCGAAGGAAGAAACTATGTTTCAACTGCAAGGGACCTTGGGAGCCTGGCCACAGATGCCTTGGAAAAGGAAAGATCCATTACATTGAGGTCGTGTCGGATGATGAGGACGAGCAGGAAGAAATACCCTCCGAAGACAACCAACATCACGATGACACCAACCAGGTTAGTTTGAACCGTACGGAAAGAATTGCAACATTGGTACGATGTGGAGGAACTATCGCCCTAGCTGGTAGCCCAAAGTGCACAGTATTCCATGTACGGTGAACCCTTCAAGGACAAAGGGTTATGGTCATGCTCGATAGCGAAGCCACTCTAAACTTCATAAACTCATCTTTGGTAAAGCGACACACGTTGGATTTCAGGTCAAGGTTGCCGGAGGGACTATTCTACCCTGCACACACCTTGTTCCTCAACTAACTATCACAATGGCAAATCACACGGTGACCGAGGATTTCTTCATAGTGGACCTTGATGACATGGAGGTTATTTTGAGCATACAGTGGATGGAGACACTTGATGAATACATTCAAAGCTTCAAACAGATGGATTTCACTTTTGTTGTTGATGAAAAAAGGTTGTTCTCCGTAGAATAGCAAATGAGGGTTCGAAGGAAGTTTTTGTGCATCGAATGGAGGCAATTTTTTGGTGTGATGATGTTGCTTGGGCTGCACATTTTGTTTCAGCAGAACCTATAAAAGGGCAACAAACACCTCCACAAAATGATGATCTCCAGAAGATTTTGAGCAACCATGATAAAGGTTTTGTAGAGATTCCTCCCGGCATATCACCTCATCGAGAGTTTGAACATACTATCGAGTTGGAAGCAGAAGCCAAGCCAGTCATAACCACACCGTATCACCATCCCAAGAAATTCAAAGATGAGATTGAAAGGATGATTCAAGAACTGCTAGAGAAATAATGGATCCATCCCCGTTCTAGCCCTTTCACGTCATCAGTGGTATTGGTCAAAAAGAAGGACGAGACGATGCGCATGTGTGTGGACTACCATGAGTTGAACAAAAAAAATAAAGAATAGATACCCCATTCTAAGGATAGATGAATTGCGTGGTGCAGTCTATTTTTTGAAAATAGATTTCCGTTCCGAATACCATCAAATCCCCATGAGGGAGGAAGGCATGGAAAAGAAGGCCTTTCGTTATCGCTACGTGTATTATGAGTTCCAGGTCATGCCGTTCGGATTTAAAAATGCACCTACTACATTCCAATCATGCATGAATCTCATCAACAAACAATTACGTAAGTACTTATTGGTATTTTTTGATGATCTTATTTATGGCAGGACATAGGAGGAGCACCTGAAGCATCTAGATGAAGTCCTAAGGATCATGAAGGAGCATTCTTTGTTCGCCAAGCAATCCAAGTGTAAATTTGATACGACAGAAATATTGTACCTGGGGCATGTTGTCAGTAAATATAGAGTTCAAGTTCATCAGGAGAAGATTTAGGCTATCCTTGATTGGCCTCCCCCAAAATCTCTCACAGATTTGCGAGGGTTTTTTCGAACTGTGCAATTATTACCAAAGGTTCATTAAAGGATTCTCTCAGCTCAGTGCACCCTTAATAGATTTGACAAGGGATCTTTCCAATGGAATGAAAAGGCACAACTCACTTTTGATAAGTTAAGAGAGGCAGCGAGCACTTGTCTTGTACTTGCACTACCTGATTTTGCTCGACTGTTCATTTGGAGTGCAATGTATCCGGAGAAGGCATTGACGCGATATAGATGCAAGATAGACACCCCATAGCTTATGAGAACTGGAAGCTTACACAAACAGAACGCTTATATTCCATCTATGACAAAGAGATGTTGGCCATCATACATGCACTAACCAAGTTTTGGCAGTATCTAGTGGGTACCAAATTTGTCGTTCGTATGAATCACAATAATTTGAGATATTTTTTGTAGCAACGGGACTTGAACAAGAGGCAACAAAAATGGGTAAGCAAGGTTCATGCTTTTGATTTTGATATTGAATATGTGAAAGGAAAGAACAATGTGGTTGCAGATGCCTTCTCCAAGAAACCCGCCATCTACTCACTAAACCAGATTTCAGCTGACAGGAAAGCATATTTGTTGGTAGAATATTCCAAAAACACATTTGCCTATGAGCTAGTAGATGGCAACACCCAGGATGATCGGTACAAAGTGATGGACGACATCATTTACTATAAGAGTTAGATATTTTTAGTGCTAGAATCCAAACTGAAGCAGAAAATTTTGAAGGAGGTACATGACTCGCCCTTGGTAGGACATCCGAGCTTCCTCAAAACTTACAAAAGTCTCAAGGAGAGGTTTTCATAGAAAGGACTTAAAGGAGACATATTGTAGTATATAAGAGAGTGTGCGGTCTACCAATAGAACAAATTCGAACATACTCTACCTGTCAAGTTACTGCAACCTCTGCCAATTCCAAAACATAATGGAAAGTATCTTGATGGATTTCATAACTAGACTTCCCAAGGTGAACAGAAAAGATTGTATCTTTGTGGTGGTTGAAAGATTGACAAAGTACGCACATTTTTTTGCCATCCCCTCAGATTTTCAGGCTGCACAAGTTGCTGATCTATTTTTTAAGAAGTCTTTTGTCTGCAGGGATTACTTCGAAACATTGTCAGTGATCGGGATGGACAGTTCATTAGTGTTTTTTGGACAAAATTGTTTCAGTTGGCAGGGACAGAATTGTCACCAAAAACTAGTTACTACCTTCAGACAGATGGGCAAACAGAAATTGTGAACAAGTGGCTCGAAAGTTACCTTTGAAACTACGTTTCGGCACAACAATGGGCATGGGTCAAATGGATACGCCTAGAGGAATATTGTTACAATACCACATACCACATGTCCATCAGAATGGCACCATTCAAAGCTCTATATGGGTATGAACTCCTTTCCTTTGAGTGACAATCACACACAGAGGGTGAGGGACTAGCTTTAGGAGGGATAGGACATCTTTAGATGCCTGAAGGAAATCTTACAACGGGCACAAAATCAATAGAAGATGTACATTGACAGACATAGAATGGAGAAGTTTCGAAGTAGGGGACTTGGTTTGTCTTAGGCTCCAACCATATTGACAATCCTCATTAAAGAAAAAGGGAAAAGAAAAATTGAAGCCACAATTTTATGGCTCCTATTGTGTAGTTCGTCGCATTGGTGAAGTCGCCTATGAGCTAGAACTTCTGGAGGGGAGCCATATTCATAACGCCTTTCATGTTTCATGCTTAGAGGCCGTAGGTCAGAACATCACGATAGCCATAGACCTTCCGCCGCTCAATGAAGGAAACCTCATTTTGGAACTAGCCAAGATCATCGAAGTACGTGAGAAGACCCTGCAGAACCACACGGTGAAGGAATATTTGGTGAATTGGAAACACTTATCGTTGGACGATGCAACTTGGGAGGGCGAGCACATTCTTTAGCATTTGGCATTGCATTTGCTTGAGGACAAGCAAAATTTGGGATGGGAGGACTGTAATGTTCCCATTATAAAATAAATCATTAATCAAACTATTGGGCTGATTGATTTAATATATCTCGAACCCATTTTTGTTTTGATTCCGTAGTTTGTGTCGTTGTTGGCTATCTTTGTACACCCTCAGAAAGTTTTCCCTGACAGGTATTTAAGCACGGCTTGTAGGTAGTCATTAGGTATGCAATTTGATTATATTTCTTTATACTATGAATTCCCGTGGGGATTCTCTATTGTTCACCATTTTGGAAGTGAAAGATCTTCCCTATCCAGCTTGTGCGGTTTTGGTGAGATTCAACCCTCACCCTATTCCGTTGTTGCATGAAATACTTTGCTCCGATCTGGAAAATCGGAGCACCATCTTTTGGCAAATATTAATTGAAGGATATTCTTGTTCAAATCTCCATTCTTGTTTGACATTGCTGAATGAATTCAGGATTGACAGTTTTGGTGCATGATTGAAATTGTTTTCCATTTGTACCCCATCCATCATTCACCAAATTCACTGCAACTTCCATACTACATATCTGTACGACCTCAGAATTCACCATACTGCCCTCCATCCTACCTCCATATACATATCATACGACCTGCAACTTCAGTACTACCTATTTGTACAACATTAGAGATCACTGTACTACCTTCCATCCTTCCGTATAGCTTCCATAGATACACCGTATGGCTTCATTACTACCCCCGTGTAGCAACACACTACTATCGTACGGCCATCATCTTGTCCCCCCTCACCTACCTTACCGTACAGCTTCATTCCTTGATAGTACGACCCTCTTTTACTACTATATAGTCACTATAGTCTTGCCAGTCTATCATACGGAGGAAATTCTAATTGCTAGGGGCTTACCATAAGGCTGTATGGCCACTCCTCTTGTTCATTCCATAGCCATTTTTGAAATCAGATGAAAATACTTAGATAGGAACATTACAACTATTACTATAACCAATTGATTCCGAATCAGAGCTCACCTCTACTGTGACCCCTTGTCCACTTGTATTAACCTCTTGGCTCCTAGCCTCAATTGTGCTCTCACTTGATGTGTTGCATTCAGTCTCTTTGCTGGAGGCTCCTGATGTTCTTTACTTTTCTCAACCTCCAAATTTCTCTTCCTTCTCTTAATTGCTCTTTGTTGCTGGCTATTGCCCCCACCTTTCTGTCCGACTGACTCCGCTAGACCCTCTTTCTCCGGTTTCACCTTCTCATAAGTAAGGCGTACCTTCCGACTTTGTAATTTCCTTAACTTCTCATTGTGCCATGACTTAGTGTGGAGATCAACTGTCCTCGTAACTGCCTCTAAGGAAGGATCCTGATGATCATCCTAATCCATTGAACCCAATCCTGTTCCATCCACTATATCATAATCTTCTTTTAGCACATTTTCATCATCTTCCAGTTGATTAGGAATATCAAGGCCTCTCCATTTGATCGCCCTCATCATGTCCACTAACAACCTTGAGAAAGCTAGCCTCCTCACATGAAATTCATCTTGTGCATTGGCCCAAAAATCTTCTATAGTAGGAATATGTTTGGATGTGTTTTCGCAAGATGCCTTGTTAAGACTATTAGGATCGAATCCTTCTCTTGCTCTATACCATCCTAGATGATACCATTCTAACTCCTTCATAGCTGTAAAGGCAATAGGGTTGGGGCAAGTATCATTGCCTATTCCAAATGAGAAGGTAATCCTCGTCTCACCTTAAAGTTTTATCATCTTGTCATAATGCTCAAGTTGCTTGACCAACTCCATCAAAACTATTCTGTTGGGTGGTACCTTGGATGTCTCTTAGGACAAATTGTACTTCCTACTACTCTGATATATGTGAATTGCAGAAATTGAATGAACCAACTCCCATACTTAAGTTTTGCTTCTACTTCCAATGAGAGCCTCCTAGCAGGTGTCCCTTGTAATATTCTTACTGTCTTCGTAGCAAATGCATCATAAAAAATCTTATAATCTTTGGTGTTGTGCAAATGAAGTTGTGGATAGCACTCATGCACCAAACATTGTCCTAGACCATTACCAATCACTCCTAAGGCCTTAAGTCCAAGATGTTCATATCTTGGACTAAATCAGATAGAAAAGGTAGGACCCCATGTAGAATTGCTTTTGAATTTGTATTGTCCTTAGTTGCAACTCTAAATTTTCACTTATAATTCTAGCGCAATCAAACTTTGTCTTTCCATTTTCAATTTCATCAATAAAATAGTACATCCAGTTCTCGAATAGCATACCTTGAGCCACGCTCATGATTCGGCTGAGAAGCGCAATAAGGTCGCCATACTCTAATTTGAAATCTCACTTGGTGAGTTTTGAGGACTTGGTAAATCCCTTCTTGCCTTCATGTAAGCAATTCTTCTTTAGATGAATAAAGTAGGCATCCAAATTATTATGAAAGAACTTGGTTGTTTGATCCATCATTACCACTGTCATGCCTTTATGCTGGGGAATATTGAATACTTCTTCGACCACTTGTTTGCTGATGTTAGCCAACACTCTCTTCCCTTCACAAAAAATGACAAACTTGGTCACAATATCAAATCGGGATGCACATTCCATTACCAATTCCGGACAAGGCAAGGTAGAAGGGAAAGCTGCCATGTGTAAAATTCCGCTGTTGTAGATCTTCTTTGCCACGGGGATTGTCCTTCCTTCAATCTATCCTTCAACTATACCATGTTCACCATGCCAATATTGGTGTCACTTATTCGCCTCATTTTCGAGAAGGTGGTCTTAGGTATTATGTTTTCCTTGTCTTTTTTGGTATTCATTCCTTTTGGGTTCTTGCTTGTACTAACATCCACCATCCTAAACACTTATTTCTGCCTCTTCGCTCTAAATGACATGGACTATCCTTATAAATCTCCCAACTTCTTTCTATCGATAGAATCTAACTTATTTTTGCCTCTCCAAATCCTATCTCTACACTTATAATTGCCTCTCTAGCCTAGGGGTGGGACTATCTCTTATTTCTGCCTCTTCGTTACCTTAGGATAGACTACACTTATATCTCTCAATTTCAATCCTAGGGTGGTCTAGGTTATTTCTATCTCTTGAAATGTCCTATCATGGAATCTACACTTATATCTCCCAACTTCAGCCTATCAATGGAGATAATGAAGTGGTGGATGAAAAGTGCAAGAAGATAAGGGAAATGAACCAAACAAGAACAAGGAATAAAATCCACCTTTAAAACCAATCTTCACCTTTAATGATGAAGGAAAATCTTACCTTAAATATGCCTTCTACCAACAATCAGGCCCCTTCAAATTCAGGTTTGATCTTAGAAATTTCAGTCCTCCAAAATGTGAAGCCTTAGCAAATGGATTACTTGCAAAAATCTGCTCCTTCCACCAAATTTCGACCTCCTTGCCAAAATCGCCCAATTAGAGGAAATCGCTGCCCTACGGCAGCAAAATCTGCTCCAAATCAAAATTTTGTCCATCTAAATTTGCCCACACTTGCAAAAATTAGACCTCAAAGCACCTTGTCTCTCCACCAAACAAAATCACCCCAGCTGAAGGAAACAATTTGCTGCCCTAGGAGGAAATCAGACCTCCAAAATCGTCCAATCTTGCCTAAAATCATATCTTCATCCAAATTTTCCTTAGGGCAAAAATTGCCTAGCCTCTAGGAAGAAATTCACAATTCAAAAATGGAAATACTCAAGCCAAAATTGCTGCTAAAGGAGAAATTCGCCCAGCTAGAAGAAATCACTCAACACCAAGCAAGAGGAGTAGAAATGGAATGAGGAAATAAGTGGAGGGAAGCCCTTTCTTATATCCTCTTGTTGACCTCCAGAGTGGGCTGACCTGTGTGGAGGGAAACAAAAACTTAAACCCCCCAAAATGGCCCAATTTTAAATAAAACATGAAAATAACTAAGCCCCATAGCAAAAATTGACCCCTTTTAATTGCCAGTTTGGCCCAGAATTACAAAATAGAAATAAGGTAAGTCTAGAAAATGTCAAAATTTTCATTTAACAACATTTTGACAATTAAAATATCATTAAAATCGAATCTAACAAGCCAAAAATCAATTTTTCATTCCAAATTACCAATTTTCTAACATTTCTAAAATCCTCTAGGCGAAATTTCAACCAAATTAATAAGATTTTGCAATTTAATCGAATTTCAATTTTGCAATACCATCTTCTTCACCAAAACTACTAAAGAAGAAAAAGGGCTAGAGTTGGGTCAGACGTGTCCCATGTCTAAGAGTTCCTTAATTGTCCTTTCTATTTCCTCTTTATAGTGCCTAGGGTGACGATAAGGAGTGGTAATGAAGGGTTCGGTGCCCTCCTCTAACTCAATGATATTCTCAAACCCTCTATCTGGGGGAATACCCAAGGGTATGTCTTCAAAAACCCTCTTGTGCTTATCAAGCATTGGCTAAATGTCAACATGAAGCTGCTGTCTTGAACCTAATGTAGCCTTAGAGGAAATGAAATAGTGCACTTCCCACTCCATGTCATCATGCCTCATAATAACCTCCATCTTGTGAGCTGAAATCAATCTAGGTTCACCCTCTGGCATGGCCTTGAGAATCACCTGTCAGCCATCCTGTAAGAATTCTACCTGCATCTTATCATGATCCACTATGTACCTACTAATTGTCTGTAACCATTGCCTACCCAATATAGCATCTAACCCATCCAAGTCAACTACATAAAAATTTGCCTCTAAAAGATAGTCATTAGAGTGAATTGAGAGCCCTAACACTTTTCCTATGCACCTTAATCTATCACCTCTTGCTATCCTAAGTTTGAACCTGGATATATCATCAACCTGTAACCTTCTCTTTAATGCCCAACGTGTGCTTATGAAATTATGTGATGCACCTATATCTAAAAGGCACACAATACGCTGCCCTCTAACTACACCCTGCAATCAAAAGGGGTGACCCGTGGGATTGCTAGAAAGGGAAGCTACGATAGGAGATTGTCCCAAAGTGGATTCCTTCTTCCTCTCTTTAGGAGGTTGCTCCTCACTTTCTTTCTCCTAGCTGCCATCAACATCGCTGCCTCCCTACTGCTCATCCTTCTCTTCCGAAAGAACTTCGACATAATGTATTTTCCCCTTGCCCAAGCACCTGTTATCTAGTGCCCATGGTTGCCTACAAGTGAAGCGTAACTTCTTCCTCCTCAACTCAATCCATGTTTCAAAGTCCAACCTTGGGGGGAAAGTCTTTATTTGGTTCTTGTTCTTCTGGATCGAAGTGGACCCCTTATAAGGTTTCTTAGGAGGTTGTATTATTGAAGAAGGTGAGTCTAGATCATCTGCGATCTTAATAGCATCATCCAATGTGTTTGGTTTAAGGACCTTGACCAAACCTCTAAATCTATTCTGTAAGCCCTCAGTGAACAGCATTACCTTGTAATGTTCTATCATATCAAAAACCATAACCGAGATCTGCTGAAACTCAACAATAAAGTCATCTAGAGATCCACCCTGTCACAACTACGCCAAATCCTTGTAGTAGACCTCGATGTCTTTCCTATCAAAATGAGTGATCAGCTTAGAGCTGAAAGTCTTGTAAGATGTAATGAGACCATGATCCTGGGCGACCAGCCCATGATGCCACCAATCATATGTTGCTCCCTCTAAATGCATTGTGGCAAATCTAATAGCACCTCTCTCCAACATGGGCTAAGTGTCAAGTAGGTGTCTAACTTGTGAATCTAAGCTCTAGCGGATGTCTTACTGCTGCCATCAAAAATAGGGAGGGGTAACTTGTTCACGGCATGCTTCAAGTCCCTATTTTGTGCCCTAAGCCTCCTATCCTACTGTGGCATCTATGTCTCCCTTTTTTAATTCATGTATTGAACAATGGACAAATTCTATTTAATCGGATCAAGGAATAAATCCCATTCATCATACATGGCCATAACATTATTTGGAAGTAAGCTTGTTGTTGCAGGTTGGGCTACCTCTTCCTCAACATTATTCTTAGCAAAAATGGGCATCAATGGCCTGTCAGTGTTCTGTGTGGGGGCCCTTACAGCCCGGGGTGATCTTGCCACAATACCACCTCCACTGTGATGAATCGATGCTCTCTTGTGTGTCAGAGCTAGCTACTGCATAACACCTATAAGCTACTTAAGTGTAGTAGTGATATTATTCTATCCATCTCTAATAGCCCACAAAGTTTCCCTCGCTTCCCATTCCTATTCATTCGCTTCATGAGTCATCTGAATAACCTGTACCTGTGCAATTTGTTCAACCTTTTCACCCTAAATGCTTGTCTCAAAGGTTAGCTCCTCATCAACTAAGTAATTGTCTTCAATATCAATCTAATCAAAGATCCTGCCTATTTAGGTCGGATGTGACTAAAATTATACAATTTCCTATTCATGCCTATCTGACATTTTAACTATTTTAACCAGCCTGCAACTTCAATAATTTACCCACAAGTTGGCAAGTCTTGTGGCTCTGATACCACTGTAAGATCCACCCTTGATCTAATAAAAGAAATCAAACCTTGACTCGTGGAATTTTTACAAATAGTTTGTGTGCAACCTAGGTGCTGAAAATGCTGATACCACTATAGTATCCTTTCAATGGTTATTATCAAAATTTTATGAAATGGCTACCCAAAATATTGACTTAATGACTCCAAAGAACTTGCATTATTGGTGGCTCAAGACGTTAGTTTGCATTGAAATATGTAATATCGATTACAACAATGATAGAAGATATTAATCTAATATGTAGGAAACAATGAAAGGAATTCCTAACTCATATAGGAAGATATCATAACACAGGAAAACTTGAATATAAAAACTAATGAGTTGCATACACACCCGATCTCACCAACAAGAGGATGTTGTTGTTGGGAGTTAGGCACACTAGCTGCTACCATATCATGTTCCCTATCAAAGCAGCTTCAAACTAATCCCTGTCTAGGTTCCAGGCGTTGCACAAATAGCACTACCCGAGTCACTACTTGTATAGGCTCTGTCATGTAGATGTCCCGTGATGGAGAAATTGGAACTCATGACATTCTGAGCAAGAGTCACGGGAATGTGACTATCAATCCCCCATGTAACTCTGATGTATTCAATCTCCCATGTAACTTTGTTGTATAACCCCAACCCTAGAAGGAGGTCACCGCTCGACACAACCCAAACTCAAGCAATGCCACAGTTAAGGCCTGAATGTTACCTCTGTCACGCTAATTGTGGGTTGACTGTCCTCCATATCTGTCGGCTCCAACTTCTATTTGTTGTGTTGATATCTGAACACCAATGACCCAGCCCAAGAAACCTTTCTCTTCGATTGACCATGCTCTTCTATCTGCTGTAAATCTCAAGAAGATTTCATGATGCCTCTAACGTGCTACCTCTAATTCTAGTCTGAGTAAGCAAGGTGAGATACTGGGGCTACGTCTAACCTCTCGATTCTTCTTAAGGGGTTTCTTCCTTAAGAAAACTAGTCACATTTAGGCAACCAGGATTATTTTCAAAATATTGATATATTTCATAGTTACAATCCCAAGGAGCTCATTGTTTTTATAGCCTCGATATGAGGGGAAGTACAAACAACTAGGCAATGTGGGATAAAAGCCATTTTTGTCTTCTAGTCACTTAAGTTACTTTTGTTATAAAATGACTTTAAGTCATAAAGTAACTTTATAAATCCAATTTATAGAATAAAGTAGTTAACTATAGAAAAGCTCCTCCACTTAAAAATTTCCCCAATGAAACCAAATAAACTCCTGTGACTGACTGACATCCTAATGATCAATGTCGTTACCCTATCCGGATGGGGAGATAGACCAACAAAGCACTAGTAAGGCCTAGCACGGAGAGTGGGATATTACACAAAGCGAGCGGCAACATTGCTAGTCATTCAGGCAATGACTGGCCCCTATGACTCTTTATGCCCTTTTCTTTTTTTCACATATGTATTCATGTTTTCAAATTCAAAATTTGAATTTCTCCTTTAGCTAGTTTCACAGCTTGTGTGAAACATTTGAACATATATGATCAATAAAGAATTATATTTTCAGAAAAAGCTTGTAAAAAATCAGTTTTATGTAATGCTCTTTCTTCTTGAAAATGTAAATTTTCAGCTCTTTGGTTTACACGAAATCAAAGTTCTTGGACACAAAAATGCACCTTTGATTGTCGTAAGTATAGTTCTACCTAAATTCAGCTAGGGGCAAAAATTTAGGTAACATGACCTTGGCCTTTCCACAAAGAAAATTAATTGTTCCCTTCGTCCAAAGAAGAGGAGTTTGTTCTGAACAATTGTTTGATGGAGGATGAACTAGCACTGATACCAAATTGTTGAGTCCACGATTCTGCAGCAAAAGCTTGGCACAAAGAGCTGAGAACTCCAAGTCAACATTAGTTCAGGCAATATTGAGCATCCCAATAAAGTGCTCATAAGACTTTGGTAGTCATTTTAGAGTGATTACTACCATGTCTTTGATGGGTGTGAAATTGTGCTTCCTTTTTATATTTCTTCATGCATTTTATCATCCCTTAGCCTTTCTTATAATCCCTTTTATGTCATTTATTATTGAAGAAATTAGGTACATTTGATAAAGTTGAAAGGTTAGAGGATAATTCCTAGAATACCATAGTACTGCAGAAAATGACAATAATCTGATTGGTTGTGCTATAGGAACAAGAATGATAATGCAACTAGTTAAGCGGGATGCAAACTGGAACGTCATGAGAAGCTGGTATTGCGTGTGGATGGAGTCTATTATCTATTAGGCAAATACTGTTTTGATTACGACCATTTCAATTTTTATGTTGAAAAGATCCTCAAAAGCAAGCCTAGCCTCTTTTGAACATAATGTAGTGATAAACATTCAAACATTAAAAGAATGAATGCTGTATTTGTGTGAATATAATCAGATCATATTTTAGCAAGCTTTTACAAAACGAGAGCACTCCTGAATTGTATTAAAACTAATTATAAAGTGGGTTGGTAGGTCAACGGGATAGCACCTCAGCAACAAATGGGAGATCCTAGGTTCAAGTCCTAGCTGGTCCATGATTTTTTTTAAAAGGTATTAAAGCCCAGCTAGGAGGCTTTGGCACCCACCATGTGGCTCAAGTGCAGATCTTGGAGAAATGAGCCACAACTAAACTTTAAAAGGAAAGATCACAAAGTGATTGGGTAGCTTAGTCACAGAAGTCCAACAACCATGGGATATGCAAAGCCCCATTCTTAATCATGAGGTATTGTTCAAAATAATAAAGGCCCATTTTTTATAACTAAAGTCCAGGGAGTAGAGAAGTTCAACAACTAGGGTATCATTTTACATTAGTAGATCGGGAGCAAAGTCAAATGAGATACCTATACAAGGCCATAGGAAAGGCCAAGAACGCCATCCAAAAGTATTATAGTGGAGATATAGAAATACTGGGACATGTATGGAAAATTATTGATTGGAAAAGAAATAATCAACTCCACTAACCATTTTGTGCACCAGCATGCTACCTCAACCTATGAAGGGCCTCCCAGCATGTATTGTTAGGATGTCCCCTAAAGATGAGGTCAACCACATCATTATTGAAGAGTTGTAGAGGAACTAGTATGTTGAGAGGAGACTTTTCTCTTCACCAATAGTTATCCAAGGTTTACCAACAAAGCAAAACGTATTAAAAATCCTAGTCTTCACTTCAAAATTTTCATGTTCATATCTTCGACATGTGCGATTATTTCTTGCTTAAATTTTCTGAATGCCTTCTTTAAGACTGCTTGGTGGAAAGATTAGGGCAAAAAAATCCAAAGCTTCATAAGCTAGCCTTCAAAATTTTGACCCAAATTTGTGACTCTTTTAGATGTCAGCAAAATCAAACCTTATCTCATCCCATTAACATGAAGATTTCAGCACAGTCTCTCTTAACATATACTATAATGTTAACAATAAATTCTATAATCCATTCAAGAAAATAATTGGTGTCAAGGCAAGATATAATAAAGAAAAAATATAGACATAATAAAATTTTATTTTCAAATGATTCCGTACCAATGCCCGTTGATCTGGTCTAAAACGTGAATCAGTGCAAGGTAGTTGTTCTTCCAATCCAGGCTTCATCTCTGCAATCAAATAGAAGCATATTATTATTTGGACATGCATTACATGCCTACCTACATACATACATAAAAAATGTGTGTGTGTGTGTAGACATACATACATACATACATACATACATACATACATACATACATACATATATATATATATATATATATATATATATATATATATATATATATATATATATATATATATCTATGTATATGTATGTATGTGTGTGTGTGTGTGTGTGTGCATATGCTAGAAGATACACCAATTTAATATATGAAGAATTTTTCAATTCACCTTGGTTGAATGTTTAGAGAAACACATATTTTATTTTTTGCCCACTGAATTTCAACCTCATAGCCAAGCATGAGAGGAGTACTTGCCCTTGAAATCCACATACAGATATGTGTGTAAAAAGAATGTGCATGGTCAGTTGTTTTATACTTTCTGTATATTTCTGTTTTCATAGCCTTTAGCGCTCAGACATTAAATAGGACATTCTGGTTCTATGTTCATTAAGGATGCTAGCACCCCATGCCATCATCCTCGACTCATGCATTTGTCCCGGGCAGAGCTCATTGAGCTTCCCAAGAGACCTCTATGGTCTATGTTTTAGGTTTGTCTAAATAGTTTATTTAATTTATATGGATGGTTAAAATAAACATTTAGCTAAGTAGTTGACAAACTCAAAGGTTGCAATTGAAGGTTTGTCCAGAGTGAAGATTTGAGATCCAAACCGTTGAAAAGTTTATTAACCTTCTGAGTAGTTCATTTTTCACTCTCTGCATTGTCAAGGAGTTCACCCCTTAATGATTTTTTAAAAGGGGGAAGACTGAAAATGTATTCGTGAGTCTGTATGTTGCCCATGCTCATTTATTTCCTGTCCATGCATATTATTTTAGATTATGCTAGTGATAATCTGATCAAATTCCCAACCTAAAATAAACAAAATCTCTGGAACCGAGTACGACTTTTGAAATTGAATATGTAAAAAAAAAGTTATGTCTGTGAAGTACCATTAACTACAAACAAATAGAAAGAATATTTTTAATTAAAATTCATGAATCTGACATTGCTGAAATCCCTAGACATATAGTATTGTATGAGAGAAAGTAAGAACAGTTAAATCACACACTTGTTTTTTATGTTTTAAAATTTCTATGACTGAAAGAAAAGAATGGGATGTGCCCTTTTAGTTCTGGGAATTTTCTGGTTTTTGAAATAAAATTGAATTGTAACAACAAACTAAAACGGAAGTTAATGCTAATCACAACTGCAAGTTTAGAATTTCATGTCAAACCCTTAATGCTGATTAAGAAAACTTCACATGCACCATTTATTGGCAGATATAAATTGTACGAGTTAAAAAACATCAAACACAACTGCTGGTTTTGATTGACATAAGCCAGAGGCTGCAAATGTATATTCAGAAATAATCATAATAGCAATAAATAAAGATTTAGAACTAATTTTATTCAAATAATGAAGCTGGAAACAAGGCACAAGTTTATTTAAGTGATGCTGGGAACATAAATTCAGAAATACAAAAATTTGTTTCTCACAAGGCTCCTTGCTGATCTCAATGAACGATCAATTTGCTTGATTGAAAATGAAGATAAATGCCAATGGAATGATCAACGAGACCTTTGGCAAGGTAGTTTAATCGCCAGTAAAAGTTGGAACAAATATCAAATGGCACTTAAAACCCTATTCCAACATTAGCATTGCTAAATTATAAGAACCAGAAATAAAAATTACAACTAACATGTGATAAAGTAAAAACATTAGAAGACACTAGAGGTTATCTTGGGAAAAACCCTCCTCACCAAGGGAAGCAACCCAGCCCACCAAACTTATATGCCTTTCTCAAATAATAACTCAATTACGAACTGTTCTCTCTCTGATTGACAACAACACTTGATCAATCATACAAAACAATTCAAATCAATATCTCCTCTTCGACCCTGTCAATGGATGCAAACTAGAGATGGAATATCAATTAAAGTTAAGAACAATCACTAGCTCACCACTCAAGGTGCACTTACAATGAACAAGAGTCTAATGAAATCTACTCCAAGTAAGGATTGAAGAAACCATGCAATAAATCAAAGCAAACATTAAGTTATCCACCATAACGATCAACAACGAATCATTAATCACTTTGATAGCATTATAACAATAATTTCAACAAGTCTCTCTTGTAGCATTGTCTAACATTGATAAGTAGGAGATGTTTTCCACAACGAGTCAAATTGTGATATTGTTATCACGACTCAACTGTGTAGTTTTTGAGTCAAACTCATTGACCCATATTTCATGAGTAGTGGTTTACATCACCTCTGTGAGCATCATCTAGATCCAATGCGTTTTAAGTGTTCCATTCATTATCATGAGAGAAGGGTTAGTGTAAACAACTACTCATGAAATAAGGGTCAATGAGTTTGACTCAAAAACTACACAATTGAATCTTGATAGCAACATCACAATTGTTTAGTATGTTTACCCTTTTTTGTTTGGGATAAAACATGTCCTCGTGGTTCTTTGAACCACACTATGTGCACAGCATAGTTCCACCTTTTTGGTTGCTTTGACAGTCCCATTCAACATGGCCCCACTTATTGCATCTACGACATTATATCAAGGGTTGCCCCTTCGCATTGTATTGGATGCAACTTCAAGTGTGTTGTTATTGCTATTATTGTTGTTGTTTCCTCATTGGTTGTTGCAATACCTACCTGGCAAGGCATTAGAGTTTGTAAGTCAAGGTGATGTGGTGGGTGGAGTTGCATGTTCTCCTTGTTTGAAGAGTACTTGGGTGCTCCTAACCTCCAAAATGTATAGGAACACCTTAATGAAGTATCCTAATACTCGATAGATGTCATAGATAGGAAGAGATTTACTTTGTATAATCTTCAACTTTACAGTCAGTGCACCACAATTCTTTTCCATCTTTGGTAGCTTACTTCTCGACTCTCATCTCCTTCATCATTCACATCATATCTTTTTGGAGAGCCTATATGGTCTTGGATTCTCCGTCACTATTGTTGTCTATACTATCATCATCACTACTTTAATCTTCATTAGGATATCTTGTTTTCCTTCTCAATGTCCATTGCATAGTTATAGGTGCCCACATAGGAAGAAGGGGGGACTCCTTTAACGAACCACCTTTTTTAGTTCGCCCGCTAGTTGGTTTTACAATTTAGCAATGAGTTCTCTTAGCCTACAATGGTAGGCTCGTATGGTCTCATTCTTCCCTTGTCTCATCACCATCTTGGAGTACTTTGAATTCTTCCTAATGTCCTCAAGTCATCCCAAGATGTTTTATACATTCTTGGCAAATTTGTGCACAAGTCAATAGCAACCCTATATAGATACACGTGCTTTGCAATGGAAGGTAGGGTCCTTTGATGCATCTCCCAAAATTTAAGTTGTTTCTACTTCTCCACAATAATTACCATTTTTCTAATCATGTTGATACCTTGTGTGTTGGACTCAAGTGAGTCGACTCTTTCTCCATGTACCTATGCTTCACTAGTACCTTCAACCACATGCAAACTCTCAACCCCTCCCCTAATGTCATTTTAACCTTTGTTACCTCCCTCAAATTGATGCTCTCTCCTCTCCAAATTTTTGTGGTTCTAACCCCCTATCCTTGGTACCCCTAATATTATCAGGTTCTTAAAATCTAATAGAGTGTTTTACACTACATCTCTATGAAGGTTTCTTTCTTCACGGTCTTCCTCCCTCACGAAGGATGGGGATGACTCACTTGGTACAAAATTAGACTTCGATCTCTATTTGTTCGTCACCTCTCGCACTAAAGGGTTTCTCACTTGGTCAGCAAGGCACTCCTCTACCTTGTCAGGGAGCAGTAAGTTCCTTGCAATTTCTTCCTACTTTTTCCTTTTTGGTGGTGTTCCACCTTCCCCACCAATAGGCCTCTGCCTCCCACAACTCTAGCTTCGATTGACACTCCATCTTTGGTTTTGTGGGGACTTGGAAATTCTTCGACTATTCCCTGCAACTATTGTTGTCTCTCACTTTTTTCTTGATTGCAAAGATTTTTTTATGAGGGTTTTTGCTTCCCTCTCTACATTTGTCTCTCTCCTAGTATGTCACCTTATGTCCTTGTTCAACAGAAGGGGCATTAATTATTCAAGTTGCTAGAGGTACAATGCCTACTTGTGTCGCACTCTTTCCTCCAATTCATCTCTTCATACTGTTACAATTTTTGCTGTTAACATTTATGTTTGCCTTTAGGCACAATGTTGTACTTCAACCAATTTTCATGCTAGGAACCTTTGGACACTTCTAAGAAGATCATAGATAGATGGTCGCACCGAGAATTTTTCACATACTGTGTTTTCAAGATTTGCTATCTCGCGAGCTTCCCTCTGCACATATTGTTGGATTGAAACTCCCTGTCAAGTCCCCTTTTCTAGGCTAGTAAATTTTGTTGCGCCATTCTACCTTAGATTCGTGGGCTAACTGGGTTTTCTCTTGGATCAGATTGCATTTTGGCCATGGTAGATCCCACTGCCAAACATTCGAGATTGTTTTAGTGGGATTTTCAAACACCTACTATTTTTAGAAGTCAGCAAGCTCAACATTCTTGGCATTTCAATGTTGGACTAGGAGCGTCTCATCAAGACCTTTCCAATAAGCTATCACACTTGCATGTCTAAGTCCATCTAAATAGTGATTTTAATGCTTAAAGATTTAATTGATTTATTAATAAAGTGACTTTATTACATAAGTTCATATTATTAAATGCCACTTTATTATTATATGGGCACTTTATTGTTTTGGTGGGAAAAACGATATTTCAAAAATAAAATAGAGAAACAAAAGTAGGAATGTGAAGAGTTGCCAGGATAGTCTTAAAAGAGAAAAAGAGAGTTTATTTGTAGCAGACTTGGTTTATGGTTTTGGATCTCAATTTCTCTTGGAGAGTTTGGAAAGCTTCAGCTTTCAGCAGGTGAGAGGATGGAAACACTCGAGCTTGGAGACAGTGGACAGGAATCCATTGTTGATTGGAGACATCACAAAAGCGTTTCACAATGTGCTTTAGGTTTATATTTCTAATATCTAATCTATTTGTATTTCTGTAACTATGATTGGATTTTGTAGTTGTTTGCTGAAGAAATTCAATGCAATATTATTTCTAAAATTCATTTTTGTTGGAGACTAATAGCAATATTCATTTATGAGACTATTTTATCTGGATATTTAATGGGTTTTGCCGGTTAAATCTGAAATGCATTGCATGAAATTAATTCTTTAAAATTTCGGAGATTTCATTGGGAGAATTGGGACAAATATCTGGTTAGGGATATGTGTGCACCAAGTCTTGCATCAATTGATATTCGTTTGGTACTTCTTCTATGTCATTGGTAATTATAAGCACTCGTCGTTCAAACAGTTCGCCCATTACTCTATCATCATGCCTTTTGTTTATTTGATCTCCAGGTTCAAATAGGCAACAACGCCAAAATGTTTACTCCCTTTAAGTTAAGGTTAATTAGTTCATGCACAAAGAAAACAAAAATTCTCACACAATATTATAAGAAACATAACAATGCCAAATAGAAATCATACAAAAAGTTGGTAGAATGATAAGCTTTATTCTATGTAATGTCATATAAATTGTAACATATTCTTGGTGCTAGATTACATTTATAAAACACCCGATGGTTTGTTGAGCCTTCTAATTGTCAATTCCTACAATCACCCAACAACCAACTTCTATTACATTGTCATTACTAATCAAAACATAAAACCTGAAATATTACTCCCACTAACTAAACTGCAGCTAACAGTGACCTAAAGTTGAAATTTCCAAGTTTTTCTAGTAATTTGAATCTTGAAGATGGTTGATTGAATAAATGAAATAGAAGACTAGTTTTTGAGCATGAAAAATTGAGCATCTAGAAAGTTGGATTTGCAAAAAAATAAGTTAAAGGAAAATGTTGCTATTTGGAGAAGAGAAGGTCAGTTAGACAAAACTAGGAAAGGAAATTAATGAATTCCAAGGGGGGATAAGATGGTTACAATGTTTAAGAATCAATTTGTACTTTCAAATAATGAATTGAAAATGTTGAGGATATTATAGAACCTTAGGCAAAACTTGAATCCATTCAAAGGAGTTTGCTTCAAATGTAGAGGGTATTGTGCATTTGCATGCCACCAAGGAAGTGTTGGCAAAAGAGAGGAGAATAGTGCAACTATGACATATGTGTAAGACCCTATACGATCATCAAGATCTGGGTGAATCATTGGTCAGGAGGAGAAATCCACTGCAAATTGAGACAACAAAAGAGTGGGAGAACACAGGAAAAGTTTGTTTCAAACATGTAAATCAAGAGGTAAGTGTTGCAAAATTATCATTTATAGTGGTAGTACAAACAATTTGCTTACTAATGAGATGGTAAGGAAGTTGAATTTGAAAAGGATGAAATATCAAAGCCCATAGAGGATTGCATGGATTCAAGATGAACACAAGATATTGGTGAGTAATGTTTGGTGAAATTTCACATAGGATCATACCATGATGAATATTTTGTGATATTATGCCAATGGCTGCATGTCATATCCTCCTCGGAAGGCCATGGTAGTATGAAAGGAAAGCAATTCATAATTGAAGAAAGTATACCTTTATTGTGATCTTGAATGGGAAGAAGCATATCTTAATACCTTTGGAGTAACATTAAAATCTAATCTATTATGTCAATGGAAGGAAATATTTGGATGGATTGAGACATGAATATATGGGGTTTGCATTGATTCCAGGCAAGTGCGACAATCAAAATAGAAAGAGAACTATAGCAAACAAAGAGGATAAAGTATTTCAATTGTTGACAAAATATCAAGATATAGTATAATGTACTAGAAAGATTAACACCAATCTAGAGCACTAATCATCATATAGAACTTATACCTAGAGCTAGTTTTCCAAACACAACAACACATGATGAAATCAATAGAGAATACAGAGCTCGATAGACAAGTGGAAAAGTTGACAAGGAAAGAATTGGCTTGGGAAAGTGTTAGCCCTTCTATTAGTAGTCGCCTTTATGTTTTCTTTAGGGTCTTAGCCAAATTCATGATTTGGACCCATTCATCCGACCCGTGATCTCACAACTCTTTTTGGGCCAGCCAGTTCTCGTTCTTGGTCTTTATCGAGCCTTCTCTTTAAGTCAGTCGATTTTTTTTACCAAGTCCTTGGTATTTTGAGTTATCTTTTTGAAGGTTTTGAACCTTCAAACCTCTTTGAACTGTTTGAACCACTTTGAACTGGGTTCAAAATGGTTCAAACATGTTCAAATGATACAAGTGTGCTCCAAATTGCCGATGGTGGTGAATCTTAACTCCAAGCTAGATTGTTAGGTACGACATCATCATACGGGGAAGTGGCCAAGAGCCCAAGGTAGTGTGTGACAGGATGTCATGACGTGGCATAACCTCATGAAAATAGTTGATTTTTTACAGCGCTAACCTTTAAGGGTAGTCATTAATTTAAGTGGTAATGGATAATTAATGCATGTTAGGCGATTTAAGTGATAAAATGGCTTCTCACGTGTGGTTGAGTTGTAATGAAGTAGGAAAGCATAAGGTGAAAAGACAATTATTTATTTCGCTAGCCGTAAGTTTTCAAATCTATTAATTTCATGAAATGCAAATCTTTCCTCTTTTGCCTCATGATTTTTTATTATCTTTTTAATTTAAAAGGCTCATTTTCAAGATGACAATTTGCTAAGTTTCAAAATTGGCAACAGAAGAGGTGAGATATAGAGGTTCAAGGGAATCTTTTGTGATCTTTTTTTGGCGAATTCAAGGTGATTTCTCTACAGCCCTTTTCAGTATTATTTTCCTACAATTATCTTTGTATAGAAGTTGGGTGTTATTGTTGATTTTTTGTTAAAATGCCATGAGGTCGTCTTTGCATTCATTTGGTAGTGGTCATCATATGAAGTGTAAAGGGCCCCTAATTACAGATGTAGACCTTAAAGGGGTAGTCGTAGAAGCCTTTTTGACCAAATTGTGTGACAAGGCAAATAAGCCCTATTCTGGTAAAATTCTTGACAATGGTCCATTGTCAACCACAGATTTTCCACCAATCGTTATAAGCCCTAAACTAATTCTAGAATGCGCAAGGCATTATGATATCAGGTCCACATGTATAAGGGGGAATGATGGCAAGGTATTGCTTTGGTTAAACCGGGAAACCATCATGTCTATTTTGAAAATTCCCAATTAGACCTTGGATTATACCCCTACCCAATCCCTAGCTGTGTTCAACGAGGCTCTTGAGAAAAACTGTACTGTCATAGCTAGGTCTTGGATAGAGAAATTTCAAAAGGGAGATTTGTGTCTACCTAGAAGTTTGAATAAAGATCACATGAAGCCCTATATACATGATTTAGTGGTGCTCTTATATAGGGTTAAGGGGTCAGATGAGCTTACCTATACATAAGACTTTTTCTAGCTATATAGAAATCATATTGGATGGAAAACAATATATGCACTGTGGAGAGTTAATCATCGGTTCGCCAAGGGAGCAACTAAAGGTCACTCAAACAATTGAGTAGGACTTTTCATGTTGTCTTACTTGATGTATTGTTTAGCTTGTATACAAAATTTGCCAACAATCCCTCACGAGCCCTGGACCAATAACATTGTCATCTATGATTATTGCCCCTTATTAAGGAAAGATTGTGTCCATGCCAATTATAGAAGGGTAAATGATGTGTTCATGGGCAAATTGTGTTTTGAGTTGGCTGATATGTAGGAACAAAGGATTTCCCCTAAGGCCCACCAGCTTGTTCGAACCTATGATAGCATATATATTCAATTCCCCATGTTCACCTACATTAGAGTAGGAGGTTTTGATGATGAATCCACAAGACTACCTAGAAACTGTGTAGATTGTTTTATACTAGAAGAAGTATGTAGACAACTAGCTTTCGTAGCGAATAGATATCTTCCTAAGGAAAAATGGGAAACTGTTTTCCCTGTTAAATTGGGCAAGCTCTCATGCAAATCAGTTAAAGATGCAATCAGCATTGGCTGTGATTTGTGTATTTTTTATTTTGAGTTTTATGAGGGAAGAGAAGACTTTGATAATAAAGGGTTTGCAAGGAAAACCTTGGAGTTAGAAGGACAGACAACTGTTATGATATTAAATAGTTTCTATTTACTCTCACACTTCTGTCTTTTTCTAAAGGTCACTCTTTTGTAGTGTTTCCATAAACTCCTTTTGTTCGTTATGGAAAATTTCTCTTTCTCTCTTCAAAATGTTTCTATTTCTCTCTTTGTTCATTACAGAAACATTCTTATATATACTTGTATATATAGATCATTTATGATCTTTGTTTAATAACACATTCATTATTTACCATAATATGGTATCAAAGCAAATTCTTGTCCTCTTTGAGACTTTTTAATTTCTTTTTTGAAATTATTAGTTCAAACTTTTTGAAATATTTGCTCAACTGTGTTCAAATTTTGTATTATTTTTTCCTCCAAACCCGACTATGGATTCGATGTCCAATTTTATTTCTTTTGCAATTTTCTTTGTGCAAAATCTGCCTTTTTTTCAAATTTTCCCTTTGTTCAAGAACTCTACAAAAAAATTTCAAGTTTTTAATCCGACTAAGGTTTTTTTGAAAACCCTCAATTCCTATGTTTGATAAACAAGTTTTTTGAATATACTTGGTGGGTTTTTGTAGATCTCAATTGGGTTAGTCTCGCTCTTTCCTGGGTGCATTGTTTTCCATGCTTCAATTTTTGAGCCAACAGAATCAAAATTTGATAGCAGATTCTATCTAGGTTTTTTGAGCTCTTCTTCAGGTCTCTTCAAAAGTTGTTGGGTCTGTTTACCGCATAGGTTAATTAAGAAATGCACACAGACAATGAACATGAACAACAGAATTCCTTAGATTATTCGCATATGCCAGAACATTACATTATGCTTCATAAGATAAGATGATTAATTAATGATAGAAGGTTTACAATAATCCTAGACGGGATATAAATACTATCCGCCGAACCTTCCCAAAGGAGTCCGTTGGCCACAACATTATGTCCGCTACAAACTATTTACCCATCGGCTACAGAATACAGAAACACCGACGACAATCATCCCGTTAGCTACAGAAACACCGACGACAATCACTCCATCAGCTACAGAAACACCGACGATAATCACTCCGTCAGCTGACATAGTTTCTACCGACGACATCATCCCCCCCAAAAGGAAAAGTCGTCTTCGGATGACAATTACAAAATATCTGAGATAAATTAACAAACAAAATACATTAACAAAATCACTACAAAAAAAAATTTGCTTCTGTCACATCACTTCCACATTCATCCCATTACATATGTAGCCTTTGCTGACACAATACTGTCTCCTCAAGCTGACCTTGATAGCCACCTGTGCTGCTTTCTCTGCTTCCAATATTGGGTCCACTGAGCTAAGTGTCGCTGTACTGCCTTCTGGATGACCCACTCCTCCCGAGCTCTCTATGCATCCACCAAGACAGTCTCTCGGCCAACACCTACTCCCAGTGCCTTTGGTACATAGACACTCCATCCTTGCAACAGCTCCAAGTCTTCATCAACTGGTCATACGTCCCATGAATGATATCCGCAATGACTGGGGGTCCAGGGGGCAACGCCCCCGCGGGGTCTTAGGGCGCTGCCCCTCACCGCCAAGACCAAATCAGCACTCCGAAATCCACACAAAATTGCATGGAACACACTATTTCTGTCATTTTCTGCCGATTCTACACTCTTCCTGGCAACCGCTGGTGCTTCCCCTTCCCTTCGGTATCCTCCGATACTCATTCTGAGCATTCTTAATTTGTCGTCGTTTTTTTCTTCTTTTTTTTAATTTTTAAGAAAGCTTCCTGCCACCTTCCCCTGCCGAAATCAAGACACCTTCGGAGCATAGAGTGTAACCCTGTAAGATGAAAAACATCCGCAGGAACCCAGCTACTCCACAGGAAAAACTTCGGACTCATCCACGGAAAGAAGGAAAGACTCTACGGATAGACCGGAGCGTCTCTTTGGAAATGCTATTGCAAGGGTGGTCTTAATTACGTTGGCAGATAGATTGCAAAACATGATGACCCGCTACACTTGAGACCATTGAGGGAAGACAAGTTGAACAATTAGAAGAGAGACGCAAAAAGCCTCGGGCACAAGCCTATCCACCTCCAATTTATCTATAATCTCATGCAGAACATCCGTGGGGAAATCATCCACCGGGCCTATCGTGTGCCGCAATATTAAGGCAAGGGAGAGAATTTGCGTGCTTTTCCTGAGACTTACACCAAGGCTGAACAACCATAAGCTGCTCAAGTTCCTGGAAGTCGCCACGAAAGAGAATACAAACCTCGCCAGAGATTGATTTACACCCGCAGGAGATTGTCGTTATACAAAAATTAGAATTCGAAAGTCTTCATGCAAAACTTGTGCGGGTAAAGAAAAGCCTCTGGATGCTTCCGCGGACAAATAGGGACGGCAGGGTGTTGACCGCGGGGAAAACTCTCGCAGAGATGTGCTCGTGGGCAATCTCCCGCAGAGAGTGACCAACAGACATGTGCCCGCAGGGCTTCTCCCGCGGAGAGTTGCCCGCAGGGCTTCTCAGCTTGCACTTTTTTTTTCAAAAAAAAAAATGAACAGCACCTTAATTTTTCCTCCAAGCATCGCCATTTTGCAACGACGACGATGAGGGAATCATCTAATCATTCTACGATGGTGATGGCGACGGCATCTTCTTGGCACAGTAGAATCCATTGATTGCGTGAGGTACATCTTGCCCGTCCAATGTCCCCAACTTTATCACTAGATTGTCGTTGACCTCCCCGATCTGATATGGTCCAATCCATCGTGCCTTAAACCTTTCCTATTTGCTTTCATTCTGATTGTCATACTTGAGTACCAACTACCTCAGCTGAAACTTGTTGAGTTTTTCATGCCACACCTTATGCTTGTTCTGTGTCACCTTCGTCGCCCACTGTGCCTGCGGTCGTCGCGCATCTAGATTATTTTGTTTTTGTCAGCACCCTTCAACTAAATTTATGGTGTGATGCATTCTTTTCTTCTTGTATGGTTCGTTCATCGTGTACCGGACAATGGAATGTTTCTTTTTCAGAGTTTGTATTATATGTCCTTCCCTTCTTTAGCCATAACCTCCTTTGCGTCATCTGCTTCTCTGTATTCCTTCGGACACTCATTTCCCTCTTTTTTATCACCTTCGTCGACCCTTAGCATATTACAACTCAGAAAGAGTTCGTAGTCTTCTATTTGCCAGTGGTAAAGGCCATTCACCGAGTCTAGGTCGTCATCATTTGATCCTCCTAGTGTCAATACTCCTTTGTCGTTCGGTTCCATTCTCCTCTTTCCTTCATCGTCATTTCTTTCGTCGTCACTGTCGCCTTCACCTTCTGAGTCTGACGATGCTACCTCCTCACCTACCATTTGTGTGTGCAGGTCAATTATGAATCTTTTGCCTCCGCGCTCCATTGATAGGGTATTTTGTTTCCAATCATGTTTTACTTTTGCTTACACCAACCAAGTCCGTTCGAGAATAGCATCATATCCTTTTCTTTTCAATGGAATGACCACAAAATCCAATAAAAATGGTTCTATTCCAATAATTATCGGTTGCGCCCTTAAGGTTTCCAACGGTTTGATCCCGTGCTAGTCCGCCATGAGCAACTGAAATGTAGGTGGCCACAGCATCGGCTTTTCCAACTTCTTCCAAGTATCCTCTGGCAACACATTCACACCGGACCCTCCGTCGACAATTGTGTCTGTCAGAACATTTCCCAAAATCCCCATCTCGACGACCACCGGATGCCGTCCGGATGTGAGTGCCAGTAGCATTGGGTCTGTTGTCGTCGTTGGACTACTGTCCCTTCCTCTGTCCTCTATTGCTTTCGGAAATGGTGTATGATTCAGAATGGCCGTCCGTAACTGGGGCATTGTGAGAAGGTGGTCACTTATCTTGACCGGTATCTCCATTTGTAAGATCTGTCGTAAAATGTTTTGTTCTGCGAAGTTCCTTGCCAAGGTGTCGGTGATGTCCTTCAACTGAGATGTCTCCCCTGACGATGCCTTTCCAATTTCCGCCTGTGCTTCCCAAAATTTCCTCTTTTCTTCTGTCGGATCTGGGTACTCTTTTGCTTGCCTTCGTGTAATTGCCAGAACCTCTTCTTCATCCATTTGGACGGTGATCAAATTCACTCCAGACTTCAGGCACTTGGCATCTTCATGATCGCCAGGTCCACACCATCTGCATAATAATTTCAGTGTGTTTGCCATTGTACAGTCCCGCGCAAAATGACCCCACAAATTACATGCTCGGCATTGAACAATCGGCCGTCCATTTGCATCATACTGGGTCCGACTTCAGCTCCCATTATTATTGTTATTGTTCACATTGTTGTTATTTTTCCCTCTGTTATTATTCCTGTACCCTCCGGATGTGGCACCTGCACTATTTGTATTTCCGCTACTGCCTGACGGGGAAGCCTCCTATGTAAGAAGCATCTGCGGAGATCCTCTTGTCTTCATGTTAAAGGGGCACTCTTTTGTCGAATGGCCTATGATCTGACAAATGTCACAAAATTGGTTCTTTGGACACAATCCTTTAGTATGACCGTCAGTCTTACACTCCGTGCACCATAGGTCACTGCCTTTTGGCTCCTTCTGCATGTTTTTAAACTCCTTCATCATGCGGATCATGTCCTTCTGTAGGGCACGAACCTTCTTACTGTTGCCTTCATCGTCGCTGCTATCACCTCCGACAGGCTCGTCGTCATCCGAATTAGATGAGCTAGTCTTCGTCTTCTTCTTTGTCTTCAGCTCACTTTCGAGGTCCAATGCTTTGTTATAAGCTTCTGTATATGACGACAGTGGCACAATTTTCATTTTCTTCCGCAGCTTCGAGCGTAGGCCTTCCACGAACCATCTTTTCTAAAGTCCGTCTGCCGGCTTACTTTCCATTTTGTTTATCAAGTCTTTTAATTTTCTGGCGTAAACGCGGATGGTTTCGTTCTTCCCTTGCTTAGTATTGAAGATCTCTGCTACAATTTCATTATCATCCCGCAACAATTTAAATTCTGCCAGAAACTCCTTTTTAATGTTATCCCAACTGTTTAGCTTTTATGGATCTGTATCAGTAAACCAATCAATTGCTATGCCCCGTAGGGTGGCCGGAAATTGCCTCATCCAGTCGTCTTCATCAGTTATCCCATTTGCCTTCCAGATCGTTTCAAATGTTTTGCAATGTCGAATGGGATTGGCTGTACTATCGCCATTGAACTTCGGCAGTTTCTCTTTTGGTCCCGCCATCAAAATTGGTTTCTGTAAACAGGCGTTGCTCGGTCCTGCAACACTGGCGCTCTTCACTCCCACACCGACGGTCTGCACTCCCACACTGATGGACTGGTCTCCCACACCGAAAGACTGCACTCCCACATCGGTGATCTACACTCCCACACCGGCGGACTGCACTCCCACACCGGCAGATTGTTCTCCCACATCGGTGGACTACACTACCACACCGGTGGACTGGTCTCCCACACCGGCAGACTGTTTTCCCACATCATCAGACTCAACAGCTGCAAACCTTGGTGAAGAAGGGTGTTCTGAAGTTGTCTCCCGCAGAAGTGTATCCTGGACGAAGAGGTCACTCCATGCTTGTGCTCCCTCAGCACTCCGAGCCGTGTGAGTCGATGCTCTTCCGTCTGAATTCTCTTCCCTCGGCGAACACAAATTCAAGAACTCCTCCCGTGCTTCTTCCACCAATTCCACCCGCTACCGAGTTTCCTCCAACAATTCTTCCGTGCTTCGGTTTCTGTTGGCAATCTTCTGAAATCTCCTTCGGCGTTCGTCTTGCTGTGCCAAAATTAAATGGTCTTGTACAGTACGGATTCCATCTTTCCCCTTGGCCTTATTCCAATCCTTGTTAAGCTGATTTGGCATTAATCTTCATTCCTCCCACCTTCCAGATTCATAAGGCAACGGCGCCAAATGTTTACCGCATAGGTTAATTAAGAAATGCACACAGACAATGAACATGAACAGCAAAATTCCTTAGATTATTCGCATATGCCAAAACATTACATTATGCTTCATAAGATAAGATGATTAATCAATGATAGAAGGTTTACAATGATCCTAGATGGGATATAAATACTATCCGCCGAACCTTCCCGAAGGAGTCCGTCGGCCACAACATTATGCCCGCTACAAACTATTTACCCATCGGCTATAGAATACAGAAACACCGATGACAATCACCTCGTCGGCTACAGAAACACCAACGACAATCACTCCATCGGCTGACACAATTTCTATCGACGACATGGTCTTCCTTCAATCTACCTTGAAGTTAGTGTCATCCCAGTTTTTCACTCTTTTTCATTGAAATGTGTAATGGTATGTTTCACCAGTATTATGCTAGAATGCAGTCAATGATTCAACGAAAAGAACTACAACACCTAAAAGTAGAGAATGATGACGATCTTCGAGTACTGTCGCCTTGAGGTGCTTGTTCTAGGTACCAAAACTCATCCTACCATAGTCAATGATACTTAGAGAAGTTTGATGAGTGTAATCGTGGTGCAATTATGCTTATTAAGCTTTGGGTTATTGATGATCGGATGCCTCAAGTGTCGTCTAGCAAGAAAGCTACAGAGATCTAGAAAATACTAAAGGATCTCCATGAGACATTAGATAAAAGTATAGCCTTCTTTCTAAAGAGTCAACTATTCTCCATTATTATGGATGAGCATATGTCCTTACAAGACCACCTTCTAAAGATTAAGGACATTAAGGATTAGCTTGAGGCCATTGGCCCATGGAGGAAGAGTACATGGTGGTCATTACTCTGAAAAGCCTACCACCTTCCTATGAGCACTTGATGAGATGCTCAACATTACTACAACTAATGTTGACCTGAAGTTCTCATGCGGCAGGATCGTTGGAAACAATAGTTTGGCAATAGTGCTCCTTTGTCCTCTTCTGAACAAGCATTTTCTGCAGAATTCTTTAACAAGGATAAAGGCCCATCTTAGTCATCTGCTTAGTCTCATAATAGCTCCAACAAGAAGCAAATTTGGTGCAACTATTCCCACAAATTTGGTCATGTGATCCAAAATGTAGGACTTACATTGTTTTTGACCAGCGGAAGCAAGGAGGGTCTTAGCCAAAGGCCAACATTGTAGAACATGCAGACCTCTTTGATTAACTCGAGACTATCTTTTATGCTTTTTAAGGATGTGCAAGTTTCTATTTTTTGAAGATAGATTGACCATTAAGGGAGGGTATTATGATATTAGATAGTTTCTATTTACTCTCTCTTTCGTCTTTTTCTATGGTCACTCTTTTTGAAATGTTTCCATAAACCCTTCTGTTCGTTATGGAAACTTTCTCTTTCTCTCTCTAGAATGTTTCTATTTCTCTCTTTGTTCGTTATAGAAACATTCTCATGTATACTTGTATATATAGATCATTTATGATTTTTGTTTAATAACACATTCATTATTTTACCATAATAATAACATCTTCCCCCTACATTGAAGATTTTTGGGAAGATAGCCTCAATGAGAAAGAAGTCGATAAAAGAGATCATTCGAGGTTATCCTTATCTCAAATTGTGTTTTTTCAATTAAAAATGAATATACATGGGTTACATGAGAATGGTTTAGAGGTTGTTGAACTAGAGTATTTGAACTAGAAACAAGTGACTTTGTCTACTATAGATTGGACAAAGGATGAAGAAGATAATATCATTTAAAGAATTAAGCCTATTGTTGAGCGCACAAGTGCCTAGCTGAAACAAAAGAAAAAGGAAAAAGCGTCCAACATGCAATCAAAAGAATCTAAGAAAAGTTTGCAACCTTCCCCTATAGATAATAGAGTTCTCTCGGTTGATCATGCAGGTGTAAAAGAAGGTTCAGGTGGGAAAAGTCGTGAACAAACTAGCAACCAGCCTATTGTCCGTAAAACCCGATCCCACACTAAGGTTCAAAAGCAAGTGGGAATGGTAGCCCAAGACTCCACCATGATGGACTTAGACCAAGACAAAGAACATGGCATCACTTTCATGGACAATGACTCTAGGTTCAAGGGGCTATGGATACAGTTTCATAGGTGATTGACACCCTGGTCACCTTGGTTAAAGATGCATCAATGAAAGAAACCTCCGAAGCAGTACCAAATTGGTTATCTAACTCCATAACCAAAAAACACTCTGGTGCCAACATCTATTCCTATCAAGGATGTTGTGAGTAAATACACTATCAAAACCCCCAGGACTAAGAGAACCAAAAATGTCGCCAACTTGATCACTAACTTGAAAATAGGGGAGGTAACTACTGAAATTATTCATTACAAACCAAAAGGAGACTCTACTGATTTAAGTGTTGGTGACTTTGAAATAACTAGAGTGGATTTAGGGGTAATCAACAAAGAGACCAAAGAGCACTGGTTAGATCAATCTACTCAGAACATGTTGGTTCAATCACAAAAAGATGGCAAAGAGAAAAGGGAACTTAAACAGATGAGCAATGCCCTTGCCAAATATCATAGATTCATTCGGTGGATTTGGAGCATTACCCATGGTGCAGGCACCATGTAATAACCCTTAATAGGTGATAGCTTAATTAAACATCAATTTTCTTTCACAAGATTAATGGTTTGAAATTTCATCAAACACTTTGCATGAAATCTTTATCTCGCTGTCTTTTATCTTTAGATTACTTTTGCTTGCTTGTAATGGTTCAAATTTAGTTTAGACGCATGCAAATGTCCAAACAAAGAAGCTGAAGTACAAATGCAATCTTTTTGACCATTCAAATACATACATATGATTTCAGCCTATGAAATGTGCATCTATAGCCAATAGACATTTATACAAACACTAGGCATGCAATCTAATGACTGAAACACATAACTACAACTCATGAAATTTGCAATTAAATGAAGAACTTGTAGGTGACTTCTGTAGATATCAAATTGCAGCAGATTTGTATGAAGAACAACGTGCAACAGTATGCTCCCTCCAACTTAAGGCAGATCGCAGTTAGCATGTAATAGACACTGCCCCAATAAAGAAAACATCAAACTCCAAAGGAAAATGCAGGTCTGCAACTTATAATTTCTGTCTCCAAACCCTTTCAAATCAGACCAATTCACTCACAAATATTCACTTCCCTTGCATAGGTAATACAGTTGAGAAGACAAATCAAATTGCTATACTTCAGCAGCAATTTGCACTACCAATTTCAGACAATCTTCCACTATACTTCAGGAGTGGATAACAAATCTTCAGAACAAACCCTTATACTTCAGCAAGGGCACAAACTTCAGAGCCTCAAAAAAAGCAGCAAAGTCATCAAAAGAAATATAATATCCAAGCATGTTTTTCCCAAAGAAATGAGCTCATATTGATAATGCCTTGGTTGACAAAAGTTTCGAAAAGAACTCAACTTCTGAAATTGTGAAGGTTTCCCAAAAGAACTCAACTCTTGAAACTTTCCAACTTAACTCTTTTGGCAACATTTAATACTTGACTTACGCATAATATTAATGAAATAAATGGCCCCTTCCAATGATGACTCAACCCTAAACTTAAGTGATATTATAAAGTTAAATTATAACTTTATAATAAGTCATAATGATTTAAAAATAATTTGGCCACTAAAAATATTATAACTTACAAAATACTCATCATTTTATATGTCGTCAGAAATAGGAGTCACACCTATTATTTCTCCAAGTGACTAAATGCACTTTCCAAAAATAGAAAGAGTCCATCTCAATCAACACCCAACTTACCAAAAATAGTAAGTATAGAAAACTAAGCCTAAATGAAGTCCGATTTGAGCCAAACAAAGACCAACTTGTAACTTACTGAATTGTGGGAAAGATAAGACCCTCCCAAGCCAAGCCACTACCTCAGAAGACCCTCTATCCATAATAATCAGCCTACGAGAAACACAATAATAGGCTAATCTCTCAAACTCTGATACTGGCAAAAATGGGGACATTACAAACCACAAACCTCTGATTTCAATTTTCCTAATAGCAAGAAGCTATTAAGCCAATTACAAAGAGGAAAAACCATTGATGTCACGATGGATAATTGGATTGATAAAATAACAAAAAATGGGGTGAAGTTTATTCAAGAATCCAATGTGATTTTCAACAATGCAGAGGCTTTTCTTGGAGAAGTTCGAACCCAAATACCACCCTAGGAGGCCGACAAGGCTAAGTGGAAAGCAATAGTCACTCAGATTCTAAAATAGAAGAATATGGGACTGTTAAGTTTCTAGTGGAGAATCCCATAAAGATAGTGGATGCGAGAATGCTTTATACCTTGAAGAAATATGTGGGGTGGAAATGCTCCATATACAGGTCTATGACCAGTCAAGCTCAAAACATTGAAAGTAAAATCAAAGGCATGTATGATAATTTGATTAAAGATATGAAAATTGCTAGCCTAGCCAGCCTACCACATTATGAATAGGGGACCCTAGATTAGGAAACAGTTGTCAAAACCTTAGAAGAAACCATGAAAGCAATCTAGGAAAAAATAAACCTTATAACAACAAATTTTACTAAGGTTGCACAAGTGGAGTTGATGTTGAGTTGGTGTACAACTCACCTTACCAGTTATGTTGACTAGATTTTGAAGATGAGACAGGAGAAGGACACATAGATGATGAGGATCTTGAGTTTGGAAAACTCAAGTATAGGTACCATCTAGAAATTAGTGAATGCATTTTGGAGCTAAAAGCTGACACATGGGACCATTGGAGAGGATGATCAAGTTGACAAAGTAGGGGGCAACTCGCCCATTTAATTTGGCTTTTTTTATGTTTCTTGATATGTTTGAACTCTGGGAACAAGTACCCTCCATAAACTATTAGTTTTTATAATTGTCTTAACTATCTCTAGTAGGTCGGGTTTTCAGGGAGACCTTCTGGTGATCTAAAACTATTTATATGCTGAACTAAGCATAGTTAAGGGTTAGAATTAGATACAAGGAAAGAGGACTGTATTGATCTCTAGATAGATGTTTCGATTTACTTTTTTCTTGGATAATTTGAACTTGATACATTTTGCATGTGATGAATGAGATTATCTTAGTCTTTTGAACTTTGATAACAATTGAAAATAGTGTTGCAATCTGAATCTTTAGTGTTCTTATCGATGAATGGAAAAATTTTGTTGAGGATATTTGCTTTTGTTTGCTAAAACTATCTTATTATTTTGAATATGTTTGTGGTTAAAGTTCATATATCATCTTTTATTGGTACATTTTAAGGATTTCCATGAAAATCTGAAAATCTTTGTTCCTTCCTCAAGTTCTTATGAATGATTTGAAATTATATTTGCTAAAGTCACTTATCTAAGAATAAGTAAGACTATCTTTGTACTTTTAGGTCAAAAGCATATGCACTTGTTTAGAATAGGGATTCGTTGTAAATCTAACAAGGGAGACAATATACTTATGCCTACCCAAGTGTAGTGAACTTATATTGTCTTCAAGAGGTAATAGGGTCAATTGAAGAGAAGGTTAATAAGAAGACAAATCTGTTCACCAACAGAAAGTTTGAGCCCATGTGCGGAATCAATTGTTTTAGCACCAAAGAAGGAGAGTGGCATCAATAGAGAATGCAAAGCTATATAGACAATTACAAAAGTTGATGAGGAAATAATCGATTTGGGGAAGTTTGGGCTCATGTTTAGTATCAATTGTGTTACCACCAATGAAGGACAATGGAAGATGTGCATAGATTCAAGAGGTATCAACAAAATCACTATCAAGTATAGATTCTCGTTGTCATGGATTGTTTAAGCAATACAATGTTATGTCCCCTCTTCCGGATTAAATTTGAATGTTGTAACCTGCAACCATTCGTCAGTATAATATAGAAAAATTGTATGTGAAACACATTAAGAATATTGGATTAAGAAAATATTAATCTAAATACTACCCATACTACCCTTCCTAATCCTTTGAAAAAGATCCTTCTCAAACCTATTTACCGTACAGGGTAAGAACTTAACACATGTAGTATAGCATGATTCAACGCAGAACAAATACTTTATTCATATATGCACTCAATGATTACAATCTGAATACAATGACTACAATGATCACAATGATTCCAAAGTCCATCTCAGACGTGTACATATACCTTTCCGAAGGGGTAACTCAAGCATCACGCGCCCGTTCGGATACTATTCTACCTGTCCGCTACATTATACATTTTACTGACTACATCATCCCCCTCAAAAGAAAAAGTCATCTTCGGACAACAATTCCAAAAAATATCCAAGAGAGATTAACAAAACGGAATACATTAACTGACTAACAGCAACAAAATAAATTTGTTTCTGTCACACCACTTTCACATTCGTTCCGTGCCTGCACCAAACTGGTCTCCAAACCACATTGCATCTATAGCCTCTGCTAACACAATATTGTCTCCTTAGCTGACCTTGATAGCCACCTGTGCCGCTTTCTCTACTTCCAACTCCTGAGTACACTGAGCCAAGTGTCGCCGTACTGCCTTCAACTAGATGATCAGCTCTTCTCGAGCTCTCTATGCATCCACCAAGATAGCTTCACGTCCAAACAACTACTCCGAGTGCCACTTTTGACACACAGACACTCCATGCCTACAACAGCTCCAGGTCTCATCAACCGGTCACACTTCCCCCGACCGATAACTGCACCGACTGGGGGTCAAGGGGCAGCGCCCCGCCGCCAAGACCAAATCAACACCCTCAAACTCACACAAAACTCCATGGAACACACCATTTTTGTGATTTTCTTCTGATTCCACACTCTTTTAGCCAACCACTTGCGTCATACTATATTCTACTCCAGCCTCCGTTGTTATTGTTATTGTTTCCACCCCTTCTGCGTCTATTATTGTTGCGATATCCACCCGAGGTTGAATCATTGTTTGTGTTATTGCTGTTGTTAGATGCTTCCTACATTAGTAACACCTATTGGTGTCCTTTTGCTTTCATGTTAAACAAGCACTCTTTCAGGGAATGTCCTGCCACCTGGCAGATGTCACAAAACTGTTTCTTCGGGCATGAGCCCTTCGTATGGCCATCCTCTTTACAATATGTGCACCATAGTTCTCCCTTCACTGTGTCCGGATTCTTTTTCAAATTCTTGAATTCTTTCATCATCCAAAGCATATATTTTTGTAATGCTCGCACCTTCTTGTTCAACTCCTCATCACTACTGCTGCTTTCCGAGGATGAATCATCTGAATCAAAGGATTTATGCTTTTTTTTCTTACTTTTCTTTTGTTCACTTTCTAAACCCATTGCACAAGTATACACGTCGATGTACAATGCTGGTGGTACAATCTTCATCTTCTTTTTCAAAGCCGACCGTAGCCCCTCCACAAACCACCATTTTCTCAAACCGTCCGCTGGTTGACTCTCCATCTTGCCAACCAATTCTTTTAGTCCTCTGGCATAGGCTCAGACTGTTTCATTCTTTCCTTGTTTAGTACTATATATCTCTGCTACTATTTCATTATCGATCCGAACCAATCTGAACTCTGCTATAAATTCTTTTTTAATGCTCTCCCATGTATTGAGTTTCTGAGGATTGGTGTCGGACAACCAATCTATTGCCACACCCTGCAAGGTCGTTGGGAACTATCTGACTCAATCGTCTTCATCCGTCACGCCATTTGTCGTCCATATGGTTTCACACATTTTACAATGTCAGACAGGGTCTGCTATACCATCACCATGAAACTTGGGTAATTTTTCTTTAAGACCTGCCATCGTTACTTTCCTTTGATTCTGAGGTACTTGTGTACTCGCACTGTTCTGAGCGCCTACGCTGTTCTGAACTCCCGCACTAATCTGAACTCCCACGCTGTTTTGTACACCCGCGATGTTTTGTACACCCACATTGTTCTATATAAATCTTGTTTCCAACAACAGCGTTGCCTGGTGAAAGTTCTTCTTCAAATGAGGCTGTTCTATTCTCTGCTTGTATCCATTTGTTCGGTGTATCGGGAACGAAGAGATCACTCCACGCTCATGCTCCCTCGACACTCTGAGCCATGCGAGTTGCTTCCTACCATTCGAATACTCTCCCCTCAACATATACAAGTTAAGAAACTCTTCCTTTGTTTCTTCCACCAAATTTAAGTGTTGTCGAGTCTCCTCCAGCAATTCCTCGACACTCCTTAGCCTACTAGGTGAGTGCACTCCCTCCATCTGTGCCTATTCACCCCTTCAGTGCCCCTCAGCAATCTTCTGAAGTCTCTGCCTGCGCTCTGCTTGCTATGCTAAAACTAAAAAAAATTGTGTTGTACGTAGTTCATCCTTATCTTTCACCTTGTTCCTATCTTTGTTAAGCAAATTCGACATTAATCTTCATATCATTCCTTCATTCCAGGTACATCTAGCAATGACGCCAAATGTTTACTGTACAGGGTAAGAACTTAACACATGTAGTATAGCACGAATCAACACAGAACAGATACTTTATTCATATATGCCCTCAATGATTACAATCTTAATACAATGACTACAATGATCACAATGATTCCAAAGTCAATCTCGGACGTGTACATATACCTTTCCGAAGGGGTGACTCAAGCGTCATGCACCCATTTGGATACTCTTCTACCTGTCGACTACACAATACATTTTACCAACTACAAAACCATCTAACCCTCTGGTGAGAATTGTATCTCAATTAGGTAACTATCATATGAAGAATGTCTTTCTTAGGCCTCTTTGGGAAATCTGGTAACACTACTTGGTAGAGATCCCACCTCTAACCAAGTCTCTTGTCTCTAACATATGCATATGTTTGACCACTACAATATATATTGTCTTTAAGAGATTCTCTACAAATCTCTCTTTGGGTTCCGATTCAGAATCCCAACATTCAACCAAGAATGTCCTCTAATCTTTGAGTTCTCTTAAAAGAAATTCGACATTCTAATGAATGCTCTCTACCAAGTTCTTACTTGATCTCTACGAGAACTACAAAGTTCTCATCTCAATCCTTGATCTTGATAATTTTATCTACCAAATGATTGATATTTATTTATGAAATAAACATATTAAATAAACACACCTCTGGTTCCCTTTAGTTTTTTCATTTTATAATCCTTCGTTGAATATATATTACTTCAATTCCCAACATTTAACATATATTAGTTTAGTTTCTTTACTTTCTCAACTCAAACATAGTTCAACTCTCTTAGGCATAATTATTTTTTAATCCTCCCATATTTTATATATCATTTGTGTCCTTCCCAAAGAGTTGCAAATCTTCATAATCACAATTCTTTTGAAAAGTCATAACCTTTCATAATGACAATCCTTTGGAAAAGTCATAACACTTCATAATCAAAATCCTTTGAAAAGTTACAACACTGCATATGCACAATACTAACAAAAAGTTACAACACTTCATAATCACAATACTATCAAAAAGTCACAACCTTTCATAATCAAAATCCTTTTCAAAAGTCACAACTCTTCATAGTTAAAATATTTTCGAAGAGTCACAACCATTCATAATTACAACCCTTTCAAAGAGTCACATCCTTTCATCATTGAAAATATTTGAAAAAAAAAGTCACTTATTTTCTTCTCATTCCTCTTCTAATAACCCTTCTTTAACTCTTCTCTTCTTCTCTTCTTCCTTCCTCTTTAAAATGAACTCGCCTCCCTTTTATACCTTAATTTTAAAGAGTCACATCTTTTTATTACATCTCTTGACTTTTTATTAGATTTAGTTAATTTATATTATATTATATTATTTATTTATCTATTTTGTATTTATTATCATTTATTAAATCTTATTTAGAAAGATAACATACTTTCTACAATATTCTCTTGTATTTAATTCTATTTATTTATTTATTCATTTTAAATTTATTATTATTTAATTATTTTAAATATTATACTAAATATTAGTTTATTGAAAATATATTATATATGTAATTTTTATTTCTTATTTCTATACTTGACTATGATTTTCTTATCACTATTTATTTAATTATTATTAAAATTATATCTTAAAAATGGGGACATGACATATAAACTACAAGTACTTCATCAAGGCTGACCTAAAGAGTAAATATCATGATATCAAAATCAAAGAGGGAGATGAATAGAAGATTACAGTAAAGACAAATGAGGACTATATAAATTGTTAGTCATGCCTTTTGGATTGACCAATGCACCAAGTACATTCATGCGAGTGATTAACAAGGTCTTGAAAGAGTTTTTGGGTAAATTTATTACTGTTTACTTTGATAATATTTTGATTAGCAATAGGGCAATAGAGGTACATTTGTGGCATACTAGACACTTATTTCAGAGGTTGAGAGAATAAAAATTATTAATAAACATCAATAAGTGTAGTCTATTTGAGATTTAATATTTTTGTTGAATGACTAAAGATGGACTCTAACAAAGCCAGACAAATTGTAGAGTAAGATCTTTTCATGGATTGACAAGTTTTTATTGTGAGATCATCAAGAGATTCAATTCCATCTGTATGTCAATAACAGAGGCAGTAAGGAGAGATCAGGAGTAATTCACGTGGACACAGGAGCACAAAAGAGTTTTGACTATTTGAAGCAAAACATAACTAACCAACTAGTGTTAGCTTTCCCTAAATTTGAAAAAGTATAGCAAGGTGATTGTAATGCTAGTGTTAGTGCAATAGGAGTAGTATTGAGTCAAGAATGGAGACAAATAGCATATTTTAGTGAGAAGTTGAATGATGCAATATAGAGATACTCAATTATTATTAAGAATGCTATGCCATTATACAAGCCTTGAAGAAGTAAAGACACTATTTATTGTCAAAATATTTGTGTTATTCACTAAGTATCAAGCCTTGTAATTTTTGAACAGTCGGATAGAAAAAATCGCAGACATGTGATATGGGTAAAGTTCGTTTGGAGTTACATATTTGTGTTAGAGTGTTAGAGTCGAATGTAAAACAAGGTTGCAAATACAAAGATGAAGGTAGTTATAATGGGATTTGAACAATTAAAACACTTGTATGATGGTGATCTAGATTTTGTGGAAGCCTAGAAAGCAATTAGACGGTTAGTAGTGACAAACAAAAGCAAGTGGTTGGATTATTTCTTTCAAGATGGTATGCTACCCAAGGGAAACCAATTGTGCATTCCAAAGAGTTCAATACAAGAGAACTTGATCAAGGAGAAATGTTGTGGTGGATTAGCATGACACTTTGGCATATAAAAGATAGTGCCTATGCTAAGTGAACATTATTTTTTGCCTCAAATTTGCAAAGGTCTTAAGGAAATTTGTTTAACAGTGCAGAACCTATTAAGATGCAAGACAATCAGCTAAAATATGAATCATACCAAGCTTTAGCCGTATTTGAATAACATCAAGAGGACATAAGTGTTGTTTCATATGGGGTTTGTTGAGGACTTAGAGATGACATGATTCCATATTTATGGTAGTAGAACAATTTTCTAAGATGGTGCATTACATGTGTCAATGTATGTGTGGTTGAACTATTCTTTTGGGAGATAGTGAGATTGCATGAATTACCAAGGAGCATCATTTTTTATCGGGACATCAAATTCACAAGATATTTCTAGATGAAATTATGGAAGATGATGAAGATTTATGTAAAATTCAGTTCAACATTTCATCCACAAACTGATGGGAAAATGAAAGTAGTAAACAAGAAGCAAGAAAGTGGGACATAATACTATCACAAGTAGAGTTTGAACACATTAATTTAGTAAACATAAGGATCGAAGGGAAACCATTTCAGATTGTGACTGGATTATAGTTTAAATAAGATAAGATAAATTTATTAATGCCCAAAAAGAGACCACAGGGGTCTAAGGGACTGAAAACTACAAGGAAGAGACCACAATAGTCTAAGGGTCTAAAACGAATATTGAAACTTAGAGAAATCAACAAGGAAATCTATAGACTACAAGGAAGTAGTGCATAATTAGGTCAAAGAACACTTAGAGATACTGAACAAAAAATACAAATATGGGACATGTGAATAGAAGAGAGACAAGGGATTTGGAATTGGGGACAAAGTGCTGGTTTATCTTAGACAGAAATGCTAGCACATACATTATACATATAAAAGATGAAGATGAAAAAGTTAGATACGTAAGATTCTCAAAAGGTTTGATTTAAGGAACTGATGTGAAATTGAGTTGCCAGAAGCAATAAGTATATCACCAATATTCAACAATGCAAATCTTCATCAGTATCATGAAGGATTGTCAATTAGCAAACACCGCAGAAATTTCCTTTAAAGAGCAACTGTGGTGCAGGAGTACCTACATAAAGAGTTTTTTTTCAATTTTTAATTTCACTTCCACATGTACATATGTCCATCATGCATTAGGATAGATCATGTTATTCATGTTTTCATGTTTGATAGGCTGTCTTCATGTCATCTAGTCTTTTAATTGCATTTAGTTATAATATAGGCTTATTTTGTAAGGCACTTACATGATTTGGCACACCTATAAGCCATCATGTTCAAGTTGTCAACTAGCCTATAATCATGTATTTAGTTCATTTAATTCAATATTAGGATCATCTAAGTGTTTCATAGGGGTCACACAAATAGAAATGCATGGTAGTTTAATATTGCTTGCATAATACAAAGTTGCACTTTTAAAACTAAGAAATTCTAGAAATTTTAGAAGTATAAGAGTCTTTTAAATACACAAGAGCTCAAAAGGCCAAGAGTCACATTAATATACGCTTTGTTCGTCGAATTATATCATAGGGAAAATGTATGAACAGCAAAAAGGGTTTTTTTGACAAGTTTGGATATAGAAACAAGAGAGATTTTCTGATTTTTGCAAAAACATTTGCCACTGTCTGGTTCCCATTTGTATATGTGACCTAGTTAAGGTCTAAAACTTATATGGTTGGATAGATATTCGAATTGGCTTTTAAACGTATCTGCTTGGAGGTTCTAACTCTTCTGTATGAGGGAGAAAATTGAAATTTACTGAACAGTGGTCAAAATTCTGGGTATTGTTCTTCACTTTTTTTTTCTTGTTTCCAGCTTTGTCATATGTTTTTGTCAAAGAATAAGGGTATTAATCCTTCATAAGTGTTTAGGGGGTTGGAATATCTTTCAAATGAATCAGGTTTGAAGTCTTGAGATGCCAGTATGTGTGAGATATGATAAAATCTTTGACAGAAGATCTGAATTTGCTAAAAGAAATTTGTTGTTTTTGATATCTCTGCATCATTATTGGTATCAGAGCTCAGAAGATTCTGAGCGTGTAGATAGAAGACAATCTACACCAGGTAGTGTTGGGTATTTTGATTCTTCTTGTGAAGTTATTTGGTTGCAACTGCAGGTTCACTCGCTGCAAATAGGTGGACATGGAGGTCTATCAAAAGGGCCATAGGAGATGGTCCATTGTGTGTCGCCAAGAGAGTAGAGGAGAGGCAAGAGAGGACTCCCAGGTGAGGGACACAAGTTGGTGTTTGTAGCAGCATGGAGGAGTGAAAATCAGATGAGAGATGCACCTTGGAGGCAGCCAACATAAACTCCATAGATAGGAATCACATTTGAAAGAATAAAAAGGAAGTAGCAGAGAAATCAATCCAGTGGTGAAGACAAAGAGGGAAAATGTTTATTTGCAAATCCCCACCAGAGCATTTCCATGGGGCATGGAAACATTTCAAGTTCGGCAGTATGGTGCAGGGCACCACCTCCACCAAAGAATTCAGATCAAATCATTATGTTATTTTTTTTTAAAGATCATAGGATTAATAATCTACATTATTGTATTGAGACAGATATTTCATAATAATTGTAATCAAGATTCCAAACATGGGAATACGAATGGTCATAGAGTCATTAAAAGGTTTGTAACCACCAAACATGGTCTATTAAATAGACATTATTGTAATAGGAGACATAGAGGTCGATAGGGAGTTGAAGTGAATAGATAGATACTCCATATAGCTCTCTGGTGGTAGCCAAAGAGCATTGTAGTCTGCAGATGGTTTTGCTAATGGAAGTATATATTTAATAGTGTTTCAGTTTTGCCGAGTTTTCTCTTTATCAATTCTTGATTCGCTTCATGTGTATTCGGTTACAATTCATGGATAGTTGGTTCCTAAATGGAAGAGCATAACAATAACATGTTACGTATTCTTAAAGGGGATTGGGTGAAAGTAAATAGGTTTCTAATATATTGGTCCCTTCTAACTGTATTGAAGACTATCGGGTTTTGCTAATGGGAAGTGTTATTGTTTTTGGTTGTATGTATGACAGAAAAAAAATGGTCTTGGTACGAGACATATCTCTCAAATGAACCATTGGATTTCCCCCAAAATTGAATATGTTTTTCCAGTGCTAATTACACCCATCTTCACCGGAGCGATTGAGAAGTTTTAATATCTCTAAGAGTCTGTCCAGAATAGAAGAATGTTAAATTGAATAATGTTTTAATCGGTAGAAAGACAGTTAGAAATGTATTGTTATTATTGGAGTATAGGAAGATTGACAGCCTCTAATCTATGTTCATAAAGAATGATAGAAGATTATGCAGATTTGGAGATTGGATAGAATCTCTGCATCAAACTGCCACAACAACATGAACAGATATAGGTGCTTTGGGAGAAAAGAATTGGATGCAATGCCAAGAATAGAGATAAAGAGAATGGCTAGCTAAATGGAAAGAAAAACACAGAGAAAACTTGTCATGGATTTCACAAGTTGACATAACTTGCTTTGGATTTTCTCCAGAAACGACAAAGTGTGTGACTTACTTTTCAAACAACCCCGAAAATTTGGTAGAGCATCCAGAAAATCTCATTGCGTTAAAGTGCATGTGCATGTGGACTTGTTCTGAACAAGCATACATGTGTGTCAGAATAAGTTATAATCTTTAGCAAGGTTTAAATGTACCATAATATTCATCATGGATCAAAAGGAGAGGTCAGGACTCAGAACACATGTTATCGGATAAATCGTGGTTCCATTTCCCCTGCACAACCCAGTAAAACAATAGGTCCTAATAAAACTGAATAAAGATCCAAGGATATTCAGAAAATAAAATCCATGTTTGGCCCCAAACTTAAAGTTCCTTTAGACATAGCTTGAAATTTTAAACCCAGGAAACTTTTAATGCGTAACACCAAAAAATACTTCAAGTGAAGTATCCTATGAATCCAGCAGAAAATTCTTAACCTAGAAGCAAACCTGGTATTTAGAACCAAGATGTTATTGAATTAAAAATGTTCTTGAGGAAGTTCTCTTCCAGCACACCTATTGAACTGAGAATAACTTGATATCCAATTTCAAGAAAATACAAATATCTTTACCATTGAGACCAATTGCAAAATGGTTAAAACAGTACTGCTGTTGAAAATCCTCTGGAGGATCTGGATGCTTCCAAATACATCTTGAAGAACTATATGGTTCGTGGCAATTTGAACCCAATTCTAGAGATGAAAATATTTCATCCATGTAGTTTCCGTATATTGAAATCTGTGGCACTCCTTTATCGTTGAATATCTGCAAATGGTACTTATCCTTTAGAATCAGTTCTATTTCATAAATTTCCTTGAAATAAATGAATGATGTTGTAGAACATCCTTGCAAACCATATTTATGCCTGCATACCTTTCCAGAAATTCTACCCTGTTCTATATTGTTTGCTTTATGAAATTGAATACGAGCAACCTCTTTTGTTCTGTGGTTCTGAACAACCATCTCTCCATAATTGTCCAGCCATAATTTGCCAATGATAATATTATGAACAGAAGAAGACACCTTGTTCCAAGTGTAATGATCATTGTACTTTGGAAAATGCAAATGAAAAAATCCCGCAGGAAGAACCTGAGGAAAACAATTCTCCTTTTAGGTCTCAATCCTTTAACCAACTGGAAAGTCAAACTTCAAGTTACTATATATATTGAGACATTAAACTGAACTTTCACTCTAACAGTATAAGCCTTTTTGTGGAAATTGTTCACTGGTTTAATCTCACCTCCACACTTCGACCCCAAAATTTGTTCTTAATTTCAACTTCACCATAGAAAATATAGTCTCCCGATGTACTTTCCGCAAAAAATGACATAATTGGAGGATGATGACTAACCTGCCAAAGAAATAAATTCAGAATCATAAATACAACAACAGAATATCTCTAGTTTTCATGTGCTTACCTGCTCACAAATAAAACGTGCTGTATTATCAGGTGCTTGCCATTCATATGTTTCCCCTAGCAAAGGGTTGAAGGGCTTATAATCTCGATGAAGACTGCCATGATATGTTGCACATGCAAATGCAGAAACCCACAAGAGTCGTTCAATGGAGTCATTCAGTTGAGATGCTTTCTCCAATAAATGGCTATCCACGTCAGAAATTCTTTATCAGTTACAAATTACATGGACAAGAACTATCATAAGCTTTTATTTGTACAAATTATAATTTGTAGTTGATCTCTAACAGATAAAGGATGACCAAGTTAACTCCAAGCATTTCAAAATAAATGCAAGCTAAAGAAAGGGATGTTCAAATAGAAAGTGTTCTAAAATCTAAACATTTTCCAATCCATGAGAAGCAACTAACCGATGCTGCATTTCTTCTGCACAACGTTGCAGCATTGAGAGTGGTTCATTCAATGTGGCCGGCATGGTAATTTGGGTTAGATCCTTTCCAATTGCATTCTTCAGAACTGTCCATAAACTGAATCCACGAGATATAGGTTTGGGTGCAGGTAACCTGTTAGTAATATTCCTTAAGTCAATCAATTTGTAAGGAAATAGACCAGTTTGAAACACATTTATATACAAAACAACAGTCACCCACACACTAGCTGTAGCAACATGGTAACATTAATGCATTATGTGATACCAAACTGATATACTTCCAAAGAGTTCTAAGCACAAGTGAATTTGTAGTGACAAAGTGATTGCTACTTGTATTGGTACAACTGAAAACCTGGTAAATTGAGTGTTCCACTATGTCCTTGAATAAATGTTTGTACAGCGATATTTGACCAAAGTTTATATAACTTGTAATTGATGTAAAAGTTTCAGTCAATGCCAACGAGCATTTTTAAAATGACAATTATGAATGGGTACCAGTATGCAACAGCTTGTCGTCCCCTCTCCCTAAACGAGTTAGCAACAATTTGATTTAAGGCCCAATTGTTGTTCTATTTAAGTGCTCCAATAAAGTACTTTATAACAATAAATTAAGTTGCTTTATATTATTTTCATTAGGAAAGAAGATTACTTTAATTGTGGGTCCAAAATGTAATGCTTCTAAAGGAAAATTTAATGTCCTCATTTTTAATCCAGATTCTCATTTTCAAAATTGAATTTTCAGTAATAGCTTTCAAGGCCAATAACCCTTGGCAATGTGATCTAGAGGACAAATACCCTCAATTTCTATACTGAACTTAGTATAAAACCCCCTCAAAATTGTTTCAGCAAATGAATCTTTATGGGAAAATCGGAGCAAACCGTGATCAATCTGTCCAAATTTGAGTTTGATTTGAACTCAGCAATTTTGATAATTCTAATTAATATTTCCCAACTTTGAGGAAATTTTAGTGGTATCTGTTGGAGTTATTGTGCCACTGCAGGGTAGCTAATACTTATTGCCGGTTTTATATGATTAATATATAATGTCATTACACTAAACTCTCCTAACCATCATTGTAGACAAACTGGACATCTCCTGGAGTTGATTATGGAACACCAAGCTGGAGACCAGCATATCTGATGCGACCTCTTGTAACGTCCCCATTTTAGTAGGCTCCTGCAGTTGCCTAGGTCAATTCATCCTCGCGACCCTCGTGAGCTAACAATAGGATTTGAGGGTCTTAGTTGTGTGGTTATAGGCTTTCCAACAACCTATGGTGTGCTTTGGCTCCATTTGAGGGACTTACTATTTATAGTAAGTTAATCTATTGGTTCCGATGAGCTCAGTTGAGTTAGAGAAGTTGGAGGATCTTCTCAATTTTTATTTTGGGCTTCTGGTTTGAGCTCCAAGAATCTTGGAGGGAGCCTCTATTTATAGTAAGTCACCCGATTAGGTTCATTCATCGTCTTTCATCATCAAGATCACTTTGGTGTTGTTAGATTTCAATTTTGATGCTTCTTCAGTTGTTTTCACAAGACAGGTGAATTATTATTAGTATTCATATAAATATGCTGAGGTTGCTATTTTTGATAGTGTTGTTGGTTGGTCACCTTAGTATCATAGCTCACTGGAACCGGGATGAAAAGCTAAAATCAAAACCATGGCCTTATGTGTCAGAATTTTAAGTTATGTTGGAAAAATGTCATTTTCGGAGCCAAAAGCAATTAATATTACAGATTATAATGGCACTTTATTATATTTTAATGTTGTGTCTCAGAAGCTTCTTAAGTGAAGTTCATTTGGGAAACTTTGTGCCATTTTGTAATGTTCCCATTATAAAATAAATAATAAATTAAACTTTTGTAACGGGCCGATTGATTTAATGTATCTCGTTTATTTTTGTTTCCATAGTTTGTGTCGTCGTCGGCTATCTTTGTACCTGTCAGGAAACCTTTCCGAGGGTGTCTATCTTGCATCAGTACCGCTTCAATGCCTTCCTTAGACGCGTCGCACTCCAAAATGAATGGTTGAGTGAAATCAGGTAGTGCAACTACGAGACAAGTGCTTATGGCCTCTTTTAGCTTATCAAAGGTGAGTTGTGCCTTTTCATTCCACTGGAAAGACCCCTTCTTTGTTAGATCTGTTAAGGGTGCACTGAGCTGAGAGAATTCTTTAATGAACCTCTTGTAGTAACTGCACAGTCCAAAAAATTCTCGCAAATCTGTGAGTGATTTTGTGGGAGGCTAGTCAAAGATAGCCTGAATCTTCTCCTGATGCACTTGGACTCCATATTTACAGACAACATGCCCCAAGTACAATATTTCAGTCATACCAAATTCACATTTGGTCTGCTTGGCAAACAAGGACTGTTCCTCCATGATACTTAGAACTTCATTCAGATGCTTCAAGTGCTCCTCCCATGTCCTACTATAAATAAGATCATCAAAGAATACCAATAAATACTTACGCAATTGTTTGTTGAAGATGCGGTTCATGCATGATTGAAATGTAGCATGTGCATTGGTCAATCCAAACGGCATGACCAAAAACTCAATGTCTGTAGTGACAATGGAAAGCTGTCTTCTCCACATCTTCTTCCTTCATGTGGATTTGATGGTATCCGGAATGGAGATCTATTTTTGAAAAACAAACCGCGCCATGCAATTCTCTCCGTACGGTTTAAACTGATGTTGGTGTCATTGTGGGGTTGGTTATCTTCGGCCGGTATTTCTTGGGCGGAGGTTTAACCCTTGGAAACGTCAGTGGTTTAGAATGTGAGTAACTTCAAAAGGATGATGCCAATGACGATGCCATACTTCGTGCTTTATTGATTGCTTCCAACAGGGTGGCAGGATTGAACCCCTTTACCCAACCTTTCAGAGGTTCTACCAGTCCGTCCATGAAGAGCACTACCTGTCTTCTTTCGAAAATGTCCGTGACCAAAACAAAAAGTTTATGAAATTCTGCAATGAACTGATCGACCGATCCAGTTTGTCTCAGTTGTGCCAAATCGTTGAAATTGAGCTCCGGATCTTTACCATCAAACCGTTCTATCAATCTCTCCGTGAATTCTGCATAAGTATTTATTTGATCATGCCCTAATGTGATGGTATCATGGTGCCACCATTCATGCGCAACTCCCTCCAAGTGCAACGCGGCAAATTTGATTGCTTCTTCTTCTGGCATAGGATTTAGATAGAAGTAGGTATCGGCTTTCATTACCCATGCTTGTGCGGATATGGAACCGGATTCGTCAAATGGAGACAGATTTACCTTACTCAACTTTCTTCTAAGATCATTGTTAAAGTATCATCTGTTTCCGCCTCCCGAATATCTCATTCTCAAATCTGTGTAATCTTTGTAGGATATATCTTCTTCAAGGTTTGCATTCTTCCAGTCTTCTCTTAGTCGTTCTTGTATCTCTTCGAAGGTTGGTTGTCTCCCTCTGTGTTGTGCCTCTATCCGTGGTGGAAAAGTCGACATGGAAGGTCGAGAGTTTGTTGCCTGAGGGTTTGATTTACCCGACACTGAGTCTGTGCTGTGACCATTTTGTTCTCCAAATATTTTGTTGTACTGTAATGTTCTCGTTATAAAATAAATAATAAATTAAACTTTTGTAACGGGACGATTGATTTAATGTATCTCGGACTCATTTTTATTTTTGTTTCTGTAGTTTGTGTTGCCATCAGCTATCTTTGACTGGCCTCCCCCAAAATCACTCACGAATTTGCGAGGATTTTTCGGACTGTGCAGTTACTACAGGAGGTTCATTAAAGGATTCTCTCAGCTCAATGCACCCTTAACAGATCTAACAAAGGAGTCTTTTTAGTGGAATGAAAAGGCACAACTAACATTTGATAAGCTGAAAGAGGCCATGAGCATTTGTCCCGTACTTACACTACCTGATTTCACTCGATCATTCATTTTGGAGTGCGACGTGTCTGGGGAAGGCATTGGAGCGGTACTAATGCAAGATACACACCCTCGGAAAGGTGTCCCGATAGGTACAAAGATAGCCAATGGCGACACAAACTATGGAAACAAAAATAAAAATGGGTCTGAGATACATTAAATCAATCGGCCTATTACAAAAGTTTAATTTATTATTTATTTTATAATGAGAACATTACACATTTGGAGATTATAAATATGAGCCCATTTGTTGAGTAAAGCATTTGATTATTTGATTATCTATTTACCTTTATTGTCTTTGTGACAATTCTGAGTTTCTAGTTTTATGCCCTTGCTGAAGTATAAGAGCTTGGAGTTGAATATTGCATTGATCCTACAGCTGAGGTATTGGGGATTGAATTCCTATGTATTGCATCTTCCATTCTGTTGCTACTGTTCTTGGAAGAAGTTTTGGCTTGGAGTTTTAGTGTATGAAGTTCTGGTGGAATTGAAGTAATTAAATTCTGAGAATTGGTGAGTGTCTTCCTTCTGTGTCTACTGTGATTCAGAGGGCACAAATTTTCTGAAGTTGATAGTTATTTCTGCAGTATAATGGTTTATCAATCTGCATTTCTTGGTGCCCTTAATTCATGCTATTGGTGTACAGTCACTCTCTGATTGGGACTATAGAATATCCTGTTTTCGATGCCTAATTAAGGACTGTCAACAACATTCAAGATCCTATGTCTGGGCATGATCTCTCTTGCAAATTCTAGACCTACGAGTTAACACACAGGCTGCAATTAAATTGGCGGACAGTTGGAATCCATTGGAGGCTACATCTGCAAGAAAGGAATTTGCATTTCTAGCTTGCGATTGGATCTAGATAAATTCCAGAGTGCTGCAATTCTTATTTCAGTTATAAAAATCAAGTTCATCATATCATTTGGAACAGCTTTAGGTTTTTAAACATTTTCCATGTAATTTCCAGATTTGATTGTATCATTTAATAGCCCAATTGGACTCTTGTTAGTAATTAGTTCCCTTCAACAATTGTTTTCATCAATTTGGTTTGAAGTATTTATAATTCAAAGCCAAGAATTCTAGAAGCGCTAAACACATGAACAAAGGAAAAACATATATATATATATATATATATATATATATATATATATATATATATATATATATATATATATATATATATATATATATATATGCCCATCTATCAACATAGTTAGTGGAGTTAATGTTTCGGAATTACATATCAGAACTTTAATATTTACAATTATCATAAATTTCAAAGGCTGCATTATATGATAGATTGGGAAAATATTTATTTGCATCGGGAGATCTGGATATTGGTTTATGAATTTTTGCTTGCCAAGTGTTTGACAAATTGTCAGCATGCTGAATTGTAGTGTGTTTTTAAGTTATAACCAAACAGGGTTATTACACCTCTTTTCTGGGCAGATCTATGCCTTGTCAAAGCCACAATACTCACTCCACCTTCAAGCCAATACTTGAGGACCAGTTATATCTGAACAGTGAACCTGAAAGATTGCTGTTACCCGCATCAAAGCACCACCTTGTGATGCACTAATCATGATTCTGCTACCTCAGTGAATTATGGCTGTGGAAAATCCTTATTGTTCCCATTAAACACTACTGTATTGCAGGTCTGCTGTCTTGTTTGTTTTCTGAATACTGTGATTGATAATTATAAATAACAGAATTAATCACTGCTGTTATTACGTTTCTGTGTTAAACCAATTTACCTACGAATTATAAGTTAGAATTTCGCAGTATCTTTTATTATTACTTTAAATCAGAAAACACAAAAAGAATTTATAAATTCTGAAAATAAATAAATAAATAAATATAAATATATATATTTATCAAATCAGAATAACAAAACATTTGCTTTATTTTTCAGTTAAATTAGTTATATCCACATTCTTGAAATTTTAGCAGATTTTTCTATTTCAAATCCAATTCAAAATGCAGTAAGATTATAAAATTCAGAAAACGGAAGCAAAAATATATTCAATTATTTTTGGAGACCCTGCGGGGAGATTAGACGGCTAGAAGACAAATATAATAACATATCCAACAAGGAAAAGGGGGGGGGGAATAAGGAAATAGATGTGATGGCACTGTGATCATTGTAATAAACTCCAAGAAACTAATCCTTGGAAGGAATACCAAAAGAGGGAAAAAATATCAAAACAAATCTCACCTTACAAATGGAAGAGCCTATGTCTTTGCTGAGACGAAGCACGAATCAACAAAAAAGCTCACTCTGATAGAACAAATGAGACTAACAAAACATTTAAATACATGGCATATAAAGCCCCTTGAAAAAAATACTAAGCTGCAGTTAAATGAAGAGCCGTAGGGGTAGAGAAAATATAATCACTTTCATAAAGAATACAATTATCAAAATAGAAAATTGAAAATATCCTAGAGTTGGCATAAAATGCATATTATTATGGTTGATTATATTGGTTCTCTGTCAATGTATTTGATTGCCGGTGTAGTCGGCAATTGGTTTGTAGTCGGCATTCGGTGATTTAAGTATTTAATAATTGTGTTGGTGCGTAGTTAGGAAGCAGGGAGTGTGTCGGTTGGTTTCTAACCAACCGACCCCTTTATAAGCAGATTGATACTTGGACATTGTACATTCATGTTTTTGGTGATATTAATAAAATAAAACTATTCCTCGCCTCCATTATGATAACATTGTGGTATGGTATATTGGTGAGTCTGACAATAATAGTTGTATGATATTCTATAACTTTTGGTAGTAATTACTCTACATTTTTCGCGCCGTAGCCTAAGTTCAGACCTAGAGGTATTGTGCTAGACAGGATGGACTAATGGGAAGACCATTTATACCTTGCATCCAAATTACTAATAGCGACAGAGAGGAGGAAATAACTAGGGACGATCAGTTGACATGTGACTTGGTGACAGCATGGGAAGTTGCGGTCGAGTAGTACGTGCAAAGGGAAGCCCGTGAGAGGATGGTTCCTGAGAGCACGGTATGCGACGAACTCTCCGTGCCACTGGCGGTGCACGATCTCCTAGGACAAATTCCTTGGCTTTTGGCAAGGAACCTCGTACATATTGAGGATGAAAGAGCACAAATTGAGAGGAAAAGAAGGTAATAAGTTCTTCAACGGTTTACTGAGAGTGTGTGGAATCCCAAAGGAGAGGAACCCAATAAGCCAAGATAGGGAGATAGGCACTGAATTACTTCATGCCCCTAATTCCAAATAAATATCGGAGGACAGCACCAAAGGACGAAATTGAGGAGGAAGTCGCCCTAAGAACCTTATGTCTCCAACAGCAAGAAGAGAGACGCTATAACTGGAGAACACAAGGGGATTCCCATCAAAGTCAGGAAGGATGGATTGAACATACTATTGAGAAACTAGCCAATTTGGTTATTTCGGAAACACCAGAAAGGCAATTCGAGTGTCGGAAACCAAAAACCCCTAAACGGCAAGAACTCTGTCAAGAGGAGATAAGGAGTCAGGAGTCTAGCCCATCCGGAAGTGGTGTTCCATTGAGAGGTAAACTTCCATCAAGAAGTGGAGTTCCATCGGGAAGTGGTGTTCCATCTGGAAGGGGTGTTCCAGCAGGAAGTAGGGTTCCATCCAGTGGGGGTGTTCCCTTAGGAAGTGGTGTTTCATCAGGAAGTGGCATTCCACCAAGAAGAGGTATTCCATCTGGAAGTGGGGTTCCACCCAGTGGTGGTGTTCCCTCAGGAGGAGGGGTTCCATTGGGAAGGCGACAACAAGGAAAGAAAATGGTAGTCAATAAACAAAAATTGCCTAAACTTACGGGGGACGGATCAAAGGACCTTGCTTGCCATTGCAAAACCTGTATAACTATATGGCAAGCGAACGGGAAGAATTAAATTAAGCCAAGTAAGTTTAAAATTCGTTGGCTGGGGCCTTATAGAATAATGGAACTAAAAGCAAATGGAGCAGTAAAGTTAGCTACTCTTGATAATCAGCCAATTAAAGATCTTGTGAATGGGTCCAAATTGAAAATATATAAAGAGCGAAAAGTTCCTGCCTACTTTATAAACCCTCAAGACTTCAGCCAAAGTCATTTCTCCTTGACTAGGCAAGCAGAGGAAGGCGAGTGCAAGTACAGTATAGAGGATTGTGGACGTACGACATGTTTGGACAATGGAGCAAGGCAACATATAGCCTATTAGACCGTACGGAAGGGGCAGGGTTACAGTCGTATGTGGGATCAGCCATACAGAGGGTAGAAGCAGTGTACCGTACAGAACCCAGTGTACGAACAGATTTTTGATATAATTGTACGGAATCTAGCATACGAAGGGCGGACTTGGTGGACTTGGTGTGCCGTACGAAACCCAACGTATGGAGGATTGGCATCTAGGAAGGATTGGCCGTATGAGGGACAGTGTACGGAGGATTGGTCGTACGGGAGATTTCTGTACGAACTTGCACAAGGTTAAGCTGCATGCGGCTATTGTATGACAACATATCAGTGTATGGTCAGATCAAACATATTCTTTACAAATTACCATTCTACTTGAATTATATGGTTACTGTTTCAGCACATGGCCAACAGTTCTTTGGGGTGGTCATTGGAGATATCTCAACACACGCTAGCAGATTGTAGATTGGACATATTCCTCTGACATGGTGAAGTTAAGTATGGGGAATCCCAGCCGGGGCCACATTGTTGATTCCAAAGGTACTAAAGCTGCTGCCTTATAGGCAAGAACTCAGAAGTCAGTCATGGAACAGGGCAAGACTAAACTGTCATAGAAGATCACTGCTTCCAGTATCAGTTTTGAAAGTGTGCTCGGCAGTGAGTGTAGGGCATGGTGGGAAAAATCAGAAGTAGATCATCCTCTTCAGAAGACGTTGGTCGCAACAGAGGTGGACAAGATTATCTTTATGCCGATCTTTGATTTACACGAATTTGAACATATTCTCCAAGATTTGATTATGGGGTATGATGGAGCAGGTCATAAATCTGTCATACAGTATGCTCAGCACCAGGTGGTAGTTTCTTATTCTTTCGAAGTACTTAGTAGGGTTTTTGGAATCCCTAATCAAGGACAGGAATTGAGCAAAGCCCCTATGACAGGAGAAGACAAGCGAAAATGGCTAAAACTCCTGTGTCGCTAGGATCTTACCAATGAGGAATGGGAAGGTATTTTGAAGAATAGTCGAGGGCTGAGAAAGGTTTTCATTGTGAATGAGGAATGGCGTTGCATGGTAGATTTGGTAAAAAGTAAGCTCACAGCTAGCAATCACACCTCTGATATTGCTCTTTGGTTGTTGCCAGTGGTGGATGGCCTATCCCAAGGACAAATTTACAACTGGGCTCAACTCCTTTCTGGTAGACTGCGAGAATTTCTGGAATTTCGGCATAAGGCTTTCTACATGCCCCATCATGCAGTGGTTTTTTTCTTGGAGGCAGTTCAACTTCAAGTTAGTAGTGAACATCATGGGACATTGGTACCAGCAAGTAGAGTGGAATTGTACCGACCAACGATGACTTATTGGCTACATCTAGACACCTTGGGTGTGGGCTCCCAAGGTTGTGGTGAACCCACCAAAAAGAAAGCACGACGGGCCGTAGGAGCGAAAGAGGATGAGGACCAAGTCAGTTCTGAGGACACAACGAGTGATACAGATTCCTCCTCTTCTAATTCCCAAGCAGCCGAGATTCGCCTAAGTCACTAACAGGGCACCCCAAGTGAAGTAGTGTTTCTGCCACCTACAACAGGGCCCCTTCCTACGAGGGTAACTGAGGTTCCTCAGCCGGCTTCTCCACCTAGTGATGTTGTGGTACCACTAGTTCCTTCTACTAAAGACGCAAGCTTAAAAGCAACAAGTGGCTTAGGACACTTTCTGACATGGGGGGCTTCTAAGCTATCTATTCCAGGAATCAAGCCCCTTCTCTTGCCAGACCAGCATACTCGCACCTAAGTGATTAATTTAAGAGGACAAGTTCATTGTGGACACAAGGTACGACTACAGACACCTCTCGGGCTAGAGGTGGTCCATCCTGTGGCTCTCGTTGTTAAGTCAGTTGTGGGGGAGCAATCGAAGGACCCTTCCTCTCCCAGTACTCAAGTGACAATGGCAAAAGAAAATACGATTTTAGAAGAGGCTGACAAGTTGCTAGAAGAAGAGGGGTTGGTGTCATCCCCTGTGCCCTCATGGCTTGAGGACCCAGTGGAGATACAGAGTGGGCATAAGGAAGTTCCAGCTTCTTTTGCAGCTCAGGCAGAAGGATTTCTTACGGAGTTATGGGTTATGGAGCATTCTACCCAAGAACTCCTTCGGCATGCACAGTACTATAACTTGGAGGGTGAACTCACTATGCCTGCAGCATTAGCCCAATTCATGTGAGCTAACTGCTACACAAACTGAGGTCTCTTAGAACCAAGTAAATACAATCAAGAAGATATTGCCACTACTTGGACCAGCCGTTCTATCATTTCTCAGACCCAGGTTGCTTCCTCTCCTCTCATGGCCTCTCTGGCTACTATAGAGACTGCTTCCTAAGGTGTTTTTTTGGAAGCCCAACAGGACAAACATCTTTATAAGCAAGTGCAGGCAAAAAAGACTGCTCTGTTAGCAGGTTGGCAGTTGGAGCAAGTTGACTTGGAAGGCAAGCTGGCTGCAGCTAAAGCTAAAAAGATGGATACTTTGTGGGTACTTCAGGGCATTCATACTAAATAGAAAACGGCGAAGCAGGAGCTGCAACGCTTGCGAGGCACTCTGAATCTAGGGATGTCCTCCAATCCTTCTTGAAACATTTCTCAATTGTTTTAGTTGTCGTCTGGAGGACAAATCTTTTTTTGGGGGAGGATATATGTAGTCGGCAATTGGTTTTTAGTCGGCATTCGGTGATTTAAGTATTTAACACTTGTGTTAGTGGGTAGTTAGGAAGTGGGGAGTGTGTCGGTTGGTTTCTAACCAACCGACCCCTTTATAAGCAGATTGATACTTGGACATTGTACGTTCATGTTTTTGGTGATATTAATAAAATAAAACTATTCCTCGCCTCCATTATGATAACATTGTGGTATGGTATATTGGTGAGTCTGACAATAATAGTTGTATGATATTCTATAACTTTTGGTAGTAATTGCTCTCTACATTTTTGGTGTCGTTGCCTAAGTTCAGATCTAGAGGTATTGTGCTAGACAGGATGGACTAATGGGAAGACCATTTATAAAATGCATATTATTATGGTTGATTATATTGGTTATCCGTCAATGTATTTGATTGCCCGTATTAAATTGTTAACACTCTCAAATAGTTTCTGTGTTAGTTGGTTGAAGGTTGTGTCCCTCTTGGCAATTGTTGGGTCCTTTAAATATTTTGTGTACCACCAAGGAAGGCAGCATCGTATGGTCGGGTAGATTGTAATCTTTAATAGACCATCTCTAGTCTTCTTCTCTGTACTATATTTATTCATGAGTTAGCAAAGATATATTTTACTCCTATATCTAGTACGCACTGCCATCTATATTATTATTGCATGTAAATTACTAGGTATAGTGATAAACCAAGTAGATTGCCACATTTAGTAATTATGCTATCTATATTATTGTTCCATGCATGTAATTACCAGGTCAAGACCAAGTGATAAGACAACATTTAATGAGTGTACAACAAAGATAACAAGGGAGATAACCATCTATATAGATTTCATCAAATGAGGAGTACAAATAAAATTTTGAGTTGACTAACATATTTCATGGCATTGAGAAACTATCCAACTTAGGAGGACCTGTGAATGGAGGGAGTAGGAGCCAAGGCCTGGAAATACCCAAGGTGTTGGGGATGCAGGAGGTGGATGTGTTGAGGATGCGTGTGTGGCCAAGATTATAGGGAAAGCATGCGAATGTAGTAGTCAAAATAGTTCACCTAGGTCTGATGCATAAGGGGGCAATCAGGCAAGAAATATGGTGTCTCCTTTCACAAGTTCACACGTGGATTTGCAAAAATTGCCAAAGATCACAAGGGATGGGTTGGAAGACCCTATAAGGCATTGGAAGAGTTCAGACTATCTGGGTCACAAATGATCAAAATCACAAAGTCTATTCGTTGAGAGTGTTTCTAGAAATGGTACAAGGTATAGCCATTGATTAATTCACAGAACTAGACACTTCATCTAAAGCTTCTTGGGATGCACTTAGGAGGGCATGCAAGGTTGCTATGAGATTGAGATTGTTTTTGAAATTTATAATACCAAAGGAAGACCATTCAGCAATGCTATGAGGTATAGCCAACAATTGGTTCACAAAACTAAATAATTCATCTATACCTTCTTGGGACACCCCAAGAGAGCGCTCAAGGGAGAGCTTAAGTTACTAAGAGATGATGAGATTGTTACTGATATTTATAATACCAAAACAAGGAAAATTGAGTGTAGGGGCTTATAATCATAGGCTTAACGAATTGTTGGGCAAGTTTGAGAATCAGCCAGCCGACAGGTTGAAGAAGAGGTGGTTCATCAAGGGGTTAATTCCCTCCCTACCCTAAAGGGTAAAAGTGGTGCCTCCACTCTTGTACTACAATAACCCTATCTAACTCATACTACACAATTCATATGATATTGTAAAATTTCAGTGCTATACTCAAATGTGAATGTACTACTTATAGTTGTTCAAGTCAATGAACACAAATTATATATAAATCTACTAGCAAGCCTCTGCTAGTTAATTTAATTTCCATATTCATTATACTAAGTTTGCATACCCAAGTTAGAGAAATCATGTGTAGAATCCAGTAAGAGAACAAATGAACAATCACAACTTTCAGGTAATGATTCTATACCTCAAACTTCTATACAGTTTGGTTGTTCATGAAACAATATGCATTTCAAACCTGGTGTTTACTAACAGCTCGTGACATTCAATTAAATTGCTACAACAGAGTATGGACTACCATACAATGTTAGAAAGCTTAATCTAGAATGAATCTGTAGTTGCTCATATCCTATCATTTGAACAGCAAAAATACTAGGGTTCTGATAACCTTTTCCACCCAAATCGCAGCTAACAGAGATTGGAAGAATGCTGCCAATATGTCATGTCCCTTTTTTGGAGGTAATTTGATTTAATTAATTTAATTAATTAAGTTGTCCAAAATAATGAATATTTTATGAGGATGACTAATTAATTATTTTAATTAAATAAATAAGTGGTATTAAGTTAATTATTTATAAAGTTATCAAATAAACAAATATTAAAAGGTAACTTTATATTTAATTAATTTACTAAAGTGACTTGAATTATAAAATATTTTATAAAGTCACTTAATAAATAAATTAATGTTCTAGAAGTTTTTGGAGAAAGTGGAGGAAAAAAAATAAATAGGCATCCTAGGCTTCATTCTCACCAAGCAGATTTGTTGTTGTTGATGTGCATTGTGGAGCCTAAGGTTTCTGCAGTAGTCACAACTGGCCATTGAGAACGAAAACTCTCAATTGGTACGCAATTTTGAGGGTGTGAAATATCACTTGAATTATTGCAGTTGGGAGGAAGATACTTCAGTCTTCTATTTGTACTACATTGAGAAAAAATATTAGAGTACAAAAAGCAGTCCGAAAAACCAATCCGAAAAAGCAGTCCGAAAAAGCAGTCTGAAAAAAGCAGTCCGAAAAAGAAATCCGAAAAAGCAAATTCGAAAAAGCAAAGAAAATTATTAGAGCCATCTACAATCAGGTTCCTTTGGATATTCCATGCAGTTTTTCTTATCATTTAGATGCCTATTAGAAGGTATGGCTGTAGGTGAAAGTCTGTAACAAATTTAAGCATTATTCTTGCGGATATAAGCCAAGAGTCTTGGCCATTTCATACTAGCATTGTAGTTGACATTTTATGTGCAATAAAGGGGACATAAGTTGCAGATCTGATATAGTTGTAATTGAATATGTGTTTATCATTCATGATCAGCTTATTAGTTTGCATGCCAATTGTTTGACAAAATGTCAATTGGTTGTAGGTTCTCTTTTTGTCATAAATAATGTTATAATTTTGCATACCAAGTGTTTGTGTTAATACCACTTGGCTATAAGTGCATTAACGCCATCATAGGTTGCATCCAAAGTGTTTGTCATAATTACTATTTGTTGTAACAGCATATTGCAAGTAGTTTTTAGTTATATATATGCATTGTATATTGTCAAAATAAGTTGCACATTCACGTTAGGTCATTGTGTAGTCAATTTTGAGTCTTCTTGCAAAAGATTCTCATTGATGCAAATTGAAGAAGAGTCATTAAAGCAAACTGAAATACTATATCAGTCATATGACCCTTGCATGTGAGTTGTTTGATGAAATTTCTTGAGCTTTTATCAGCATTTTGAGATCAAATTTGAGCAGGGTCATTACACAATAGCACCCTCACATAGTCATGCTCAGACAAGAAGGAATGGTGTTTGATTACAGGTCAATATGCAGCAGATAAACACCCAATTCAGGGCCAATGTTGGGTGTTGCTTCCTGAGGCAATTCCACACACCTAGCTGCTCTAGTGTGAGCCCCAAACAGTTCAGCACGGACTCCAGAATAAATATCACAGGTCCTAAATGAGATTGCAGGGTTGTAATTTCAGAAGCAAGCTTCTAGAGAAATTCAAATGATGCTCTTTGCTAGTCAACGCAGGTACAAATTCAATAATATTTTCCCAATGCTAGAGAAATTCTTCAACACAAAACTCTCCTTAGCCATAGTAAAACAGTGGGAGAAATGGCCAATTGTATACATCAGCACAATTGCCAATGCAAACTCAGAACAAAATCTCAAATTTGAATCTGCAATACTTCAGCTGTAGATCCAACGGAACAACTCAAAATTCAGACCCTTATACTTGAGCAAGGGCATCAAAATTTAGGACAGCAAAGGAAACAAAAGAAAATAAATATCCAAACATTCTTTTCCCAATGAAATGAGCTCATATTTATAATGCCTTGTTGACAAAAGTTTCCAAAAAAACTCAACTTCAAAAATTGTGAAAGTTTCCCAAAAGAACTCAGTGCTTGAAACTTTCCAACACATCACTTTAAATATTTAATACTTGGCTTGTACATATAATACATGGCCACTTCCAATGATTACTCAACCCTCAACTTAAGTGAAATTATAAAGTTAAATTATAACTTTATAATGAGCCATGTAATGATTAATAGTAATTTGGCCACTAAAAATATAATAACTCCCAAAATACTCATCATTTAAATGTCTTCTGAAATAGGAGTCACATATTATTCTTCCGTATGACCAAATGCACTTTCCAAAAATAGAAAGGCTCCATCTCAATCAACACCCAACTTACCAAAAGTAGTAAGTACACAAAACTAAGCTCAAATGAAGTCCAATCTAAGCCAAATGAAGATTAGTTTGTAGCTTAGTGAATTGTGGAGAAGATAAGACCCTCCCAAGCCAAGCCCATTTGTTAAAAAACCTTCCATCCACAATAATTAGCCTTCAAGGAACAGAATAATAGGTTAATCTCTCAAACTTTGATGCTGGCAAAAATGGGTACATTATAGACCTCTCCTAAAGATTGCTTGTTCTCGAGCAATCTGGCAACACAATGAACTCTAACCTCCACCTGGATCCCAAATGAAGAAGTATGTGGCATGTGGCATCCCTGTCAACACTAAACCAACTACATTGCCAATATCATCAAGTCCATCAACATCGCCTACAATATAGCACCCAATACATGTGTTGATGATGTGAAAGTTAGGGCATCATCAGAAGATAAGTCCGTAGGAGATCTCAGCATACTCTTGTTACCTCTAGCCACCCACATAATATATATTGAGCTAGAATCCTTATCATCACCAACAATCCCTGGACAAGACATAGCTACAAGAGAACCACATGCACTCATACCAACTGCATTAACAAGAGGTGTAGCCATGTCAAAATTTGTGGACATAGGAACATCCCCAACTGGCGTAACAAAGAACTACACCAAATCTATAGATGGTGAAAACTCATAATTAGCATGTGCACTATCATCAAAACACACATCAACGACTGCATGCATATCGCTAAAATCCTCAATAGATGGCTCAACTGGCACAAAAGTAGCTACCAATATGACTATCATCACATGCTCTTACTCCCACTATCGCTACGTTGCAATCAAATGCATAATCCTCGGGACCAACTGCATCATTCGACTCTACCTGACATGAATTCCTGCTATACTCCACATCCACCATGTCCAACTCATGTAGTGTCTCTGATACCACTGTATCATCACATTTCACTCTTCAAAAAAGTGATATCACGCTCTGCTCAAATCTCGAAGTTAAAATAAATTGGATTATCTATTTGTGATTTTGATTCAGCTCATTCACTAGCACATCCAACTATTTCACAAAACCCCATATCTTAGATTCAAGCCGCAATTCAGATATCTCATTTCCCCACGTAGCCATGATGAATGGAATCTTGCACGACAGAGTTTATGATTGGGCAGCACTATTGGCCGAGCGGATGTCAGAGTTTATGACATTACAGCACAAAACATTCTATATGCCACATTATGCTATTGGTCTGTTTTTGGATGCAACAACGCAGATGATCCCAAATGATGCACTAGAGGCAAAACCGGGACCACTCGTGCCTGGCAAACCACCTATAATGCAATGGAAGCACTTGGATACTCTCGGCACCAAAACCATAGGACAGAAGCGACCAAGACCAAATAATGGTGACACAGATAGCGGCAGAGAGGAGACATCTTCAGAGGAGAATGGGTTTGAGGGGGAAGAGTAGGATGACGAAGAGGTAGAAGTGATCACGGCTACGCCCTTGAGGTTTCCACTGCCTGTGCTTTCGACTACGACACACTTGGTTCCTGTAGGTATACACGGTATCCCAGGGTTTGGATAGATCAGACAACCGATAGTGATGACACCAATTTCTACTACGACGCAACCCACCGTAGAGACACGAGCTGTAGTAGAGTCACATCTAGCATTGACGGAGATAGTAGCTTTGGAGGCACCGATCGAGCCAGCTCGTGGGACTCTACCAGATACCGGAGAGACTTTGATACCAAACATGTAGATGGAGAGAGACACAGAGATAGGGGTGTTGGAGGTACTTGCAGGCGAGGAGTTGGGGGCATCAGGTGTCCGACTGGATATAGTAGGATCTGATACAGTGGTCACAGTAGACACAACACTGTTGGCATCACCTGAGTAGGATAGCGAGAGAGAGGACAGAACCCAGAGGGTGAAGTACAGAGTTCCACCGAACTCCGGCATCTCGAGTGACATACTTGCTGACACCTGCACGGGAAGCCATTTTGGAGACTCCATTTTAGGAGGGCGTGCAGGCACAGAGGGAAGGAGTACCGCATAGCGCTATTGAGCGTATGGCGGATGCAGTGGAGAAGGATATGGGTATACAGTAGGAACACCCACTAGCGCAGGAGATAGTGAGGACGGAGGCAGTTTTTCTTGATGATGTCGCAACTCTAGCATCTCGGGCTCGCGAGGTTCTGGCTTTGGCAAAGACGCAGGCATTGGAGTCAGTAGGGAAGGAGCTGGAGAGAGTCATATCCTTTATATGGACGAGATGTCCAGCTACCTTTATGGTTTGTTTTGAGGAGAGGGGATGGCCCGATGTGGAGACCTCGGAGATGCGGCAGGATTGATCCATGATGAGGGATCCCGAGATGGAGGGTCAGATTGAGATACTAATTCAGGAGATCGCGCGGTTACACAGGGAGATATATTACACTCTTCGGAGGAGTCAAGCGGACTAGATAGCAGTTGAGAGAGCTCGGGAGGAGTCAGCTGCCAGGTTTGCTTTGGAGAGGGCAGCCTGGAAATCGGAGAGGGCAGCCTGGCAATCCGAGAGGACAGCCCTGTTAGCAGAAAAAGAACAGTTAGCAGGAACAGTTGGCGGCGGAAAAAGAAAAGATGGCAGCGGAAAAGGAGAAGGAATTAGGAGAGGTCGGAGAGATGATACAATCAGCCCTAGAGCTCTAGTTGGAAGCAGAAGTAGAGCTGAAGATCAATAAAGAACAGGTCTACAAGCTAAAGACAGAGGTGAACGAGTTGTGGAAGCGGACGGCCACTACGCCAAGGACGCATCCCTCTGTCTAGTACTTATGCATTGATGCATTTTGTTAGTAAAATTTTGTTAATGAATTTTGTTGTATTGTCGTCCGGAGACGACTTCTCTTTTGGGGGGATGATGTTGTCGGTAAATGTATAGTGTAGCCGACAGGTAGAATAGTATCCGAACGAGCGCGTGATGCTTGAGTCACCCCTTCGGAAAGGTATATGTACACGTCCGAGATGGACTTTGGAATCATCGATAGATCATTGTAGTCATTGTAATCGGATTGTAATCTGCAAGTGCATACATGAATAAAGTACCTGTTCTGAATTGAATCGTGTTATACATGTGTTGAACTTCTTACCCTATGCGGTAAACAGTCCATCCCTAGGTGGAGAATTGTGCCCTTTGTGAGTATAATACCTACTCGGAAGGAATCTACTGTCACCATCCATGTCACTGAATACCAAACACGTATTACCAATCACTGAATCAAATGCTGACAATCACATAAACACTAACCAAAATAATAACTGAGCCCAATTCCTACAGGCTAGTAGGAAAGCTCTCTGATACCACTCTAATAAACCTATCTAACTCATACTACCCAGTTCATATGATATTGTAACATATCAATGCTAAAATGAAGTGTGAATATACTACTCGCAGTTGTTTATGTCAATTAACACAATTTATATATAAACTTGCTAGCAAGCCTCTACTAGTTAATTTATTTTCCATATTCATTCTATTAAGTTTGCATAACCAAGTCAAAGAAATCACGTGTAGAATCCAGTAAAAAGAGAACAAATGAACAATCACAACTTTCAGCTAATGATTCTATACCTCGAACTTCTACACAATTTGGTTACTCATGAAACAATATGCACTTCAAACCTGGAGTTTACTAACACATCATGACATTCAATTAAATTGCTACAACAGAGTATGGACTACCATTCAATGTTAGAAACCTTCATCTAGAATGAACCTATAGTTTCTCATATCCGATTATTTGCACAGAAAAATACTAAGGTTCTGATAACCTAGTCCACCCAAATTTCAGCTAACACAGATTGGAAGAACGTTGCTCATAGCACTCTCACATAGTCACACCCAGACAAGAAGGAATGGCGTTTGATTGCAGGTCAATATGCAGCTTTCAAACACCCAATTCGAGGCCATTGTTGGACATTACTTCCTAAGACAATTCCACACACCCAGCTGCTCTAGAGTGAGCCCCAAACCCTTCAGTACTAGCTCCTAAATAAATATCACATATCCTAAATCAGATCGCAAGGCTATAATTTCAGTCGCAAGCTTCTAGAGAAATTCAAACATTGCTCTTTACTAGTCAACACAGGTATAGATTTAATAATATTTTCCCAATGCGAGTGAGATTCAACACAAAACTCTCCTTAACCATAGTAAACGAGTAGGAGAAATGGCAAATTGTATACCTCAAAACAATTGTCAATGCAAACTCAAAACAAAATCTCATATTTGAATCTACAATAATTCAATTATAGATTTAATGGAATAACTCAGAATTCAGAACCTTATACTTCAGCAAGGGCATCAAAATTTAGGACCTCAAAAAAAACCACAAAGGCAGCAAAAGAAAATAAATATCCAAGTGTTCTTTTACCAATGAAATGAGCTCATAGTTATAATGCCTTGCAGGATGATGATGATAATATTGAGGGTTGTAACGATGATGAATAAACAACAATCCAAGCCTTCTAGCAAGATATGAAGAGAATGATGAAAGAAATAAAAGTTGACAAGGGACTAGTAAAGTAAGTAATGAAATATGGTGTACAGAGTGAAAAATTAAAGAGCATGTGAAAGATAATTGTCCTAAAACAATATTTTGTGAGATTTGCCAAGTGATGGGTCATTTGATAAAAGAGTGTCCATATAATTGAAAGACCAAAAGCACACAAGTACTCTTCACATAGGGTGGTCATGGAAATAATCGATGGAATCAAATATTGTACAACTCAAGAGGACAACCAATCATATAGTGTCAAATGTGTAACGAATGACTCACTTTGTACGAGACTGTCAAAGCAAGAAGAACAAGAGCTTGTTGTGCAAGTGGTGTGGTCCAGGGAACAATTGTAATGTCCCTATTTTTGGTAGGTCTACATAGTTGATGGAGTTAGCTCATCATAGCGACCCTCGTGAGCTAACAGGGTGTTTTGGGGGTCCTAGCTGTGGACTTACTATTTTTTGTAGGTCTATTTTCGGCAATTGCTATTTTTGGCATTACAGTGGGTGGCTTCAGCAGTTGGTTGTCACCTGCAGTTAATAAAGTAATAAATTGCATGAGCTCTTATTTATTTATTAATCATTGAGTGCATTATTATAATAATGACTTTAAGAGATATTTCTTAAAAAGCGAGTTGGAAATTTTCTAGTGTTGAGTTCTTTTGAAAAACTTCCACAATTTCTGAAGTGGAGTTCTATGGAAACTTTGGCCAACAAAAACTTATAAATGAGAGTTCATTTCATTGAGAAAAGCACGCTTGGATATTTATTTTCTTTATTACCTTTCTGGCTTTTTTTGAGGTTCTAAAACTTGATGCCCTTGTTGAAGTATAAGGGTTTTGATGCTGAGAAGTGTTGGGTAATTTACAGCTGAGGTATTGTGAATTCTCTTCTTGAAGGTTATCTGAAATCACTGCTGAGGTAAAGTGATTTGGTTATTTGTTGAATCTCTCTTATTATTATTGTCTGTGGCTGAGAATTATTGTTTCTACTGGGGAATTTTAATTGCAATCTGTGGAGTTCAATCTAGTTTTGAGCAATTTGAATTTGGGTTTTATGTGCAAATTTGGACATCTAATATAATAGCAAGGCTGAAGCATATTTATGTGATGTGGAGTTATTGATTGAAATTGCTCTAGTTCATAACAGTGGCAAACTTATAATTCTGCCTGGGCAGCATTTGTTCTGGAATTTACATTAAATTGGTGACCTGTGTTGTCTAGTAAAGAGCAGCATTTGAATTTCTCTAGAAGCTTGCAACTGAAATTACAGCCCTGCCATCTGACTTAGGGCCTGTGATATTTATTCTGGAGCCCGATCTGAAGGGTTTGGGGCTCATGCTATAGCAGCTAGGCGTGTGGAATTGCCTTAGCAAGCAGCGTCCAACATTGGGTCTGAATTGGGCGTTCATCTGCTGCATATTGACCTGCAATCAATCCATATGGTCTGCCATTTAAATTTTGGAGAACAACGTCAGGTGTTAAGGCAGCACTAGTATTAATTCTGGGCTGCGATCTGTTCACAGGAGGTTGGCATTAATTCCAGTAAGCTGAAAACGATTTGGGAGTTCTGGAAATTGAGTTAGAAGAATCTCCAGTCAGCTCTGAAGTTATGTCTATCATTTCCAGCCTCTGCAAATATAGGGAATTCTTGCACAGTTATGAAGATCTGATTAATATCCAAAGGCTGCAATTTAAGTGTGAATCAAAGCAAATTCATATTACCAAGTTCTTAATGAATAAAATGATGAAATTTTTAGTTTATGATATATATACAGAATTGGATATTGTATCAGAATTTAAGTGATAATGCATTAGAGTTTATGTAAGTTCATGGTGCAGAATTATATTTGGTATTTCATTATGTAAAATTTAAAAGAAAATTGGCCTAAGGGTTGATAAGCACTTCCCTTGCATTCTCTAGTTTGATGTTGGGAAGCTTGCCAAGTGTCTGACAAGATAGCTGTCTGATTGGTGTGATAAATTGGGGAATTCGGAGTAATTCAAGTTATAGCTAAGAAAGGGTTTTTACAACCATGAGGGCAACAAATGCCCAAATCTACGATTTGTTCCATCATTTACCCTCTAACAAGCCTAGTGCTGGTCCTCTAACACTAAGAAATTTCTAATATTTGTACTCATTTTGAAGTTTCTGACACCAGTTTCTCTACTGTTAGTGCTTCCTAGGATCTAGTAAAATCCTTTATTCTGTTCTAGTTTATTCATTGAAAGTTGAAATTACATTCTCTATGCCTATCACACACCTGAAGGGCTTATTATAGGCCTTCCAATGGTCATAACAACATTTCAAACTTGTTATGGCCGTTGGGGAAGTTTTTGCTTTGATTTGCAAAAAGTTGCTTAACAACTTTTCAAGCAATTTTGCATTTTTTGCACTTTTTGTGCTTTACAAGCAAATGTTATGAAAACTTAAATCTAATGACCCAAATAGGTCCTAAACATGATAAAACATGAAATAATCCTAAATCCTAAGATTCTAGGCCCTTTGACCATCTTCACCATAGTTGACCAAGGGCTTATAACAATGCCAATCTTGGAACTAGGTCATACAATTTGGTCTAGATGTCTATTTGATTAATCTTTCTAAGGTTTTATATTGAGATCCAAGGTTTTATATTTGGATCCGAAGTTGATATTGATTTATTATGGGTGCTCCTGCACCAATATACCTATCTTCATGACCTTATCCAATTCTAGATTTGAAATCCTTCTTTCTTGCATCAAAATGAGTGTCCCCAAGAACCCTTCTCAAGAATCTTGCAAACATTAGAACATGAAAAAAAGACAAGATGATGCAGAATATATGAGATTTGATCATGAGTTTGTGAGAAAACAATAGACTTCAGTCTAAGAACTTGAAACAACATGGAAGTTTCATATAGGTACAACAGATTCTTACCTTGCATTGCTACCAAATCCAAATGAACAACAGTCAATAACTACATTCAAAACATTGTAACAAACAACACAAGTTTGCAAGCTTGTTTTGATTCCTATTTTCTAGCAGCACACAACTATTTTCATGCTCAAATCACACTTCTCTCTCTACTTCTAATCTATGTGCCACCATTTCCTAGGACAGTCTAAGCACCAATAAATGCTAACTAATACGATTAAATATATGAATTTTATCCTATCCACTTACTTCTTTAAGTATACTAACGGGCTTAGTAAATTAAACTTATGATATTCTAACAATATCGGAGAGTTCCCAACAAATAGATTCTATATAAACAAATAAGAAGAGATAGAGACAAGAAATGAGCTAATTTGGGAAAAAAAATTGAGCAATCTTATAGTTCAAGGAAACGGGAACTTAATGATATAACTCAAGATAATTATGTTGAGGAAAAATTGAGAAGTTCACTTTCCAACCTGCATTAACAAAGGCTTCAAGAGTAACCAAAAAAATGTAAATAAATAAAAGAATGGATGCTTCTTCTGAAATTTTAGGGTTTTATAAACTACTTACCAGAGATAGATGAATTACTTACAAAAAAGTAATAATATTTTCCTTCACTATTATTATTCATGGGCAAAATCATTAAATCATTACTAAGTCTTCTACAAGATTAATCATTATTAATTGGAGAATTTAAAAACATTGCAGAAGAGAGAAACTAGAACTAAAGGATGTAGCAGATAACAACAAGCTTTTGAGTATGTCTCAACCTGGTCCGAGGGAAAACATATTCCTCCCCTTCCGGCTCGGATAAGACATCAACATCATCTTGCAAATCAGGCATTTCTGGTGGCTCTTGTGAGAGATCTACCTCTTCACCCAATTCCTCTAACTCTTGTGAGGCTATCCCCTTAACCATGTAGTCATGCTGATTCAGGACTTCTAAGGCTTCAAAATACTCCTTCAGTCAATGTGATAGTATTGTTAGAGTCAAAGAAAACAAATCAAAATTTAATTCCATTTGCATTCAAAAGAAGTTCATGCATAAAGAGCAGAACGGCAATTCAAAAATACATGATGTAATAGCATATATTGTATTGAAAATTTGTTTCAGACAATAATAATGAACAGAAATCTTTCTATGTCAATTTATCACTGCATGTTAAGAAAAAAATCATGAAAATGAACCCTGAATTAATGGTCTGAACAATAAATATGTCAAACACTTTAATCTTCACAATATAATTTTTGCCTCGCATGGTTTCAAAAGTTCAAACAAATGGGCAGTTTAATATGTAAAACATCATCCAATGGAGGTAGAAGTTAAAGAAGCTGAAAACAGACATGACATTAACCACACTAGGGGTTCTAGCCTTACCAAATAATTTCAAACTTAAAAATAAAATAAATGCATGGCTCTTACCTCATTGGTGAGGTTAGTTGATACACAGGAAATTTCATCGTCAGAATCTTGAACATCTTTTTCTTCTTCCATATTCTCTCTATATGTTTTTCCAGAAACATGAATTCCCACCATAGAACTCTTACTCTGCATCGTGCATGAAAATAAAGTCAAGAAAATAGAATGGAGAAAAACCACGAAGAGACAAGAGCAAGTCACTTATATTATAAATTGACATCTTTTAAAGAAGACAAGGATATTCTCCTTCGAAGTAACTCTGTGGAACCTGAGTTGATTGTAAGAACCTAGTGACTATACAGAGCAAAGTTCAATAAACCTGCCAGAATTTTTTCTTCTGAATCAAATATTTCATTCTGGTATTCTTGTAAATGAGGTAGCATTGAGCAAGATTCCTTAAGTGCAGCATTTTCTGCTTCCAACAAAACTCCTCTATGAATCTCTTCTTTGAGAGCCTACATCACCCCAAAAAAAAGTGTTTTACAGTCTTTTCATGCTAGAAGTTAATCACAAAGACTTTCAGTTCAAAGGATAACTAACAGCAACAGTAGAATATATGAAAACATACCACAAACTAAAAAGTGTTGAAAATAATCAGATATTATTACATTTAAGTGGGCATATATATCACATTAAAAGAGGCACTGGCATCTTCATTCTAGAAATCATTTTTTTCTTCTTTTTGTAAGAGAGAACATGGCAATAACCTATCATTAGATAGCATGTCAGACCACAAGTGCTAATTCACTCCAAATTTACTAAAGATTAACATAAAAATACTCTGTTGTAGCAAAGAATCATGCCATATACACAAACAGGTATTATCTTCCAACAGTTATCCATTTTTGCAAGATAGATATCAGCCCATGATATGACTTATCGGCCTCATGTAATAACACTCGGTCATATACTTCTCAATCATGCTAGTCATGAGCTATAATCTCAGATCTGTATGCTCAATGGATGTCAACCAAGATCCTGTTTGGTAGTTAGAAGGATAGTGCATCTGCTTTGTAGGGAATCTCCTAAGAAGAACACTTGAGATTTGGTTAAGTATAAATGAGGATAAACTAATGCATAAATGTTAGTATGTCACTCATTCTTAGTTTCTCAGCACCCATCTCTACTAGGGCCTAGTGATAAAATAATTACCACCAGAAGCTCTTTCATGTATTAGTAACTTCTGAGAACAATGGAACAGCTTGTCAAACCACTGTGAATCTAAAATAATATGTAAAATGGATAAGATCAGTTTATGATATCTATCATCAAATAATCTCAAGAGTTGACCACCTTGACAAAGATGTCCACAAACTCGTAATAAACTCACTAGAAAGTATTCGAAGATGAGAGAGAAAGTAAACGTGGACTTTCTACTAATATTTTGAAACAAGTATTTACAATATATAAATTTTGATTATACATCAACGAAAACCATGTTACAGAAAACAGAGAAATGTAATATATCTTATGCTGGAAAGCATAAACAAGATTTCAACCTCCTCTAAGGAATTCTATTGAAAAAGAAAATTCCGAACATATAAAATGTTGTATTAAACTATTAAGAGATTCCAAGAATTTTACACAGCCAAATCTGAACATCAGTGGTATCCACATATGTTACAAATGTATCTCACCTTCTAAGTTTGAGGAGATCCACAGATACATCTATTAGAATCAAAGAATCTATAAGCATCTAAATCTGTCAGATTTCAATGCAGCACCTGTATGTAGAGTGCATTGGTTTTCAACAAAACATTGGTATTTACAATTCTAGGTGGCTACCAGCAACACACCAAGCCTAATAATCTGCAGAAGTCTTAATTTCAAATCCATGACCACTTATATGTAGTGCGTCACCTCTGAGTTTCCCTGTGCTCTTTCTAGGTAAATTATTGCAGAAATTCTGGTAGGCTTCTATTTGTATCCTGAGTGCCTGGGTTGGGAAATCAAAGATTTAAATTTGAGCTGAGACTTCCTTTTCCTGTGGAAGTTCTAGACCAGATTATTGTTCTTAAACTTTGGAGCAATGGTTGCCAATGAGAAAAGCGTTTGATTACATTCGGTACAGAAATGTTGACAGATTGAATTATAGAGTTTGTCTTTTAGCTAAGTTACCGGTACGGGTACGGGCACGGGCACGGATATGGATACGTGGGTACGGCAACTTTTTGGAAAGGGGGTTTGGGTACGTTTGGATACGTCTATACAAATAACATATAAAAATCATAAATATATAAATACATATGCATTTGTACAACTTGAAAAGTAGAAACAAAAGTTACAAAACTAAAAAGTTAATTTCATTTATTAAAATAAAATAAAAATATCTTAATCCACAATTAGTATAAAAATAAATATTTTCACTTAATAAATTATAATATCAAAACTAAAACTATATTATTAAATTTGAATACATAATAATAAACATAAATACATTTAAATTTTTATTTTTATTTTTATAAATTAATGTATAAATAATTTGATAAAGTTTATAAAAAAGAGATTCTAATTTTGAACGGACTTGCAGTTCCGTCGTTGGTAATTTGTAAACAGGTTTTTGTGGTGCTTCGAAGTAAAACTTTTCGCGCATTAAAGAAAATGTTTTTGAGCGGGCAATGTAATTTTTTTATGAGGATTTCATTTTGACCAGGTTTCTCTCTACTGCCTGAAATGTGCTGAAGTATCTTTTGGTGAAAACTCTTCTTAAATAATACCCTATATTTTTCCATCACTGTTTCTAGCTCCTGAATCTTCCTTCCGTCTCCATTTCCTGCCATGGATACTTTATCAAAGCAATGTGCAATGGATTTTTTGTGATTTCCGAAGAGAAAAATAGACAAGCTTTATTCCATACGAATTTGAACAATTTTTAGAACTTTATTAGAATTCGCCGAACTTCGAATTTCATACATAATGTTCGGCGAATCCTGTTACTAAGGTCAACACCCAGATTCGAAGTCAAATTGCCATGTCAAAATTTAAAAAATGACCAGATTCAGGTTGCAAAAGGCACATATGTTTAAGGTTTTTTAAAAACGGAACCCAACTCAATTCCACAAGGTTTTTTGAACGATTCCGATTCTGATATGTACTGTACCAGAATCTGAAGGAAAATAGCGGAGTACCGGTAACTTAGTCTTTTAGACAAAGGACTCCTTTGGCTATTCAATTGCAATGTCTTCTAGTTTGTTTCCTACCTATGAGGCCCAAGCACGAAAAGAGTGTGTGATTTTCAGTGGTTCCTTGTGTGTCTATTGATACTTCTTTTGTGTACATATGCCACCTTAAAAACATCCTTAATACACAAGGATTTACCTTTGTGATTGGATAGTAGTTCCTCTTTGGGAAGGCCGGTCGATTGTTCCTCGAGTGTATCAGAGGTGGTCTCAGATCTCTTAAGATAGATCATGTTTTCTTGTGATTGCTATGCAAGAAAACCCCTATCAGATGGCATGTTCATGAAAAAGCCTCTACCAAAAAGGGATATTCTCATAATCTACCAGCTTTGCCAATTTGATCCAATCCATGTCTAAGATTATACAGTTCAATTGGAGTATTTTCAGACTGATGATAAAATAAATCCTTGAATAGTCAAAAAATGCTATGATACTTGACAAATTCAGAATTTGATAATGTATTCACCCATTGTTGTTGTCATCGGTGGAAACTGTGTAGCCGACGGGATGGTGTCGTTAGTAATTGTTGTGTAGCCGACGGGTTCATGTCATCAGTAAAGATTGTATAGCCGACAGACTCCTTCGGGAAGGTTCTGCAGGAAGTAGATTAGTATTGTTATGTAGCCGACGGACCCATTCGGGAAGGCTCGGCGGAAAGTATTTATGCCCCGTCTAGGATCATTCTAAATCATCTGATGAAGCATAATGTAATATCTTTGGCATATGCGAATATAAGGAGTTCTGCTATTCTTATCTATTCTCTGTATGCATTAATCCGTTTACCCCGTACGGTAAACATTTTGCTCCATTGCCCTATGAACCTGGAAGGTGGGAGGAATGAAGATTAATGCCAAATCAGCTTAACAAGGATCGGAATAAGGTCAAGGGAAAAGATGGAATACGTACTGCTCAAGAAAATTTAATTCTGGTAGAGCAAGTTGAACACTGAAGGAGATTCCAGAAGATTGCCGACGGAAATCGAAGCACGGAAGAATTGTTGGAAGAAACTCGGCAGCGGGTGGAATTGGTGGAAGAAGCACGGGAGGAGTTTTTAAATTTGTGTTCGCCGAGGGAAGAGAATTCAGATAGAAGAGCATCGACTCGCACAGCTCGGAGTGCCGAGGGAGCACAAGCGTGGAGTGAACTCTTCATCTGGGATAAACTTCCGCAGGGGACAACTTCAGAAGATCCTTCTAAACCAACATTCACAGCTGTTGAGACCGTGGGAGAACAGTCAGCTGGTGTGGGAGTGTAGACCGCCAGTGTGGGAGAACAGTCTGCCGATGTGGGAGTGCGGACTGACCATGTGGGAGAACAGCCCATCAGTGTGGGAGACTAGTCCACCGGTGCGGGAGTGCATACCACCAGTGTAGGAGTACAAAGCAACGGTGTGGGAGTGAACAGCGCCTATTTACAAAAACCAATTGTGATGGTGGGACCAAAAGAAAAACTGGAAAAGTTCGATGGCGATGGTACGGCCGATCCCATTCGACACTACAAAACATGTGTAATGATCTAGAGGGAAAATGGCATAACTGATGAAGACGACTGGATGAGGCAATTTCCGGCCACCCTACGGGGAGTGGCAATTGACCGGTTTACTAGTACATATCCACAGAAGCTAGACAGTTGGAATAACATTAAAAAGGAGTTCCTCGCAGAATTTCAACTGTTGCGTAATGATAATGAAATTGTTGGCGAGATCTTCAATACTAAGTAGGGGAAGAATGAAACTATCTGTGTCTATGCCAGGAAATTAAAAGACTTGATAAACAAAATGGAAAATAGGCCGGCGGATGGACTTCAAAAAAGATGGTTTGTGGAAGGTCTACGCCCAAAGTTGTAGAAGAAAATGAAAATTGTGCCACCGCCATCATACACAGAAGCTTATAACAGAGCACTAAACTTGGAAAGCGAGCAAAAGACAAAGAAGAAGAAGAAGACTAGCTCATCTGTTCTGATGACAATGAGCCTTTCGGAGAAGATAGCAGCGACGATGAAGGCAGTAGCAAGAAGGTTCGTGCCCTACAGAAAGACATGATTTGCATGATGGAGTTTTAAAATATGCAGAAGAAAACAAAGGGCAGCAAGTTGTGGTGCACGAGTGTAAGACCGACAATCATACTAAAGGATCCTGTCCAAAGAACCAATTCTATGACATTTGTCAAATCATGGACCATTCGACAAAGGAATGCCCCTTTAACATGAAAACGAGAGGATCTCCGCAGGCGCTTCTTACATAGGAGGCTTCCTTATCGAGCAGTAGCGGAAACACCAATAATGCAGGTGCCATGTCCGGAGGATACAGGAATAATAGTAGAGGGCAAAACAACAATAACAATGGCAATCGAAGTCGAATCCAGTATGATGCAAACGGACGGCCGATTGTTCAATGCTGAGCATGTAATTTGTGGGGTCATTTTGCGCAGGATTGTACAACGAAAAATACACCGAAACTATTATGTAGATGGTGCAGACTCGGCAACCATGACGATGCCAAAATCTGGAGTAAACTTGATCACTATCAAGACGGATGAAGAAGAGGTTTTGGCAATTACATGGAGGCAAGCAAAAGAGTACCCGGACTCGGCGGAAGAAAAGAGGAAATTTGGGGAAGCGCGAGCGGAGATTGAAAAGGCATCACAAGCAGAAACATCCCAGTTGAAGGACACCATCGGCACTTCGGCGAGGAATGCCGCGGAACAAAACATCGTACAATAGATTTTACAAATGGAGGTACCGGTTAAGATAAATGATTTGCTTCTTACGATGCCTCAGCTCCGATCCACTCTCACAAATATTGTGCTAGTTCCTAAGGTACCAAGAGAACTAGGAAGAGGGAAGGAAATTGCTACAGGTGGAGAAGATCCAATGTTGCTAGCCCTCACATCCGGACGACATCCGATAGTCGTCAAGATGGGGATCCTCGGACATGTTCTCACAGACACAATAGTCAATGGAGTGGCGTAAATGTCTTACCCGAGGAGACCTAGAGGAAGCTAGGACAACCGACGTTGTGGCCACCTACATTCTAGTTGTTGACAGTGAACCAACAAGGCATTAAACCTCGTGGCATTCTGATGGCACAACCGGTGTCGATTGGCACACAACCATTCCTGCTTGACTTTGTTGTGATCCCGCTGAAGAGAAAAGGATACAATGCCATTTTGGGCCGCGGATGGCATATTCAAGCTAGGGTTAAACATGACTGGAAGAAAAACACTTTATCACTTGAAAACAAAGGGAGAAAATTCATCATTGATTTGCACACCCAGATGGTGGCTTTGTCCTCGGATTCTGAAGCAGAAGATGAAGGGAGGCAACGTATGGAACCAAATCAGGAGGGAGTCCTGCGGTTGGAAGGAGGATCAACAGATGATGATTTGGATTCTGTCAACGGTCTTTACCACTGGCAGATAGAAGACTATGAACTCTTTTCAAGTTGTAATATGTTAAGCATCGATGAAGGTGAGAAAATAGAGGAAAATAAATGTCCGAAGGAATACAGAGAAGTGGAAGAAGGAAAGGTGGTTATGGCTGAAGCTAAGGGGAAGAACATACGGTCCAAACCCAGAAAAAAGAAAGATCTCACTGTCCAGAACACAGTGAACAAACCGCACAGAAAGAAAAGAATACACCGCACCATAAAATTAGTTGAAAGGTGCCGACTGCAAGGAAATAATCTGGATGAGCAACAACTGCAGGAACAATGGGCCACGGAGGTGACACAAACCAGACGTAAGGCGTGGCATGATAAGCATCTCAAACTCAACAAGTTTCAGTCGGGGCAGTTGGTACTGAAGTACGACAGTCGGAATGAAATCAAACCAGGAAAGTTTAAGGTTAGGTGGTTCGGGCCATACCAGATCCACGAGGTAGGTGACAATAGAGTAATAAAATTGTGGACCTTGGACAGACAGGAAGTGCCTCAGGCAGTCAACAGGTCGAAGCTGAAAATGTACCATGTACAGAAGAATTCGTTGTCATCGCAGAAATGTCAAGTCGGCACGTCTTCCTCGTCATCGCAGATTGGCAAGGTCTGGAGGGAAAATTAAGCTGTTGTGTTTCAAAAAAAAAGAGAAAAAAAAAAAGAAAAAGAAAAGAACAAAAAAAAAAAAGAAGCGGAGGTGTGGCCGCAGGAATACCCGCAGACTATTGCTCCGCGGGCAGGTTGTCTCACGGACACCTATTCTACAGGAAGCTTTCTGTGGCTGGTCCCGCGGGTCTCGTTCTTCCGCGGCCTTTTTGCTTTTCCGCGGACCATTGTATTCTTCCACGGGCCTTTTGTTTTGTCTGCGGGTGCTCTCATTTCCCTGTCCCGTGGGTGATTCTTGCTTCCCCGCGGACATCCTTCTTTCTCTCCGTGGAGGTCTTTTCTTACCCACGGGCGGCATATTTTATTCTCGACGGTGTTTCTCTTTCCACGGACTAAGCAATGGGCCGTGGGTTCTATTCTTCTGCAGACTAGTCTCTTCCAGTGATGTTCCCTCCTTTCCCCATGGCTGGCGTGTCTTGCAACAGTTAAACTTTGCTCCCCACGGGCTACCTAAGTCTCCGCGGATGTCTTCTCCTTCCGCGATAAGCTAAAGCATTTTGGCATTTGGGCCTTTGGCACGGGAAGATCGCAGCGACAGACCAGGCTCGGCAGTAGCTCGTGTTCGTAAGACTCTAGAGCAGCACTTCCTTTTTGTAGATGGCAGTTGTGTCTTGGTGTTACCTTCTCATGGGCATTATGTCTTTTAGCCGTGGCTTGTCTTACTCCCACAGGGTTACACTTTAAAGCAACAAGTGATTGCGGCACTTTCAGCAGAGAGAGACCAAGAAGGGTGACATGAGATTTTCTAACATTTAAAATTTAAAAAAAAAATGACAGCAAATTGAAACAGTTTGGATAAGTAATGCATGATGACAAAGGTAGCATAGATATAAGCAGTTGCCCTAGGACCCCGCGGGGGCACTGCCCCTCGACACCGTTGGGGGCATTGCCCCTAGACCCCCAGTCGTTACGATTAATCAATCGTGGGAAGTGTGACCAATTGATGAGACTTGGAGCTGTTGTAGGCATGGAGTGTTTGTGCACCAGAGGCAGTTGATGAGACCTAGAGCTACTGCAGGCGTGGAGTGTCTGTGTACCAGAGTGGAGTAGGTGTTTGGCATAAGGCTATCTTGGTGGATGCATAGAGAGCTCGAGAGGAGCTAATCATCCAATTAAGGGCAGTAGAGCAACACTTGGCTCAGTGTACCTAGGAATTAGAAGCAGAGAAAGCGGCACAAGTGGCTATCAGGGTCAGATGTCAGATTGGCTAAGGTGACAGTGTTGAAGACCAGTTAGTCAATTAATATATTTTGGTTGTTAATTTGTCTCAAATATTTTGTAATAGTTGTCAAGAGACGACTTTTCTTTTTGGGGGGGATGATGTCATCGGCAAATTTTGTATTTGGTAGCCAACTCGATTATGCCGTCGGAGATTGTGTATTTGGTAGCCGACGGGTAGATTAGGATTGTTTTGTAGCTGACGGACCTCTTCTGGAAGGTTCGGCAGAAAGTATTTATACACCCTCTTAGGTCATTGTAAAGCATCTTATCACAAGTTAGGTAATCTGTTGGCATATGCGAATATAAGAAGTTCTGTTGTTCTTATCTATTGTCTGTATGCATTAATCCGTTTACCCTGTACGGTAAACAGCTGCTCCACATTTTCTGAGGGTGAGTTCTTGCATATTCACTAGAAGCCACAAGAACAGGACCCGTAATGAAATTGTGATCAAAAAATCCTCAGTGGGATTGAAATACGAAGCCAAATGGTTTAGAAAAACCTATCTTTTACATATCCAAGGGCCTCTTTGGAATATCTATAGATTTAAATGATTTCTAGTTTCCTTGATCCAAAGACATTTTAGGTTTTGAGTCATGAAAAGGTTGGGTTCATGGAAAAGACCCCTTAAATTTGCAAAAAAAGGCTCAATAACCTTCCTAGGGCCAATACTGTTGAATGAATTAGAAAAATATTCCCTACAAATCCACCTTGTATTGTGGGAGATGGTCAATTGTAAATGAAAGTTTAAATTAAGATGGGACGGTTTGTGAGGAGGCCATGTCCCCTCCCAAAGGACCAGGCTTTTCTTCAATAAGCCTTGGACTTAGTTAGGGCATTCTGAATGTTAACAAAAAGAGAAAATAAAATGGTCGAAACACAGAGATGGACATGGATTTTGGGGTTGGTGGTAGAAGTGGCATTTCCTCTCATCTAGCAAAGGAATTTTTAAGTAGACTAATCCTATGAATTTAAATATCACTACATATAACTACATGGAAGCTAGTATTAGCGACCAATATGCTCAATGAGCTACCCAAGGTCACATTTGTAATGTCCTCGATTTTGGCAGGTCTACGCAGTTGATGGAGTTAGCTCATCATAGTGACCCTCTTGAGCTGGCTGGGTGTTTTGGGGGTCTTAGTTGTGGACTTACTATTTTTAGTAAGTCTATTTTTGATAGTGTAGTGGGTGGCTTCAACAATTGGTCGTCACCTGCAGTTAATAAAGTAATAAATTGCATGAGCTCCTAATTATTTCATTAATCATTGAGTTGCATTATTAATAATATTTATATTATTTTAATAATGACTTTAACAAATATTTCTTAAAAAGTGAGTTGGAAAGTTTCTAGTGTTGAGTTCTTTTGAGAAACTTCCACAATTTCTAAAAGTGGAGTTTTAAGGAAACTTTGTCCAACGAAAGCTTATAAATAAGAGCTCATTTCATTGGGAAAGGCACACTTGATTATATTTTTTTTTTTGTGCCTTTGTGGCTTTTTCCTAGGTTCTTAATTGTATGCCCTTGCTGTTATACAAGGGTTGGAAATTCTGAGAATTGCACTTGCAATTTAGCTGCTAAGATATAGCTAAGATTGCATAACTTCTCTACTGTTCATCACTATAGCTGAGATGTGTTTTCATTCCACTGCTGAAGTAAAGTGGATCTGGTATTTGTTAGATAATTCTCCTACTGTGATCATGGTGGCTACGGAGATTGTTCTCTAAAGGGAATTGATTGTAATGTGTGCAATCTGGCAATTGATTTAATAACTGATTGGAGGTATTGGAGTCTTCTATTTTTATTATTGGTTGTGTCTGAGATTGTTATCAGCCAGATGCCAAGTTGTGTTGAAGGTAGCTGGTCTACCAAATTGGGCTGGGCAGAAGTAAAACGCAATCCCAACTCTTTGCATGGTCTCACGTCCTTCTGAAGTGATCTGCGATCGACAATTACCTTGGATGCTATACCCAACTGGCGGTGACTTGCAATAGGAGTTGTACGGGTCAGACCAAACTATCTTTGCCTGCGTTGGAAGATTGTGGGGTTGCTGCGTGCTGACTGGGCACAAATTCTGCTAGCCGTGGACCATATTAGTGTTGGTGTTGTGCATCAGCTACGGCCTGCACATTGTCATTTTCTTGGCATGTTGACAATCCAAATTGAGAGCCGAACAAGTTAAGTAAATAAAATCAGGTTCATAATTCATTCCAGTTGGTTATGAACTCATTATGCATTGTATTCTACTCTTGAGTAAGGAAAAGTTTGAGTAATAATTTTCTATGCTTTACTTCTGTTTTGTTATCATTTATATATTCCTGAAAATACAACAAAAAATCAGAGAAAAAAATAAACACAGAATACCCATATTGTTTTCATTAACAATATTCAGTTCTAGCCAGCTAAGGGATTTTACAACATTGTCACATATGCTTGACACAAATTGTCCGATCATCAGCAGGACAGGCAGTTGTTGCATGATTAACATATCATAAGAATATCTATTTGTAAGGGGTTTCTCATATGACATTGCTCATAATTCACATACTCGGACTTAGAGAGTACTTGGCATGCCCAAATTTTCAACTCAACAAAATCTCAATAACTTAGAAAGTACTGAAAATTAAAATCTCATACAAATACTTTTTTTTTTTGTAAAATTCAACTACAAAATGTAAAAAAAAATGACATCTTGAAAAAGAAAACGCATGTTTTATAGAGAAAACATGTGAAAAACATATTTTAACCAGTGTTTTACTTGTGTCGACATTTTTCCCCATGATTTTTTGTCTATAAAAACACGAGTTAAACTTGTGAAAACTTGGCCAGCAGAAAAAATAGAGTACTCCGCAACTCGGACAGCATTCGCAAAGTTTGCAAACTATGATAATACCATTCATGTGTATAAATATACTATGCCCATCAGTTACACTAATAATTAACAATATTTAATTGTTAGATTTTGTTCCATAACAAATATTCTACAACAAGGATGCAAAATCTCCATGAAAATGTGCATATGAAATTCAATTGCACTCTCTAATAAAATTTATAGTAATTATTTAATGATTGTTGTTTTTGTGGATGTGATTAAATAGTACTTGCACAATGTATGTGTGTGTCTTTAGACAACTTAATGATAGCCTTTCACATTTCAAAAACATTATTTTACCAATAGGCCCTTAACACACAAGTTACACATATAACATAAACTATAAGCAGCCCATTAATCTACAAGCTTCACTAGACTTGGATGATTGACCAAGGGAAATTGCACCACAATTCAGCTACTCTATAACCCCATATGCATCAATATAATGTCAATACACTCATTACATGTGTAAAGTCCCCAATTTAGCAGGTTCATGTAGTCAAGATTGGTCAGCTCATCATTGCGACCCTCGTAAGACAATGAGATTTGAGGATCTCAGTTGTAGACTTGTTATTTATAGGAAGTCTAATCTTGGATAGCTTCTATTTGTGGCAGTGCAGTGGTGGCGTAGTTGGTTAGTCATAATTTGCACAAGATTGAGCTATTTATTGGTGGAGTTCATATTTATTGATTGTTTAATGAAGCTTCATTATTATTAATGCACTTTATCTTATTATATGTTATAAAATGGTATTGTGATGTTGAAGCCTCTAAATTGAAAGGTGTGTAGTTGAAGCTAAGTTGCACAATTGGGATTATAAATATGGCTCCAATTATGAGAATTAATCATCCAATTAATGTTATTCGCTTTTGATAATTTGTTGAGGGTTTGAAAGCTGATTTTCTCCATTCCATTGTTGAAGTATAGTGGAATTGGATCAGCACATCCAAGAATTGTTGGGAGTGTCTTTCATTTTGTTCCTACTGTTGCTTGAAAGACCGATTGTGGTGGAATGTTTACCTGCATTGGACACCATTCCTCTTTGATTCTAGGCGTTCAATTACATTTAATCAGCATGGAGTTATGATTGTTTCGCGAACGCTCAAACCACATGTTCTTGGCATACAATTGCTTGAGGGGAAATCTCTGCAATATCAGGTGTGTGCATTTCTGGAGTTTGTGGTCCATTTCCTTATTGTTGGACACATTTATCATCAAGCATGTCTAAGGCCTAGATTGTTGTTTGAACCAGCTATTGAACTCTTAAGGCTGGGCATTTCTTTCATACTAAATTGGCGCCACTGTGGCCATGAAGAATCAACGAAGGTGGTAGCTAGAATTGCCAGGCTTGTGACAAACACTTAGGCTGGCATGTTGTGATCAGTTTGCAAGAAACTACATTCAACCTGCACATTTGGACGGTGAATTCAAATATAGGTTCCAAACTATAATTTGTAACTTGTCATTACTTAATGCAAAAAAGTCTATGATTTAGTAAAATTTGCACATTGTAGTAGTTGTTGTAGAAATTCATTTGTTACTCAGAATTATGTTCTTTATCAGTATTTATTTTCATATTAAAAAAGAGCAAGAAAAACACAAAAACCAAAAAAAGGCATTTGTTTTCATCGACACTGCAATAAAGACAGTTCAGGCTCTTTACAATGGTATCAAAGTGATTTTCTGCCATCCTGCAAGAATTGGGCTCTATGACAAGTTGTTTAGTGCATTATTCTGAGACTTGGTATTCAATAAATTATTGATAGGAGGTTTACTCTGGCAGAAAGTATACCCGTAGAAATCATACTTCTCTACTTAGGAATGGAGATCCAAATATTTAGTTTAATACTGTTAGCAATAGAGGTGTTGGTGATTCAAGTGGATTAGCTGGTACAAGTTATAGGGACGCTAGCAAAGGTTTTGAGATTGACAGAGGGGCCAGAGAGACATTTAAGGACTTCGCAACTGGAAAACACCATGTTGCAGATGTGTTGCACCAGCTTTCTGACACTTTGCGGCGGATTGCACTCCCTTGAGGATGGAGTAGGGAGAGGGGATCTTGAGATGATTTTGTTAGTTCCCATAGATCTTGAGCTGATGACAGGTCCGGAGCTAGTGATAGATATAAAGCAGAGCACTAGATTAGGATTAATGACAAGGTTGACAAATCTGATTATACTGATGCTAGTGATAGGCCATAGAGACCTACATTCTTGAGACCTGAGGTGGATGTAGTTAGTGCTGAGACTATGGCTGCACCCTTTGTGGATGATGTGGTTGTAGATTTTGCTGATTGGAATGCTCTTCTACAGGCCGTTAAGATGAAATTGAATTTTGATAGATATCTGACACGAAAGCATGAGCATTCTAGAGGTAGGCCTTCTCCAGATAGACAAAGGCTTAGATAGTCTAACTTACGAGAGGTGGCCAGTAAGATGACTATGGCACATTATGGTGTTAGTAGTAGAGTGACAGGCTCATCCATGCAGCAGCTTATTACCTGAATCCAGCATTTCATTTTTGCCCTGACTTCAAGGCTGTAATATCCCTCTAACAATAGAAATTTTAGATATTCAATTTTTGAAATAAATGTTGATAAAATCATTTCATGAATTGTAATGAGATATTTGATATAAAATTACTATTTATTAGTACTAATAAATTATTACTATATAATTTAATAAAATACTCACTAACTAATTGCCAATAAAATAAATATTACAAAAGAAGGTATATTACATGAATAACTAAATTATCAAAAACATTATTATAACATATCATAATATACTCCCAAAACTATACTAACTCCAAACTATAAAATTAAACGTAATCACTCCTAGATATTACCTAAGCATTCCTAACTAAGCGACGTGATCTATGATCCAATCAACATGATACATGCTATAAGAATGAACGGGGAGAAGAGAAATAAAACACCAAAAAAATGGTCATTAAAATACCTACCCTTAACTTGAACAATACAGTCTATGTGGACCTATTGATCAAGAGGAAGGGAGAATATAAAAATATTTTAAAAGTACATTACCATCGAATGGAAGAGAGAAGAATAATACCTGCCAACATTGAAAAAATAAAGGGCTGCAATATTGTATAGAAGGTGTGATTACAAATGATAAAGGAGAGAGATTAAAAAGGCTAACAAACCAAAAAGGAATCCATCGAATAAACACAAGTTATATACCCGAGATTTTAGGAGTGGCATAAAAAGTGGTGGAAATTGTCAATAATATAAATCACTACTTAAAGAGAACCTCCCATAAAATCTAAAGTAACATTAGTGAGTCATTCTCCCCTCCACTTAATATAGTATTATTATTATATTAGGGAAATAAAAGATATTAAAGTTAAAGGGCATAGGGTAAAGAAATGTCAAAACATATAAAATAATAAGTGTAGAAGGGATTAAATAAAAGGTATATTAATTTATTATTTTGGGAAAATTTCATAATATTAATATATTTGAATTGTGTATGAAACCTATTCTTATATCTTTGAAGTGAACGTAGACTTCATTAATATTCAAGTGTAAAACATATTTAAAATCCCTAAATTGGGATTGAAAAGGTTAAAGAATATATTCCAAAGGGGATAATACAGTGGTATCAGAGCATGATCTTGCCATCCTGTAGGGTTAATACAATTATAAACATTTCAAACTATTGAACAAAAGTGATAAAGAAGTTTGAACAATAAAATTATTGGGTAAATCATGAATATAGGTTCATGAATACAAATGATTTGTTGTCAACATGGGAGAGGTAGAGTAAATCCACTTGAGATAGGTAGATCCCAAAATGGGTAAGGACATAGGTTCCAATACTTTGAGGAAAGATTCCAAAATGGGTGAGGACATGGTTTCAAATGCCTTGAGGAAAGAGTCCAAGATGGGTAAGAATATGATTCCAAAGTCCTTGAGGAAAGAGTCCAAGTTGGGTATGAACATGCAGTCCTAATGCCTTGAGGGAGCCTACTTGTAGATAGGTATTTAGCGCCCCGCAACATTGAAATCCTCATCCTCTTAAAGAGGTAATGTATAAAAAAAAAGGACTTGAGCTCAATTTGCTAACCTATATATTTCATTAAATGAAACATCAAGGAAAATATATCGATACTATAAAGAGCAATCATCCTATATCATTCATCATCAAGCATGAATCAATCGTACAATGTCAATTAACTCATCTAGTGCACTTATCAATTTATCATGTAACACTTGGTTATATTGTCAAACTCAATCTTGGAAATTCAACAAGTTGTAATAACGAGATCTAAGGGTCCATTACGATCTAACATATCAAATGAAAATTGTAATTGCTTGAGGACAAGCAATTTTGGGAGGGTAGAACTATAATATCCCTCTAATAATAGAAATTTTAAATATTCAATTTTTGAAATAAACATTGATAAAATCATCTCATGAATTGTAATAAGATGTTTGATATAAAATTACTATTTATTAGTAGTAATAAATTATTACTAAATAATTTAATAAAATACTCACTAACTAATTGCTAATAAAATAAATATTACAAAAGAAGGTATATTACATGAATAACTAAATTATCAAAAATATTATTATAACATATCATTATATACTCATAAAACTATGCTAACTCCAAACTATAAACTTAAACATAACCACTCCTAAATATTACCTAAGTATTCCTAACTAAGCGACGCAATCTATGATCCAATTGACATGATACATGCTATAAGAATGAACGGGGAGAAGAGAAATAAAACACCAAAAAATGGTCTTTAAAATACCTACCCTTAACTTGAACAATACAGTCTACGTGGACCTATTGATCGAGAGGAAGGGAGAATATAAAAATATTTTAAAAGTACATTACCAACAAATGGAAGAGAGAAGAATAATACCCGCCAACATTGAAAAAGTAAAGGGCTGCAATATTGTATAAGTGGTCTGATTACAAATGACAAAGGAGAGAGATTAAAAAGGTTAACAAACCAAAAAGGAATCCATTGAATAAACACATGTTACATACCCGAGATTTTAGGAGTGGCATAAAAAGTGGTGGAAATTGTCAATAATATAAATCACTACTTAAAGAGAACCTCCCATAAAATCTAAAGTAACATTAGTGAGTCATTCTCCCCTCCACTTAATATAGTATTATTATTATACTAAGGAAATAAAAGATATTAAAGTTAAAGGACATAGGGTAAAGAAATGTCAAAACATATAAAATAATAAGAGTGTAGATAAGATAAGATAATATTATTAATGTCCACAAAAAACCAACACAGTTTATAGAACTGAGCATACAAACAGAAGAGCCGGCCAAAGCAGAAGAACCAAACAGTGACAAAGAAGAAACAAAAGCAAGAGATTAATAAAAGACACAGTAGAAGGGATTAAATAAAAGGTATATTAATTTATTATTTTGGTGAAATTTCATAATATTAATATATTTCAATTGTGTATGAAACCTATTTTTATATCTTTGAAGTGAACGTAGACTACATTAATTTTCAAGTGCAGAATATATTTAAAAAATCAAAATTGGAAAATTGAAAAGGTTAAAGAATATATTCCAAAGGGGATTACAAAGGCGGATGAGGAGATTCTAACCAGCCTATATAAGATGATGCAAAGGATGAGTAGTGATGGCAATGTCTTAACTCCAACCATTGAGCTAGACAAATTCAATAATCAAGAAGGGGCAATTTTCTCTAGCAAGATAGCCACAGACACTCAAACATCATTATAGCTAGGTAAAAATAATATATTCTTAAAGTTAATTGGTAAGTTTATGACACATGCATTTTAGTTTTTGATTTTGTAATTTAGCCATAAAGTTGTAGTTGAGACTAGTTGTTTTTCTTTTCCCTTATTTCAAATAGATGGTGGCAAATGTTTGGACCCTCAACCCCAAATCTTCAGAAAATTGTCATCCATATTTTGAGTCAACCTACTAATACTTAAGAGGATGTGAGCGCAATTGGTCTATGTTCGAGCATATTCACTCGAAGAGGCAAAATAGGTTGTCTCTACAGAGGTTGAATGATCTTGTCTATGTTCATTATAACCTCCATCTTAGGACCAAACTGATTTTGGCCACTCACTCCTCTCTGATCATTATGGAGGACATTATTCCAGAGTCAAAATGGCTCACTAAGGCTACTGATGCAATCTTCACTAAGGCAGACAATGAGTGGGTTCACTAGGAAGATAGAGAGGTTGAGGTTGTGGTTGTGGCTCTGGCAGAGGATAGGCACGTTCAAGCATTGGCAGACGCACACACACAGGCTCTATTGATGTTGTTCATGTGTCTATCTCTCATTTGGAGGCTATGGTTGCTCAATCCTCTAGGACCTACCTTAGATGCCTTTGTAATAGGCAAACAAGATACTCAAATATTGAGGCTGAGACTGCAACCAAGCTTGAGGAAGATGATGAGGATGATGATGAGGGTTCAGCTAGTGCTTTAGCAGATAGACTTGTTTTTTCATTTTGTTTATATATCAACATACATTTCATGGATCTTCATCTTATATGCATTTATGATTTGATGTCATTGGTTTTATGGATCTTCATCTTACATACAATTATGATTTGACAACATTTATAATTCTATATATCTATGTCATGACTCGTTATGATCCTATGATTTCTATTTACTTCAGCTACAATTTACATTTTATTTATGTGATGGATTTATCATTTATGTTCCTTTTTTATGTATGTTAGCTTCTATTGATGATGTTATAGTGTGTTTATGTTATATTCAATAAAGGTTGAATGAAATAAATTTTAAATCGTTAAAATCTCTAAATTTCAAGGGTTATTTCACATTGCCAAGTCATAGCTAATTCACGAGTTGAGTTGATCCTATCGATTCCAAGCCAATTCTAAGTTTTGGTTCTTTAGTGCATACATAACAATGGGAGTAGCATTTTCTAGTGCATGTTCTTTTGCAATTTACAGCTTTAGTTTTGGTCCTCAAATTTCTCGTAGAGATGCACTTCACTAATAAATGATATCCAAGAGATATGTTGTACCCATATGAAATTTACCATATTGTAATGAACCTCAAGTCCAAACCTTGTTTTTCATCGAAAAGGACAAACATATTTCAAAGATATTTCATGTTCATGATTTTACATTTCTATTTACATCTTAGTAGATCAGTGAATATGAATTTTTTAAAAATCCATCAATGGCAAAGAACAGAGGAAAATCAGTGAGGAAGTGATGGTGAGAATCATAGTTGGCATAGTCGCAGTTTAATATGTAATATTTGGAAACTCCCTGAGTTTTGTAGACAGGAAAGTTTTTTCCCAGATTCAACAACACGGCCGCCACCAAATAATCACCGAGTACTTGCAGTTCTTTCAGCGATTTTTAATGAAAAACTCATCCATGAGCGCAAGCCAGCAATATAGGCCAAAAAAATAAATTTTTCTTCACAAGTTTCATTTGTAAGTTTTAGAGGATTGAGGAGTGGAGAGAAGGGTTCCAAGGAATTCTTAGGTGATTGCAAGCTATTGAAAGCAGATTTGAGTGGATTTGTAGAGGAATTCAACTGATTTTAGAAGACAAATCTCTTTCCTAGGTAGGTTTGCTCGGATTATTTTTATAGTTTTAAAAAATGTTTTCTTGTTTCTTGTAAATGAATTCAAATCATTTGAAAGCATTTCAACTCTATGTTTGAATCATTTGAAAGCCATTCAGCTCTATGTTTGACAAAAAAAATTGAAGAGTATATAATTTTTTTTCAAAAAAACCCTAGTTGTTCGTTTAGTTTGTTTAGTTCCTAGTCATAGATCTAACTTCTAACTGCTAACTTTGTTTATACATTTTTCTATAAATTTGTATGTGTAGGGCATCGGTTAAGCATTTAAAAAGCATGACAAGTTCACAAAAAGAGTGGCCACAAACTTCATGTCCATCTGGATATATAGGCACTCGGCCTAGAAATGCAAGAGATCAAGCATGGCGGTACGTCTATGAAGCTCCAAATGATGTTGTGAAGGTCATATGCATTCCATGTGAAAAACTTATTTCTAGAGGCATAAACCACTTCAAGTACCACCTTGCAAGCATGAAACATGATTCAACTCCTTTTTGCAAGGTAACTGATGAAGGAAAAAAAATTATCAATGCCCTACGTGCAGCTATTGAAGAGAAAAATTTGAATAAGGTGAGGGGGAAATTAGCTATCAGAGCAGCCATAGCTGAATCTCAAGGAGCTCCTATTGATATTCAAGAAGAAGAAGCACTTGAGAACATAGTGGGATCTCTTCGTGGCCCATAGATCAGCAAACAAAGTGTCTCTTTTTCCAGTTTCACTCCTACATTACCTAGTTCTTCATCACCATCTGCATCAAGGATTGGGAGTTATTTTGTGTCCAGGAACATAGCTAGATCACAACCATCACTAGAGGGCACTGGATGGAACAAGGAGGTGCATGAGCAAACTAATATTGCAACAGTTGATTTTTGGCTTTTCAACATTTCAATGTATGTGGCTGATAGTCCCTATTGGTTGAATTTGTTGGACGCAATTTCAATATCAGGCAAAGGGTACAAGCCCCCTTCTCGCAAAGATTTGAGTGGAGGGTTAGTATTTTACTATTTAGTAACTATAAATAATTAAAATCCACTTGAGTTCACTGTTATATTTTAAATCTTAATTGGTATTTTCTATTTTTTACCAACAATTTATTACACCTAAATTTTGTAGTTTGCTTGGCAATGTGGTTGATAGGGCAAGAGTACTGATACAAGACCAAAAAAAGAGTTGAAGAAATATAGCTGCACCATTTTATCTAATAGGTGGACAGATGGAATAAGTAGAACCATTATTAATTTCTTGATTGCTTGCAAAGATGATGTGGTGTTTTGGAAATCTGTTGATGCCTCCAATAAAGTGGAAAATACACACACATTGGCTTTAATGTTGGAGAATGTTGTCATGGAGGTGGGAGTAGAGAATGTGGTGCAAATCATCATAGATAATGTTGCAGCGTATGTTGCAGCAGGTAAATTAAAAAATTTATGTTCAATATGAATCATGAATGTAATGCTATGGTATTATTAAATTTATATTTGATGTAAGTATGGAAAGTTTGTAACTAATTATTGATTTTTTACTAATCTTTTAGGTAGAATCATCATCCAAGAGAATCATCCCACACTTTTTTGGTCACCTTGTGCAGCACATGTCCTTGACCTTCATTTGGAGGACATGGGAAAAATTGAATGGGTGAATCCAATTGTGGAAGATGCAAGGCGGGTCACCAAATATATCTATAATCACCCGTGGGTTCTTAGGTTGATGAGAAGGATCACTACAAACAAAGATTTGGTAAGCCCTGCTATAACAAGGTTTGCAATGGTGTGCTTGACGTTGCAAAGTATTATCAACACAATATTGCCTCTAAAACAAATGTTTGTGTGTGTTGATTGGGTTGCTTCACCGTACTCAAAGAAGGCCGAAGTAGAGGCTATGGCATGAATAGACTTTGATGATAGGTCTTTTGAAAAGGCTACTGAGATTGTGGAGGTAACTTCATGAACCAAAACATTATTTTTTTAGTTGATTCAAGTTTCATTATTAATTTGTAACTTACTATGTTAGTAACTAATTTGTATTTTTCAAATTTCAAATGTAAATGTCTATGCCCTTGGTTAGAGTCTTGGGCATATGTGATGGGCAACAATCCCCAATGGGATGTCTTTATGAAGCCATGGATTATTATGAAGTAATTGGTAAAAAACTTGCTTGTTATTAACAAAGATTGAGAGGTCTATATATACAAAAGAATAAAGCATTGTTTCCTTAGGAAACGATCATAAAGAACAGAAATATTCTATTATAGCTAAAAGAAAGCTAAAAAAGCTAACAAATAACTACAACTAACTAAATATCAAAAATATTCTAATATTTACAATAAATTACAAATAGATTACCATTAACTAATAACAGATGTTTATCTATTATCATAATACCCTCCCTTAATGGTTAATCTATCTACAACATCAAGCTATCCTCTAAATTTGACAAACTTATCAGGACCAAGAGGCTTGGTGAAAATGTTTGCACTCTGCTCTATGGTAGGAACATAATGCAAATCTATTGTCCCATCTTCAACCAATTGTCGTATGTAGTGACAATGAACATCCACATGCTTGGTTCATTCATGGAAGACTGGATTTTGGGTTAACTTGATAACGCCTTTGTTATCAACAAACGGAGTAGTCAGTCATACTGGTGACATCTGTATATCCCCAAGCATCCAACAAAGCCAAACAACTTCACATCCAACCTTTACAATCTCTCTATATTTGGCCTCTATAGACAAGAGAGAAACTACTTGTTGCTTCATACTGGTCCATGTGATGACACTTGATCCCAAATTGAACACATATCCAAGAGTTGACTTTTTATTGTCAACAAAACATGCCCAATCTGAATCTGTGAACCCATTGAGTCTAGTAGTAGAACTTTGAGAGTAAAGAAGATCATACTCTGAAGTGCCCTTGACATAATAAAGCACACGATTTTTTGTCATCCAATGATCAGCCTTAGGAGCTATCATAAAGCATGAGATGTAGCTGACTGCGAAGCTAATGTTAGGCCTAGTAGTAGAGAGGTAAATGAGGCTGTCTACTAGTTGCCTATAAGTATTATCATCAACGGGAGGAGAATCAGACTTAGTTGATAACTTGAGACTTTTTTCCATGGGTGTAGATGCAGGCTTGCAATCTTGCATACAGAATTTGTCTAATAGAGCCCTAACATATTTGGATTGAGAGATGAATATACCATAAAACTATTGCCAAACCTCAACACCTAGACAATAATGCACGAGCCCAAGATCAGTCATATCAAAATATTGACATAAATTCTGTTTGATTCCCTGAATCAAAGATGTCAAGATGTTAGTGATGTTCAAATCATCCACATAAATAACCAGAAGGGTGATGTAACTTTCAGTAGTCTTGATGTACAAATTTGAGTCTGAAGAACTCCTCTTGAAGCCTTGATCATTGTGGTACTTATCAGTATTTATGTACCATGCCCGAGGGGCCTACTTCAAGCCTTAGAGAGCTTTTACCAATCTGAAAACCTAATGGTCTTTACCAACAACCTTGAAACCAGAAGGTTGCATCATGTAGACCTCTTCATGGAGATCACCATTCAAGAAAGCACTCTTGACACCCATCTGATGGACCTTCCAGCCAAACTGTGTTGCCAAGGCTATGACTAATCTGATTGTGCTCATCTTTGCAGTAGTAGCAAAGGTCTCCTCATAATCAACCCCATGACGCTGAGAAAAGCCCTTTGCAACTAAACGAGCTTTGTACTTATCCAAAGTACCATTAGATTTGTATTTGATTTTGTAAACCCATTTGCAGCCAATGGGTTTCTTCCTTGGTGAAAGATCAGAAAGGAGCCAAGTATTATACTAAGCAGGCTCTGGTGTTCAGATGTCATGGCCTAATCCTACTCTGGAATCCCCTTAGCCTCGAAATATGTTTGAGGTTCAAACACATTGTGAATATTGGCCATGAGAGAAAAGTTAACAAACTATGTAGATTTGCTCCTTTTTTGAGCAGTTCTCCCATCGATGAGCTCACCATCACGAAGATCAGCAAGTGTCCTAGCCCACCACTTAAGCCGAAGAGGAGAACAACCAACAGTAGTATCAGGAGATGCTTGGTGATCAGCTTCTTCATTAGAAGAATCTAGATCCAACGTAGGTGAAGCATCTACAAATTGAGGTGATCCTACAAGAGAAGTTGGAGGTGTTTGTACAAGGATCACTATTATAATTGGAGCCACATGAGCTATTGGAGCCCTCCCATTAGGCGGACCTAGTGGAAGCCTAACTCCCAAATCATGAGCCTTCATAGGTTGATATGCTCAATCAGGAACAAGAGAAACAAGCATGAATGGTCTTCTTTACTCATCAAAGACTACATCACGATTGTACAGGAAACGAAATGTCTCAATGTTAATCAAGAAGTAGGCTTTGTGAAGACTATTGTATCCAGCAAGCATGAGTTTCTGACTCTTGGCATTCAACATGGTGTGCCACGCATCAGGGATTCAAACAAAAGCAAGGGAACCAAAAACCTTCGAGTGAATGATTCGGGGCTTGCGACCTAACCAGGCCCCTTCTGGAGTTTTACCTTTGACTTCCAATGTGGGTGACTAGTTCAAAAGATAAACTGCAGTATTGACTACTTCTTCCCAAAACTTCTTTGGAACATGTTTGCGTTCAAGCATGGATCAGACCATCTCAGTGATTCTTCTATTCTAGCGTTCTACTACATTGTTTTGTTGTAGTGTGTGGGGTATGGTTAACTGGCGTTTAATGCAATGAGTATCCAAGAAGCTAGAAAAATCATTTCTAACATCCGATTTTCCAAGTCTAATTTATCATTCAACATAAGCATAGAATACAATTATAACTTTGATTTCATAGGAAGACAGTTACATCATTCATGTTCATGTGGATAAGATTTACCATTTAAAAAAAAGTATACAAAATTTCTTAACTAAAAACTTGAATTTCCATCAAATGAAATTACTACAGAAATTGAAAACCACATATCTTGGAAAACTGAGTTCGAATCAAACTAGGGATGCTTCTACAACCACTCGGGTTAGACCACAAATACACTATAACAATTTCATAAGACAACTATCATTTAAAAACCGCTATCTTAAAATCAAATTAAATACTGCTATTATTCTAAATTAGGGCATCACATACCATTGTATAAATTAGGGCATTGTTTACCTTCGGTTCATTTAGGGCTTCTAATACTGCTATCTCACTTAGGGCTTCCAACACCGTGGATTCATTTTAGGGCTTCCAGGACTACGGATTCAAATCAGGGCTTCCGCGACAACAAATTCAACTAGGGCTTTCAATACCACTGTATCATTTAAGGTTCCAGCTGTTACCCAATCAATTAGGGCTTCGGATTTCTTTTCCTTCCGATTACTTATCTATGACAATTTCTCAAGATTAGATAAATAATTATATTCAATATTCATATATATGAAAGTAAAATGATGATAACAATGAAATACTTCAATTTAATCTTACCTCCTCATAAATAAAAGTGATAATACCTGTTTCCGATAAACAATTGAATGCATGGCTTATCTCTGTCTGACGCATATCCGATATCTTGAGAGAGGTGAAACATTGTCAGGGGCTTTACCACCCAACCTCGAACCACAATATATCCCCACATGATCTCTAACGAGAAAGGCCCTCCCTACTCGGAATTGACAGGGGACATTATTCCATCCACTAGGCATCATGATATATAACACGCCATACAACTTGGCAGCAAGAGATCACGATAACAGGAAAGTGCATGAGCTATTTATTAATTCATACTAAATGTTTATTGGTAATTGACATAACTGATACTGATTTGTATTGTTACAGAGATCCTCTCTTTCAACTCGTCACCCTTTTTCTTGGCTACACAGTCAGGTGGATCCTAGGTGTTAGGAATTCTCGGATCAACTGGTTCAGCCATTTGTACATGTATCTAGCATTTCACAATCTGTGGTTACATGAATATGTTCTTTAAAGATTGAATGTTAAATTATTTAATGTATTCATAACTGGATCTCTTTTCCGCGTTGTAGCAAACTAACTCCACCTCTTCGCCATTCAAGCCATCAAGCCGGTGTATTCCTCAGTGTTGATATAATTCTGGATTGTTTGGAAAAGCATTTTGATTTATAAAATCAATCAAGTTTTAAACAACTACCATCTGGATTAATAAATGATGTATTCTCAAGGTTACTCAAAAGTGTACTTCAAAAAAACCAACCACTAATATTGTATATTATTCACAAAATTACTATGCATAGCCAGCTATGGGAAAAAAAATACTAAATCAAAAAAGGGAAGAGATGGAACAAGTTTAAATTATTCTTTGACCTATCTTTAGGTAACATGTTTCTATCCACTGCTTTAGCTTTGCACATCTTCATTTTTAATGGTATTCCGCCAGTGATTTCCTTGGTGTGGAATATATATATTTACCAAACAAAGATGATTGTATCAAAAATCCGATCAAAGTCATTACTCAAGATTCTATGGCATATTTCAAGGTTTAAACTAAAATAGAGATTATTAATGAGATGCTGGACAAAATAGTCCAACCAATAATATTTGATTTTCAGACTAGAAAGGAAATAGACGGCTTCACAACTTTTCTTATTTGGAAAAATTATAAACTATTTCAGGTTCAGTCAATCTCCAATGGATATTCCAAGCTCACAGCCGGCTTAGAAATAGGGTGGAGAACATGCATATATCCTTGCCTTGGCTACAGACTCAGCATTTCTTAAACATGAATATCATTTCAGCATACTAGATTATGGTACAGATTCAGTGATTAAAGGTACAAGAACAAAACAATCATAAGCCTTACGTGACTCCTGCTTACTTTGATGCCGGTATTTGCCTTTCTCCCTATTCCACAACCTGCGGCAAGGTTGAGATTGTAAAACTAGTAAAAATGAGAACTTCGAATTCCAAACCTTGTAAAACTGATAACTTCTAATAATAGGTATTGACACAGAGGAAAAATAAAAGAATAGTTCGATCTTGAATGCATGGCTCAATTAAAATGGAAGGCTTGACTATACAGCTTCTCATAGTTACAAGAACCCATACGATTTCCAATCTCAAAATCAACTTAAATCCCCAAGGTAATAAATCAATTAAAAAGAAAAGAGGAAACGATTAAAATGAAAAGATTATAACATAGTTCCAAATGCCAAAATATTAAATTGATTTCCAACCCAAGATGATCATTCGGATACCAAATATTAAATTTACTAAGAAGAAAGAAAAGAATAAGAAGTTGGAAAGAATTGGAAGATTAAAATTCGAAGATTATGATAATACAATTATTATAATTCGATCATTATTATAATGTACAACTATTAAATTATTATTAAATAATAATGGTGCCAAATCATTTAATTATATTGAAATGAACATTTATAAACAATTATCAAAAGTACTACGACAAAAGATAATTTAAAATCCTTTAACATATGTTTAATATTTTATCCCAATTATTTTAATTAAATTATTAAATAATTAATGCAACTTCCGCAAATGTATTCTGGCTACGTCCTTTACCCGTCTGCCGAGTGATGGTGATGCCCTACCTAATTCTTTTCTGACATTGCTTTCACCCTTCGACATGCTTCCTGCAAGGAAAATTCTTCGTAATTAAATTATATATTATTTAATCATAAATAATCATAACAATTAACCTTTCATCTTAATTCCATGAATTCACGATTAACGATAAACTAACATGTCATCTTCACTTGAAATCATAATGACCAACTATCTTACCATTTTGCCAGATTATATCAAATTAAACTGCCAACCATCTTCATGCAAACCTCAATGGCTATATTTCAAGCTAGGTCAAAAATTGGGATGTAACATCATTAGAACAAAATTCCTCCCATTGTTTGATCTGAGAGTAATAATAGATTTCCCAGACTATTTTTCAAGTAAAGGTTTAAACATCTAAAATATAGGAAATGCATCTGATTTCTTTTTAAGGAAATACACCTACATTTTTCTACTAAAATTATCAACAAACAATAGAAAATGCTAGGACCCAAGAACACGAGTGGTCATAGGGCTACAAATATCTGCATGAACAAGTTGAAGTACCTGAGAAGCTTGCCATGAATCGCCATTGGTGAAAGGTGTGCAATGTTGCTTCCCAGCCTGCCATGCATCACAAACTCCAAGTTGTTGAGTTTGGATATGTAGCAATCCAAGGACAAGCTCTTCCCAAGCAAGCTATGAGAGATAATACACAACTATCCATATCGCTGATGTCAAAGTGCACTAACAGAAGACCATTGAGAAGCGCCATAGCTAAGTCTCAAGAATCACCAAAATTAGTAAGTCGGAAAAGACCATGATCCTCAAGACCCACTACAACAATAGACTGTTGTCAATTTCTAGATCTACTAGCTCAAAAATTAAGGCATGAAAATAAAGGTACTCAAAAGAAATGGACGACAACCTAGTTGAGCTCTCAAAAAGCCCACAAAGAATCCATTAAAAAAAAATTAAATCTGATACATAAAATTTGTGTTTCAAGCAAAAACAACCTTGGCTGCAAGAAACCCAAAAAGAATGGCATATTTGCAAAAAAATGTAGTGATTGGGCACAGATCTAATGCCAACAAAAAAATGCTAGAAGATGAATAGCAGTTGCAGAAAAACCCTAGCTCAAACCTTGGGATTTTGAAGAATTTCTCAAAAAGATGGAAACCCTAGACGGGCTTTCAAGGAAAATTACAGAAAAAATTTGAAGTATTGGCTCTGATACCATATTACAAAGTAATTGGTAAAATACTTGCTTGTTATTAACAAAGACCGAGAGGTCTATATATACAAAAGAATAAAGCGATGTTTCCTTAGGAAACGATCATAAGGAATAGAAATATTCTATTATAGCTAAAAAAGTTAACAGATAACTACAACTAACTAAATATTAGAAAATTCTAATATTTACAATAGAATACAAATAGATTACCATTAACTAACAATAGACATTTATCTTGTATCATAATATGGAAAAGGCCAAAGAGGTTGTTAAAAATTACTACCATGCAGACAAACTCAGATTTGACCGCATTTGGGAAATAATTGATAAGAGGTGGAACAATATGCTCTACCAACGCATTCAAGCAGCAGGGTACTTCCTCAACCCCAAATTCAGGTACTATGATTCTCCTTGAGATTTTGCTAAGACTTCATTTTACTTTGTTTTTTAAGGTTGTGTACTAAGGCTTGATTTCATTTTATGTTTGTTTTAGGGCTGATGATTCCTATTCAAATCCTAAAGGAGAGGTCATAGAGGGTCTCTCTATATGCATTGAGAGGATAATATCTGATGAAGCGGTGAGAGATCTTATTGTGACCGAACAACAAGTCTATGTGGAATCATGGGGTAATTTATTCTCTTCTACACTAGCAAAGAGAGCAAGACGCACTCAAGCCCCAAGTAAACCATCAAAGTTTAAACTTAAAACTTTTGCAAATTGATAAGTTGTGTTTTCTAATTATCTTTTTTCATTGCTTTATAACTTATTATATTTTGTGTTGCAGATGGTTGGTGGTCAAGTTGGGGTGGAAATACCCCCAATTTAAAGAATCTTGCTCTCAAAGTCTTGTGCCAACCTTGTAGCACATCCCATTGTGAGCACAATTGGAGCTTATTTGAGTCCATCCACACAACAAAAAGAAACAAACTAACTCAAAAAGGGCTCAATGACCTTGTTTATGTGCACTATAATCTTAAGTTGCGCATAAAAAGAGCACAGAGTTCAAGATTACCTGGTCCACTTGATCTAGATGAGATAGATCCTTCATTTGATTGGGCAGCACAAGAGCCAAGTCCATTGTTTTCAGCAGAGGAGGTTGCTAATAGGGGGGTGCCGGAATAGATTTTCATTTCACAATGGATGACATTGAGGACAAGGACAATGTGGATTCAAACTCAGAGGAAGCATTACTAGTGTAACATATTGGAGATATACCCACTTCGAGGACACAGAGCCAGTCAGTAGGGATGTCGAACGAGGAGGCATAGCCATGGACTTCATAGTCAAGCAGCTCCCGCCTAGTCCCAGTGTGAGGCACCTCTTCAATGTGATTGTATTGATGTATTTAGTAATTTACTATTTAGTATTTACTTCTAGACTTCTTGTTTGATAGAAACTATTTACTATTATGCTTCCCACCATCAGCATTCCTTATGAGAATGTGATTTTGTGCCGACTATGCATTTATATATATATATCTAAACTCTACTTATTTCTTCTGTTTTCTTTGACTAACTCATTAAATGCATCTTCACATTGAAATTTGCAATAAAAAAAATTAATTAATTAAATTTTAGCAATTTTTTTAGGTTCCCAAGTTTTTTTTTTAAATTGGCCTATTTTTTCCTAAATAAACTTTTAGGGGGTTGGCGAGTTGTTGTGGGTTCCGAGTTTTCCAACCATGGTGAGAATTACCTGAGACAAAGTATTTTCAAATGAAGATGTTACTTGATAGCTGAATACATGCCAATAAGAAGATAGAAAACTTCTAGTTCATAATCTGTCAGTTGGAAAAGCATATCAATGAGCTAAGGAAACATAATTATATGTTAAGACAAAAGCCTGTAATAAGACAAAGAGATGTGTGCCTACGAACTTGAGAACAAAGTTTACTTGATTGTAGGAACAGTCTAAATCAAACTGGGACTCTTCAAGGGAGATCATGTTCTAGATTGTATATTGGATATCAACATTACATGAGAATCTTGATTTTAGCATCACAAGGAATTCAACATATCCAGGTGGTTTCCGATTGTCGTGTACCCTAGGTCTTAGAGTATTTGGTCCAAGAAACGTTTCCATTAACCATAAAATAAAGGTTTTCTTTTTCAATAGCAACTACTGGTCTTCCACCTCTTCCATAGAGAAGCAGATGTTGGTTTGTTTAAGTTTGAGATAAAACTCATTTCCCTTAGTTTATGGGAACTTGAGCTTGGGAACCATTCACTGCACATGGTATTTGAAGAAACCATACAGTCATTTTTGCAGATTGCTGAAATTTCTTAGCTGCAGTTAGTCTGGTACATTGTATACACCATATACTAATACATTTATATACTTATTTCCATGAATGCATTTGATAAACTGATGAATGGATAATCAAACATACAATAGATGTGCCGTTGCATCTCTTTGGCATATAATTTCAAAATTATTATTATCGGTTAAGGTATTAAAAGGTGAATAAAGAACATTCAAAATAATGACAATTTAGATTTAGTAGTCTTGAAAACAAGTTTTTCACGGCCAGTCCACTCATCAAAACTCAGCAGACATAGGCTCACAAAATCTCCCTGACAATACTCAGTTATCCCAAAAACTCCACAAGTATGTAAGTTTCTGTACCTTTAGTGAAATTCTAAGTAATTTAATACAGACCAATGCTCTCATAAGATATTGCACATGATATAGTGTACTCAACATGAGGGAGCTACGAATTTCCAGTCATGTTTGAAAGTAGTCATATATATTATAATATTTTCTTTTAAATGTACCCTCCATGCGTAAGAAAAGAAAATCAATGACACACCACAGTCGTTATTGGATGATATTCACTGCTACAAAAGAAATTGTCCTGAGATTGCAAGGATTAACAAAATGACAACAAAAGACACAAAGAAAATACATATATACGAAAAGTAATACACACCTTTGAAAATGCATTCTGAATTTGGTTCCAAGAATAGTAAAGTGGATTGTCTGAGGCTGGTTGGTTATCTTTATCAAAACTTGTAGTGGTACATTGTTCAAATGGTTTTCTTTCATCTTTTAAACATTTCAATATCTTGTCACCATAGCTGTTTGCATCCTCTCCATGAGACACGAATCTTTCAGTACAATTAGAATAAGTGTCTGAAATTTTACTCACTGGAAAATTAATATTTTGGTGTATGGATGACACTGGAATCTGTTTAACCTCAGTATCAGATAAGGATCCACTGGATAAAGCATATGGAACACTCCCACCTTTTCTGCGCCGCCTAAACAACTCCCTACCAATGCATCCACCCAAATCATGAAAGCCAAATTCACCATCTCCAATTGTAGCATTTTGGGAGTGTCCTTCTTTCCTCCTTATTGTTGAATGAGTGATAGTCGATCCACTTCTTATTTCACTAAATCCATTATCGGTACAAACTGATTGTCCATGTGTTTCATTCTTGTGCAAGTACCCTCTCTGTGTCTGTGTAGTGATCTCACATTCTGCAACTGTTGACAAAGATGGCTGCACATCGACTGTTGACAAAGATGGCTGCACATCCAAATTGTAGCCAAATTTTCCCATTGCAGAAGGATGTCAGTTACTTATCCTTAATAAATTTGAGCTATTAGAATAGACTTGATTTTTGAAGTCGTGATTGCTTACCAAAACTGATACAGATCCCTGATGTGTTTGCAGCTGTTGTAAGAAGACTAAAAAGCAACAAGTTCCATGACAGGTGAAATTCATATAAGAAAGCAAAAGCACAGTTTAAATAGAAAAGATGCTAAGGCATGTGAGCAGAAGAAAAGCAATAAAGAGTAAATTTCCAAAGCTCTGAACATGTACCCTGTCTGAAAGGTTCAATTTCTTGCATTCTTCTAGATAACCTTTTTTGGAGTTCTTTCTCCTGCTCCTCCAATCTCAGTTTGGCAAGCTATAAAAAAGAATAGTCATGTATTGCATCACAATATAGAAAACATATTTTTTATATCAAGTTACAATCATTAACATTTTTCAAACTTTAAAAAATTTCTGACTAGTACCTTTTATTTTTTGCATTTTTGTCAATTGACAATTAAACTTAAACAGTAGTTCTAGAGTTACAACTTACTACTGGAACTCTTTGGTGCGGCAAAACAGACTGTGCAGGAATTGTTCCAGTAACTGTTTTTTGTAATGATGTGTTATAAGTGTGAATTGATTGGTGAATGGCGTCTATCCAGGCCTGCATAAAACATTTTTCTTGTATTATTTCAGATTGGTAGTGTATTACAAAGTAAACATGAAAATATACTTTCCTTATTTGAACAATAGATCTCAGTATGAATTCATAAGTTTAAGAAACAATGCAGGTTTAAAATAATAACAATAACTATTCTGAATGCATTAGTATAAGAAAACAGTCCTGACATGAATTAAATCAATAACTAGTAAATTATAGCAGAAATTAATTCCTTTAGAAAATATATTTACAATCAAAGTGGGGCGATGGAACTTGTTTATGTAACTTCCGTTGGTTTTGTTAGTTGAACTTTTGAACCAGTTCAGTGCTTATTCCATGTGCTTCCTTCACCCCTCTAACAGATGAGAAACATGAACAAGGGCTCTTCCCAGACTCAGCCAGAGATAGTATGTTATAATATAGTTGGCTTCTTTTCTTGCCCAGAATAAAAATATATATTTAGATACTTATTACCTGGATATACCTTTAGTACTCGAGTCAACAACATGATTAGTTTTTATGAGAAACCATTTTTCTGTAAACTCTATCTTGTGTCTACCATAGAGTAATCACAAGGCGAGTCACAAAGCACACAAGAAACTCTAAACATGTGTTAACAAAGATTTTAAGAAAATATAGTGTTTCTGGGTTTTCACCATTCACCTCTTTCCCAATTGGTAATGCTTTATGTGATTATGCTTTATAAGCATTCCTTATCTAACAATTATTGTCAAAATAGGATTATTGTAGGATTTTCAAATTTGTTCGAGCATATTTAATTCTTAATTCATTGCAACAATGACTATTTTCAGCGTGGCTTTTTTCTGTACGACCTTTAACTTATTTATAGTAGTGAATAATTATAGGACAAAGGGGCCCACAATGCCCATAAGCACCTCTAAAAAAATATTGGTATTGAGAACTGATGCTTTTCTACAAACCACACCTTGAGATATCGTTACCTAGCATCTTTCCAACTGAGAAGGATTTTGGTCGCTGTAGTCTTACAAGCCTTTCTTGTTCTGAGCCTATCTAGTAGAACAATTGCAATCTTTTTTTATTGCACTTTTTCCTCCTCTTCTCTCACATAATGATGTTAAAACGAATGAACATATTGTTGTGTGGACAGAATTGTTGATTTTCTAGGATTGCTGCCAATGTACTAATAATGCAAATGAAGGCTTATAAATATGAGAGGAGATGTGTCTCATGAAGAGACATGTCTCTACGATAAAACAACACTAGTTAATATATTAATATAATAGTAATATAAATAATCATATATGTAACTCATCTTAAGCATATATGTTAACCATATATGTAATATATTATTATATATTATATAATAATGTATAATGTATAATATATATAATATATATTATATTACATATGTAATATATTATATATATAAGATATTTATCTTAAAGATGATTTACCATCAATAAAGTATCTCATGTCAAAATGAATCCGACAGAAGCTACAACCTTAACACTCCCTCTTAGCTAGGGAGGATTTATTGAACATATTATGCTCTCAGGACTATGAAGAGATATCATCTCAGTATGATATTCAATTCACTATGAGGCTAAATTTCTCACTTTTTATAACACACAATTGAAGCAAATTCCATAACTTCAAAACACCACCTTAAGTGTGGTCTATAGTAGTAACTATGTCATGGTGTCCAGCAAGATCCGGCCCAAAGAACCATGATAATAGGTCTACCACTTATAAGATTGCCACCTTATAACGGTTACCTTATTTTTGTTCATTATCATGACTTCTAGCACTCTGGAACAACAACTTAATGAAGTTTGTCATGATAACAAGTCTACCATTTATAAGATCGTCACCTTATAATGGTTACTTTTTGTTTATCTATGTCAATGAAAGATCGTCACCTTTCATTACATATCATATTTGAAATAGTAACCACCATGAACTAAGTCAAATGGTGGTGTAAAGGCTTTCACCTCAATTCTCTCTCATAGAGAAGAATGCAATACAAGGAATTTCACTTTGAACTTCTCCTCATAGAGAAGATACCATTCACAAGGATTGCACCTCAAAAATTCTCCCTCTGAACAATGATCTTGGGAAGTCAGGTCCAATAGTTACTCCCTCAGAGGGTCTCTTCCCTAAAGGATTCTTGTCAAACTCACTCTAAATCTGATATCAATTTTCTGATTTTCTAGTGATAAGTCATCACTTCCTCATAATATGCATAGGAGTAGGCCCATCAATATCATGCAATCACACATGTATTTCTAGGTCCTCCCTCTGAGTATCAATCTTCTAAGCTCCTGCGTTGCTTCAGAAGAAGTGTCATACTCCCTCTTAATATAAAAGGATCTCATAATCTCAATCATCAAAGATGTTTGCTTCAAGAGTCTCACTTTATCCATGCTAATCATTAGGGTCTTTGGAGCTACTATCATTAGATTGAGTCTTGCACAATACTTGGTAGCATTTGTAAAGTACCAACTTCCTTTTCCTATAAGAACATCTTCAAAAACATAAAGGAAAAGATCAAGGCAAATAACCCTTATAGTATGTATAGAATTACAAATAAGAGAGAGATAATTGTAAAAGATAGGAATACTTATCTACACATGAAGATTCATAAATTGTCTTCTTAGATTATTTGAGAATGGAACATCTCCCATCTAAAGAAGGTAAGTGGGAATGGAGCATTGAATATTATTCCCCCCACAATGTAAAATTCCCACTCATTCCATATTGTTGAACAATTTTGCATCAAATCAAATATGGATTCCTTTCACATCATCTCTTGTGTTGATTTCCCCAAATATAAGATCTACCCCTTCTGCAAGTAAAGAGCTGATCCAACTATTGGATCTAAATCGACACATATCCGTGCTCTCATGTTATGTGTGGCCCAATGATTTCTTCCCAACCGAGACACTCTTCAATTGTCGAGTTGTCTATTCAAGACGATTTTAGACAATGCTTGATCCACTTATCTAATCCGATTTGTGTTGCCCTTGCTATCCAAAATGAGCTAAAGACCTTGATGAGCTGGTTATATAGGAGAAACATTGAATATTATTATTCCCCCTACAATGTATAATTTCCACTCATTTCATTTTATGGAGTCGGAAAATTTCTACCAATTTGCTTTAGGAGTAAACTTGTAATCTATTTGTGATCTCAATGAATATCCACCCTATTAACAAAACATTTGTTCAACTGAATCGCATATTTCCTATCTTAGCTACCACTGTGATGACCCCTTTCTTTAGTAAGTTTTCTTTAGCTTAGCACCTTTTGTATTAATTGAAATAAAGTTTTTGCTCTCAATTTGTTTAAAGTGGTAGTTAATATGAATATCTTATTTTGACAGTAAATGTACATTCTTATTCATTGAATTTACATTCTCATTTCATACTTTCTTCCTTATCACTAAAATTATGCTATCAACACTAGAGAATCCATCTCAACATTGTTTACTCCCTCTTAATCAATAAGACCAAGTTCACTAAAGGTTAACTAAATAACATCCTCAGTCTTCCCCCTCTCTTTCAAGGTTGCCTCTAATAACATATCAGGCTCCCTCTAAATCTCAATCTCCCTCTCTCTGCAATAACATTCTTGGAGGAAAAGATCAAGGCACATATCTCATATAGTATGTATAGAAATACAAAAATAAGAGAGAGAATATTTTAGATAAATTTCTAATTGAAATGTACAAGCATATATTCCATCTTCTATATATATAAGAAAAGTTATATAATAAACTCGTTTAAAAAACAAATTTCGTATTAATAAAACAAGTTACCTTTACATAACATACCTCACTTGTTTGACCTCCTATGATTTCAAGTTTCATTTTTGTGGCCCTTCATAACTTTATATTCTTTACTTTCTCTTATTGTGAGTGACATATTAAATACTTATAAATTCATTTCAAACCGTTTGAAATGAATTTATAAGTATTTAATATGTCACTCACAATAAGAGAAAGTAAAGAATATAAAGTCATGAAGGGCCACAAAAATGAAACTTGAAATTATAGGAGGTCAAACAAGTGAGGTATGTTATGTAATTGTGATTATATGAGTTGTTACCTTCTTTTATTACCACCCTTCCTCTTAATGTCCACCTCGTATGATATAACATGGTTTTCACCTTTAGAATTCCTCTTTTCACACAAAGGTCGTGACTTTTCAAAACGCAATCACTCCTTTATGTTTACACTTATCGTAGACTAACTTATACTAATTTGCTCTTATCTTTGTCACCTTCATATTCAACCAACCATGATTTATTGTGTATGTCTCTTACTATTTTCTTATTAATTTATGCATGGGATGGGTCCTCTTTGCTCCCATGGCACATGAGATGGCTAACCTGGAAATTTATGTTTAAAATTCTTTTGTTATGTCCATGTATAATGCCTAGTCATCTAATATATATAGTAATCCATATCATGCTTATTAGGCGGTGATAATGATAAACATAAAAATACAAAGGAAGTGTCTCCCGTAAATGAACAATGATGAATGCACAATCAGTCATGAACAAAACATAAGAACAGCGAGTCTTCTATCAATACCAAAGTAACAAGAATCGGAATCGGATCGAAATCGGCAAGGCCGAATCAAATCGTGAATCGGCCATGAATCGGAATCGAATCGGCCATGAATCGGAAAATTTTAAAAACCCTTGAAATTTAGTGAGTAACTTATTTCATAAACCCTTTATCGCTGATTCGATTCACCGATTCACAAAAAATCGTTTGGCTTGAATCGAATCGCCGAATCGCGTGAATCGCATGAATCGCCGTGATTCTTGGAACTATGATCAATACAACTTCTGCAATGACAGTTTATAGACAGGGATCCCTCCCTCTTATCCCCTTGTCTACTCGTGATCAAAATACTTTTCAATACCTCCAATCGCTTGATGGCATTATATCTCTCTTTTAAATATTGCTGGAGTAAGATCCTCTTACATGTTGGCTCCCTTAGTTTCAAGATATCAATAATATTTTATCTTGTTTCAAAACAACTATAATTGATGTGGAGTTTGCTCTCAACCGATTCTTCTCATTATCATGTCTCTTCAAGACCAATTGGTTTGTTATTTAAGCATATATAAATCACTGATTTATCTAATTTGTATCTATTAGCAACTAATTGCCCTCTTTATTAAATTAGTATCTAATGTTGAGAGACATTTTATATACAATGATCTAAATTCCTTTACCGCAATCTAAAACCAATTCTGAATAGTTTGAATGACATGTTTAGCTCATTGATTGTGCTTTTCCATGTGATTAGTTTGATATGCATTCGTAAGTGTTGAGATGAATGTTTTCTTCTAATACGATTATGTTTCCTATCACACAGTCATGGATGCCAACTTCCCTGTCAAGATAGTAGAGCATGTATTTCTTCAATGACCACTTGACGACCTAGATTGCTGACCAGTAAACTCTTTTCATCCTTGTGTTGTATAATCGGTTTGTCTGTCTAGATTCAATAACACCATCAATCACTAGTCTCATTTGCCAGTGAAGTTGACTCAAACTTGATGATGCCCATCATCACTACATGTATCTTCCTCATTTGTGCACTAAATATCTTCAATTTATTCATTCTACAACTAAGTATACATGTGGGAGCCTTTGGATTGTAAGGAATTTCAGAAATAATTAGACAAGTCGATTTTTATCTTATTTTCTCATTAGATTCCTATTCCTTAGTGACTATATTTAGCATCAAAATATTTGGAACTTGGAGTCATAACACAGATCACCATACTAGTGATTTGCATTTAATTATGTAAATGGTTGTTCATCATAAATCGCAGGAGAATTCTGAGATGGACTGCACTTATCCTCATTTTGATCTATACTATTCTCTATATTTATCACCAGTCATAGTAAAGAACACTGCTCTGATACCATGTTGATTTTCTAGGATTGCTACAAATGTACTAATAATGCAAATGAAGGCTTATAAATATAAGAGGAGACATGTCTCATGAAAAAACATGTCTACGATTAAAAAAAACTAGTTAACAAATTAATATAATACTAATATAAATCAAAGTAACAAGAATCGAAACCAGATCAGAATCGGCAAGGCTGAATCGAATCGCGAATTGGAATCGAATCGGCCACAAATCGGCAAATTTAAAAAATCCTTGAAATTTAGTGAGCAACTTATTTCATAAACCCTTTATCGCTGATTCAATTGATCGATTCACAAAAAATCGTTTGGCTTGAAACTAATCACATGAAGTGTCGCAATTCTTGGAACTATGATATAAATAATCATACATGTAACTCATTTTAAGCATATACGTAATATTAATATGTTAACCATGTATGTAATATATTATTATATTATTACATAATAATGTATAATGCATAATATATAATATATATTATATTAGATATATAATATATATTTATATATAAGATATTTATCTTAAAGATGATCTACCATCAATAAGGTATCTCATGTCAAAATCAATCCGACAGAAGCTACAACCTTAACAAGAATAGACAATGTTGTATTGAATTATTGTTGAGATAATGGGTGTTGCACACATTGCATAACATTGTTATATTGTATTATTTTATTTTATTATGTAATGTAATGTTGCCTGCAACACGTAAATATTCCCATGGGATACACTTGATGAGTTGTATTATAACATTGTGATAATATTTGATGCAATTATTTAATATTGGGGAAAAGAATTAAATTTTCAATATTAAATGTGAGGTCAATGGGTTAGGTAGCACATGGTTTATGTACTACCACTTGGTAGTTTTGTGGGACTTGCTATTATAAGCAGCCACAAGGGTAGTTGTTGGTGTGAGAAGATAGAAGGGAAAAAGTCAAAATTCAAGCTGGACAAGGCTTGACAAGTTAGCTAAGGGAGCATTTGTGAAGGTTGAAAGCATGGCATGGGATTTGTGGGTTCATGCATGTTCACATAGATTACTTGGTGATGGCTATGGCTTTGAAGGCTTCCATGGTTGTATTGCAATGGTATTTTTGTTGAATAATACATGGTGATGGATGCTTTTGGAGGCTGAATTTTTTTCTCTCAATGAAGGTTTCCTAGTGTATATTTTATGTCACAATTTTGTGGGTATGTTCTCTATTCTCTTGCATGTAGATTTTAATTGCATATTTATTTTAAATCTATTATGGGTTATGTAGAAATGGTTATATTCTTTGTTACAAGTTCCCTTATATGTTTACCAAGGTAGTAACAATGGAGAACCTGAACTCCTCTTCAGTTTTGATTGGTCTTCTAGACTGAACATGAATAAAAGAATAGCAGAGTCCAAAGTGGTTTGATCTAGTGGGAGCCTCATGGAGTAGCAACATAGCTATAGAATCAGTCTCCAAGTGGGAGATTGTTGTTTAGTGTGGAGTCTGATCAGTCTCCAAGTGGGAGATTGTTAGATTGTGGTGACTGATCAGGAAAGTACTGTACAAAAAAAAAAAGTGGACCCTATTTTATCGAAATTTTGGGCCAACATGTAATTATTAATTATAACCCTAAAGCAAAAAAATACTTGTATAAAAGGGCTTAGGGTTAGAGATTATTTCATAGTTGTGATGCGAAATTGGTTCTTGTGGTGGTATTGAGCTGTAAGGGATTACGGATTGTAATCAAGTTGTAATCACTATATTGTAATAATATCGGGCTTGTTGTTTGGTGGAAGTAGCCTAGGAATTAGGTGGACCACATTAAATCTTGGTGTCTTGTGTTCTTTTCTGTGTGATCTATTATTTTCTGTTATTGGTTATATTTGCATATAATTGTTATTTCTGTCCATAGTTTAATCCTAACAATTATAATGCTATGAATGCAAATATGACTTGGAAGTGAAATTGATATTTTCATATATATGAATGATTGATAAAGTTTATGATTGGTCTAACTATAATATCCCCATTTTTGCCAGCACCAAAGTTTGAGGGATTAGCCTATTATTGTGATCCTTGTAGGCTAATTATCGTGGAGAGAGGATTTTTTGAGGTAGAGGCTTGGCTTTGGGAGGGTCTTGGCTTCTTCACAATTCAGTATGTTCTAGTTTGGTCTTCGCTTGACTTAGATTGGACTCCGTTTGCACTTAGTTTCATGCACCTGCTACTTATAGCAAGTTTGGGGATGATTGAGATGGACCCTTTTTTTTCAAGCAAGTGCATTTGGTCACATGGGTAAATAATAGGTGTGACTTCTGTTTCAAATGGCATATTTAAAGAATAAGTATTTTGGGAGTTATTATTATTTTAGTGGCCAAATTATTATTAAATCATTGTATGGCTTATTATAAAGTTATAATTTAACTTTATAATTTCACTTAAGTTGAGGATTGGGTCATCATTGGCTGTTTCAAATGGCATATTTAAAGAATAAGTATTTTGGGAGTTATTATTATTTTAGTGGCCAAATTATTATTAAATCATTGTATGGCTTATTATAAAGTTATAATTTAACTTTATAATTTCACTTAAGTTGAGGGTTGAGTCATCATTGGAAGGGACCATTTATTTAATTAATTCATAGAAGACTATGCCAAGGAATTTATTATAGTTTTGGAAGGAAATTATTATCATTATATATTATTACAAATTCAACTCAAGTTTGCATTTAAGTGAAAAGTGTGATGAAGAAGCCCAATTGCATTATAAAAAAGACTTCATAGAGGAAAAGAATTCATTCTTGTCTGTTGCTTTTTGATATTTCTCTTGTGAGGGTTTCTAAGTTGTGAGTTTCAATCCATTGTTGATGTATAATAGATTTTGGTCTTAGATTGAGACTTCTCATACTGTTGTTGCCATGGCTTAAGAAGTAATTTAACTTTAATGAAACTGGACTTCGGGAATCAGAGGTAAGAGTGTTTTGAAAATTAAATTCTGGAAATTACATTGGCATTCTCCATTACTGTGTTTCGTGTGGCTTGGAGGATATTGTGTGCTGGAGGTATTCAGTAATTCGTCTCTGATATTTGATTGGATAATTATGTCTGCAAATGAGTCCCCAAAATGATATTTAAGTCTGCAAATCGGGATGCCATTTATACCTTGTTCTGGGTGTCTATGAAATCCTGTTCAGCATTAAAAATTTGCTGCATATTTTCTCCAATTCTCACAATTAAGTCTAATTAAGCTACAGATTACATCTGCAGCCTGGGCGACATTTGGGTCTGATTGTGTGGGACTGATTACCAGGCATTTTTGGATTGGGTGTGAAGAACATTCTATTTGCTACAATGTTTCCCTACAGCTGTGAAGTTATCAGGTTCCATTTAATTATATAATCATTTATTATACTGCAGCACAGTTTGTTAACAAGTAAATTCAGAATTTGGTGAAGTTATTTTTGCATTCTTAGAATTTAAATTTCAACTCAGAATTCTCATTTCCTGTTTATATGCAAAGAACTCTCAAATTAAATACAAAACTACCAAGGACAACATATTTGATCTATTGAAGTTTGCTTGCAAAGTGTTTGACGAAATGCCAAACTGTTGAACTGTGAAAGAAATTGGTGCTTGTCAAGGTTATAACTGGTTGGGATTACTACAGTCATGTCAAAGTGGTTTCTTACCATCCTATGGGGTAGGAAAATATTTATTATTTCAGATCTGCTTATATTTGGAACGACCAGCACTCTTGCATTTTTCAGTTATGGACAGTCGTAGGAGAACTAGTAGTTCTCGGAGCTGGTGGAATAGTGTGGAAGATATTTTTAAAATAAATGCCTTTGGAAAGAGTATGGAAAGACTTAAGCTTTATTAACAAAGATTGGCGGTGAGACTATCGGATCCAAAGACGGTTGACAGGGCAGCGAAGTATATGGCTTCCGCTTTTAGTAGCCTGGCACCAAGGATGTAGGGAAGAAGGCTTGAATTCTCTCTGGTTGGCATTTAGGAAGTAGATGTACTTGTGTTCAGTACGGCACGCACTAGTCCTATCCATAGTTATGATGATAGATTTTCTACACATAGACATGTGGGTGTGTCAATGCCATTGGTGGATAGCAACACTGTTTAGAACGTTGAGGATTCTAGAGTTGTTGCGATTAGTGCAAAGGCAATTGATGCAATTGTTACCACCGATTGTTCAGGCTCTCTCGAGAAGGGAATTGTTATTGGAGATTTATATGTCATTTGTCGTAATGTTGCTCTTGAGCAGGGGGCAACATCTTTCTCAAGTGGGATAAACGAGAGTATGGAGCTATCCAGCTACAATATTAGTGATCTAGGTGTTACTGTGGAGTCAGCGGATGGCGGTTTATGCTGCAGTGTTATTGATTCATAGCCTAGCATAGAGTCATGTGTGCAAAGTAAGGTGACAGTATTGAGGCTCTGTCAGGTGATGGGGATACTGATAGTATGGACACCTCTGATGATCCATTTAGGGATACTATGAGTTGTTGTGGGTCTGACTTACCTTGCCAAATGATAGGTGACGACTATGAGGACGTTTTGGATGGGTCCCAAGATTAGGATTTACAGGTACTTTCTATTGAGGAGGAAGCAGAGTCATGTGAATAGATTTATATAGCAAGAGCATCCACTTCTTCATATGAGTTGGAAGAGGTACCGAGTAGTTGTATCTTGGTTACAGATATGTGCAAGAACAGGAGTGCACATGAGGTGAGTGATCTTGTAGTGAGTAGTTGTGATTCAGTTTCCTATCAAATTGCAGTTAGTGAGGTAGAGAGCTTGCATAGGAGGCTGGGGTTACAAAGGCATCATGTGGCTAGTCAACTGAGGGTGAGTGATGGTGACATCTATTATGATGCTATTCGTCATACATTAGCCACATCTGGTTGGGGTGCTCCTATGTTAGATGAGCATGGTGATAATAGACTTTCCCTAGCAAAGGTTCATGCACTTCGAGAGGCTGTCAAGATCTTCAAGCATAATTATTCATAGTCAGTTGTTGTTAGATATTACCTTAGGGTGTGTGGTAGCACCTGTTATCAGGAATTGTTAGGGAAAGAGGGGAAGGGAAAGAGGGGAAGGCGGTTGAGCTCATCCAAAAGCTTGAGGTGCTCAATTGGCTCTTTAGGAGTCATAGCCATGGTTGGATGAGATAACCGTGGAGTTGGAGCAGGTACAGTCGTCACCAACCCCAAACCCTGTTTAGATACATACTATGGTTAGTGGTGAGTTTGCTTCCACAATTGGGGATGAGAAATGTAATGATGTGAAAGTCACATTCGTCCAGGATATGGGTGTAGTAGGAATGGAAGAGGTGAGAGCATCAGTAGAAGACTGCAATGTGAAGCCTATTCTGCCATGTTTTCAAAGGGATTAGTTGTGGATTGCCGGCGAGCAAGTTGATTCTTCCACATATAATTTCTACTACACTGAGTTATTCATGGAGTATTTACTTGAGAGTTTGGATTTGCGGGAGGATCCATACAGAGTGTCTGAGGCTACTCTCATCTGGAGCTCTCATGCCATGTGGAGGATGGTGGGAAAGCCTGTAGAGACTTTCTCTACGATGCTTCCCCACAAGGATCTTGTGGTCGAGTTTGTTGAGAGGGTTGCCCAAAATCTTGCCTATCCAATAGCCCAGAGTCAAAGATTGGAGTTGTCTCCTGATTCTAGTTTGATACTCATGAGCCCTTGACAAAGATTGGGATTTTTTATCGACATTACACTATAAGGAGTGCTCATCACTTCTCTTTTGACCCATAGGTAGAGGGTTTGGTTTCACGTCGATGTGGGTTGGCTCCATTTTCATGCCACCCTTTATGGGATGGGTTTGCACCATCTGCAGTTGATAGGGTTGGTAGTTGCAAGTTAGTAGTAGGCTACTTGTAGAGTCAACATATCCACGACAATTTTGTAGTGCATGGATATCAGGGTTATGGCACATATACTTTTGGGAGTGTTAGTTCCTTTTGCATAGATGGGCTTCATACTCGTGTCAGTTTGGTAGGGTATACAGGGACTTTTGATATAGCAATATTGGATAACCACTTCTCTTTGTTATGGATAGTGTGGATTATGTCTCTGCAAGGATCTAGGTGGAGATAGGTTTAGCAGTGTGAATTGGTTGAAACGCCATCATTGGCATGGTGACAATACACTCAGGATAGCTCTGTGGATCGAGTTATTATCACAAAAGTTTGTAGATGATGCCAACGACATTGCACATACTTTTCCTTGGGATCCGAGTGGATTGTTATGTGCATTTGGTTTTGGCAATTGCTTGAGGACAAGAAATCTTTTGGAGGCAGACTGTAATGTCCCCATATTTGCTAGCATCAAAGTTTAAGGGATTATCCTATTATTGTGATACTTGTAGGCTAATTATTGTGGATAGAGGGTCTTTTGAGGTAGAGGCTTGGCTTTGGAAGGGTCTTGGCTTTTTCACAACTCAATATGTTCTAGTTTGGACTTCGTTTGGCTCAGATTGGACTACGTTTGGGCTTAGTTTCATACACCTACTATTATTGGCAAGTTTGGGGATGATTGAGATGGACCCTTTCGATTTTAGGAAAGTGCATTTGGTCACATGTGAAAATAATAGGTGTGACTCATGTTTCAAATGGCATGTTTATAGGATGAGTATTTTGGGAGTTATTATTATTTAATTGGCCAAATTATTATTAAATCATTAAATGGCTTATTATAAAGTTATAATTTAACTTTATAATTTCACTTAAGTGGATGGTTGAGTCATCATTGGAAGAGGTCATTTATTTAATTAATTCATGAAAGCCTATGCCAAGGAATTTATTAAAGTTTTGGGAGGAAATGACTATCATTATATATTATTACAAATTCAACTAAAGTTTGCATTTAAGTGAAAAGTGTGATGAAAAAGCCAAGTTGCATTATAAAAAAGACTTCACGGAGGAAAATAATTCATTCTTGTCTATTGCTTTTTAATATTTCTGTTGTGAGGTTTTCTGAGTTGTGAGTTTCAATCCATTGCTGATGTATAATGAATTTTGGTCTTAGATTGTGACTTCTCATACTGTTGTTATTGTGGCTTGAGAAGTAATTTACATTTGATGAAATTGGAGTTCGCGAATCAGATTTGTGATTTAATGTCCTGCTGAGGTAAGAGGGCTTTGAAATTAAATTCTGGAAATTACATTGGCATTCTCCATTACTGTGTTTCCTATGGCTTCGAGGATTTTGTGTGCTGGAGGTATTCAGTAATTCATTTCTGATATTTGATCGCATAATTATATCTGCAAATGGGTCTCCAAATTGATATTTGAATCTGCAAATTTGGACGCCATTTATACCTTGCTCTGCTTGTCTGTGAAATCCTATTTATGCATTAAAAATCGGCTTCATATTTTCTGCAATTCTTGGTGATTAAATCTGTAACTAAGCTACAGATTGCATCTGCAGCCTGGGCAACAGTTGGGTTTGATTTTGTGGGACTGATTACCAGGCATTTTTGGATTGGGTGTGAAGAATATTCTATTTGCTGCATTCTTTCCCTACAGCTGTGAAGTTATCAGGTTCCATTTAATTATATAATCATTTGTTACATTGCAGCACAATTTGTTAATAAATAAATTTAGAATTTGGTGAAGTTATTGTTGCATTCTCAGAATTTAAATTTCAACTCAGAATTTTCATTTCATGTGTATATGCAAAGAACCCTCGAATTAAATACAAAACTACCAAGGGCAACATACTTGATCTATCAAAGTTTTCTTGCAAAGTGTTTGATGAAATGCCAAACTGTTGAATTGTGAAAGAAATTGGTGCTTGTCAAGGTTATAACCGATTGGGGTTATTACATAACTACATATATGATTTTAATTGGGTCCAAGAGGCTTCACCACTGTCTAGGAGGAGAGATACAGTATCACTTGGGAGAGGGTTGCAAACATGAGAAGAGATCACAATTGCTATTGATGCCTAATTTGTGTCTTGTGAGATAAGTTGACTTAGTGTTTGTTGTTGGTCTAGTGTCAATGAGTAGTGTCAATGTCTTGAAGATCTCAGTGTCATCACCTAGACTTGACCGGTTTTTCTTGCGAGGGATCATCACCATTTTGAAATCAATGTCTTTTAATATTCTTCGAAATCATCATTATTTGATTGTCATATATCATCAAATGTAATATGGATAAATGAAGAGTTATGTATATAGGTATATGCATATGAACCTGGAATGAAAAAGAAAGTGTATGAATATATGTACATACACATTTCGGTAAATGATGTATTAATATTAAATTTTGTATTAATATTTTTTCTCCAAAGAAGTGGGTAAAAATTTACTTAACAAAGAGAATTACAAAGAAGACAAGACCAAAGAGCAAAAAAAGCATTCAAAATCATCCTAAGACTCCCAAATAATCTCCCATTTCCTCCATAACAAGTTCTTCCAAGCAACTAGAATTCTCAAAAGACAAGTAACTCAATTCTCGACTTTCCACAATCACATCTGCTCTGAAGCATATTTCGCCAAATAGTCCACTACCGTATTCCATTCCCAAGGAATATGACAAAAGGTAATAGAGTCAAAGGATCTACTCAATCTGGCGATTTGGCTGATCACCATAGATAATTGCCAGTTCTTTCCCTTCATGTCCCATTTATTCAACATTTCAACCACAACCTATGAGTTCAATTCACAAATGATCTTTCACCATCCCAGGGCACAATAATACATTGCTAGCATAGTGACCCTTATATGTAAAAAAGAGGAATTGTACGAACCCATACAAATCTCTTCTAACTCCCACAATCCCGACATGCCCAATACTAGCTCTTGGTAGAGTCATCGGTATTGACCTTCATAACTTGATAAGGAGGTGGTCTCCAATAGGCATCCCATTAAACCTTACTCCTACCATGAAAAGCCTCTTGCAAAGGAGGATCTTGGGTCCCATAATCCTTCGTACCCAACCTCTAAATAATCGCCAAGTCCCCTAGATCCAGAATGCTAGACAAATCACACTTGACTAAGAGTGTGTCCTGTAACATGCTAATAATTTGCATCCATAATTTGATGACTTGTCATTTTTTTCGTAAAAATTCCTTCTTTTTTTATTTCCAACCATATTGACAAAAGAATAACTGTAGGGACAATATTCCAAGCAATATGAAGAAAAGAGGTTTGGACAATGGAGTACCCTAGCTGACCCCAAAACTCCACCAATGAAGAAACATGAAAACAGGATTATTCCAAACCCCCCACCAACAATGTTAGATTTCTTTAGAATAGGGACACAAGAGAAAAAAATGAAACACACATTCCTCACTACTCTTGCACAAAACACATGTAGTGGAGCCCTCAAATCCTCACTTGCACAAGTTATCCCAAGCAAGGCATCTATTCTAACAACTAGCCACATAAAATATTTGCACATAGGCCAAGAAAAAACACTCCAAGCCTGGTCTCACCAAGGAGCTCTAGCTCTTCCATAAAGTTGTCAATCCAGCTCCTTAGATCCAAAGGCAACTAAGAATTAACCTTTCAAAGTTGGAACCCCAAGCAAGCATGCCTCTCTCTTCTCCAAAGAGCTAAAAACCCTGCCTACCAAAATCCTTGCAAGCTCCTAGTGATCCTCCTTAAAGACCCCAAGAGGCCATTCATGAGGCTCTTTCAAACTAAAGACATTTACTTGTCCAAGAAGCCTCCACCTTAGTGCTCCCACCCTCGAGAAAACGTTACATGAAAATCAAAGATGTCGATACACAAATTATAGAGGTGGGAGCCCATCCCAAGATCTAGCCAAAATTAAGCCTTTGTTCCTTTATGCAGATCCAAAACAACCCTTGTCAGATTAACTTAGCACTTCTTTTGAGAGTATTCCAAATCATGGATAATTTACCCTCAATACTATATCAAACTAAAGACATTTACTTGTCCAAGAAGCCTCCACCTTAGTGCTCCCACCCTCAAGAAAACGTTACATGAAAATCAAAGATGTCGATACACAAATTATAGAGGTGGGAGCCCATCCCAAGATCCAGCCAAAATTAAGCCTTTGTTCCTTTATGCAGATCCAAAACAACCCTTGTCAGATTAACTTAGCACTTCTTTTGAGAGTATTCCAAATCATGGATACTTTACCCTCAATACTATATTAAGAAACATTATTACATGACATATTAATATTGACATTACAAGGGAAATAATAACTTAATTTAAATTGTTAAAGACTTATCCTTATATACCAATTTATTACTAAAAAATCAATCTTGACTATTTATGTTCAATACTAGTAGAAGAAATATTAAGCCACTCGATGTGAGGCCACAACATCTCATTCGTCGTGGCAAGATTTTGACTCTTAAAGCTCGATATGAGATCAAGTTTAAATAATACTTTGCAAATTCAATTTAATTTTTTCATTAATGATATTCCAACAAGCACTATAATCATAGCCGCTAATGTTATATTCTCTCAAAACATTATTTGAAGTCATATTGATGACTTTTTCACTGCTAACAAAGTTAATTATTTATAAAGCTCGATACAGTTCATAAGCTTTGGTTGCAATCTGAAACTTTGTTCATTCAATATCATATACATTTGCTTCTTTGTTTTATTAAAAACCTAAGTTTTATCAAAGAAATGAAAGTATATCTTACTTAATACTATGTGGAAGCATGTATGTGATTTTCACTGAAGGTTTTGGAAAAACTATGGTGTCTGCCAATATAAGGAATAAAAGAGAATGCAAACTTCTGATTATTATCGGACCACCTCATCTATAAAATGATTTTCTAGAAGGAATCCATAGAGAGCTAAGCTTGGAGCTTGAGTTAATGAGAACTCTATTATGGAAGGTTCATGGCACCATCACAGTCATGTTTCTCCTTCTCATGTATAAAGTAAGTTGTCCTTTGTTTGTGCAGTTCATTAGCTATTGTAAGGAGCTCATTAATATGATCACGGACTTGAACTGTTGCTCCATCATTTCTAAGTCTGCAAAATAGAAAAGCTCTTAGTTGTAGCTCTTGAGAATGGCTCTAAATACTAGCATGTCTTTTTCATTAAGCAGTAAGCAATGTAATCTTAGTACAAATGGTTCTTAGCAATTGTGAAAAGCTCTTTAGTAGAAAGAAGAAGCTCAAATTACTCCTATATGTGTCTTGAATCGATAAATTCTGAAAAAACCTAAGTGAAAGTTCAATAAGGTTACTCAAATTCTAGCATGATTTTTTTGAAGCTTTATTTGCATTCACTGGTTCTTCAGAACTAAACCATAATCTAAATTATTCCGAACTCTTCTAAGAGAATTAGTAAGGTTAAAAGGAAACTTACCTGAAATATTGAAGCTCCAAATTGTCTAAAACCATTACAATTCTTAATTGTCTTGATCAATAAGAATTGCATTATCATGAAGCACATATGTGCATGCATGAGAGAGCAGGGCCAATATGAATAGGTATGCATGTAGTAAGAAAAGATTGCACATATATGCATATCTATAGGATGCTGAGTTTGCTTCAACATGAATACACGTAGGGTGCAGTTATTATTAAGATAATATCTTATACTTTCTATAATAGTCAACTACTTGTCTGTAGTCCGTCTTCAGTCCAGATAGGAATGTTTCCTATCCTGTCTCTAGTTTTGTTTCTAATTCCGTCTTCAGTCTATGTTGTTTCTTTTAGAAACAATGTCCTTGTAATTCTTTATAAGGAACACATTTGTTCCTCTGTTAATAAAATGAATCATCCGGAAATCCGTTAATCTGCCAACTCTTCTTGAATCTTGTAACATGGTATTAGAGCTAGTACATTATTTCGAAAACTTATAATTCCTTTTGAAATTATCAGTGCATAATTTTTCAAAATTATTTTGTGCATTTCTTGGTGCTCGTTCTTAGAAACCCGCCTAGGGTTTTCGGTCTACAGGAAAAATCCCGAATTCGGGTCTATTTTCAAATCATCTCTCAAAATCGCGTCCGTTTGGGGGCCCTTGTGCGGTAAGAAAACGGATTTCAAAGCACCTGTTTTGCGTCACTGGAACGGTAGCCCTAGCTGTGACCTCCATTTCCAATTCTGTTCTGCTTCTTTTTTCCAACTCGCGACTAATAAAAAAAAGAAATCACGTCTTTAAGCCTGCACCTACGCGGTTCGCGTCTGACAAAATCTGCCAATTGTTTGGCGGTCAAACACGACTTTTTTAGCTCCGTCTCAACTTGTCATCGTGCTCTGGGAAGCAGATTCGACCTTTTTTTCAAGAAATTTGCCATTTTTTTAATCTCCAATCTGACGGCTAGGGTTTTGTTCGAAACCCTAATTTTTGGGGTCGAAAAAATATTTTGTTTGCAGATTCTTGGTGGGTTTTTCGAGAGCTCAACTAGGTTGTTGTCCGTTTTTACTAGGTGCCTCGATTTTTGAGCCAGCAGATCCAGAAAACGACAGCAGGTTCCTTCTGTGTTTTTCGAGCTCTCTTCTGGGTCATTCTCTGATTCTTCTGGGTCTTTCGTATTTTTGCCTCGAAGAACGTGCCTTCACAGATTTTCACCATTTTTCATTGAAAAACGTGCCATGGCATCTCTAACAAATATTCTGCTCGAACATAATTCCAAATTCAATGGTCGCAATTATGGAACCTGGAAGCAGCGCATCATCGCCATCTTCGAATATCGTCGTTTGGATGAGCTTGTTCTAGGCACAAAATCTCCTCCGACCTCCAACCAAGCAGAACAAGACAAGTTTGATGATCGCAGTCGAGAGGCTATTATGCTTCTTAAGCTCTCTGTTATTAATGATCAGCTACCGTAGATTCCTTCCGGCAAGTCAGTTGCAAAAATCTGGAAATATCTAAAGGAGCTGCATGAAACAACAGCACAAGTTGTCGAGCTTCCTAATCAAGGAAAAGCTGCATTTTTCACCTTCTGAATCTGTTTCTGTTTTTTTGGGTTTGTTGATTTTCTCCTCAAAAATCATTTCAAGTTGTCTGTAATACGCAAGGTTGCGTGAGATTCTAGGTTTTACCGTTTTTTCCACAAAAACGAAGTTTGTAAATGCAACTTATTTTGAGTCATAGCACTCTTCTAGCAAAGCTTCTTGGTTTCAGCATTCTGTAGATCCAGGGAGGGTCTCAATTATCACAGAATGTTCCGACATCCGTACGTTGCCCATTAAGGGAGGGTATTAAGATAATATCTTATACTTTCTATAATAGTCAACTACTTGTCTGTAGTCCGTCTTCAGTCCAGATAGGAATGTTTCCTATCCTGTCTCTAGTTTTGTTTCTAATTCCGTCTTCAATCTACGTTGTTTCTAAAAGAAACAACGTCCTTGTAATTCTTTATAAGGAACACATTTGTTCATCTGTTAATAAAATGAATCATCCGAAAATCCGTTAATCTACCAACTCTTCTTGAATCTTGTAACAGTTATGGCACATATCAATGTGCATAAAGAGAAGAGTTTTTCATACAACACAATAAGTAGTACAAGTCAAAATTAACTCTAGAAATGTCATAAGAAAAGTGGATTTAATTTGATCCAGGTGGATCTCGAAGACCTCAAAAATTCAACGGGCTTAGAGTCTTCCAGAACTAGCATCAATGCATAGAGCACAACAAAACATTCCTTGACACAAATTGAAGCATGACAAAAGGAGTTTATTTTCTCAAGATATGCTTAGTCATTGGTTCCATAGGGCTATGAACAACAAAGGTTGACCAAAAGGGAAAAAATGATTGGCTCAAAATTGGTCAAAAATTGTCTCAAACTAAAGAGCTCATCAAAAGCTTCCCAAAATATTTTGAACAGACCAAATACGAGTCGCACTCAAAAGTCAAAGCTAGACGAAGTTCTGCAATCAAAGGATGACCAAGGGAACCAATGATGTCAACATGACGTGGCAAAATTGGTGACATGACAAGAATACTACCATGTGGCATAATGATGGCGTGGCAGGTTGTTGAGGTGGAAAATTTTGATGCTAACACATGAAAAACTCAGAAGATAACACATGGGCATGATTGAACTAATAAGAATGTGACACATATAATAGTCAAGTGTGTGAAATAGTGCCACGTGGCACCAAGCAGTGTCTTAGTTGAGATGGTTTTGATTGTTTAAAACAAAATAAGGTTCGAACCTTGAACCTCCCATTACCTACTTTTCCTCTTCACCACTACAATATGAGAGAATTTTGGGATACGTTTGGAAACCTTTTTGTCTTGTTAGCTACTTTAAGGCATATAAGACTAAAACAAGTTAAAGCATATAAGAAAAAACCAGAATTTTTGGTGATTTGAACCTCCAACCTCTCACCTCCTAATTATCCACTCTACCAATGGACCATGTTGGACATGCTTTGCTATTTTTAGCCATCAATACATTTTGTTTTTTAAATAACATTGGTTTTATTTGAGTGGTTTAGACTATTTAGCTTAGGGTCAACATAGCATATAATAAAACCAATAAAATTATCAAGGATTTGACATTGCTAAAGATCCTAAAATTAACATAGGGTAGTTACTTTATGGTTATGATTTAAATGTAATATGTTTTATGGTTTTTATTGTCAACCATAAATAGCATGAAAATTGTATAAAAGGGGGGTGTGGTCTTTTTTTGAAAATACATTGGGAGGTGGTCTTTCCTTAGTGGAATTTTGGGAGAAGAAATTTGGGAGAGAATTCTCTAGAAAATTAAGTGGTTTCATAATATGAGATTAAAACTTAGTGTTTTCTTTGAGAGGAATTTTCATGACTTTCAAGTCATTTGTAGAGGCTTGATGTCTGTGCTCTTATTGTGAGAAAGTGAGTTACATCTTTAATGATTAGCATCAGAGCTAGGCATGGACATGTTGCCAGATAGATCTTGTTATTACAGATTGGAAGCAAGAAAAGCCTGATGTGCAAGAATCTTCCTTGAAGCATAATGTAACTCAATGAAAGACCATGGTGTTGTAAGAACATTTGCATCATAGTAATGCCATTGATCATGCATATTTGCAGATCTAGAGAAGTAGCTAGAGTCTGGTAAGCACTGTTATCAAATCCCTTTATCTCTCTTTTCTTGGTTCATGTTCTTGTTATCTTCTTTACTTTCCTTGAATGCAAATCATGTCCTTGTATGGTGCAAGCCTTGGCATCCAGTGAAGAGGAGAAGCATTGTCAAGGGCTTAGTCTCCCAACCCTAGCCCCTTAAGTATCCCCACACAATCTCAATTGAGAAAGGCCCTCCCTACATTAGACATGGGGCATCATTGTCCTACCACTAAGCATCCTAGTGATAGAATATCATACCACAACTGGCTCGACAACAAGATTCATACCCTTGAACCACCATGAGCTGACACAATTTTTATGACATCTTTTATTTCTTGATTATTGATACTGATTGTTTTATCTTTTATCGTGCAGGGATATTCCATAGTTCAGTGGCTATAATTCACACCCTTCATCTCGACTATGCTGGTCTTCCTAGATGAATTTCTAGGGTGATTGGAAAAACATAATATATCAAAGCCATTTACATTCTGCCCATCTCTGAGCTTATGGCTTAACAAAGATTCACATTATATTTTAAATTACTGGTTCTGCTTGAGAGTGCTACCCCTTATCTCAGGGACATATGGACAATGCCCCTGTATAAGCTTGCACCGAATAGAGATCTTTTGAAATAAGCTCTGATATGAAATACAATATTCTGATATGAATTCAAATTTCTGATATAATACAGTGCTCAAACATGGAATCAATATTTTTTATGGATTCAAGATTCTAATATGAAATCAGTATTTGAATAAAGGAACAAGGTGTAAATATAAACTCACCCATTTGGGTTGTAGCTTGGTCTTCAAGACTTATGCTAGTGCACAGCTTTGCAATGGTCACCGCCTTCACAAGAGTTCCTTGCACTTGCAGACTTTAAACTCTCAATATTGGAGACCTACGACACTTGCAGGCAGTAAATACGCTTCTAATATCAGAGGTTCTTGCACAAAGTAATTATGCATATCACAAAGCTATCATGGCTAGAATGAGAATGCAATAATAAAGATTATCATGGTTGGAGATTGAATCCAAATAACAGAGTTATCGTGGCTGGAGATTGAATGCAAATAACAGAATTATCATGGCTGGAAATGATGGCAGAATCAGAGCTTCAGTACTTGGTAATTGCTGTGGTATCCTGTTCAATGGTAATAGTCTTGTTGTATGTATAAACTGCCTCGTGCTCGGTTGAAAAAAAGAACAAGAAAAGTGGTGGAGGAGTTATAAAGAGAACAAAGAGCCATTGATACATGTGATACACATTTAATATTAAAAAGGTCACCAAAGTAAATAATTAGCAAAGTGGTCGCTCAAGGAAATAAATAAGACTTTGGCCAAGGATTAAAGAGATAATAATATTGTCTTAATATATAACATCATGGTATCTATAAATAGCTATATGCATATGTAAATAGATACATGTACATGCATAAACCCCAACCATATATTTCTTACATATACATCAAATATCAAGTATGTGTATAGGTTCTTATATATATGTAATCGGTTTACATATATACACATGAATATACACATATTCATGTATGTACATGTGTAGATATTTAGGCATTATGGTGTCGACATGTAAGGACATGCTTATACACCAAGAGGCTCCCACCAAATTACAAAGGTACCAACTTGTTCATAGTTCAATTTATGCTTAGTGATTTCTTTTATTATTAAGTTATATATAATTTAACTAGTTAGCTCATGGTTGTCACTTAGTATACCCTTTCTTAACTGGTTGCTTTCCCATAGCCATGGTGGTTAAGACTCGTATCTATTGACTCAATGGTAGGTGGTGCCCTCATGCCCAACTCCTTCTCTAGCAATGCTTGCCCCCCTTCACTGTATTCCTACAAGGGAAATTTATCACGGTAATAACATATTTCTCATCTTTATAAAATATCGAAATTATCATAGCATATAATCATATTAGCCATCCATTTCCAATTCATATATCATCATAATGGTTGACTGCTATTCCAATTTTCCATGATATTATAACGAATAACCAACACTTCACTTTCACATAAAACTATAACGAATAACGAATTTAACCAATCATTCAACTTCGTATGAAGCCTCACCAACTATAAAGGAGCATTTAAAATTGAGCCAAACATTGGGATGTAACAATGTACTTTCATGTTTTTATCTTGTAGTTTAATATTTTTAATTTATCTTCTTGTTAGTATGATAATGCATGTTAAATTTCTTGTCACGCAATTATTATAAATGTAGGATGATCTGCAAGCACTATTTTGTTGATTTCTTAATTGTACATAATGGGGAGGCTTCCATGGTGAAGTTTCTTTTCATTATTTTTATCTTTCTTATTTGCAAAATCGAAGGTTACACAAAGACTACTGAAAGATAGAAACAAAATCGTAGGCCCACAGCAATAATTGGGTTCGATGTTATGATAATAGGAGAGAGAAATATAATTGCTTAATGCATTACTTACAGACTACAAAATATTAGAGTCTACTATGCACCCTTACATTTTTGTTTACACACATATAGATATGCAATAGAGAATACTTGCAATAATATTCAATAAAAATAACACTCAAAATCTAAATGTTTGAAATATCCACAACTGAAAACTTGAAAATAGCTTCAGATTCAACACTGAGGTTTGACAGCAATATATCATTCAATAGATCAATACCTAGATGGCCAAATTACATCAAAATGGCAATACAAGCTTACTCATTTACTGCTTTTACAAAATAAGTCTGATATTATCAGCAAACTGAACTCCCAAATGATGTCAATAAGCATGAGAAAGAAGCTTCTCCACCTCCAAATCGATAGCACCAGTTATGGAAACCCTACATGCCTCCTTTGCAACTCCTCAAAGCTCCAAACCATATGCATCCAAGTCTAAGGAGCCCACACTGAAGGTAAAGGATGTATAGCCAGCTATAGGGGGGAGCGGATAGCAAAATAAGATTCTGAAATGACCACTTTCATCAGTTAAACTACACGTCTTGCTCTTGCAAATCCGCTCAATGAATTGCTAGAAGATGCAAATCAAAATCTCTTCAGATAAAGCCCAAATGTAGTTCATAAATGAAACCTCCAACAAACCCACCATGAAAGATCTTTCACTTTCAAAGTGAATGTCCTCTAGGAAGGTTTTCATACTCACAAAGCCTTTGGATAAAAAAAGTTTATTCCAACTAAACCCTGTTATCCAATATCTCCCAGCACATGAATAACAAAATGAGCTCCAAGTGAGTATTTAAAGCCTCTCCAAACCCCACACCCAAAGATAAATAAACTTTATTTAGTTAATTTTAAAGTCTCATTATGTCTCCCATGTGGGAGCCCCTTTTAAAAAGCAGTTTGATTTACATTTTAAAGCATTGATTCATATTCTCTAGACACCGTAAGATACAGTCATTTTATAAAATACCACTAAGTTAAATGATTAACATAATGTAACACATTAATGCTATTTTAAAATAATTCCCTTGGGCACCATAAATCAGCGAAGTGTCATCATCTAATGTAATCACTGACTAACCCGGAGTATGGAAAATTTGTCCAAAACCCCTCCAAAAAGTGTTATGTGAATAATGGGATAAGATATAATAGTGTGCTAAGAAATGTCATCTGCGATCTCTCTGAGAGGTTGAGACACTGAAGTTCTTCAAATTCAGGTGTGATCCCTATCCAGAGATCCCTGGCATAGGCTCTAAAAAGTCCTTCAAATAAATTTGTGTTACTGAAATCAAAGGTATTTCAATCTTACCTAAGAAAAAATTTATAAGAATGCTGAGTCTACATTGCTAGTAGGTTTCCACTATCCATGACAGTATTCTTTTTGCTTCTGGATTTTGATTGTGTGTCCATTTTTTGAGCCAACGTTTCAGGTCACACTCAGTGAACCATCATCAGGGCAAACAAGAGAGAGCTCCAAGAAGATAAAAAAAGTGGGTATTTAAAGCTCTCCTTTGAGATTTCTCTTGCTTGCCCTGATGCTGGTTCACCGAGTGTGACCTGAAATGTTGGCCCAAAAAATGGACACAATCAAAATCTAGAAGCAATAAGAATACTCCAAGTCTAAAACCAAATTGATTAATTTCTTCTTTTAATCTATTTGAAGTTTCAACCACCAACATATTAGTGCTCATCAAGTACCATAATTACTAGCATATAATGATGTATTCAAAATATACGGTTATACCCCTAGTTAAAAGTAGCCACTAGAACATCTTAAAATTCTCATTCTCACACACAAATGTAGAAGGTCAACTATTCTATCCCATTTACAGTTTACACCATAGGAAAAAACATGTATTACCAATCCTCAGTTTGGAGAATTTCCAATCACCTTTGGCATTAGGAGAGACACTCTCAACGATACCCTACTTCCCGTGATGATTGTTAACGTGGGTCTTCTCAGCCCAAGTCATTCTCTGAATGACATTATCAGACTCTATGTTGCCCGTTTTGTGGTGTTTGACGAGAAGGATAACCCTTCCTATGTGCCTAACCTGCATAAACTTGAAACTTGTTTTCCATTAATTCCATTCTTTTCACTTTGCCTACAGTTTTGAACAAAAACTTTTTGATTGCAAGATTGTATTTTTGTATAGCATCCATGCATACTGACTTGTTTGGTGTTCACTCATTTTGGTTCTCCCCTTCTAATTTTGATCATATTGCTTTGTAGCTTCAATTTTTCAACTCCAATTGCTTTATTTTATATTCTGTAATTCCTTTATCAATCATGGTTAATTATAGTAGCTTCTTGAAATTTATTTGTCATTTGTTGAGATTATTATACATCACAATTAGCCATAAAGACTAACCTAAAATGTACCTTTTGGAATTTATCCCCCACTTAGTATTAATCTCATTACTGGTTACTGATCATTTTTGGGCATTAACATGTTTATCTCTCTTCATGTACAATATCCTTAAGGGATGACACAAGATTTATTGAACAACCTTGGATAAAACTGAGTGAAATAAAACTATAGCTTTGTGAATTATAGGGGGAAAAACCATGCCCAAACTACCTAGCTTGTGATCATTGGAGGTAAATAAAAATGTGAAGAGTTTAAGCACTGGGAAAAAAGGTTTTTCCCTTTCATTAATCCTTGTAAAAAATGAATGTGGGTGATGAAGCGGCAAAGAATCATATGACTGTTATGAAATATTTGGAAAACTTATATAAAAAATAGATCATATCAAATTATAAATGTTTTCAGGATTATACATTTTTTATTCAATCGACAATGGATTACTAGATGTAAGTACCTGCCTCTGCCCCTCTGTTGCAGTACGCAAATAATAGATTGCTGAGTCCTTCACAATCTTATATTGAGTACCCTTGCCAGGAGTATCAACAACTGTGGAACCCTGCCATAAAAAATGCAATTAGACAAAGCAATTATGAATAATATAATTTAGGAACTCTCGTACTTGTGAAAATTAATGATCATTAAAGAAAGAATACGCAAAAATCTTCATTGCACCTCATAATCAATGTTGAATTGAAACAAGCAACTCAAAAGGCTTTCACATGAGTGAATAAGTCTCAAATAATCTTAAAATGGAGCTGCATGACTATGATTAAACCATCTTCAGTCTCAAATCTTCTTTGAAAAGTACCTCCACAACCATGACTACACCAAGACCCTTTCAAAGAAGATTCATGGCTGAATCTGTTATGTGAAAGCCATTTGAATTGTTTTCTTAATATACAGTGGAAGCAAGGTAGAGTTACTTATATGACCCTGTTCACAAAAACTCCTAACAGCTGACAAAACAAAAAAATTAACAAAACAAATATTGAAATATAAAACATTTTCCATACGATAAAATGTTAGAAAAAAGTTGTTGATGTCAAATGTCAAATGTCAAAACAATTACCATTAATGTCAAAGCCATTGAGGAAGGAATTTGTTATCTAAGTCCAGGATACAGATAGATAACAAAGGCAGAAATGTAAATGTCTAAACTACAGCTAGATGGTAACAGACAAGCAATTATGAAGACAGGGATCAAATCAATATCAACAGTGATTAGGCAGAGATGAAAACATTTGGAAGTTATCATAGCTATTGTGGTTTGTATGCTGAATATGTCCAAAAGCTCCTAGCATGGTTAATACTCTCAAAACCAAATAGTTTTGCAGAAAAGGATAGTTGTATATAGCAAAACTACAATGATGATATCTGCATATGATATTTGTATAAATGAAGAATACTTGTATATATACAAGGAGTGTTGTTCATTAAATGTCAGATACATATGAGATAAGATAGATAAAGAAAAATTTATTAATGTCCAACAAGAGACCAACAAAAGGTCTAAGGGACTGCCAAAATAGAGCAGTCCAGTAAAAAAACAAGCACCAAATGTGTCTGGGAGAAGACAAAGCCAAAAGCAAAGAACCACCAAACCAAGGCAAGTGGGAGACACCAAGAAAAGCTGGCCCACAAACCTGCTATCTAGAGTCTAAACAGCTGGGAAGAAGTCAAGAATCAATGGATAAGCCATAGGACAGAGGATCCTAAGCCATCTCTAAGAACTCCTGATACCACTAGTAGAAGGAAGTTGTTGTCGAGTGGAAGAAGATCTGTGCAGATGTACAGCCCTCGGGGGTCCAGTTTGGGGATCCAATGCCTGCTTGGTACCCCGCATGGGGGAAACCACAGTGAAAAAGGAGGTGATGAGCTGGTCGGAGTGTGAACTTGAGCGGTGGAGTCACTGCAAGGTGTAGTCCCGGAGCCTCCATGTCTCATGGAGGTAGAGTGGAGGCACCATTGATTTGTATAAGTGAAGAAGACCTAGAGGGTCAGAGTCTCTCTAAATAAGCAGTAAAATCTCTCTCTAATCTCGTCATAGATGTGATAGTGAAAGATGAAGTGATTCTCCATCTCAACCACCCCCATGTCACAAAGCTGACAAATCCTATCCTCCCTAGCCAAATGGTAATCAGTTTGAATGCGAAGTCGATGAGAACCAACTTTGAAAGATCCAAGGGATAGAGAGAGAGCATGAGACCAACCATGGGATAGGTGCAAGGGGCGCACAACGATCCCATCATGTGACTACAATAATACTCATATATATTATAACAATGAAGAATGCTTAGCACAAGCTACATGCCAATGATAGCAGAAGGAAGCCATGTCAATTTGTATATTCGATCAACACATAAGTTTGTATATTAATTGAATGAAATAAAAGACAAGGACGTGACAATCTGCCACCTCACATAATAAAAGACAATTTCTGTTTACCATCCAATAATTAAGACAGAATAATGATTAATTATGTATGTAGTGTTAATATTTGTTCCTAAAGAATCGTAGAGGTGTGATTTTGGAATAAAGAAATTCGAGATGCCACGTTGTCATTAAGAATTGTGAATAAAAATCTATAAGCCACAACGGAAAGATATGGCTGTTCATTTCAAAAGGATGTAACTCTTGAGATAAAGGCATCTATATGGAAATAAAATTTTGTAAGAGGTGGATGAGTGTCTAGTGTGTGGTGTGAAGTTATATCAAGGAAATTTGATATACACACCAAATTCAGAATATATATGTGAAGTATATATGGGAGTTTAATGCTGAAAATATAAATCAAACAAGGAGAGGTTTTTGAAGATGAATTACAGATATATTGATAGTTCTTGAGGAGAGTATTATCAGAACTTTATTCAAAGTTTGATCAAACTTGCAGAAAATTCATGAAGTAAGTTTGTAATCAGAATTTGTGACAATATAGTGAATCCATCATCAATTGAGATAGCAACATTGCCAATGTGGAATTTCAGATTTGAGTGAAGTTGGTGCTTTGCTTTTAGGGGTTAGTGTCTCTTGAAAGTTGGTTTGTCAGAGTCGATTCTACTAGTGAGTTGGTGCTAATAAACTTAGGGTTTAGTACTTCTAGGAGGTTGGTGCCTGCAAACAAGATGTAAAAGAAGAATTCTAAAAAGCATTGATTTATTGTGGCTTTTCTCTCATTTGAGTTTCCACATAAAACGATGTGTTATTGTGTTTTCATTCTCATAGCTGTTAAGTGTAGTAATTGATGATATTATGATGGATAAAGTTTAAATTGGTAAAAATAGTTGTTATAGTAATGCATACACCTCAAAATAACCGTATGCTCTTCATTTGATATCAGAGAAGGTTCCCTTGAACAAGTCTTGCCGCTTAGAGGAAGATTATAAAGAGAACACATGGCCAACAATTATACAACTCACAAGAAACCATCTTTGATGGATTGTGGGACAAATTATACATTTTGGGGCATTAAAATGGAAGCATATTTGAATGCTCTTAGATTCAATGTTTAGCAATTAGTAGTAGTTGGTTATACACCTCCATCAACTCCACCAACAGATCAAGCCAAAAAAGGGAAAAGTAAGAATAATTTCAAAGTCAAACATGCTATTCTATGCAATCTAGCAGTTTGTGAGTTCACAAAAGTCATGCATTACAAATCAACAAAAGAAATATGGGACAAACTAAGAAATATCTATGAAGGAGATGTCAAAGTGAAGAAAACAAAAATCCAAACTCATCGAAGGAAGTTTGAAAGCCTCAAAATGCAAGACGCTGAAGATATGGCCTTGTACCTACTTCGAGTTGATGAGGTGGTAAATACAATGAGATTTCTTGGAAAACATTGATGAACAAATAGTTGTTGAAAAAAAACTAAGGTCCTTAGCATATAAAATTTGATTCCAAGGTGTCTTCGATGAAAGAAATGAAAGAGCTAGACCAACTAACAAAGGATGAACTACATGGTATTCTTACCGCTTATGAAATGAGGATTGAAGACAAAGCACTTGAAAAGAAAATCTGATTCAAAGCATCAAAGAAGGAGAAAAACAAAAAACATATATCAAGCAAGAGCTCAATTAGTGAAACTGATGAAGTAGAGGCCTATTTCTTTAGGAAGTTAAAGAAAGGCAATAGAATGTACAAAGGAAATTTTCCTTTCAAATGCTTCAATTGTGGAAAGATTGGACATTATGCTTCTAAATATCCCCAAAACAATAATGACTTAAGATGAAAAGGAAATGTATAGAAAGAAGCAAGGCAAGGAAAAAATTTAATTCAATCAAAAGAAGAAATCCCCAAAAACACAAGAAGACATTTTATTCAACGGTAGCAGCACGTCAAAAGAGAGAAGTGATGAGTGTCAAAGTGTTGATGAAGAAGTAATGCATTTCATGGCCATAGAAGATACAAAAGACAAACATGAAAAGGAATGAGATGTCAACAAATTGTCCAATTAAGAAGAGGATGTAGATCTTGAGGAAGAGCTCCATTACACATACAAATAGAATGAGAAATTGAGAAAGAAGATTAGTAAGAACAAGATGGACGCTAAAGAAACTTTAGAGTCCCTAGAGAAATATAGAAGACTTTGATGCTCAACTAGTAGAAGCTAAACAAGTTGAGAATGAGCTGAAACATAAACTAGATATAAAAGATCTGGACTATGACAAATTAGAACGAGAAGATTCTTTTGTTAAAAAGAAACTGACTACTAGACATTTATACTCTTTTAATGTATACTGTTTTTTATGTAACAAGTTTGGCCAAATAGCATCAAATTGTAGAGGCAAACTTAAAAATGTACCAAACTCCACAAAGAAAATCTATAATTATTTTCCCCATTAAAGAATTTTGATATTATATTTTATAGATGTAACAACTTTGGACACATGACCAAATTTTGTGGAACAATTTTCAATGATCATCCTAGCCATCTCAAGAAACAACCATCCAAAGAGTGGAAGAAAAGGGAGGAGAAAAAAGAAATGGAGGAATCAACGTTTGTCCAAACAACTTTTCAAGCAAGCAAGAAGGATAGATGGAATGTGGCTAATGGTTGCTCAAGACACATGATAGGGGATAAAAGAAAATTCACCTTTTTTAAACCAGCAGATGAAGGAACAAGTGGTATTTGAAGATAACTCAAAAAGAGATAATAAAAGGAAAAGGAACACTTCGCCTAGAGAATGGGAAGACTAAAACTAAAGATGTTCTCTACAAAAAGGGGTTAAAAGTTAAAACAGAATTTGTTAAGCATAAGTCAACTATGTGTATCAAGGGCATACTGTAACCTTTCTTCCTAAAGGTTGTGCAATCAGAAAGGATGGAAAGCTGATTATAGGTGCTTATAGGATAGACAACAATCTTTATATTTTGAAAAAAATCAAGAGTGAAAGGGGATGAAAACTAGTTGTCGGATAAGAGATTAGGGCATCTAAACTTTGACAATTTAGTCAAAATCAGTCACAACGGAACTGTAAGAAATATACCAAGGATATCAGAACCTACAAATACTACTTGCAAACAATGCCAACTTGGGAAGCAAACAAGAAGCACTTCAAAAACTAAAGAGAATTCTACATCAAAACCACTTAATCTCATGCACTTAATCTTTATAGACCAACTAGAACAAAGAGCCTATGACGAGAAAGTCATTTCAAGTTGTTGATTGATGACTACTCCAGGTTGACTCAAATTGCCTTCCTAAGGGAAAAATCAGAAACCCTTGACAAACTCAAAGCTTTCAAAGAGTTTGTCGAAAATGAAGTGGGTGCAAAAATAAAATGCCTTACAACAAACAAGGGAGGAGAATTCACCTCTCATGTATTTTAAAAAAAAATTGTGAAAGGATGGAATAAAAAGACAATACTCAGCACTAAGGACACCCCAACAAAATGGGGTTGTAGGAAGGAAAAACAGAACAGTTCAAGAAGCAAAAAGGGCTATGTTAAATGAATCTAAGATAGTAGATACTTATTAGAAAGAGGCAATTGACACAACAATCAACATTTTGAATCATACACAAATTAGGGTGTGTATAATGACAAAGCATGCTATGAATTATGGAAAGAAAGACTTGCAATAGTCAAGCACTTCAGGGTTTTTGAAAGCACATGTTACACATTTAGAGATGAAAATGACTTAAATAAGTTTGACACTGGAGTAGATGAGGGAATTTTTCATGGCTACTCCACCAAAAGTAAAGCATATAAATGTTACAACAAAAAATTTATGAAGTTGTTGAGATTGCAAATGTAAGCATTGATGAATGGAAGCAATTCAAAGAGGTGGTAGAGGGCAATTCTGAAATACAAATTGTAGGTGAAGAAGAAGAAGTCAAGGATAACGAACCAGAACAAAGAAGTTCTAGAATTCCTTCAAAAGAAACATCCAAAACTCCTTCAATGGCACCATCAAAAACTCCAACAAAATTTGTTCGAAGAAACCATTGTAAAGATTTGGTCATTGGAGATCTGGACACAAAAATTCACACAAGGAGAAGACATGCCAATGTTGTAGAGCATGCACATTTCTGCCTTCTTTCCAAGATAAAATCAAAGAACTTTAATGAAGCAGTGAGGAAAAGTTTTGGTTTAAAGCAATAGAGGAAGAATTAGACCAAATTGAGAAAAATAAAACTTGGGAAATTGTTCCAAAGCCCAAAGATAAGAATGTCATTGGAACCAAGTTGGCATTTTGCAATAAGATGAATGAAAATGGATAGATGACAAGAACAAAGCAAGGCTTGTTTGCAAAAGATATGCTCAAGTGGGAGTGGATCTTGAAGAGACATTTAAATTACCCCAGTTTCTATTAGAATATTGTAATTTTTCTTCAATTGTCATCTTAGTTAGTCTTTAGTTTTAGACATTTTCTATTTTTATCACAATTGTTTCTTTTAGAAACATTGTCTCTGCAAATCTATATAAGGAGCTTTCATTTCCTCCATTTAATAACAAATACAATAACATCAATTTACCATAATAAGGTATCAAAGTGGGTTGATGGGATTTCACAAATTTTGGTATTTTTTTTTAGAAAAATTCAAGCCTCCTTTAATCAGGAATTTTTTTAGAAATATTTTTTTGATTGTTTTCAAATAAAAATTGCTAAGTATTTTATGAAATTTGTGGTTTGTCTTTTAATATTTTTGCCAAAAATCGCAAGCCTAATTGAGGGTTTTGGTTGCGCAATTTCTTAGTTTGAGAAAAAGTCTCTAATTTTGGGGGGTTGGATGTACTTGCATTTTTGTTGCATGTACTTGCATGTTGCTTGCATGTTCTTTTTGTAAGTTGCATGTTCTTGCATGTGTTTTTTTACCATGTGAAGTGTCATGTTTTTCCACAAGAAGGTTTATAATTTTTTCTTCAAAAATTATACTATGGGTTTTCAATTTTTTCCCTTGAAAATTTTCTAATATGTTTTCATAATTTTTTACTTCAAAAATTATCTATTAGTTTTTAATAATTATTTCCTCAAAAATTATCTATTGAGTTCTAATTATTTTTCCCTTAAAAAAATGTTGTGTTTATAATTTTTTCCTCAAAAATTATCTATTTGATTTTTACCCTTTTTCCTCAAAAATGATGCTTTCTATGTTGATCCCTATCTTGGATTCTATTGTCTAGTTTTGATCTAATTTTCACCTCAAAAATTGTGTACGACTTTCTCGATTTTTCATCTCCCCTATTTAATAACAACTACAACAACATTGATTTACCATAATAGTTGCAAGGTTGGAAGAAATTAGGATGTTTCTAGCACTTGCAAGTTATAAGAAATTCAAAGTCTACCAAATGGATGTAAAATCAACCTTCCTAACTAAAGAAGGTGTACATTGAACCTAGGTGATTTCTACTATTAGAAAAGAAAGTTCAAGTGTGCAAACTCAAGAAAGCACTCTATGGGCTAAAACAAGCCCCAAGAGCATGGTACTCTAGATTGGACAAGTACCTTCAAGAAAAAGGTTTCAAAAGGGGAGTGGCAAATAGTAACTTATATATCAAAATAGAAGTTAACAATTTATTAGTTGCAGTAGTATATGTGGATGATATCATTTTTAGTGGATGTATGGAAAAGATGTGCAAAACATTTTCTTTATATATCCGACAAGAGTGTGAAATGTCCATGCTAGGTGAGTTATCCTTCTTCCTTAGATTGCAAATCAAGCAATCAAATGGGGGAATTTTCAAATCCCAAACCAAAAATGCTAAAGAAATGTTGAGGAATTGGGAATGAAAGATTGCAATCTAGTCAACACTCCCATGGTTACAAATTGCAAGCTTAGTAAAAAGGATGAATCTCCTGATACTAATCAAATTCAATATAAATCCATGATTGGAAGTCTCTTGTATGTGATAGCCACAAGGCCTAATATCATGCAAGCGATTCAATTAGTAGCATGATATCAAGCAACACCAAAAGCAAATCATGTCCTAGTAGCTAAGAGAATAAGTATCTTACAAGCCTTGTAATATGGTATCCTAGAGGAAAAGATCTCTCTCATAGCCTACATAGATGCAAAAAGGGTAGGCAATATTGATGATAGAAAAAGCACAAGCAGAGGAGCATTCTTCCTTAGTAATAGTCTAGTGTCATGGTTGAGTAAGAAATGGACTTCAGTTTCCTTATCCACTGTGAGGTCGAGTATATTGCAGTAGTAATTTGTTGTACCCAATTTTTCTAAATGAAACAAACTCTAAAGGACATCAAAGTTGAATATGAGCATCCAATTTCCATATTTCGTGATAATGCAAGTCCAATCAATATATCAAAGAAACCAAACATGCACTCTAGGATGAAGTATATACCAATAAAATGTTGTTTCTAAGAGAACAAGTACTTGAGCAGCAAGTAAAATTGAAGTATGTAACAACCACATAGAAAATAGTAGATTTTTCACAAAACCCCTTCCGAAGGAGACCTTTGAGTACCTAAGGAAGATGTTGGGAGTGATATCACTCTCATCTCTTCACTACATGCTTTACAAGAAGCATGAGTTCAAGGTAAAGTGTCACTTAGCCCCTAGATAACCCTTGTTATTGATGTCAAAGGGGGAGATATTGAGAAATAGAGAGCAAAGAACTAAGGAGGAGCATTGTTAACCAAGATCATTATCATTGAGAAGTTACCATCAATGACAAAGGGGGGAGATTGTTAAAAAGTTGTCATTGATGTTAAACATCAAAACAATTGTTACTAGTGTCAAAGTCATTGAGGAAGGAATTCATTATCTAAGTTTACGATGCTAGATAGAAATGGTAGAAATGTAAATGTCTAATCTACAAGTAGATAGTAATAGACAAGCAATTATGAAACAGATCAAATGAATATAAACAGCAATTAAAAAAAGATGAAGACATTTGGAAGTTATTATTACTATTATGGTTTGTACTGTAATATTAAATATAAAGTAATATGTCTTATGTCACGATTTGAGGCATGCATGTGGAAATACAAAGAGACATATTTTGGGAAATTCAAGAGACTTTTGGTTGTAATGTGAAGAGTCTCTCTATGTGTTATATATATTGCATCAAACGAAAGGTATTGTACACTTGAACATTTTATGATCAATAAAGTGATATTTTGTTGTGTGGTTGGGTTTTTCCCTTCAATTTTGGAAGGGTTTTCTTGGGGTAATTTTTGTGTGTCTGGTATCAATTTTGGCTATTCCTTATGTTGTTTAGCATTTTATTTTCAAGGCAAATCTTAACATGGTATTAGAGCCAGGTTTGATTAGAACAATGAAGGAAGCCTTCTTTCCTTTGTATATTCGATGGAATTTCAATTTGTGTTAATTTTATGTAGCTGCAAGTAATTTCTTACAAGTGTTCTTTATTTCAAGCTCCTTTCGAGCCTCTATATTTTTTGTACAGCTTAAAGAAAGGGGCATTATCTTTTCTCCCTATACTCGATGGAGTTAGTTCTTGTTTTTCGCAATTATTCCTTGTTCATATTTTTGAGGCTTATCTCCAGTAGTATCAGATCTACTTGTTTACTTCTAGGTAGTTGGTTGGTAGTATCAGATACACTTGTTTACTTCTGTATAGTGGGTCATACCATTTTTTTATGCAAGGAATTCTTTGTACTTCACCTTCATAAACATTAGTGCTTTCTTTTCGGCAAGCAGGCGTTAGTGTCATGCCATAGTACCTTATCTTTTTCTTCATGGGTGAGCCAAACATGCTTTCCTTCTTGGTATCCATTTTAAGTCTCTAGTTACGTCAAAGTCAAGCTTCGTTGATTCTCTTGCTCGTACTTTTTGAGATGTTGATTACTTTAATCGTCAAGGCTTGTTTTTCTTGTCAAGAATTTTCAGTTCATTAAAGTTCTCTCTTCGTGAAGACTTTTACGTTCTCTCTTCGTAAATCATCATGTCAAGTTGCCTTTTAATGATAGGTTATTACAATTGGGATGTTACTCTCCTAGGCACGGTGACATTTTCATTCACCTTCTCTCTTTCCCAAGTTGTGGCTATCCAACGCTCCTTGCGCCTCATTGGTTCTAGCTCACATGAGAGAGCTTAAATTTCTTAGCGTTTTTTTACCTATTTATGTTCGCATTTGTTAGTTGTGATTGTTTACATTGGTGTTTATTGAAAGTAACTTCAATCTTCGAAGGTGATTGTGTTTCCAATCTTTTTTATATATTATTTGTGATTATTTTGTCGTATCAAAGATTTTCCTATTCAGGTGTGTCGTGCTTTTTGGTATTTCTTTATCACAAAGCATCGCTTTCATTTTTGTCAAGACATCTGTGTGTATCATGGATAGTCATGTGTATTATAGTGACACAAAAAGAAAACTTTGTGGTGTGAGTGATTCAGAGTTCATCAATTGGTGGTGCTAGATTATTGTCCTTAGTCTCAAATTGTTGTATATATGTTTGTTCCCTATGTGCGCTCATTGGCACCATGTGTTTATAATGATCTGCTAGCAGCCAAATTCTATATATTGGAGTCCTCGCTTTCATGTCTTCGGTTCTTCGCTTCCATATTAAAGATGCCATGTGTCTATCATTGCTTGGTGAGAATGCGAGAGCTTTTCAGCTTTGAAGAATATTTTTCTCCCTGAGCAGCAATATTGACCTTCTCAAAGTTATATTGTATTCTCAGTTGTGTGTTGATATGATTAAGTCGTTTCTATTTGCAGTAATAGATGTGCAAACTTATTCTTCTTATTCTATGTATTTGCAGTGATAAGCATATGCTTGATCAATGGATGATTGATTTTTGTGAATATAATTCATATGTTTTAGTTTTGTTAGACTCTAAAACTTTTGCAGTATGCCTTTTGATTAATAGGGAAATCTGGATAAACACGTGTTCTCTGCTCTTATATTTTTGAATGGGGTTTCTTATATTAGCTTGTAACATCAACAAGGAAATAAGTACATCAAAGAGATAAATATTCTAGTTTTGTATAGCTCATGAATTTCATATAACTAGAAATAGTGTGTCCTTGATATTGATGATAGGTTTATCTCTCTTGGTTGTAGAAACAAGATGCAACAAGAAGTAATGAAATGGGGATGTTTCTTTGATGTTAGATATGTTCAACTTCAGAGGGAGGACCCTATCACAATCTTATTTCATTATCAAAGTAGTCCTTGATTGATCTATATGATAAGTTGATGTTAATATCTATTGGTTGTAGAATGCAAAAACAATGATCTTTAGAGGGAGATGTTCAACTTCGGAGGGAGTTGGTCTTGGTTGAGATATTCTTTATAGTGTTGTAGATTGTAGCTGCGATAGAGATCTTTATCTCTATAAATATGGACATTATTATCATTATGATCACCTATAGCTGAAGAAGACACTTATGATTACATTGTAATATTAAATATTAAGTCAGGTGTCTTTCAAACTATGTTAAGGCATGGAAATAAAAAGAGTTGTATTTTTTATAAGCAGTTATGTTTTGGAAATTAAAGAGACCTTCGGTTAGAATGTGAAGAGTATCTCTTTATGTGATATATCGCTTCAAGCGAAAGGCATTGTACAATTCAATTTATTATCAATAAAATGATCTTTTGTCATGTGGCTAGGTTTTTCACTTCATTCTAGAAGGGTTTTCCTAGGATAATCCTGTGTGTTTCTTGTATCTTTTGGGTCTTCCTTATTGCAGTTTATCTTTGTTTTTGGGTTAAATCCAACATGGTATCAGAGCTAGGTTGTGTCCAATGATAAAATTTCTCTTGTTGCAATAAGACTATTTCAGGATTATGTACGACAATTTTGTGGTGTTATTTTTGAATCATTCTATATTTTGGATATCCTTGTTATCATCTATGATACTGATGCTTTGGTAGTTTCAATAAGAGAGGTCTTCGTAACATCGCATTCAAGGCATGCTCCATTGATAGCCGTAGCAACAAATTACCTACAAATGTGGGTCTTATTCCAAAGCACCTTTGAATAAAATAATGGATTTGCTTCTTACCTCAACCACCTCCACCAAGTCTTATTGTGCAAGTATATTGTGTGATGTTTTAGCTCAACACTGTATTGTCAAAATCACAATATATTTTGGTTCAACATAATTTTGTTCATAGCTTTGTTCTCTACACATTCACCTTTGCTCAGCTCGTTTCTTGCATGCCTTTCACCATTTCTTATGTATCGAAAGTCTTTGTGTTCTTCATTTCTTGTGTAACATCTAGCGGTCAAAAATCTATAATAACCACTTTAGAAATGTTCAAAGAGCTAATTAGTTCGAAAGCCATGGAAGAGATGCGGCAATTTTTGACTTAGCCCAATCCACTTTTGTAGTTGCGTGCGGAGATTATGCGGCTCTAAGAAGGATTTTAGCAGCCCTCAAGTCAGAATAATCCTTAGAGATGTCTTGGAATCGTACTGGAAAAGTCTCAAATGGACTACAGGAGATTCTTGTAAGTCCCATTTTTCATTGACATGTCTAAGTCAAAAGGTACTAGGAAAGCTTTTCTATTTTACTATCGATCATTCATAATGGTGTTCATATCTGAAGACATGCCTCAGATACATTTTCTTTATCCTATCAATATTTAGTGTCTCAAAGGTGAAGGTTGCTACAGGATGAGTAACCGTTGAGATCTTGTTTACGACAAGTTTTCTTTTACCTGACTCTCGTGTCATCTTTGTATTGTCAAGCATCATTGTGAACTTTCACATTTTCATTGGATAGAGTGAAGGAGTTTGTAACGACAATCTATTTCCATTCTCTTATTACGTTCATCTGTCCTTTCGTGTCACTTCATTTTACATGTATATTTTATCTCGTTACACACATATTATTTAGGTAAGCTCTGTCATGTGCGAGCATGTGTTGAGTGCATCATGAAATGTATTCATGAGAAGCTTCCTACTAAAATTTTTGGCACAATACGACTGTTTGGTTTTCAAGCACAGGATTCTAGAGTTCATGTAATATCAATGAAAGGAGTACGATGATTATTCCTTGATTGATGTTCCATCTTACTATTCTTGCCTCTGAAATCTCACTTGTTTGGGAGGAAAAGATTGATTTATGCGCATCAAGTTGGATCCACTTTTGCAGGTCGAAACAATTTCAATTTGAAAGGAGTCGAGTTGGTGAAGCAGGAGAGGAACTTTGTTGGTGTTTAGAGCAATTCACAAGAAATCATTCTCTCAAATCAGATATGTTCTTCTGACTATGAGTGTATCTCTATATAGAAAGAGGCTAACAAAAGTTCTCAAAATAGCAAAAGATATTGGCAGGCCACTAGTTTTGATGTTGCTCGAAGCTCAATTCTCACTCATTAGTTTCATTTTTCTTGATTGATGTTGTGTTTATGTAGTGGCATCGGTGGAAGTAATTACAAGAGGGCTCAAGCTTTGTGTTCTGAAAGATACATGTAAAGCAGTTACACATCTCAGCTATTTGATTTTCTTTTGGAAATAAGTATTATAGTTTTCCATTATGCATTTTGATTCATATTGATGCATAGCGGCTCAAGTCAAAATCTCTTTCGTGTGTGCATTGATTATTAATAACCATTGTTGGTTGCAGGATGCAACCAAAAGCAATAAAGTTAAGTGTCACAACCCCTCTATAGCTCATCCTTTGCAAATTTCTATAGATGTCTTGTTAAGTAAGACATGTGACCACCTTATCATTAAGCTTTACTTAATTTTGAGTTTCTGGAGGTTAATTATTTAGAAATCTTTCAATTATTTAATTTGATCTCTTCATTATGGGTGATTATTTAATTGATTTGACTTTTAACTTCTTAGACGTGGTGTATTTAATTATTTTGAATTATTTAATGGAGTTGACTTTAATTTCTTAGAAGTTTATTAGAGTATTTCGCGATAATTTAACCGAGTTGATTTAAATTTCTTAGAAGTTAATTATTTGATTCTTTTCACAATTATTTAATTTGGTGATTTTAATTTACATGTTATCTAGATTAGATGATTATTTCTTAGTCATTTAATTATTTCACAATGAATTTTTGGAGGCCATAGTCTTAACTAGAATTCTCTTATAAGTTCATTATCATTAAACATTATGAAATAAGTAATTATAAAAAATAGACTAGACATCGAAAGTAATGAATATATATATATAAGTAATTAAATAAACTTAAGCAAAATAAAGTTTTTATGAGCAATAAATAATAATTTAAAGCATTGATAATATGAGTAAAATTAAATCAATATCAGGTAATGTAAAAATATAATTATATTTCGTATAACCTAACAACATTTCATAAAATGAATATAAATATACATAAATGACTATTAATCACCTAAGAAAATAGTATAAATTAAAATAAGGAGAAACAATAAATTAATAAAATATAGTATATTAATTAAAAACGTTACCATGGCCAAAGAAGTTGTTTTTTTATCTATTTTTATCATATTTGAGTGAGCAGAGCCGAAATAATACAAAAAGAAAAAAACTTCACGTACAAAGGGCAGAGCTGAGGATTCAACATGGAGGCAATTGAAGAGATATGAGACGTCTACAGGAAAAAACATGGCAGGAGAAGAGCAGAGCATGGACATGTACAGGCAGCGTGGGAAGTCAGGGGTAAAAGAAATCAGATCTAAGATGACTCCAAAAACATTTCTGGAGGATTTCTAACCGACTTAAGCATAAATAAAAGGGGAGGGGAGGAAAAATTCTAAAAGGAGCCACAGATATACAGGCAGCTGGAAATCAAATAAGCAGTGCCAATATTAGACAGAAAATTGTCATACTGGAAAACTAGACCAGACAGGGGCATAGGCAGATGGGCAGTATAGAGCATGGAATTTCCTCCAGCTAAGAGGGAGAACAATCAACATCACATTCTGGGTATTTTTGGCTGTTATTTCTTTTGGTGTAGAATAATGACCACCAAGTATTCCTTGATTTCCTTATTTATGTATTTATTTCTGAGGGTGAAATCCTGATAGAAATCTCTGATGGAATGAATATTGTTGGAAAGATTTTTATTTTTATTTGTCTGAAAGGATGAAGGTAACATGTAAAGACTGTTTACAACACACTGGGCAGAAGGTGATAGGGTCACCTTGTTCTATATCTGTATTTAGGGAAGAAGGAAAATTAAAACAAAGAAAATATATATTCATGAATTTATGATTCAATATCCAAAGATTCTGGGAAAAGATATGAGTTTAGAAGAGTTAATATTAACTGTGTGAAGGTTTTACTCCAGCTCTAAAATAATAAAATTTCAGTGACTATTTATTTCCAGTATTTACAAATTCTGAAAAGGTTGTGTTTAGAAATTATAAATCTAAAATGGATTGGTACTTTTGAGTTCTAAAGAGATGTGAAGCATCAATAACATACTACCATATACGCAGCCTGTATCTATGTATGCTATAGGTTTTCTTGTTAATAGCATAGAATTATATGAAAATCTGCAGTAGCACAGAATTGCTGTAAGTTCCTTTATTAACTTACTGTGGAAAAGAGTGTTCGTCCTGAAGTATTCTATTAAAATCATTAATAAGATTTCCCATTTTACTTGGCTCTAACCAGTATTCTGGTGCAGCCCATTCTAAATTGAATCCATATCCCAGAGGTGATTCGCTTATTTAATTTCTTCTCATTCTCAGTATGAAATCTGGAAAAACTTTGAGCATTCTTATCCTCATTATTTTAGCTTGAGTGAAAGCTGAAAACAAATTAATTATTCGTATCATTCTTAGTCCGTAGTAAATTCTGGAAGTGATGCACTTATCTCATTTCATGTTTGTGCTTATGAATTCTGAAAACAAAACAATCTGGAAAAGATGGAATTTCCTTCAGCACCTCAAAATGGTGATACTTTTATTGGATAACCTCCTATGTTATCAGTAGCTCATAAAGGACAATATAGACAGCTAGATATTAAAGGCTCTCATTTTTATGTCAAGATTTCCAATGAAGTACTGTTCTAAAGCTGAGTAGTTGTTCTTCTCATAATATTTAAAAGCAAAAAAAAACCTTTATAGGCTAGTGTTTACATTCTAGTGTATTGTGACCAAAGATAAGACTGTGTAACCAAAGGGACTGATTGGATTGGTGATTTAATTATTCTTCTTAAACTTATAACTCTTTTAAAAAAAGATGAAGCAGTTCCAATAAAGTGACTCTTGTTGGCAATAATTGAACCTATAAATAAGGAATAAACAATATTAAGAAACCTTACTAACAGTTTAGGAGGAAACTGGATAGTAACAATTAAAGTGAGGAAATCAGATGTATGCACATAGGTAAAGCTTGCACATATTTTATCTACAACATGAAAACAAACACTATGCTGTCATAGTAGATGTTTAGGAAAGGCCGCCTGATTCGCCCGAGTAGGTGTATGAAGGCGAAGAAATGTTGTGAATGGGTAAAAGACCTCAAAGGTTCCATTCCCACCACAATTACATCAAACTTAGTACAAATAGAACTACATATCGTTAGCGAGTGTGCGCTCCATTGGTGTCTTGATCCCGTGGATACGGGTATGTAGGCAGCCTGGAAGGTGAAGGATACCTCCAAAGCACAAATACCTTGGACATAGATTTTGTGGCTACTTACTTCTCGTTTAGTGATGAATTTCTAAAGCTTAATAATAACTTGGTAAAAAAAATTAAAGATCCTTAGGAAGGTACCTATACCTGGCCGGATGCTCGAAACCTGAGAAGGGGTATAGGACTTAGTAATTCTCTCAGTGGTCTTACACCTAGCTAAAGGCTCAAAATCCAAGGAAAGGTGTGGATCTATTGGTAATGATGAACCTTGCAAAGAACCTTGGCTCAATCTTGGGCAAGCTATGTAATTTCTTGCAAGCTACCCTGGACTCGGATTGGCCCCAAAGGGTGAAAGACTCTGATCAAATCGTTGTCTAATTCCTATCCCCTATTATAACCCATCCCGATTGGATGGAGGTATGACTTCCAGGTCACTTAAAGATCTTTCCTACCCCATAATGGGTAGAGGTATGACCTAATAAGGTCACTTATGTGTTCCTTTGGTAACCCATCCTGAAAGGATGAGGTGTGGAGTCTCAATCACTTACATGTTCAGCCTACCCGAATGGGTAGAGGTATGACCAAAGACGGCCGCTTAAATTGAGTAAGTAATGTCCCTATTGGATTGAGGGTTGGTCCAATGGACTAACCACTTGGCCCTGGACAGAAGAGCCCGGATTGGCTAGTCAATATTAAGTCCTATGAGGACAACGTGAAAGGTGGCAATCTCCTAAGCAAACTAAAAAAAAATAGTTAGTAAGTTGTGCTTATCAATGGGATAACTTTTAAATGACTTTCTATTTTATTTTAAGGATAGGATGGTCCTTACATGAAGGATGTTGATTCAAATGGAGAGGAAGATTTTTTAGCTCTACCGGGAGCTTTCATCTACTTGTGATGATCAAAGTTGTTTATGTCAAGAGGGAGTCATTTTGACTCTCTGCCATTCTTACATATTGTTGTGTGGTTTTCACACAAGCACACCATTGCAAATGGGGGCCCCTCTTTTTTTGCTTTAGCAAGTAGGAGTAGTTGTCTTTGGTGGTTTTGGTTGGCAACATTTTTTTCAAGTCTCCAAGTCTAGGGTGAGTTTTAGTAATTTTGGCTCATCCGGAAGCAATTTTGTCTCAAGTTTGTGTAGGCACTTTGGTACCATTTAGGGGAATTTTCACGGTCCAAGTCCAAGAGGAAAGAGAAAAACATTTGATTTAGAAGAGATGGATTTCTATGTTGGAAAAGGGGACGTTGTTTGTGAGAGAACCAAAGTCTTGGTGGAAATTTCATATCTTCTGAAATCTCCCCTTCAATGAAAATTTCGGGCCTCTCCCCTCTGGTGAAAATTTTGGAAATCCTGAAATCTCCCCTTTGGTGGAAATTTTGGATCTTTTGAGATCTCTCCTTTTGTGGAAATTTCGGATCCTCCAAAATCTCCCCTTTGGTAGGATTTCCACTCCAATATAAATTTTGAATCTTCTAAAATCTCCCCGTTGGTGGATATTTCAGATCTTACAAAATCTCCCCTTTGGTGAACATTCTAGACCTTCTAAAATCTCCCCAGTCCTCATTTCTCCCAAAAATCTCAAGACTCAAGAATTAATTTGGTGACAACTTAAGCATTGCAATTTTAGAATGATGAGGGGAAGAAATTGATAATTTTCCAAACGATTTTCCCTTTGGTGGAAATTTGGCAACTTCAGAATTTTCCACCAGTGGAAATTTCGCATCTTCTGAAATTTCTGCACATTGAGTCTCCCAAGTTTTCCATCCTCTAAGGCATTACAAAATTGGTTTATGGCATTTGGGCAACATCATGATCAAGAATAGAGCAAGGAATTGCAAAGATCGTTCAAATAAGGAAATTTTAAGAACACCAAATTCAGTGGAAATTTTGCAACTTCAAAATTTTCCACTTTGATCAAAAATTTTCAACTTTGGAATTTTCCACTCAGTGGAAATTTTGCAACTTCTGAAATTTCCCCGGCCAACTATCATTCTTTGTTAATTGCCAAAACCAACCTACCTCTCCTCACCAAAAACAAAATAAATTGATGAGAGAGAAAATGACAAAAAATTTGAAGCAAAAAATAAAAGCAATAATAATAAGTGGTTTTGGATTGTGATGAGATTAAAATTTGCCTTTACTTTGCAAAATGGTTGGTTTTTAATTGGGATGAAATTTTGATGTGATTTAACTTTCAGATCTTTTTACAAGTTTACTGCTTTTCTCCTTTGTTTTGCAAGGTATATTCAAGAACGAGAAGGGCTGGATGGAAATTCATTCTTGGGAAATCTTGGAAAATCAGAGCATTGTTGGTGCACATACCCTCCATTGTCACACCAACACAAGGAGAAGCTAGAGGGCAAGGTGATGATCAAGGCCTCAAGACTTCAGGCAAATACTACAAGGAGATGGCTCAATCCTAAGGACTCAAGTGAGAAGGATGCATGGTCAACCTATCAACCTGCAAACTCAAGTCATAATCAAGAAGAAATTCAAGAAAAAGCAAAGGATCTAGCTACATGAAGACATATTCAAGGAAAATCAAAAAAGATCAAGTTCACAGGTTCACGAAGATGCAAGTGGTTCAAGCCAATTCCATGAGAAAATTTCAAAGGATAGAGAAATCTCAAGCATTGAGAGACACTTTTTCTCAAGCCAGGACTCAAGCACAGGATAGGGATGACGAGGTGGCAATTGTTTGCCTCTTCCAATCGGAAAATTTCAGTTTCAAGCACAATTAATCATAATGTGCCATGTGTCCTATTTTCTCATTGGTTTGCAAAATCATTGTAATTTTCTTATTGGCCCATAAATTGGTGCGTTGATGTAATTGGTTGTAAATTGGACAACCCTAATTAGGGTTTTTGGAAAGAAATGTTGACCCTTGATCTTGAATCAATCTTGGCCCTTTATTATAATTGAGAAACTATGAAAGGCCAATGCCTTCTTATTTGTAATTATTTAGTTTTAGAGATTAGATGATAAGAGATTAGCCTAGAGATTGGAGGTAGTAGAGAACTAGGAGATTAGAGTAGGATAGCTAAGGGAGGGACTTGATGAAGTTGTTGCTATAATACTTGTCAAAGTAATTGATAATTCATTGTTGGTTCTTCATGGTGAATTACTTGTTATTGCTTTGGAGTGTTGCATGGTTTCCTCATTCTTTCACTTGGATTAGATTTATTTTCATTTTGAATTAGTTGGTTGAATGGAAGTTGTGGATGTTTACTTGTTTGACTCAAACAAATCCGGCCACTAGCCTCTTGCTAATGATAAGGGTGCCTTGCATGGTAAACTCGTGATGATCAAGGCCTCAAGACTTCAAGCAAATACTACAAGGAGATGGCTCAATCCTAAGGACTCAAGTGAGAAGGATGCATGATCAACCTATCAACCTGCAAACTCAAGTCAGAATCAAGAAGAAATTCAGGAAAAAACAAAAGATCTAGCTACATGAAGACATATTCAAGGAAAATCAAGAAAGATCAAGTTCACAATTTCATGAAGATGCAAGTGGTTCAAGCCAATTCCATGAGGAAATTTCAAAGGATAGAGAAATCTCAAGCATTGAGAGACACTTTTTCTCAAGCCAGGACTCAAGCATAGGATAGGGATGATAAAGGTGGCAATTGTTTGCCTCCTAGAATCAGAAAATTTCAGTTTCAAGCACAATTAATCACAATGTGCCACATGTCTTATTTTCTCATTGGTTTGCAAAATCATTGTAATTTTCTTATTGGCCCATAAATTGGTGCGTTGATGTAATTGGTTGTAAATTGGGCAACCCTAATTAGGGTTTTTGGGAAGAAATGTTGACCCTTGATCTTGAATCGATCTTGGCCCTTCATTGTAATTGAGAAACTATGAAAGGCCAAGGTCTTCTCATTTGTAATTATTTAGTTTTAGAGATTAGATGATAAGGGCCCGTTTGGTTGCTGGAATATGATTTTAGAATTGGCATCTGGAATCCTTGATTTGGGATTCTAGAACTTGAAATCCAAGTTTCGGTTTTGGGGATTCGATTTGGGCCTGTTTGGTTCACCGAGAATTCAATATGAGAATGCACGTTTCCTCCATTTGGTTGCACATTAGAAAATGGAATTGGAATACCGAAATGAACAAGTTACCAAAGATTTGTTTCCAGTCAAGGGTTTAAGTTACCAAAGAAATGGTATGGAAGCTGCTGCGAAAGCCCTACCAAACAATGGAAGTCGCTGTGAAAGCCCTACCGCCGATGAAGATTGCAACTTGAAGAAAACGATGGAAGCCGCTGCGAAAGCCCTACCAACGATGGAAGCCGCTGTGAAAGCCCTACCCGCCGCTAAAGATTGCAGCCTGAAAAAAACCTCTGCAACCTACAAAAAACGAAACCCATATGAATGGAGTAGAACCCTCGTCCAAAGAAAAAAATGCACAAAGCTGAGACGTACTTGGTTGAGCGAGCAAACCGAGCACATTGCAACAAATACATTCGAGCGGGAGAAATGAAACAGTTGCTTGCGGATGTGAAAAAAATATCACTTTCAACAAATATCATATGCCCATTTTAATAAAAATTGGAATTAAAACAGGTTTATGACCAATTCCAGGTATTTCGATGGAAGACGAAATCCACGAAATGGGCTATAAATGAGGATACGGAATCCCATTTCTATCAAATTCTAATTCGTGTTTCACACACCCAAACAGTGGATTGAAAAGTTATTAGAATACGGAATTCTAATTCCACCTCAAATCCACGATCCAAACGGGCCCTAAGAGATTAGCTTAGAGATTGGAGGTAGTAGAGAGCTAGGAGATTAGAGTAGGATAGCTAATGGGAGACTTGATGAAGTTTTTACTATAATACTTGTCAAAGTAATTGATAATTCATTGTTGGTTCTTCACCGTGAATTACTTGTTATTGCTTTGGAGTGTTGCATGGTTTCCTCATTCTTTCACTTGGATTAGATTTATTTTCATGTTGAATTAGTTAGTTGAATGGAAGTTGTGGATGTTTACTTGTTTGACTTGAACAAATCCGACCACTAGCCTCTTGCTAATGGTAAGGGTGCCTTGCACGGTAAACTGGTGAAAACACTTAACTTCAATTGATGTTCAATCTTAGTTTTTCATCTAGATGATGGGATTGTAGAGAGGATATTGATGCGAAAATCATTTGTGTATTCCTTAAAAGCTTACACTAGGTGGGTGGAGCCGTTAGTGAGATTACATCTAGTAGAGTCCAAGTCATCCATGATTCCTTACATTTATAGTAGAAATAGAGGTCTAAGTCTAGTGTAAGTGGAGAATTAGGAAGTTAGGACCTATATTTTCATTGCACATTGTAGAGCCAAATCATTAGAAGTGCACAAGTTGATATCCATTAAATGAATAGCATACGTCCCTTTGTGATAACCAGCATATCACATCATAAAACTGCGTGAAGTCCACTATTAAGAAGAAACCTTGAAGTCATTTATGATCTTGCTTTGCAAGCTTAGATGAGAGATGATTTTATATTAACAGAGGATTGAGTGTTTGGTGCTTCTCCTCAAAACATTAAGTGTTTGATTTTGCATGTTGTAGTGGAACAAAACTCACATCAACACATATGTTGTTAATATCTTGGTATTACAAATTTTGAGACTCTTGTTGGAAAAGAGTTTCGACTGTGATTTTGTGTTAAACAAGCTAGGCATACTTTAATGGAACTAAGTCTTGTTATTGTTATGCCTATTTCTATTCTTGGGTGAATAAATAAGATTGTAAGAATCGGCTATGATAACCCTTTTGCTCTGTGAAGTGAACATCATGTTGAGAGAGTCCATGATGACATCACATTGAGAAATCCATGATGGGAGTTGGATGTCATGTTGAAAGATTCAATGGTAGTTCACAGTGAGAGAGTCAATGATTAAAGGCTGAGCTGTGATTCTTACAAGTTCATCATGTTGAGTGATTCCATGATTTTTGTAGGGAATAAATTATTTTCGTTATCATGTTTAGTGATTCCATGATTATAAGTAATTGTTATAGGTCTATTATGTTGAGTGATTCCATAGTAAATTATTCGTTTAGTGTCATGACAACATCATGATGAAAGTTGGTTGTGTTTCTTGCAAGCTTTTCATGTTGAGTGGTTCCATGAATTTTATCTATGTGATTAGATAAAATCATGGATATGTTGGTTGCAGCCTCGTGTGACTGTTCAACTAAAGATCACTCTCTGGCTAAGAAGGTGTGTTGGAGATTGTAGCTACGATAGAGATCTTTATCTCTTGAAATATGGATGTTATTATCGTTATAATCACCTTCAGCTGAAGAGCACTCTTACAATTAAATTGTAATATCAAATATAAAGTCATGTATCTTTCAACATGCGTTAAGTCATGGAAATACAAAGAAGTGCATTTGCAATAAAGAGTTATGTTTTAAAAATTGAAGAGACCTTTGGTTAAAATGTGAAGAGTCTCTCTTTATGTTATATATATTGCTTCAAGCGAAAGGCATTGTGCACTTATTTTTATTATTAATAAAATGATTCTTTGTCATGTGGTTGGGTTTTTCCCTTCATTCTAGAAGAGTTTTCTCAGGATAATCCTATGTGATTCTTGTAGCTTTTGGGTCTTCCTTATTGTGATTTATCTCTGTTTTTGGGTAAATTCCAACATATAGATTCCCGGCTTTTCTTATACGTGCTTCTAATGCTTGTGGTTTTGATATTCTTGTTGGAAACAAGTCTCAGCTATGATTTTCTTTGTTGATTACGAGTTTTTATTCATATGAAATTAATAATAGTTATGAAGTAAACCTGATAACTCTTTCACTTATGAGAGATTTATAGTGAGCATCATGTAGAGAGAGTCCATGATATCATCATGTTGAGAGATTCTATGATGGGAGTTGGAAGTCACATTGAGAGAGTCCATGATTGTATCACATTGAAAGAATTCGTGATAAAATGTTGGTTGTAAACCTTACTGAATTGTCATGTTGAGAGAGTCCATGACAACGTCACATTGAGAGAATCCATGACAACCTCACGTTGAGAGAGCCTATGATGTATGAAGATGGCAAGTTTGTCATGTTGAGAGATTTCATGACAGCATCACGTTCAGCGAGTCCATGATGAATGTGGATTGTAATTCTTGCAAGTTTGTCATGTTGAAAGATTCCATGACAGCATCACGTTGAGTGAGTTTGTGATGCAAGCTGATTGTAATTCTTGCAGGTTTGTCATGTTGAGAGATCCCATGAGAGCATCACGTTGAGTCAGTCCATGATGAAAGTTAATTGTAATTCTTGCAGGTTTTTCATGTTAAATGATTCCATGAGTTATATTTTATGAAAATCTATGTGATTAGGATTTATCATTGACATTTTGGTTGTAGTCTTAAGTGACTATTTAGCTAAATATCTCTCTCGCTAAGAGGGAGTGTTTAAGATTGTAGCTGCAATAGAGATCTTCATCTCTAAATATATGGATGTTATTACCATTATGGTCACCTTCAGCTGAAGAGGACTGTAATATTAAATATAAAGTAATGTGTCTTACATCATGCATTGAGCCATGCATGTGGAAATACAAAGAGTCATATTTTTGGGAAATTCAAGAGATCTTTAATTATAATGTGAAGAGCGTCTTTATGTGTTATAAATATTGCATCAAGCAAAAGGTGTTGTATACTGAACTTTTTATGATCAATAAAGTGATTTTGTTGCGTGGCTGGATTTTTCCCTTTGATTTTGGAAGGGTTTTTCCAGGGTAATTTTTGTGTCTCTTATATCAATTATGGTTATTCCTTATTGCTGTTTATCATTTATTTTCTGGGCAAATCGTAACAGTGTATAGCAAAACTACAATGATATCTGCATATGATACTTGTATATAAATGAAGAATACTCGTATATTTACAAGTTGTGATTGTTACATGCCAGCTATATACGAGAAGACTACTCGTATTTATTATAACAATGAATAATACTCAATGCCAGTGATAGCAGAAAGAAACCACTCAGTTTGTATATTCACTTAACACAATAAGTTTGTACATTAATCGAATGAAATAAAAGACCAGAACGTGTGAAATAATCTGCCATGTCACTTAATAAAAGACGGAGATTTCTATTTAGCGTCCAATCATTAAGACAGAACAATGATTAAATATGTATTCAGCACTAATATATCTTCCTAGAGAAAACTGTAGAGGTATGATTTTTGGAATAAGTGGTTCATTTGAAATGCCACATTATCATTAAGAAATGAAATAAAAATCTATAAGTCATGATGGTAAGATATGACTGTTCATTTCAAAAGGGTGCAACTGTTGAGATAAAGATGTATATATGAAAATAAAATTTTGCCAGTGGTAGATGAACATGTAGGATGTGGCATGAGTTCATATCAAGGCAGTCTGATATACACACCAAATTCCAAAAATATACATGAAGTATATATGGGAGCTTAATGCTGAAAATATAAATGAGAAAAGGAAATGTATTTGAAGATCAATTGCAGATTTATGACAAGACTGTGAAGATCAATTGTAGATGTATGGATAGTTCTTGAGAAGAATATTATCAGAACTTTATTCAGATTTCAACCAGACTTCAGCAAATTTGTGAAGTTTGTAATCAGAAATTTGTCAATATAGTGAATCTGTCATCAGTTGAGATAGCAAAATTGTCAAAGTGGAATTTCACATTTAAGTGAAGTCGGTGTTTTGCTTTTGTGAGTTGGTAACATATTTTGTAGGTTGGTGCCTACAAAATATGGGAGTTTGGTGCTTCCAGTGAGTTGGTGCTCATAAATTTAGGGGCCAGTGCCTCTAGTAGGTTGGCACATACAAATGCATTGTAAAAATGGATTTACATAAAGCATTGATTTGCTGTGGTTTTTCTCCCATTTGGGATTCCACATAAAACATAGTGTTATTGTGTTCCCATGAGCATAATTGTTAAATTTAGTAATTGATGCTATTATGATGGATAAAGTTTAAATTGGTATAAATAGTTGTTATACTGTTTCACCCCCTCTCCCTCTCGATATAACCGTGTTCTCTTCAATTGGTATCAAAGCAGATTCCTTTCAACAAGCCTTGCCACTTAAAAGAAGATCCTAAAGAACACAAATGATCGACAATTATGCATCTCACAAGACACCAATATTTGATGGAACAAATTATGCATTTTAGAGCATTAAGATAGAATCATATTTGAATGCTCTAAATTTTGATGTTTGGCAATAAGTAGTAGATGATTACATGCCTCCATCAACTCCACAATAGATCAAGCCAGGAAAAGGAAATGTGAAAATAATGCTGAATCCAAAAATGTTATTCTATGCAATCCAGCAAATTCATCATCCATGCAAACCATAAAAAATAATGAATATATAGACAATCATAGTAAATAAATATATAGACATTAATTATATTTATAACAACTAAGGTGGGTCTGCATGTTTAAAAATATTAAATATATACACAATAACTATCATGTTTCTAGAAATTGAAATGAATCTAATTTTAAAATTGGAGAATTTGTAGACTATAACTGTGATCTTGTAGAGAAATTGGGGTAAATTTGGATCCAAAATGACGAATATGCAGTCAATACTTTTAGTGGTTGTAAAATATCGAGGTAAGTGTTCTTTCAAAAAAGGCTAATATTTAGACATCATGTAACGTCTTCGTAGAAACTGATGCAATCTTCGTTTAGAGTTGACAATTGTGTCTGGACAATTGTCCGAATTAGCCATTTTGCAAAAATTATTCCCTCAAAATATCCCGAGTTACAAATACTGCAAGCCAGAACCATTAATTTTCAAAATTCTGTCAAACTGAGCACAAAATATTTACCGAAAAAGGATATAAACGAACATACCAGGAGGCTAATGCAGCCAGGGCGGCCAATTTGCTCAGAATTCTTGTAATAGAGTAACAGACCAGGCGGATGAGCGACAAACCAGCGCCGCCTCCAACGTTTAAAGCGGCCAGCCCAAACGAGCATCCAGCCTGCAGCCGGTGCTCCAAGTAACCTACCGCTTAAGCTTATGCTGCCAATATTTCCATTGAGTTTGTTCTTGCTGCCTCTCTTTCGCCATCGCCGAGGATCATAAATACGTCTAAAACCCTGCTCCTCTGTTTTTTTCCCCTTATGTTTTCCCAAGCCCACTCTGTAATAACGCCTGCGCTGCTTCGTCTCTGAAATTTCCATCTTCGAGAGATCACCTGAAAGCGTTGGAAATTTACCAAATTTATTAATGCCGTTGCAGTTGATTCTTCTGCTTCCCTCCTCCTCTTTTAAAGCAAGCAAGGAATTTGACGTGTTAGAGGAATGTTTCAAGGTCAATCCATGGCCTTGTCGATTTTCTTGATTTTCTTTGTTTGACATTTACACAAGTGAGCTATATATAGTGCCGGTCAGATTGTCCATTGGTTTCCCGTACTTATATGCTTCTACTTCGTCGTTTTTTGGTCAGTTTATTCGTGAGTTTTTATTAAACAATTATTTTCCTCCGATTTCCAGGGACGCTGATTCCCTCGAGCGTCCGCTTTGCTTTATTTGCTTTTTTTCACTAATTTAAGAAAAGTTTCGTTACACAATTCCCTATGTGGATAACAACCCCACTTGCATTGATTTAACTCTTTTAGATGTAATGATTATGTAAATGGAGAATATACTTTTTTCCCCTTTCATTTTTTTCATTTGTCTTTAGTTATCTTTATTTCTTTAATGTTCTATTTGCAAGATATCTAATTGTACATTTCCTCTTCCCAATTATTATCATCGAAATGTCAAGGAGAAATGTTAATGAAACAAGGGTTGTGCATAGTTGGGCCTTAGGTAGGGGTATAAGAGAACATGCTTGTTTGGTTGGGCAAGCCTTGAAATATGAATGCTTGTGAGGAGACAAGTCAATGTTTAAGAGTGTTCTGTCAAAGTTGTTCGCTTGTATGAAAGGAACATTTTTATTATAGGTTAGCATGTGTTTCATTGTTTCGCTTTCGTACTTCATCCTACATTTACCACAACAATATAGAAAAAGTCGTTTCTCCACTTCTAAGTGTGTTGATAATGAACTTACTCCTATGTACCAATCTAATTAGGAATCAATCAAAAGATTAGTAGTTGTTAGTTCTAATTATAGCATAGACCTGATTGTTAATCAAATATATAATAATGCAAGTGAGAGCTACATTGTTCAGACATATTTCCTAGACAATTATGTCCTTGAAATTTTCTTTTCTCGCCAAAAGGTGTATTCCTCCTTCAAATGACTTGCATTGGAGTTGTTATTGTACTCTCAATATTGACTTTAGTCTCAAGACATCCTATTTTTGCAATATCAAGGGTCATGTGTACTAGTTTTGGTACAAATGGAGCATATGTTGTTGTTACAATTGGAGAAAGGGCAACTAGCTCCTTTGTATAATCATAATTGTTTAGTAGTGCTTAGATTGGACTCATTGTTGGCAATTTGCACACTTCAAATGGACTTGATCACCTTGTTGCTTTGATTCCCATTTCAATTGGTCACACAAGAGGGAAAAGTGTTGTAGTGGGAGCTTTGTGGGTTAAGGTCATGATGTTGGACAAGTCATTTTTGGTACCCTCTTTCTTAAATATTGGAAGATAAATTGCACATTGAGCTTCTTCACTCATGGGAAGCTCGAGTTTTAGGCATCTTATTACTTGTTATTGGATGTGTGGGCATTAAAAAGGCATTGTGAGTTCCTAAATTGTCTAGTTGTAGAGAGTGGTAACCATCAAGCAAATCTATTGGAACCTGTCACTACTCTTGAAAGTGGCAAAAAAAAAAACTCAAGTTTCCAACCTTTACGAAAGGAATAGTGCATGGCTTGCAGCGAAATGCACTTCATATGGTTTTACCTTCCCCTGTTCTACCTTCTCATTTAACAAGAGGAGATTTTCTCTTAATGTTTTTCCTTGGAACTATCATGACAATGGTTGGTTACACTATAGCTATTCAATTTTTTTAATGAACTCTTCTCGACCATTTCTTTATTTTTCCAAAGTTCCCCCTTTAGGGCTTGAATAATACTTAAGGATTGTAATTTTTAATGTTTCAAGTTAAGAGCATGAGAGTTCCCCATGATTATCATATGGCATTATGCATCTAAATCATATTTAATAAAATACATACTTAAGCCACATTACCTTAATCCTCTCCTAATCACAAACTCTAATGTGGATGGTAAAGTTATATTTCTAGGTAGAAAAGTCTCTAAGAGGATCCCTCATGAACAAAGCCCATTTAGGGGATCTTCTCCTCACTGTGATCGAATTACTCCCCCTTTGACAAACCCCTATCCACATAGTTGTATTAGTGAGTAATTAAGGATTTGGCTAAGTGTTATAATCTTAATTAATAATTTCTCTTATTGAGTTTCTAATCATAACATAATGTATTTGTATATATCAACATATATACATATCCACTTATATCTAATATATTATTTTGATTGGCTTTACCATGTGTATGTATGTATGTATATCTATATCTTAATGTGCATCAACCAAAAACCATGTATACATCATTACATATTAATATATTACTTAGTTTAATGAATATATTCGACTCTTATTCCTCCTTTTATAAAGACTATCCTATAAATCTTTACTTCTTATTCTTCTTGATTTTAATTCATATATGTAATCTAATATGTTCTTTATATTCAACTCCCCTTATTATTTTAGCCCTCTTATGGCCAATGTAATCACCCTTTTCTCATCTCAATAGTCCTATGACTAGTTCAATTTCAATCTTAGTTGTGTCCTTTCATGGCCTAAGAAATTATCAAAGACATTACTTATCGTGTTTGTTGCTTCCAAGATTTATCATAGTTGAATGTTTGGACAACACTGGGAACTTGAGCCATGTATCGATTATCAATGATATGATTAGTTTAGACAAATGTTCTTTGTTCCTTATTTCATGGATCTATACTCCCTCTCTTTACTCTCTTTTTTGCTGAAAAACATTGGTCTATTGAATATCCCAAAGGCTTGACAGTGAGGAGAAGATTCCAAAATGGTCGTTGTTCATGAGGCAGCATCTTGGAGACTATTTCTACCCAAGCACAATAATTCTACCATTCGCATTAGAGTTTGTGATTAGGAGATGATTAATGTAATATGGCTTAAGTATGTATTTTGTTAAATATGATTTAGATGCATAATGGCATATGAAATTATGGGGAACTAAAATGCTCTTACTTGAAACATTAAAAAATGTAATCATCAAGTATGATTCAAACCCTAAAGGGGGGAGTTTAGAAAAAATAAGAAATGGTAGAGAAGGGTTCATTACAAGTGGTATATTCTCCTCATTGAGGCCAAATTACTCCCACTTTCACAAACTGTCTATCCGCTTAATTGTATTAGTGAGTAATTAAGGAATTAGCTAAGTATTATAATCTTGATTGTTGACTTACCCTATTGAATATCTAATCATATAATTATTTATCTATCTATATCAACATATATACATATTCACTTGTATCTAATATATTATTTTGATTATCTTTACCATATTGAATTCATTATTAATAACAAATTACATACACACACGCATGCGCGGTGCACGCGTGCGCGGTGCGCGCGCGCGCGCGTGTGTGTGTCTGCACATATGTATATGTGTATGTGTATGTGTGTATATGTGTGTGTGTACATCAACAAACAACCATGTATACATCATACATATTAATATATTGCTTAGGTTGATGAATTTATTATGCTTATTTCTCCTTTTATAAAAACTAACCTATAAACTTTTAGTTATTCTTCTTATTTTAAACGGTCTATAACAGTTTTATAGTGATGCACTCAAAAAAAAGGTGCCAAGGAGAACAAAAGTACTTTCATCGGGTTCTTCACTTATTATAATTACATTTAGACATATTCTTTGACCCTATTTTTACTCATATAGCATCTAGATTTTATATTTTCTTTTCTTTCTCAAGTTTATGTTGTATTTTTTCAGCAACTAATACAAATTGTCAAATTTTAAACATCATTCAAAAGTGATGTTATATTGAACCTCGTATTTATGCTATTTAACCATTCTAGTTGTTTAGTCTGTAAACATTTTAAAGTCAAAATTTAAAGCATGATTGAAATGACTCTCAAGAAGAGTGAGCTATATGGACCTTTCTTCAAAATAATATAACTATCCCTTTTTCATATGTGTATTATAATAATTAAAACTAACATAAAATAAATGAATATATTAAAAAATACAATATATTCCTAGAAAATTCTAATAAATCAGAGGAAAAGTTTTAAATTTAGAGATAATTACATTCCATTGCATCATTGAAACTATATACTTTGTTATTTCTCACATCTTTTTAGGATGATGCATGTAAGAAATCAATCCATTGTTGCATTCTATCTCATAATTGAGATTATTTGATTGTTTACTGGTGGCCTTCCATATATTCTATTTCTCTCCATATATGGTTTTAATGTTTTTGTGCACTTGAGGTGGTATTAAGGAGCAATTTAGCTACAATGATGGGACACGGTGATGCCAAATGTCTTAGGTTGCCCACATATTTGTAGCAACTTGCACTAATAATGTTTAGATTACATCAATAGAATGCAAGTTGTTCGAGATTTATACTTGTTTGAATGGCATCATTTTCCTAGTACTATTTTGCCATATTCATTGTAGTTTTCTTTAGTTTTTATCATGGATTTAAACTTGATCAACTACTTTAAATGATGGTTTCTCCAAATAAGTGGTGCAAGAAAACTTATTTCAAAAGTGTTTCATGAGCTATAAGTTTTGATCCTCCTCTAAATGTAGTCTTACACATTTTAGAGTTTAATGGTGTTTGTATATAGCTTAAAATTTTAATTTCATAGATTATAAATCAATAGGAAACACTACATGAAGAAATCAAAAAGAAATCCAAACTTTATATTTTATGAAAATCTTGAATTCAAGAAGACGACAATATAGATGAACATCTATAAATATCAATAGTAGGGTGATTTTCTCACAATTCACATGGTACTTAAAAGAGTACTTCAAATGACTTTTAAAAAATCATTGATTTCAATTAAAAATATCATTAAAAATGCCTTCAAAATGTATACTATTGATAATTCATAACAATGTCTTATTCCTATTTGTTGTTTTAAGGCTTTTGTCTTAGTTTGTTTTGTTTCTTTAGTGCTGAAGCACAATTCCTCGTGGGCTTTCGTAGCTATTTATGTCTGATAATTTGTAAAAGTTTTTGGGTCCTTTAAAACCTGTTTTTACTTAATCAAAACAATGTCTCTATTAAATAATCAACATTCTAAAGAATATTAGGTTGAAGAAAGTAAATTCATCATAATTTTGATGAGTGGTTGAGATCAATTGAGCATGTTTCTCAAATGACATTTTAGATGGTTGTCCTCTTTTTAATGATAGATCACTAAATATGATATATATAAAAACATTGAACCAAACACATAGACAACTAATTCGAAAATAACCTTTTGAATATAAATATCAGTAATAATCCACAAATAAAGATCTCTATTGAAAGATCGCAACTATAGATAACAATAAGATAAAGTAAGTTCATTATTTGATGGGGTGGCTTAGCCTTCTAGTTAATCATAAATAAATAACTGTGCAATCCGCAAAATCCTTAAATGGAAAAGAAAGCACACATATTTATGTCCAATACATAATTGTTTCAAAAAATAATATCGAATACATGAATTTGTGAAAAAAATAAACAATCATCTAAAAGAATTTATGTGATAAAGAACGTAGTTTATTATTAGACATGGTAAAATCTCAAATGAAACATATTTATGCAAAAACTTAAATCAAAAAACACAACACTTCCTAATTGATGATTATGTAAAAAAAAAAAAATACTTGTACAATTGTCTTCGTAAAGCCATGATTATTTTGACCTTAAAACTGTCCATCCGTCTATCTATATTAAAAAAAATCATTCATAAGAAATTACGAAGGTGGGGGAAGAAACATGAAGAAAAAGAATTAGTAGAAATGATTAAAATCTTGGTTCTAAAAATAAACAAAATAAAGCAACATAATTTAGAAGTATAACCAATACTTGATGATGACATGGTATTATAGTTAATAGATCATAATAACCACCATGAAAAGACTTCCTAGAATGTCGTGTGACTCATCTCACAATGAAGGGTTGTGGATGATTTCAATAATAATATCCAATGATGAAGTTGAAATATGTTGGGCAAAGAACATACCATATGAAGTGAATATTTTGGGCACGTGTGAGCATTTCTTTTCTAAGAATAGTTTGAAGGATAAATAACAATTGAACACGTTAGAATGAATTTAAAATGTATAAATATATGGAAAAATGATTATAACCATAAAATGATATTCTCATTTAATGACAATTTCACTCTCTAACATGTGAAATGGCATTCACTAAAATATGGAAAATTATATATATTTAAAGAAAATATTATTCTAATCTAAACTAGTTTTTTGTAGTTAAAAGTAGTCTTTCAAGATCCCAATTTCATTGACACAAATTTAATTGTAAACAAAAGCAATTCATCTTAAAAATATATACTATGCAATAAGTAATTCTATTTGAGAAAGAAAATAAGAAAGCAAAAAAAATTATGTGAAGCAGGCAAAAGCATACAACGCAACGATAACTTGCGAGCCTCTCATGTGGGAGGTCTTGGGTTCGAATCTACCTTCGCTTAACATATAATAATAATAATTAATTTCAACAAATAATAATAATTAATCTAGGCTTCGACCGTTTACCGATAAAAAAAAAATCTTCTGTGAAATATTTTTTTCCCTTAATCTTGTCTTCCAATCTAAGATAGAATAACATAAATGAATGGTTTTCCATTATTTTGATATTTTAATCATTTTTCAATTAAAAATAAAAAAATTTACACTAACAAGAATTGATATTGTTATCAAGATTTAACTGTGTAGTTTTTAGGTCAAACTCATTGACCCATGTTTTGTGAGTAGTAGGCCACACGAACTCATCTCTCATAAGAATAAATGGAGTATTTAGCACCCATTGGATCTAGGTGACACTCATAGAGGTGAAGCGCTCAATCCTTCACCATTATGAGCATCACCTAGATCCAATGAGTGTTAAATGCTCCATTTATTCTCATGAGAGATGGGTTCATGTGAATTACTACTCGTGAAACATGGGTCAATGAGGTTGACTCAATAACTACACATTTAAGTCATGATAGAAGTATCACAATTTGACTTGATAAAGAAAATATCTCCTATGTACCTAGCAAGAATTTTTTTCCACGTAACAGATTTCATACCCACTCTTAATAAAAAAAAAATCTCTCAAGTATGCTAAGAAAAATGTTGTAAGAATAAAACACCAAAACATTGTACTAAAGTTATTGATCTCCAAAACTTTAAACCATGATTTAAATCATGAAACAAAACATAGGTTACTTTTAAAAACTCCTATAAAATCTTAGCCTTGGCAACCAGAATGTTGAGTGAATAAATTAAAACTAAAATAGAAAGTGAAATTGAAATTGAAGTATAGCCCACAATTAAAATAAACTCTAGGCAACCAAAAACAAAAGATGAAGTAGCACAATATCTAGGATGCTCAAAACCTCATAAAATGTGTTATACAAGTTCTTCACCCCTCTTAAGACCTCGGTGTCTTCCCTTTGGAGATTTGCCTTGTAATAAGCATACATAAAAGACCCATTTAAGGATAAAATGCTTCAACAATTATGTCATAAATTATGACATTTGTTTTTCACAAAATTGATGATAAATCACCAGCCAAAATCTAAACAAAAAATATTTAAAATAGTATTTAACTGTGAAAAATGAATTGTAATAGAAATATTGCTTAAGAGATTAGGTTAAACAAGAATTACATTTTTTTTTGCCAAAGAATGGATTAATGTAGAAAAGTTCAATGAGAACATAAGTCCCCTGCAAACAACAATAAAAAAATAAATCAAAATAGTGTGACTCCTCCATTGTTGTGTTGTAAATATGTCACTATACTAAATAAAGAAAAAATTAATCACAAGCCAGATACATCGAATTTCTACCTATCAATTAAGCTTCAACATGTAAAGTTTCAAATAATTGTACTACAAGATTTTCTTTTTAGATCTAAGGCACCAAGATATTTTCTCAATTATTTTGGATGTTGAAATTAGATTTTCTTCAATCCAGTCATAAAAAATTATTATAAAAGGATTTTTCTTGTTTTGTTTAGGACTCAAGAACATGATGAACTTAAAATCCACAAGAATAAATGATAGCTTATGTAAAAAAATCCACAAGATCCTCATGAAATCCTTAAATGTTAAAAAAAATCATATTAGTATCTTCTCTTCTTGTCTATTCATAAAACTTATTCTTGTGTTGCAATTTCACTAATATATAATAAAACTAAAGTACTAAGATCAACATTTTGTTAATGAGGCTTAAGACATATTAGTTGACTTTTGGAATATGTTTTAAAATGGAGATCAAGACATAGACTATGATTTTTTGTATATTAAAAAGCGATGATAAGGAACATAGTGGTGGAATAATATAATGAATCATAAGTGAGATTGGTTACATTATCATAGTTTTCATTTTTTCATAAATTAAAAGAGGCCCCTATATTTCATGATTATTTCATACACAGTGGAGATTATGTTGTCCTAGAAAAGAAATCAAGATAGAATAGACATAAGTAGGAATAGGGAAAATCATCGATGTCTCCAAAATTTATTTCCCAAAAGTGTTTTGATGCCAACCATGCTTAACGAAACATGAAATGGGATCGTTCCAATTAAGAAGGGATTGGTTTTGATAAAAGAAAATATTGTAAGTTATCTTTCATTTAGGAAGAAAATGGAAGTGATGAATTTGTTAATATCAACTAGATCAGATGATTTCATTAGTTAAACATCTTCATCCTAAGCCATTGAATACAAGAGAAAGAGGACCTTCTAAACATAACTATGAATATTACCCAAGTTAGATTAGCATGAGCCAAGTGAGGTGAAGGGATGCCAATAATAAATCCAAATTATGCCAGGGAACTATTCAATCAAGTCCTCTTTCATGCAATTTTTATTAACCTTTGATATGAAATGTGATTAGATTAAATTGATTGGATTGATTGATAAAGAGCTAGATTGATTAACTTGCCTAGGGTTGATTGATTTAAATGCAAGAAATACATACACAAACCTACCAAAGAAAGAAATAATATTTGAGATAGAAGGGGAAGAGATAGGAAGTGACTAAACTTTAAAATGTGAAGTGGAAGACACCTTTCTTCTTAGATAATAAAAGTCAAAAAATTTTAGGGCAAAAACTAAGACCAAATCAAGAATTAGGAGAGAAAACTCCATATCTCTAAGTACAAGTCAACCTAGTTAACCTATTCCAAGCATATGTTCCACCAATTTGATATGTTCCCAAAATGTATAAAGCTAGTCAATCTCAAATCTCTCAAAAGTTTCTTACAATAGGGTTTTGTTAGAAAGTAAAGTCCACCAAGATAATTGAGGGAGGGATAGGGGAGTGTGAATTAGTTAGTTATGCATTTAAAACAAATCTCAATATCTTTATTAATTATGAAACATGTAAACAATAGATGCAACTACCATAGAAAGATAACCATGCACAATAACACCAAATATGTTAACTAGGAAAACCTGTTATCAAAGGCAACACCCTAGTGGGAACGATGCCCACAAGATGATGTACTAATATAAAAGTTCCTTGTGAAAGGATGGACTCTATTAGGAGCCAATGAAATACACTTAGTACATATGAGTCCCTATTATGAGGCTTTGAATGTTAGGAGTTGAAAGGAGGATAATCGAACCCATAGTTCAAATAGCCACAAACTATCTTAACTAAACAGTCTTTAGTATATCATTTCCAAGTTCTAAACTGACTAAATAACAACTCTTTGTTAGAGTAATAAAGTTTTTTCTTATTAATTAAATCATATTGATTTAATTATTAAGTCACTTATTATCTCTAGTTTAATTAAGCTAAACTTTGGGCATATAATAATTAATTCTTTTATTAATTATTATTATGCAACCTAGGATATTTTTCTGTTAGGGTTTTGATCTCCATTATAAGGATGATCTCTCTCTATATAAATTTCATTCATTCAATTTTGATAATAGCAATCTCTTTTTTACTCATAAAGAATGTCTCATCTGTGGATCTGGGAATTCTAGCCTCCATAACTTTTTCTTCTCTCTTTCTGTGATAGATGTTTACATGCAGGTGATTCTTGGGAGCTGTGGGGTTGATCTTTTCATCAAGTTCAACATGGTATCAGAGCTCTAGACCTTGATGCCCTTGTTTTGTTTATGAGAAGTTTGGCTTGGCTTTCAGATCTATGTTTTTTCTTTCAAAGGGTTTCATTTTTTAGAGGTTTTTTGTATTGAACCTAGGGGTTCACCATTTTTTGGTGCAATTTAAGCCCAAATGGACATCACTATTGAGCTCAAAGTGCCCAAAAACCCAGGTTTTCATAGAAAATTTGTCCAATTTGGACACAATTGGAATTTGAGGCTAAAAGATATTGTTCTCGATTGGGCATGTTACCTGAGGTAGTATTTTTTAATTTTTGCACGAAAATCAATATTTTTTTGGTTCAAGAATTGAGATTTTTGGTACGTTACCCGAGGTGGTGATTTTTTCAATTTTAGCACACAAATTGGGATTTTTGGTTCAAAAATTGAGATTTTTTTGGCACAATTCTCGAGACGATGATTTTGTGATTTTTGACACAAAATTGAAATTTTTTGGTAAGCAAATTGAGATTTTTGGATACGTAAATCAAGACAAATTTGGTGCATAACTGATATGCTTCCTGAGCCAATGTCTGGTACTAGTGAGTACATTTTTCAAGGCATTTTAGCACAAATCCCAAGGCAATAATTTATTTTTCTTTTCCAATGCTTTTTTGACCTACATGTGGTTTTTTGGCCATAACTTGCTCATCCGAACTCCATTTTTTGATCTGAAAGAAGCCTTAGAAAGCTGATTTTGAGCCCATTGTGATAGTGTAGTTTATTTGACTTTTGATGTTGTTTTGCTTTTGGTTTATGCAGTCAAAGTCAAAGGTTATATTTTGCACTCTAGGAGACATATCTTGAGACATTCTATTTTCCACATTCTACTCTAGGCATATCCCATTTAGTTTTTTTCTTTTTTGCATTCTGATGGATATCTTGGTCATTTTAGGTCTAGCAATCAATTTTTTTGTTTTGGATATTTTTCATGGGTTGTACTATCTATTGTATCAACCTTATGTATCTTTTGATCTTTCTTGACATCCTTTTGTAGTATTTTTGCAAACACATTGAGATAAAGTGTCACTCTATTGCATTTTGAGATCTTGCACACCTTTGTGTTTTTTGTACTCACAGTACATTATAAAAAGCCTTGAGGGGTTTCATGTTGGCCATATTTTCCATCTTCCTTTATCAAGTGAGTGTTCCTTCCATGACATTAGCCTCATGATGTGTCGATGGCACGTGCCATTATAGGTGTTTGTACTTCTTTTGCACTCTTGATGTTCCTAGTTCTTCTTTCCATAGGAGATATTGCGTTCAATTTCAGTGTTCATGTCTTCCCTCTCAGCATTATAGGGGGGTTATGATGGTTTTATTGTTTTCTTGGTTCGATGGAGTGAGCTATGTATTCAATATTTGATTCTATGTACTAGGTGATTGCAGTGGCTAGATACCTATGCATTTCGGTGAGATGGATCATTTACCATACAGATATTCTTTCATTCCTATTTTTGAAGGCCATGAAGATACCTTCCATCTTTGATTGATAAGCCCTTCAAACTTAGTCTTCTCTATCTAGTCATGTTCTATATAGTGGAGGTTCTTTAGATCAGTAATTTGGTAGTGTTTGCAGCTTCATGCTTCAGTGGTGTTCTTCATGATCATCCTTTTGTTCCTATCTTCTGGAACATCCTTTCCATCTCTTTTTGAAGTTAGGTTTTTCCCACATGGTTTTATCTATCTCTCCTTTTTTCAAAAATTTGGTTGTGCTTGGGTACCTCATCAGGCCTTGATGTTGGGACATTATTTCCTTTCAACAGTAGTTTCTAGGTTTTTAGCTACTCCCTAAGTTTATCTTAAGGTGGCATGTTAGAGTAATAAAGTATTTTCTTATTAATTAGATCATAATGAATTAATTATTAAGTCACTTATTATCTCCAATTTACTTAAGCTAAACTTTGGGCATATAATAATTAATTCTTTTATTAATTATTATTATGCAACCTAGGATATTTATATGTTAAGGTTTTGATCTCCTTTATAAGGATGATCTCTCTTTGTAAATCAAGAGTGTCTCATCTGTGGATCTGGGAATTCCAGCCTCCATAGATTTTTCTTCTCTCTTTCTGTGATAGGTGTTTGCATGCAGGTGATTCTCAGGAGCTGTGGGGTTGATCTTTCATCAACTTCAACACTCCTTTCCCAATACAACTCCTTTGAAGCTCATAGTACATCCTTAACACTGATCTTTATTTTGATAAAACATAATTTGTTAAATATATTAGCTTTATATGTAATTTTGTAAGTTATGATTCAATGATTATTTAATATTAAGTATTGATGCAATATTTGGATGGAGATATTTGTTTGTGTTTTATATTGTTTAGGATACATTACATGTCAAACTCAATCTTTTTCTAGGACCCACACACCTTCCTTGTATCAGTCATCATCTAGACAGTTACATGATTGTCTTGAAGGATTTCAATGAAGACCATCTATTAGCAGTTATCTTGGATTTCTGTCAACATGTCTTTATTTTCTTGTATCGATGGTCTCTTGTATCTACAACAGTTATGATATTATTTTATATCATCTTTCGGCATCATTTATGAGGATATAATGTCGCTCATAGCTTTTTCTTGCTCTCTGTATTGGAAAATGAAAGAGCACTCGTGGAAATATTAGTTTGAACCATTTTTTATTCAAGTAGATATTGGCATCTTCTTATATGTATATTAGTCTAGTTTCAATTGTTGTGCAGTTCACGTATGTATTGTAATCAATATTTTGCTGTGAAAGTGAGAATCATTGAGTCTCATCTGATATTATTCAGAGGGGATAAAATTCCCTCTCATGTTTATGTGATCATAGAGCCGCAGCCTTGAATACTGTAATGAAATTTATTATATCAATAAAGGATTCATCTTTGAGGTTGGGTTGTTTCCCTCAGTGAAGAGAGTTTTTCCCAAGATATATGTAAATGGTTATTATTTAAGTTTTCTAGTCTAGTTTCAACATAATTCACATCCAAATTTTGCATAACACAATGACCTCACCAATGATTATAACCAAGGAAACAAATTTTCCTTTATACCAAGTTGTAATAACCGATTAAGTCAGTCTTGAGGCTTTCCCAATTTAAAATGAATAATATAGGACATCATTAAGATGTTACAATTACATGTTACATTATAATTAATACTTCCCATAATGATTTTATCAATAGCCAGCTCATTGGAAACAACACACTGAACAAACTTTATAAGCCAACTCAAACTGAAAATCTAATTTTTCCATCTTTAACATAGCATCTTGAACATATCTTTGGCCATCTTATAATATTTCTTAACTAAATTCCATATCTACTAAAAGATAAATATAATTTACCAGTACCAGAATGTGATACAAAGAGGGAGAGAGAAGAAAGGGGGAGGAAACATGATCCTATGGATTGATCATTTAAGACCTTTTTCTCTCCCATCCTTTAGTGACCTTATGGACCATGGATGGATTCATTCTCAATTAGCTCCTTCTCTTATTCTTTCCCACTTCATGCATTTTCATCTACATAGTTTTGACACCTCAAGGTTAGCTCCATGTGGGTCAATCCTAGAATAGGTCAAATCAATTCAACCAATTCTAGTAGAAGTTGACCCAAGTTGGCCTATTCCTTGGATATTTTGGGTCTCAAGGCATGTTTTGTCTCAGGGTCGTGAATTCAAAGTTGGGTGGCCTACCGAATTACTTTATTTTTCATCCTAAAAACTAGTACATAAGGAAGCCTATGCACCTAATTTTCACATCATGAACTTTCAAGAGACATCCAAGTAATTGCGTGGGACAAATTCAGGCATTCAAGCAAGAAGATTATTGTCAAGCATTCAAGGCATTCAATACTCAAGGATCCTTTGTGAGCATTTTCTCTTCAAGATCTAGCACTTTGGTGGCCATTAAGGGAGGAGATCTATGTTGAGGCATTAATCATCTTCTTCATTGATACACATCTATGTCCATATCTCCATGATGTGGTTTTGCTAGTTCAATTGTATTTTTGGATATTTCTTACATTCTTCATTGCAAATTCAACATTGACAATACACAAACATTACAAAATCATTATTGACAAGGGTTTCTTCTATTGGAAATATAAGAGGAGTAACTAAGAGGGGATGGTTGAATCAGTTGCCACAAAAATAAATCCCAGATCACTTAGATGTCAATAAAATCAAACTCTATGAAAACTCAACTCTACTAAAACTCAGAAAACACACAGACAAAATGTTGTACCTTGGTAAACACTAAAATAACTTGACAAATCCTTAACATGAGTATCTTAAGATATTATATATGATTAATATTAATTTAACTTAGTTGCAAACACATAAGAGAAATAACATAAACATAATTAACACCAAGATTTAATGTGGAAACCCAATTTGGGAAAAACCACCAATTGCAACTAATTACTGATTTTCACTCTTCTGAAGTGAGCCCTATTAGGAGCCAACCCTGTTAAAGGTTACAAAATACACTGTTATGTGTGACCCTGTTAGAGGATTATTTGACCCTGTTAGGAGTGGCCTTGCTAGAGGTCTTTAGACAATTCAATAGAAATGCCACCTTGTTAGAGGATTTACAAATAGTTGTTAGGCTAACTCTGTTAAGAGATTTAGATCACTGCTACAATGGTTAGAGAGTAACAATGAGATGCCCTAATTTCTTATGCAACTAAATTGCTAATTATAGATCTCAATCCTGTCTTGTAAACTTGATCCTTTTTGATCGAATGTATCTTTGCATCTCAACAAGGATATTTTGCTTATCCTTCTAATTCACTTCCTCTTAGCATCATAAAATCTTCAATTATGTTCCACTTATACTATTAATTCTAACCCTCAACTTGACCTTCTATTTATATCTTATGCAATGTCAAGTTGGATTGAATATAACTTAGAATAATTAATATTCATCTACTCAATCGGCTAGAACCAATAGACAATTCAATTGAATTCAATATGCTAAAACAAGAAAATCCTCCGTTAGCCAACCCTGCTTGATAGATACTAACTCAAACAAACTTTCCTATTTTAACCAAGTGAACTCAGTTAACATTGTATTATCTTTGAGGTTACACAAAATGTCATATCATTCCTAGTCAGTGTATGTCAAGCTCACTTGAGCATTGAAGACAATTTTCTATGTCTGTCGAGCATTCCAAAGTTTGCCTAGCTTAGAAGACAATGTCTACTGAGTTCACCAAGGTGAAAAAGGAAATTTTGTGGAAGTTGAGCGTTAACCAAGCTCACTTTATTAATGAAGGAAATATTGGATGGAACCAGTGCTAATAGAGCTCACTCGGTTACCAAAGGAACTTTGTAAGTATGCAGTGTTAACCGAGTTCACTTGGTTAACATAGGAAAATCACTTTTAGTTAGTATCTACTGAGCAGGGTCGACTAATGAAGGATTTTCTTGTGTTAACCAAGTGAACTCGATTAACACTTCATATTCACAAAGTTCATTTGATAACTAAGTGAGCTTGGTTAACACTAGTTCCATCCAATATTTCCTTCATTAACCGAGTGAGCTCAGTTAACACTCAACTTCTGCAAACTTTCCTTTGTTGCCTGAGTGAACTCGGTAGACACTGTCTTCTAAGCTAGGCAAACTCTGGAACGCTCAGTAGACATAGAAAATTGTCTTCAATGCTCAAGTGAGCTTGACATACACTAACTGGCAATGATATAGCATTTTTTGTAACATCAAAGACAATACACAATTAATCAATTGTTTTCAACATCTTAAAGCAGGGTGAATATTTACATTTATATTTCTTCCTTTCATGTTTTAATATAAATTTCAAGGTTGAGTTTTCAATATAGGGCTTGACCAAGGCAAGCCCTCATCAAACCAAAAGAAAAACCAAGTTTTACTATGTGTAGGAGAAAGATATCAAAATTACAACCATAGATCTAGAAACTACTTGTCAAAACACCTCTCAAGAAGTTGGGTCAACTTCTCTACTATGCACTAGTAACATGTCAATCTTCTCATCAATTGTTCAAACACTATATGACCAAGTCAATCTATTCTTGAAGGTCTAAGCAAAAAATGGGTTTTCTATTATCATTGTGAATTCACAGTTGAAAGTTTAATCATAGGTTCATATCCATGTTTTTTGGAGAAAAAAACCATATTACCTTGCAAATTTTGAGGTATGCACTTTATCATTCATTTCACTTTTTAATCTAGACTTGTTTCCATATCTTAATTGGATTGATTACATATATTTATCACTCATACCTATTTGACTCTTCTCATTTAATCAATTAGGTTTAATCTCACATTTATAGTTACACATCTTTAGTCAATCTACATTGCATGAAAGAGGACTATTTTGTGTACTTACTTGATATAATTTGGTTTTAGTATTGGAATCCCTTTATCTTTTTTGGTTTTTTCTAATCTAACTTGGGTTAAGAGATGTGGTTAAAATCCCCTCTTTCTCTTGTATTTAATGTTTAATTGATGAAAAGTGTTTGGTTAATGAATTTACCCTACATGGTTTATAACATTAACCTCCCAACCATCAACATTTTTCACCAAAACATTTCAAAAAACTTGACGCATCTCTTCTTTTTTACTTTGGACTTAAATACCTTAAACTCTCTTTTTGCATTAAGTGTTTACACTTAGCATGTTTTTATTGGGAGGTTGGTACCACCACCCCCTCTAGCTGAAGGTATCATTCAACATAGACTGATGGATTTATGACATGTTCTTAACCGCCTCCTATGGATCCTTGTATCTAGTAGTGGTGATGTTCATTGATAGCTTGATCTTTTGTTGTAATGACATTTGTGATTCCTACAAGTGGTATCAGAGCATTGGGTTATGGGTTCAAATCCCTCGAATCATGTTGGGGGGATTGTTGGGAGGTTGGCTCCTTTTTCCCCTCTAAGTGAAGGTATTGATCAGCATAGATCAATTTATTTTTGACATGTGCTTAACCACCTCCCATGGATACTTGTCTCTAGTTGTTGTAACGTTCATTGATAGCTCAAGCTTTTAGTGTAATGACAATGGTGATTCCAATAGTTTTGGAGTTAGATTTAGCTATATTATTTGGTTAGATCTCTCTTTTTATTCTCCTTATTACATTGATATTCATGTGGTTAGATCTAATTAAATTTTCATTATGTGATCTCCCCCTTTATGAGCTTTATTATATTAAGTCCAACCTATAGTATTTTCGCTAGGAGAAGACATAGACTTATGGCATCTTTTGATCATGATTCCTGTTTTCTTCCTAGGACCCATGTTGATAGCAATATTCTTCCTAAATATCTCAATATTATCATAGAAAATAACTCTTCTCACTCTTCCCATGATGAAGGTGAAGCCTCGAGGGTTCCTCCTTCCCAATATGATAAGTTCTCTCATGAGTTTGATAAGTTGGATCATTGGTTTATACAAGAGAACTAATATCCCAATAGTGTTTTTTTCTATTGAGGCTATTAGGAATATTATTACACACGATGATAATAACATTTCTATCTTTCATGGTAAATATCACATTATTAATACACATGTTAAGACTTTGATAGAATATTCTCAAGAGTTAGGATATGTACTCCTCCTTCCATAGGCATTGAACCTTTCATTCCTATTTCTACCTCTATTCCAAGAATTCCCTTGTATACACCACCTCTCATTATGAATTATGCATAAGCCTCTAATCCTCTAAGTTTTGGTCTTCCTAACCATTCACTTCCCTTGAGTATTTCTCCTATCTCTGTACCTTCCTCATTACTTTCTTATAATGTTGTTCCTTTCAAATATTCCAATCCTCTACCAAAATCTTTAAATATTCCTTCCACTTCCTAAAAATACTTTTCTAACACATCCAATATGACTATGCCTATTGTTGCATCTTCTAATCCCACCACTAGTAGCTTGGTTCAAATTGTCACCACTTTACCCCCTTATTCTATTGATTCATTTCAAATACTTTCCAATGCTTTCATTCAACAATTTCAAAACAATGTTGGTCCTCGAATTTCTTTGACTAATTTGATATATTGTAAGGATAATGTTAAAGAAAAAGTTAGTGTATTTATTGGTAGATTCAAACATTTTTATGCTCAAATATCTCATAATGTGCCTAGTCATGATATTCAAGTTATCCTTATTTCTAATTTTCACAAAAAAATGTTAGAGATAAGATTTTCACTAGTGAGTTTACTTCCTTTTCTCATCTTTGTGAAGTGCTTCATCATTATCAGTTGCAAGTGAGCCAAATTGAGAGCACCACTCTAATGGATCCTATTACTATTGATAAGATTTATATCAATGTTCATCAAAATAAGTTTTCTAATCCTAACACCTACATAAAAGTCAATATGTCAACAAACACAATTGATGTTCAAGAGGCTACTAAACCTAAAGATATAACTACTTTTCCTTTGTGTATCATTCTAATCATAAATACACTAATTTATATGAACCTTTTCCAATGGTGATGATGAAGTTCATTGATGATAACATTCTTAAAATTCCTCCTTATATCTATCTCATTGATAGTAGAAGACTAAATCCTAAGTCATTTGATCAAAATTCTTTTTGTTAATACCATCGTCAATCTAGTCATGATACTTGAAAGTGTTATTCTTTGAAGAATTCTATGCAAGACCATATTGATTTCAATGTTATATTTTTTGATGACAATTTTAATAGTAAAAATAAATATTTAGTACTTCCTAATTAAAATTTGAAAATATTCACCAACCCTTTGCCTTCACATTCAACTAATGTCAATAATCAAACTTATTCTCGTGTTACTAATATTAGTTATGATGACAAGATAGAAGAACCTAAGTATTCTTTTCCTATTACCTTTGATACTTTTGATATGTTTAAGGAACCTAATGGTCATCTCTACATTAATGTTAGGGTTTCTCATATTCCTTCATGTGGTGTTTTGATTGATCCCTCTCCTTCCATAAATGTTACTATTGAAGAATAATTTTTTAATAAATTATTGCATATGAATACCTATGACACATATAATGTTTAGATTAAAACTTATATTGGTCTTCTTTATTTCCGTGAAGGCTCTATCAACCTTCCTATGACCCTTTCTAGTAAGGTTGTTTGTACTACCTTTGTTATCATTCCTTCTTTTGATCAATTTCAAGTTATGTTTGGTATTCCATAGATTTTTTCCATGCAAGTATCATATTCTCATATTCATAAGTGCATTAACTTTCCCCATAATGTAAATTTTTCCACTATTAATCACTCTATATATAAACCCTTGCATCCTTGATAATGTGATGAGATACATTTCTACTGGCCATCTCTTCCTTGAAAGAAACCTACTCATCTTGATCATCTTTACCATTCCTATTAGAAATATAAGGTAGATAATATTATTTATCTTAGCCTTCCTAAGGTTGATCCTCATGTAGATATATTTCCTACTCCACCTATTCTTTTTCCTAATATTCCTCAACTCGTAGGTTTTCCCTCTTCCAAATCTAAGCTGGTTGATAATATTCATTTAATTTTAGCTTGTAACACCATTCGTAATCAACATACTCATAAGCGTCATAAGAACCTTCAACTTAAGGAAAAATAGCATGCTCTTTCTTGTCAAAGTACATCTTCATCTCAACCTTTTCCTTCCTTCGATCAATCCATGCTTGAGCCCTTGGAAGAAGTTAATCATAGTAATATCATGCAAATAGATAAACATGATGATTGAACTTGTATTTTAAATTCTATTAATCTTGATGTGGAAGATACTCTTGATAATTATTCTAATATACATGTTTGTAATGATGAATATGAAAATATTGATATGGATTAAGATTTTCCTAATATGATTTCTACTGCCATTAATAACATTTATTGTGCCTAGAACTTCACTCTATAATTGGCTTTCTTAAGTTTTATAAATTTGGTCTCAAGGTTTTTTGGGTTTGTTAAGTGATGGATATTACCATAAATATGAAGTTGACAGAGTTGCGTGTGACATTAGAAATTATATGTGAATACATTTGCATAATTTTTCTAAGAAATAAATTGATAGGGACTTTTGAGTGATATAATTTATTGTTCATATTGGTGGTCAACCAATTTTGCTCTAGCCTACCATTCACACTAGTCTACTAAAAGATCAATTATGTTTATAGAAATTTAATGAATATGGATGGTTGAGTTATTCTTTAAGGTTGAAGGGTTTTAGTTTTGATATTTCATTTCAATTTATAAATAAATTCAACCTTGGTAAGGCTATGATGAAATAATTCAGAGTTATTGCCTTAGAGGAAAGGATTGTAGAGGTGATTGGTCTACTAGTTGTTGATGAGCCCTATCCTCATGGTCATGACACTAGAATAGCTAGATTTAAGTTTACAATAAGAGAAAATTTCTAGTTGGAGTTAGAAAATAAAGGTTCAATAAGTTATCATTGCCTCCACCATATAATCAGTTGGCTACCTATGTTATAATATACTTAACCTTTGAGGTTCCCTTTTTTTGTTTGCATGTAGTATATTTTAAAATTCTTATCCATCCTAGGCATGGTTAAAAAATGAAACATGCCTAATTTCCCATAGGATCTTTTTTCCTTGAGTCTTGAGGAAACCAAAAAAGGGAAACAAAATTGTGTAACTTGTCATGGAGTCATTAAATTATTAGTTGATGGGTCTTTATGGTATGTGTCACCCATAAGTTGGGAATAGTCTTTCTCGACCAATAGGGTGGAATTAGATAATTTAGGATCTAGGGGAAGAGCTCTTCTTAAAATTACAATATCATCTATGGATGGGATGCTAAGAGAACACTTGAACACTTCATTAAAAAAATTCCTCATGCATCCAAAAAAACTACAACTAGGTTTACTTAATCTCTTGTTAATGAAGCAATTTCTAATATTTTATTTCTCAAACTAAAAATGCTATAGAGACTATGGATTAATTCAATAAATAAAAGGGGAAAAATAAGCTGAGTGAAGAAGAAGAGATAAAACAAACCCCTAAGTTGGAAGCCCCTAGTTCCAAGCTAAGGAACTCCTCTTTCTATTGTGCAATCTTATATAGACAAAATCTCAAAAAGAAAACCTTAGAAGAAGAGTCCTAAAAAAATTATAGATAATTTGATAAGGAGGAGTGTGAGAATTCTTGAGAAGTAGGCAACTCAAGTTTAGGATAATCCTAGTATACCATAGAAGGAAACTCTTATGATTATATAGCTTAGTAGAAGAAACATTTATGGAAGATCATATTGAGGCAATAGGAAGGGAGATAACATTTTTATCTTACCCTTCTTCTGAGATCGAATAACACTCTTTGAGTGGAGAAGATGTGGATAATTCCTTATGGGATTATAATGACATTGAGGAAGGATCTCTTGATGATACATCTCTTGAGAATATGTATGAGAAAGAGGAAAGGGAGGAAGATAGTCTCTTGTATCCATAAGAGAATAATGAAGAAGAGATAATTCCATGTCTACTTAACGAGATATTGCAAGGTATAGAAAATTTAGTTGTTTCACTTGTTGAACTTTTGACACCTAATAATCTCAAAATATATGAGTACAGTGAAATAGGGAGGTACAATATGGAGATAGGGAGGAGATTAGTGGTTCAACTAAGAGGCCACAAATGTATAATCATACACCTCCTATTATTTAACATGTCTTTCAAAATCTCTAGATTTCAAAATCTATAGATTTTTATGAATAAATATAGTATGAACACAATATGGGGGAAATAGAAAAGGCTAATATGAAAAACAAATTTTAAAAACATAAACAATAGGTAGAACATTTGAAGTAAAAACTTGACACAACAACTAAAATGTTTTAAGAATCAAAGAAATAAAGACCACCTTCTAGGGTCCATGCATTATGTTTGAAAGAATAATGTCTTTTGTTTAGACTAATGAGAATTATTAAACATCTTGATCCTAATAATGAGACTCTTGAAATGTTTTATGATCTTTTCCAAGAATCCCCTAAATGGATACACAATTTACTATGTGAATTTTATTAGCACAATTATGTTGTGACATTCTTGAGTAGAATCATCTATTGTTTATTGGTAATGCGAATTCGAAAGCATTAATGTCTTGGGTTAGAAATGAAATTAACGTCGATGATCAATCCAGAAGGTACTTTGAAAAAGAAATAGACACGCCTCTAACTTTGAGGTTGAAAGGCAACAATCCTTCAACTATGTACTTTAACTGGTTAAAAATCACCTAAGTGTTTTATAAAAAAAAACATAGGATCAGGGTATTTGTTTTAAGGGAACAATTTTATAGGGAATTTGAGAGAATTCCCTTCCATAAAGGATAGATGGTTTCTATAGGAATAACACAAAGGTATCAGAAACTCCCCATGTCATTAGAAAAAGTAGAGCCTCATAGTTTGATTAATTTTAGGGCAAGAATGCAATGTTCTCCTAGATACATCCAACTACAAAGGCAAGAAGGGGGAGAACATTGGTTCCCTTTAAATTTTTAGCCTCATATTATGGTGTAGTCACTTTATAGCTGCACTAATATACAACTAGACCAAGATGTAGAGAATAGAAGGATGGATAAACTAGAACACAATAAAGGATTTTACTAGATCCTAGGAAGCACTAACAGTAGAGAAACTGGTGTTAGAAATTTCAAAATGAGTGCAAATATTAGAAATTTCTTAGTGTTAGAGGACTAGCACTAGGCTTGGTAGAGCGTAAATGATGGAACAAATATTTTTCCATTTTTTTAATGGTATTTTTTGTGTTTATCTTAGTTCTTGATATGTTTTCTGATATTATTTCATTGTTCCTTGTTATGTGTTTCAAATACTTTTTGTATTCATGGTTGGGTTGGTGGCATGAAACCACATAGACCTTTAGTTTCATGGTCTCATAGTTTTATTATTTATATTTTTATGATTTAATACCTATGGTTGAACATTAACATCTTTCATAATACTATGGAATATACTTATATATGATATTATATAAACATTTTTTAATGAATAATCATATGGTGAATGAATATATGTTGCGTGTCATATTGGATACATATTATTCTTTGTCCTTTTTCAAATTTATTCAATGTAGTATTTTTTAATTGAAGAAGGAATTATCTTGCCAATAGTGGCATGTTGTGATGGTTAAGTTGTTGTGTTGTTATCCTTTCCATCAAGGTTCAAATCTCATGGGGATGAGGTCCCCCGTTTGTGGCCTCACTAGTTCATAACTCCAGGTCAAAGCGTTTACCCCTCTTAAAAAAAAGAAGAAGAAGAAGAAGAAGAAGGAATTATCCAATAAAGCACCCAAGAAATTAATCATGAAGGCTAACAGTTCTAGAGCTAGTTTGAGATTAAAAGTTAAGAGACATTCAAGTTGAGAGTAAGTCAAGAATATTGTCCTTAATGTTGATAAAATATAGGAAGTAGTGGGAACTAGATGTGTTCTTCATGTTCATTGAATGAATTTTTGTTCCTCATTTTATGGATATATTTACTCCCACTTCTTAGTATGCAATAATGGTATTTACTAATTCCTTTGGTGTAATCAGATATAAAGTTAGGTTTTACTTATAAATAAGTAATACTCACCTACATGGGCATAAAAAGAAGAGAAAAGAAAGAGTGATGTGTGTTATCAACACATTCTTATTTTATCTAATTTTTTGAATCTTATCATATTTATTTCCATGTAAATACAATAAAGGAGCTTTGAAGATTTGGTGTACGGGCACCCGCTAAATGTAAAGTACATGATACAATCAATTATGATCTTGGTTGAATCAAGGAATTCAATCAATACCTATGTTTGAGTTAGTAAATGTCATTACTCAAAATGGGTATTGAGTTAAAGACACAAAATTTGGTTTTGGAATTTATTTGGTGTCCTTGAAAACATTCCAATTGATATTTAATGTAGGTCTTATCTCTATCTATTAGTTTCTTCATAGAACTGACCTAATTAGGCCTATTAGGTCTTTGTTAGTCAACAATATTTTTGCTCTTTTTTCGACTATTAATTCTTGAATTGTTGGAGTTGGATAGAGGTAAAAAAAGGCTACTCAGAACATCCATTTTTTCTTAAGTTCTATGGAAAAGTTGAGAGTTGGGAGGAGAAGTTCAGGTTGAAGGGCTGCATGAAAAGTTGGCTCTTTGTGAAGCAAGTGTATCACAATGAGTTGTAAAACCAAAACCAATGGTAGGAACATGTTATCCTAAAGGAACTATAACAAATTTCAAGGTTGTAGAGTCTATTAATAAATTGGTACGTATTTTGGGGTTGTGAAGACCTTGTCAGGGACATTGAGTGGTCAATGTACGAGTTGAAGTCTTAGAGGCACCTTGTGGTCTAAGTCGGGACCATTAGTGAGTATTGTCAAACCAATACGAGATTTTAGATACTAATATTATTCAATTTCTTTAGGGAAAAATTGATATCCTTTAATAGGATGTAGAACTCCACTTTTTGCTACTAAGCCATTCAAAAGACATGTGAAGGGAAAGAGATAATCCCAAAATATGATTCACCTTTATAACCCAAATTAGATTAAGAAGGATTAAAGGAAAGGTATGCCAATACTTTATTTGAATTATAAAGGAGAATTCAATATAAGTAAATACACTCTCTGGCCCGTGTGTGATAATGTGTATGCAAAATTGAACTAATTAACTAAATAATGTAGATCTACATGTTAAGTCTATACAATCAACCCAATTAAAATATAGACCTAAGTTAAAGTTACAAAGGAAAAAAGATATGGAAGAATCTCCTTGAAATGCATAGTACAAGATGACTTTTAGCTCCACAAATCATAGCTCTAGATTTGCAAATGAGAATTTGACTATGAATATCTAAAAACCTAGAAAAACCTAGAAATTGTTTTTTTGGAAAAGAAGACAAGAATAGGTTGACCTATTTGTAACTGTACAAATCAATTCCTATGAGGTTTCCATATTCCAAGGGCCATATAATTAATTCAAACCAAGATCTCCATAAATCTTTGAAAATTTTATTTTTAGCTCTATGATCACAATTCTGCTATACTACTCATGCACATAGAAAATAAAGGTTTTTCTTGTTTAGTGGATGAGAGCTTTCCTTGGACAAATCATAGATTGAAGAATCAACCTTAATTGAGAAATATAAATTTAAATGAATGAAACAAGATAAATTTAAATATTCACCTTGCTTGTAAAAATCCTTTTTAGTAAGGACTTTTTATTCTTGTATGTTGTAGATGTTGAATTCGATATGTAAATGCAGACTATCTCCACAAGTTGAAAATGATTTACCAAAACCACATCATGAAGCCATGGATGTAAATGTGCATCAATGAACAAGTTGATGAATTCAACAATTTAGATCTCCTCCCTTCATGACCAACAATATGTTATATCTTGAAGAGGAAATGCTCACAGTGAAACCTTCAATACTTGATGAAATATTCATTGCTTGAAATTATTGAATGAAAAGTATAAGTGCATCTCTCATCAAAGTATTAGGTAAGTGCATGGTTGCAAAATGAAGCCTCCAAGTCTCCTTATATACTAGATGTTGAGAGGGAAAGAAATACTAGTTAACTAGAGAATGAGAGTTAACAAATTAAAACTCTAAGTCTTTTTAGGCATTGGCCCCACCATCGCTAGGGAAGAGGTCAACCTAGGTCAACCTCCCTAGACTAGGTGGACCTGGGTCGAGCTATTCCCAAGGGAGGGAGATAGTGAGCCATAATAAATTCATGAAAATTATAGAAAGACCAAAGAGAAAGGTGGAAGAAAATAGAGGAAATGGATAATTGAGAATAGATCCATCCATGGCCCAAGAAGTCACTATGAGATGTGTGCTAAAAGGACTTAAAAGATAAGTCCTTCCATTTTAAGACGGTACATTTATCCCCCACTTTAGCAGGATTATCAATTGCCTCAAATTTATGGTAAAGTAGATCAAAAGGAAAGAGAAAAATGTATCATGACTTAGGAGACAAAGAAATCATCAAGCCCCCAAAAGACTTGAGTCTTTTGTTGGAAATCTAATTGAAAAGATTATTGTTGAAAAACAAAGAAGATTGATTGCAAAGAGGGAGATTGTTGGTAATCTGATCAAAAAGATCATTATTGAAGAAGAGATATTGTTGCAAAGATGTAATTGTTGATAAAGAATGTTTTCAATCATTGTTTTGTCACTGATGTCAAACTTGCTATTTGCTAGAATGACAAGTACTATCACTTAGTTGATTGATGAAGAAGATTTAATCAACAAGATGTAACAAAAGTACCCAAGGGAAAGGTTGAGTTGTGATTTTGTAATGAAGTACAAGGATCAATTAAGACAATGGTAAAATGATGTATTGATAGTATACTTGAAGATACAGATGTTGGCCACACTTAGAAACACTGGAAGAATAAGTTGTAACAAGGTTGTCTGCAAAGCTCAACTAAGTTCATTAGCGAGTGTCAGGCAAGTTAGTTCATGCCGAGCAAATTTTTAGTTAGTGCTGAGTAAATGCAAATCTAGTGTGTGTTTAGTGATACAGAAGGAGCTGAGCAAGTTCAGGTGTTGAGCATTAGAAAACTTAGTGGATGTCGAGTGAATCCACAATAGGCGTCAAGCATCAGTAAAATGTAGTTCATGCCAAGTAACACAGTATGTGTCGAGCACCAAAATTTCAATAGTGTCGAGCTATTGCATTATTTGAAAAGTCAAAGATTCACCAAATCTGAACCAACAAGGTTGTTACCTTAAATTTTGTAAACCAGATGGAGGATAAGGATGATGACCCAAAGGCACAAAATTTTAGATAAACCATTTTTAGGCAAATTCAGGAGGATTCTTCATGATGTTTCTAGAAGGAACAAGATATGGGTTGGATTCAATGAATCCTACCTAATCCATTCAAACTAGAATTAAAGGAGGGAAGAATTGAGTGGGAAAAGCAATTCCAGACTTCTATTTAAGAAGTCATAGGCCAAGAAGATAGAGTTGTTGGTGAGCCGAATTGCAAAGTGGTTGAAGGGTGTCAAGGAGAAGGCATCAAGGAGAAGAAAGAATAGAGCATAGAGACTCTACTTTGATAAGTGGTCATATAGAGATTGCACTGGTATATCAAGCATGGAGACTCAAGGAGACAAAGTTTGAAAGGACGACAAGCTGTCAGTGCTGCAAAGACTGAAAGCCAAACAATGTTATGAGCTAAATAGAGACCTAAAATCTGCAAGATGGCATTCCAAGTGAATGTTCTAAAGTCCTCTAACTAGGCCCACTTCTAACAGGGTGGCTAAATCCTTTAACTAGGTCACATTTAATAGTGTGTTATAGCCTTTAATAGGGTAGGCCTTTCACAAGGCATCACTTCAGAAGAGTGAGAATTGAGTAGCATGTTATTGGTGGTTTTTCCCAAATTGGGTCTCCACGTAAATCACTGTGTTATGTGTTGATTCTTCATGTGTTATTCTTGCATGTTGATTTTCAGTAACTTGCTAAGTAGGAAAGTTTAAGCTTGGATGAATGAACAGTTCGATGGGCTCACTTTACTTGATGAAAAAGTTTTATTAGGACATTTGGACCCTAAATAACTGATTCACCCCCACTCTTAGTTATTCTAAAGCATTTCTAACATCTTTATCATATCCAAAATCACAATAAGAGAGATAAAAATACAAAAGGGGTGCAGTTACTCACCCAATAAGGTTTCTGTGTCTTATTATGAACCACATAATAAACCAAAAGAAAAGAGAAATAGGGGGAAGGTCTAAAAAATGGAGATGGTGTTGAATGGTTTAAAAAGTGTGTGTGGCATGCTAATCAATTCATTGAAGGATCCAACTTCAACAGAACTCCATGTCCCAAAAAGAAGGATAAAAAAGAACCAAGGATAAGGATGTGTGTTTTCTTAAGGGATCAAACACCCGATCAAGCTTCCTAGACTATTAGTAGTCAAAAGAAGGATAAAAATAAAGGATTGGACCTCCCAAATTATTAGTACTTCAAAGAGAGATCCAAAGAGACCAAGCCCCCAAGAACTACTAATAGTTATAGTAATCAACAATGCACAAAAGGAAGAGAGAGAGAGAGAGAGAGAGAGAGAGAGAGAGAGAGAGAGAGAGAGAGAGAGATATATATATGAAGTGGAAATACATAGATTTGAGGATAACCTAGGAATCATACCAAGCATATGAGGCTAAAGTAATCCAAGCTATACTCAAAATCCATTTTTGGTACTTCATGATATAAAAGGATGAGTAGAGTGTAATCCCCCACGTTAAAGAAATTGTAAACACCTTCATGAGATAAATAGATAATGTAAGCCCTATCCATAGTAGTGGGGCCCTCGAGATGAGCTAAGGATACATGCATCCCTAAGAATGTCTCCATTATGAGATGCCCCCAAGAAGAACATATCAAGGGAAATGATCACATAACAAAAAGAGAGAACACAAATGGATCTACTAACTTTAGGGTTAGTATGATCATATAATAATATGTAACATTATATCAAGTATGAAATATCATCATTCCCTAAAGGAAGTATAACTACAACACAATGGAGGAAAAGACACATAAGAGTTACAAATAAGAGTCTTTTTGGGCAAATAACATGGAGTCCAAAAAGAATCAATGCTACCATATCATAATTAACTAAGAAAACTATACAAGATCACTAATAAATACAATAGAACATGTAACAAGATATAGAAGAATATATATGACAGGTTTGATAGCTCTATCATCTTCTACTCACAGAGCAACAAGGATCGTCTAAAGAATTCTAAACAAATATATAACAAAAATTACAATATGAGGGAAACACAATAAAATAACACAAATACTATCATGCTAAATGAAGTCCATGTCAATCATTCTTACTACCTCCCCCATCTTAGTCTAAAATGTGAGGTGGGGGATGGTAACTCGCAAGAGGAATGATATCAAACATAGTAGGAATCACAACCAATTCCAAGAAAGGACTCTGATGGGAGTCACTATGATCATCACTAGAAGTGAAGTTGCATAGAAATCATGTTAGGAAAATCATAATCCATATCAATTAATTCTTCATCACTACTAACATGTTCATCATCAAGTGTATCTTCCATATCAAGATTAATAGAATCTAAAATATGAACAAAATCATCATGTTTATCCATTTGCATAGTATTACCTTGATTAGCTTCCTCAAAAACTTTCACATGGCTTGATCAAAGGAAGATAATGGTGAAGATGATGATGCAAGTTGAGAAGCAAGAGAATGAGCTTTTGCCTTAGATTTAGCTTGATGGTTCTTGTGAGATAAACTAGAAGGACTATGATCAACTACCATCGGTTTCAAAGAAGGCATGACAACAAGGTTAGATATAGTAGCTAAAGGAATAGATGGAGAAGGAAAATTAGGTTCAAAACTTTCACATGTCTTGATTGAAGGAAGATAATGGTGAGGATGATGATGCAAGTTGAGAAGCAAGAGAATGAGCTTTTGCCTTAGATTTAGCTTGATGGTTCTTGTGAGATAAACTAGAAGGACTATGATCAACTACCATCGGTTTCAAAGAAGGCACGACAACAAGGTTAGGTATAGTAGCTAAAGGAATAGATGGAGAAGGTAAAGTAGGTTCAAAAGTGGAAAGGATAGAAAAATTAGGCAAGATAGGTGTAGGAGAATGATCGTTAGGAAGGATGAACTCAAGAATCTTGTCTACCTTATAATATTGATAGTTTTGAAAAAAATGATCAAGACGAGTAGGTGGTTTTCAGGAAGAGATGGCTAGTAAAAATCTATCTTAGCACAATCTCAAGGATGCAAAGGCTTGTAAAGGGAAGGATTAATGGTGAAAATTTCTCCATTATGGGGAAATTTAATGCACTTATGAATAGGAAGCTACATATTGCATGGAAGAAATCCATGACATACCAAGCTTAACTTGAAATTGATCATAAGTAGGAGTAATAACAAATGTAGTATAAAAAACATTTCCTTATAGAGTAATAGAGAGAGAGTGATAGAACCTTGAGGATAATAAAGAAAACCATTATAAGTTTTAGTCGATAAAAGATTTGTATCATAGGTATTTTTATTCATTTGTTTGTTAAAAGCATGTTCTTTAGTAATCACATTCACAGTTGAAGAAGGATTAGTCAAAAGACCATGAGAAGGAATATGAGAAACTTTAGAAGTAATGTAAATAGGGCCATTAGGCTCCTTAAACATATCAGATTGACAAAAGGTGATAAGAGGTGTATGTTTAGGTTCAGACGGATAAGAAATCAAAAGTTGAGATTGGCATTCAACATGATTAACTTCTTCAATATTATCATCATAACTAATGTTAGATGAAGAAGGTTGATTAATGACATTTGTTAACTATGAAGACAAATGGTTAGTATAAATTTTCAAATTCTAATTAGGAGGTGCAACTAATTTATTTGTACTATTAACTTGAGCATCGAGAGATATAAAATTAGAATCAATAAGGTCCTTAATAAAATTCTTCAAAGTGTAGCACTTTTGAGTATCATGGCCAGGTTGACAATAGTATTAACAAAAAGGATTTGAATCAAATGACTTAAGCATTGATTTGATAGTGGAAATAGGATGGACATGAGGAATTTTAATACTTCCACCGTGGATCAATTTAGTCAGCACCTTAGGTAAAGGTTCAAATAATTGAGTGCACTTATGATTAGGATGACATACAAGGGAAAAACTAGTTGTATCTTTAGATGTACTAGCCACTTGGTAAACAAATGTGTTGGTTGACTTGAATTTGATTTAAAAAATTAGGTATAGAGAACTTGTTTGAATTATTAGTGGCATCACTCTTATCACTACAAGTAGGATCCATCAAAGTAGAGATATCAAGTTGACTCTCTTGTAATTGGTAATGGTGAAGCACTGCACAAAGATGAGAAAATGAGGTAAGTAAGGAGAATCTTATCTCTAATGTATTTCTATAAATTAGAAATAAAGATACATTTAATATCATGATCAGGCACATGATAAGATAACTAAGTATACAAATTTTTAAATCTACCAATAAAATCAACAACTTTCTCTTTAAAAACTTGCTTATAATGCATAAAATTGGTTAAAGAAACTTGCAAACCAATATTATTCTAAAATTGTTGAATGAAAACATTAGAAAGAGTTTTAAAAGATTCAATATAATAAGGAGGTAGAGAGAAATACCATTGCAAGGCTCTATCCCTAAAAATGTGTGGAAACAACTTAGCCATAAGCCTATAGCCATGAGAAAAAAACACTATATATAGTCTGGAAAGTTTTAACATGAATCCTAAAATCTCTCTTACCGTTATTAGTCTCAAGTAGAGGTACCTCAACATGTTGTTGTATAACACACATGCAAGACATAAAAAGAAAGAGGATTAGAAATGTCACATATAGGAATGTTATACTCAGATTGATTGAATTGAGTGACTTATTGTTGCAACACTGTAACATTTTGAACCAAGCTACTGATGATAGGATTGGAAGATGTGATATTAAGAATAGTATTAGACGTGTCAGGAAAATTATAAGAAGTAGAATGAAAATACAAAGATATTAGTGGAGGATTAGAGTGAATGGGTAAAGGATTGGAATTAGTAAAAGGGACTACATTATATGAAGGTAAAGAAGAAGGTATGGAAGTAAGAGGAACACTCACAAGAAGTGAAATGCTAGAAAGACCAACATTCAAAGGAGTGGAAACTTGTGTGGAATTCATCATAAGAGGTGACCATATTTAGGAATTCTAGAAAGAGTGGTCAAAATCAAAATAAAAGATTCAATAGTTGTGGAAGGAGGAGGATATCCTAAGTCTTGAGCGCATTTTTCCAAAGGCTTAACATGAGTATGAATAAGGTGAGATATATCATGTGAGATAAAAATATTATTATCATCATTATTAACAAATTTCTTAATAGACTCAATAATAGCAACAATGTCAAGATTTTGATGTTCTTGCACAAGACAAGTCCCCAATTTATCAAATTCATGAGAAAGTTGATAAACCTATGAAGGAGGAACTCTTAAGGCTTAATATTCATCATGGGATGAGTAAAAAGAGTTATGCTCTATTATAGGATTAAGACCATGAGAAAATATGTAAGTGTCATCATCAATCCTAGGGATAAAAATAGGAATCATGGTCAAAGGAACACATCAATCTATGACTTCGTATAATGGGAATGCTATAGGTTGGACATAGTGTAATTAAGATCATAAAAGAGGAGATCACAAAAGAAAATACAAATGAGATCTAACCACATAAATGTAAAAAATAGCATAGAAAGAGAGATCTAACCACAAACAAAATATAGCTAAATCCAACTCAAAAATTAAAAAATAAGTAAAAGGGGTTAAGAAGAAATAAATATCTAACTCCAAGAAAGAGGATAAGAGGTTAGGTTTATCAAAATGCTTCGGGGAAAAATGGAGATTTTTAAATAGGATCTAGTCCTCCATCTTTTGTCACTAAGCCATTCAAAAGATATATGAAGGGAAAAAGATAATCCCCAAATATAATTCCTTATTATAACCCAAATTAGATTAACAAGACCTAAAGGAAAGGTATGCCAATACTTATTTTAAATTTTAAAGGAGAATACAATATAAGGAAATATCCTCTTTGGCTTGTGTGTGATAATGTGCATGCAAAATTGAATTAATTGATTAAATAACGTAGATCTAGATACTAGTGTATATGATCAGCCCAATTAAGATATAAATCTATGTTAAGTTTTTGAAGGAAAACATTATATGAAAGACTCACCTTGAAATGAGTAGTGGAAGATGAATTTTAGCTCCAAATAGTGTGGATCTAGATTTGCAAATGTGAATCTAACTTTTAATCTTAGAATAAAATTTAAAAACACCAAAAGCCCAAAAACTAATTTTCTAGAAAAGAAACAAAGAATAGTTTGATCTGGTTGTAACTAAGCAGAATGATTCCCATGAGGTCACTATGTTTCAAGGCCATGTAATGAAGTTGAACCAAGACCTCCAAAAATGTCTCAGAATGTTATTTCAAATTTATGATCACAATTCCATTGTCCTACTCCTACACATAGAAAATGAAGGTTTTTGTTATTTGGTGGATGAGATCTTGGATTGGTCAAGATCTAGATCCAAGAATCTATTTAGGAGGAAAAGGGAGACACTTTAGTAGGATTTTAGATCTCCACTTTTTAAAGCCACTAAGCCATTCAAAAAAATTTATGAGGGAAAGAGGAAAATCTCCAAATGTGATTCCACTTTATAACCCAAACTAGATTTGCTAGGACCCAAAGGAGAAAGGGTGCCAATACCAAATTCAAATTATAAAGGAGAATTAAATACAAGGAAATACACTCTTTGACCCTTATAGGATAATGTGTATGAAAAATTGAACCAATTGCTTAAATAATGTAGATCTAGAAGCTAAGTGTATACAACTAGCCCAATTAAGACATAGATCTAAGGTATATATGTGAAAAGAAATGAAACATAAAAAGATTGAGTTTGAAATATGTAGTAGAAGATGTATTTTAGCTCCAAAAGTCACAGATCTTAGCCTACTTTTGATTATATGACTAGAAATTCCCAAATGAAATGATGAAAGGAACATAACCCATAAATAATTCATCCAAAAAATTAGTAAGGACTAGGTTGACTTGGAAGGACTAATTCCCATAGAGTTGACATAGTCCAACAGAACTATAGTCAAGCTAAGCCAACTTCTCTAGAAAGCTCTAAGGGAGTTATTTCCATATCTGTATGTAAAATTTTTCCATCCTTCCCCTACATGCAAAAAGTGAATGGCTTTTGTTTTCTATTGGATGAGGGCTTACCTTGGTCAAGCCATAGACTGGGGAATCAACCTTGAATTGAAATGTAATTGATAAAGGAAATTATTTCATGCAGTAAGATTAAATAATATCAAATGAAAGATATAACTACCTTCATAGATGCAATTGCATTTGATATGTGATCAAGTGTGTAAGTGTAATATCCTTGACTCAAAGAAACCATAAGCCAATCAAAGAAGTTAAAAACTCATGTATGAAAAAGTATGTGACATTCCATGATGAATAATCAAAGAACTTGATTGGATTAGAATGATAGATCTCCCCATTAGATCCAAACTCCACTACCACCTTGAAGGAAGAAGCTTGGTGCAACAAGGAGATGCCTAGACTTGAATGCTTGAAGATGCTTGCTTAAAGAAGAATGCTAAGCAATTTATTTCTTATGGAGTGATATCTTATGAAGATGAGATATGAAATTGAAGCCCCAAGACTCCTTTTATACTAATTTTTAAATGGGAAAATAACTTAGGCTGAAAAGAGAGTAAATTAAATTAATTGGAAAACTCGAGACATTTTGGGCCCTAAAGCCCACAACCACCAGGGAAAAGGTCAACTTGGTCAACCTTGACCTGGACTAGGTAAAATTGGTTGACCTAGCCCCATGTAAGGGTATTTTAAGGCCTTAGAAAGGCCAAGAAGGAGGTGCAAGTGAAACTTGAAGATAACAGGTTAATCAAGAGATATGGTCAAAAGAGTGGAAAAGCAACACCTAGAAGACCATGCCAAAAGGTAAGAGATGATGAAGAAGCATGATATGGAAGGGGAGAGGATTAAAATAGACCAAAACCATGCTAAGGAGGTCTAAAATTTGTCAAAATGAAGTGTGTCCATTTTAAGACGATACATTTAGCCCCTACTTTAGTGGGAGTATGAGGCAAGTCATACTCTTAGTAAAGAAGGAAGAGAAATAAAAATTTCACAAGGAGGTATAAAATCACTAAGATTAAGGATAGAATCCTCCAAACCTAGGATCCTAACTCCATTACCATACATAAGAGCACAAAAACAAATAAAATAAAATAAAAAGGAAAATCCCAAAAGATACAAGGAAAAAAAGGCTCTAAAAAACACAAATCAACTAGTGAAAGGGACCTTGATCAATAGTGCCCCATCTACTAATATCATATTCAGAATGATATTACAAAAAATGAAAGATCACATAGGACATCCAAGAGAACCTAAAGGATTACATCCTTCATGATTCTATCCTACCAACATGAAAGCATGGAGAGAGAGAGAGAGAGTATTTAGTCCAGTAAGGTTTGTGTGCCTTATTATGAATAAAAAAAAGGATGGATTGAATGTTATAAAAGGATTTTGTTCTTGATATTCAATTCAAAAAATAAAAAATAAAAAAACAAAGATCAAATAGTCTAGCAAAATTGTGTGCAAAGTAGTCAACCTTGTGCCCATGTCGACAACTTAAGCATGTATACATGTATATATGTATGTATCCACCCATAGATCAATTTCTTAGTATCACCACACATTTTAAATGTTTGTGTGTGTTGCCCTTGGAGGGATTTAGAAAAAAGAAAGTGTTTCCTCAGGATGGATAAGTATCACTTATACGCATTGAGGATTTAGCAAAAACAAAAAACAAAAATATGTGTTTCCTCGACATGGAGAGATCTCACTAATACCCGTTTAGGATTTAGAAAATGTTCATGTGTTATCCATATATATGATTCTTAGCATATGTTCTTGTGTGTGCAAAAGAGACATAAAGCAACAATGCATAGATTTGAGGAAGACCTAGAAATCATACCAAGTGACCAAGGCTAAAGTACTCCAAGACATTCTCAAAATCCATATTTGCTACCCATGGTTGTCAACAGAAACTATGTACAAAGAGGTCATATGTATGCCTCCATCCTTATGATACCATAAGGACGAGAATCAAAGATAACTACTTCTAGAAACAAGGAGATATCCTCTAATGCAATGTATGCCAAAAAATTAACAAAGAACAATAACTCTTATAAGCTAAGGTAATAGATAAATTATGAAATGATATGTCACTTGTGAGAAGAGATCTTGTGTATAAGACATCTACCTTCAAGATGAGTGTCATGAAAAAAGATACAACTTCAAGACAAAGAAAGTAATAAGAACAATAATTCATATATTTTGCCTCTAGTATATAGGTAAATTAGGGATCCTTGGAAGAAGGGTGACAAACTTTAAAGTACATAGTAACGGAATTTTTTTTATAGTGAACATAGTTTTTCAAATAAAGAAGAGGTGATGATAAAAAATATTCACCTCTTTTATAAGAGAGAGTCATGATCAAGACACAATTCATTATAGGAAAATAATGCCACATAATAAAAAAATGCTATTGTACTAAGGAAAGGAAATCTTTAGGCAAAGAGAGAGATAAATAATTTATAAAAAACATTTCCCTCCAAGCATGAAGCAAGCATATTGTGAAATTATATAACAACATCTTTCAAGATATCAAGATGAGTCACAAACAACAATGAATAGTTGTGCTTAAAATACAAACACCCTATATTTGCAAGAATAATTATATAATAATGCAAAACTATAGATGATTAAAGAAAGAAACATCATAGGATACCTAACTCTAAACAACATAGAATGTTTAGAAAAGATATAACTTATTAATTAAACTATAGATGATTGTTAAATAAGAAACATTGCTATCCAAGGTATAAAAATATATTTGTTAGGAAAAAACACACAATCTTCCATGAAACAAATCTTTTCATAGCCAAAGATAAGAATGTACCATAAATAATGCAAATTATCTATCAAGAAATTAAATAAAGAGATGAAGGATACCACATTATTCCCACTTAGTTATCACAAAAGAGATAATAAAGGGGTAATGGATCCTTGAGAGAAAAGAAAAGGAAAATCCAATATGCCCTAAATGAGAGATTCTTTTATAATAAAGATGCACGCACTTACAAACATAGTATTGCACTTGGGATGTTAATCCCTATGTAACACAATAAATTCATGCAAGAGAAAACATCAAATTATAAGAGAATGAATGTTCATGAATGATATTGGAAAAGAAAAGAGAATAATAGTTATACCTCCCTAAGTGGTTTTGATTTATACTAGACATCTAATATCAAAAAAAATAAGATTTCACTTTGGATGTTAGTCTACAAGTAATCATAATAAATGGATACAAGAAAACAAAAAAAAGCCAGCAAAGGAAGAAAAATTATCATATGGTATAGATAGAAAGAGTAAATAGGGTCATTTCCCCCCAAGGAAGAAAAGAACAAGAATAACTATTGTGTTACTTACAAAGTCCGACAAAGAGTCCCCAAAAGATAGGCTAACAATGTCACATAGCTAGGGTAATAATTTCACATAGCTTGGAGAAACAAAAAGATACCATTCGTCATTGTAAATCATATGAAATATAAAGTAATAAATGAATTTAAAAGAAGGATGAAGCATAGATGAAGAAGGTCTCTTGGGTTTAAGGAAATGTAAAGAGAAACATCCAATATGTGTATACTCATCAAATAAAGGTGTTTATATAAAATGTTAAAAATAATAAATGTTGGTGTAGAATCTAGGGTTTACCAATCATAAAGAGTTGAGAAGTCACTTATAGAGTTAATGTGAGTGGGATCCTTAGGATATAATGCTAGACTTGTGAAAATAAGGCCATAAGAATCATATTTTTCAACAAGACCTAGATTGTGGTAAGATGTGTCATGAGAGGAATAAGACAAAGCATCAAATGTGTGGTCTTCTATTTATAAGGAACTCTTTGGAGGAGGATAAAAAAAACTCATAAAGGCCTCATGTTTAGAAAGAATATCAATGAAATGCATAGAAAGATGTTGATTATAAGAAATACCCTTGTCATCGTCTAAATTTTTCTTATGAGGAAGGGAATAATCCATGTCCTTGTCTAAGGTTTCATAAAAAATAGGAGAATCATCCAAGGGGGAAGGAAAGCACACATTAGAGTAGGATTTTTCATAAGGAAAAGAGTAATCAATATTCCTATCCAAGGGCTCATCCCAAATAGTAGCACTATCAAGGTTAGGAACATCATGAATCACTAAAGGTTTATCAACATCAATTTTTAAAAAGATGAGCCTCAATAAAAGAGCATATCCAAGAATCATCATATGCATAAAATAGAATGTCTTGAAGATCATGAAGATAACTTGAAAGTAGAGATAACAACCCTATGACTATAAAGAAGATGAAATCTAGGAATGAACTCAATGCAAAAAAAATTATATTTTCAAAATGCAAATATATGAAATTCAATATATATAAAAATAATGTTAATGAAAAAGAAGATATAAATACCATCAATGCAAATAATAGCAAACAAAGTAGATCTAGATACATCCATTAAACACCTAGTGTAAAGAACAAAGTAAGGAGATCAAAAGATCTAACTCCAAAATATACAAGAAGAGGGAAAGAAGTTGTGTTCATCAAAATGTTGAGGGGAAAAAGGGAGACACTTTAATAGGATTTTATATCTCCTTTTTTTGGGGCCACTAAGCCATTCTAATATATTTGTGAAAAAAAGAGGGAATCTACAAATATGATTCCACTTTATAACCCAAAGTGGATTAGCTAGGAGCCAAATGAGAAAGGGCACAAATACAAAATTTAGATTATAAAGGTAAATAAAATACAAGTACACTATTTGACCCTTATAGGATATTGTATATTGAAAATTGAACCAATTGCTTAAATAATATAGATCTAGAAGCTAAGTTTATAAAATCAGCCCAATTAAGATATAGATCAAAGGTAAAGATATGAAAGGAAATGAAATATAAAATACTCACCTTGAAGTATGTAGTACAAGATGTATTTTAGCTCCAAAAATTGTGGATCTAAGCTTTTTTTTGAATATCCAATAGTAGATTCCCAAATGAAATGATGAAAGTAAAAAAAACAAGAAATCATTCATCCTTAGAAGCAGTAAGGACTAGATCAACCTAGAAGGACTAATTCTTGTAGAGTTGATATAGTCTAATGATAGTGTAGCACAGTCAAACTAACTTATCTAGAAAGCTCCCAAGGATTTATTTCTAGATCTCCATGCACAATTCTGCTATACTGCCCCTACACACATAAAGGGAAGATTTGTTTTTGTTTGTTGGATGAGAGATTGCCTAAGTCAAGCCCTAGATTAAGGAATCAACCTTGAATTAAAATGTAAATGATGAAGGAAACACTTGCATGTAGTAATATTTAATAATATCAAATAAAAGATACAGTTGTCATCATAGATGCAATTGTATTTGATATGTGATCAAGTATGTAAGTGTAATAGCCTTAACTCAAAGAAACCATAAGGAAATAAATGAAGCCAAAACCTCATGTATGGAAATTTATGTGACATGCCATGATGAATAATGGAAGAACTAGAATGGATTAGAATGAAAAATCTTCTCCTTAGATCTAAACTCCACTACCACCTTGAAGGAAGAAGCTTGATGCAAGAAGGAGATGCCTAGATTTGAATGCTTGAAGATTATTTCTTGAAGAAGAACACCTTGATTTATTTCTTATGGAGTGATATCTTTTGAAGATGAGATATGAAAATTAAGCTCCGAAGTCTCCTTTTATACTATTTTTTGGGAGGGAAAAAAACTCAAGTTGACCAGATGTAAATTAAATTAATTGGCAAACTCGAAACATTTCGGGCTCCAAAACCTGCAACCACTAGTGACAAGGTTTACATGGTCAACCTTGACCTAGAATAGGTCAACACAGGTTGACCTAGTTCTAGGGAAGGGGATTGGAAAACCTAGAAGGAGGTGTAGGTGAAATTGGAAGATAACATGTTGATCAAGATATATGGTCAAAAGAGTAGCAAACTAACACCTAAAAGACCATGTCATAAGGTGAGAGATGATGAAGAAGTATGGAGATGATGAAGAAGTATGATATTCAAGGGGAGAGAATTAAAAGAGACCAAAAAAATGCTAAAGAGGGCTAAAATGTCTCAAAATGAAGTGCATCCATTTTAAGAAAGTACATAATCTACCTTAATTAAGAAATGTAAATGACTGAAACACGATAAATATAAGTATTCACTTGTCTTTTAAAATTATTTTTTAGTAAGGATTTTTCCTTGTTGTGTGTTGTAAATGTTAAATTTTATATGTAAATATATACTATCTTCATAAGTGGAAAAGGATTAGCCATAACCACATCATGGAGTCATGGATGTAAATGTATATCAATGAAGAAGAAGATGAATGCCTCAATGTAGATTTCCTCCCTTGATGGACAACAATATGCTAGATCTTGAAGAGAAAATAATCACAAAGAATCCTTGAATACCTAATAAAATATTCCTTATTTGAATACTTGAAATTCTTGAATATCTTGAATGTAATCTATAAGTAAAGATCTCATATATTTATTAGGTAAGAGCATAGTTACAAAATGAAGTCTCTGAGTCTCCTTATATACTAGTTTTCATGTGGGAAAACAATACATGTCAATCGGAGATAGGGAGTTAACAAATTAAAACCCCAAGGATTTTTGGGCTCCATTCCCCACAATCCCTAGGGAAGAGAGGTCAACTTGGTTCAACCTCCCTAGACTAGGTCAACCTTGATTGACCTGTTTGCAAAAGAAGGAGAGGGTGAGGCATAGAAAACTCAAGAAAAGTACAGAAAGATCTAGGAGGAAGGAGAAATAAAATAAGGGAAAGGGAGAACCAAGAAAAAATTCATCCATGGTTAAGGAAGTCACTATGAGATAGACGCTAAAAGGTCTTAAAAGACAAGAACACCCATTTAAAGAAATTAAACAAAAGTATGTTCCTTTTTTTTAGTCTTTCATTGAATCCTAGGAGGTGAATTTGTTCCTTAAGGAGAGCATGGAAGGACCTATATCATTTTTTGTGTCAGAGAAAAGTTATCATCTCTTGGAGAAAGTAATATAGTATATTTTAGAACTAGAGTTTGTGGGTAAAAATCACAGTATGTTTTCCAATTTAAAACTTGTTGAGAAGGTGAAAGAATAAGAAAATGAGAATAAGTGGTAAAGGGATAGGTTGGAATATTTGGATGAAAAGATATAGTATAAAAAAAAATTGAGAAAAAGGGAAAATTTAAGGATGAGGAACAGATCCCTAAACAAGAAGAGGTGAATATCCCTAAGAATCAAATACTTATCTTCAATACCTTGACATCTAGATGAGGAAGAGTTGTGGTAGGGGATGAAAAGTTACCTATTTTTAGTGGTAGGATGGATGAAAAGTTTTTCATGGATTGGATTGAAGCATTTGAGAACTAATTTGACTATGAGGAAATTACTAAAGTTTGAAAAATAAAGATGGTTGATTCCTAGATGAAAGGAGCAATATTAACTTGGTGGAACTTTGTACAAGCAGGGAGATTCAAGGAAGGAAATGATAGGATTTCTATATGGAAGAAGATGATGTTAATGGTGAAAGAGACATGTGTTCCTGAAGATTATGAAATATAGATATATAAGAGAAGATAAAACTTCAAACAAAAAGAAATGGATGTCAACCCCTACATAGAGGAGTTCCAAAAAGTAAGCCTTAGATCCAAAATAGTAGATAGTGAAAGTGTCAAGGTAGAAAGATGGTTGAATGGATTAAGGATGAGCATCCAAGAGGAACTTAATTTATTGTGACCTAATAAATTCAATAATGCTATCAGTTAGCCCTTAAGGTAGAGGAGAAGATCAAGAGAAGGTGGGAGCAAAAAATAGAGAAAAAGGTAGAAAACCCTTTAGAGGAAAGGGACAACATAGAGGAAGAGGATCAAATTTTAGATCTCAAGGAGAAAACAATCAAGAAAAATCTAGGATTGATAATAATGGAGGTAGATTTAAGAGGAAGATGACCTAATTTCAAAGGCATATTTCAAGGAAGAGGATCAAGATAAATCAAGTGTTTCAACTACAATCAAGAGGGACACATGTAAAATAGATGCCTAGAGAAAGAAGGGCCTAATTCTCATGCAGAGAGGACAACTTGCCTAACTCAAGAATCACATTTCCAAAGCATTAAGACCTCTGATTCCTATGGATATACAAAACAAGGAGAGGTACTCATGATGAGAACTCTCCTCAAAGTAACAACAACCAGGGATCCACCTCAAATAAAAGGAGTGTAGAGTTTTGATTGATTCAGGGATAACTAAAGATTTGTTTATTCTATAAATGGTAGAGAAGCTCAAATAAAAGATAATATCCCATCCATGCAAATACAAGGTCTCATTGCTCAATAAAGGAATGGAAAAGTCTTAGTAAAGAGAATTCATGGGTAGAGTTTTAGATTAAAGCTTATAAGGGTAAGTTATTGTCTGATGTGGTGAACATGGAGGCATGCCATATTATCTTTGGAACACCATGGTAATATGAGATGAAGGTACAACATGATGGCATTATAAACATGTATTTCATAAAAAAAGGACAACAAGGTCACTAATTTGTTACCTCTTACAAAAGGAAGTCAAGAATAAACTAAAGGGAAATAAGCCAAACTCATGGTGATGGGAAGCAAGGATTTCCTTAAGGAACTAAAGGTTAACAAGAGACCATTTTTTTCATTGATAGCTATACTCAAAGATAGTATGTAGTCTTCTACACTTAAGAATTGAGAGACATGTGATATATCAGACATAAGGAGTGTGATAATGATGATAGAGAAATAAAAAAAGGAGAAGCCTATGGTGAATCGATAGTAGCCCCCATACTTGAAAAGTATAAGGGCATAGTAGCAGACAAGATGCTAAGGAATTCACTACCTATGAGAGATATCAATCATTTAATTAATCTCATACTGGGGGATACATTACCAAAGAAAGTGTCTTATAATATAACGTCACAATAGAATGAAGAAATTTAAAAGCAAAGACAAGAGTATCTTGACTCATGAGTGATTGGGAAAAGTTTAAGCCCATGTACAATGCCTTATTTTTTGGCACCAAAGAAGGAATGTACTTGGAAAATTTTCACTAACTCAAGAACCCTCAACAAGATCACAATAAGGTATAGATTTTAGTGCCTAAAATAGAAGATTTTCTTGATTTTTTGGAGGTGCAAAATATTTCTCAAAGATTGATTTGAAAAGTGGATACCATCAAATCAGAATAATCCTAGGGATGAGTGGAAAATGACCTTCAAGATTAATGAAAGTAGATATGAGTAAAAGGTGATTCCCTTTAGGTTTTCCAATACCCTAAGTATATTTATGAGGCTCATGAATGAAGTCCTCAAATATTTTATAGGGAATTTTTTGATAGTTTACTGGGATGATATTTTCACTTTTAGTAGAACTAAAGAAGATCATTTGAAACATCTAGACATTGTGTTAAAGAGATTACATGAGGAAAAGTTGATGACAAACATGGACAAGTGCACTTTCATGTAAGAAGATACCACCTATCTTAGATTTGTAATCTCCAAAGGTACTTTAAAGATGGATCAAGACAAGGTAAATTCCATTCTCTCTTGGCCTATCCCTAGACCAATCATTGAAGTTAGAAGTTTTCATTGAATAGCCAAATTTTATTGGAAATCAACAAGGGGTTTTAGTCCAATTTATGAATCTATATTTGATACCATAAAAGGAGGAAAAAATGAATGTTCATTTGGATAAAAGAAGAAGATGAAGCCTTTCAACTTCTCAAGAAAAAGGTATCACAATAACCTTTCCTTGCATTCCCTGATGTCAAAAAAGTATTTCAAATTGAGTGTGATACTAGTTGTTAGGATTAACCTCAAACAAAAATAACAATTACATGCAAATATAACCAATATCATAAAATAATAGATCACGTAGAAGACAACACAAGATGCCAAGATTTAACATGATTAACCCAATCCCTAGGCTACATCCACCAACATCAAGTCCAATATTATTATTATCCAGTGATTACAGTTCACAATCGCTTACAACTCAATACTATCACAAGAAGCTACAATATCACCATTAAATTATGAAATACCTAACCCTAAGCTTTTTTATAGAAGATTTTTCCTTTAACAAAATTAGAGCTAGAATAAGTCATCCAATAGGAAAAATAGCAGCCGACGCCTTTTACAATATAAGGGCATTTTTGGCTTTGGGGGTACTGCCCCTAAAAACTCCTGTAGGGGAGTTGCCCCTCCACCCACCCTATCCCCCCAAAACCCCTTCAGGAGAATTTCCACTTGACCCCACCCTAAACTGTGACAATTAGTACACCTGAGGTACTTCCCTAAGACCGCACAAGAGTGCTACCCCCAAACCTTCGTAGAAATAATATGAGGAGAAAATTGCACCAAATAAACCACTGAGTCTTATTAGGTTCCACATCACAATAATCTCCCACTTAGAGACTAATCAAACTCTACAAAAATAACCTCCCACTTGGAGATTGATCATAGCACTACTAAACTTGTAGCTCCCACTAGAATATCAAACCACCCTAGACTCTATTGTTCTTTTATTTTGTTTAGCCTAGAAGACCAACTAAAGCTGAAGAGGAGTCTAGATTCTCCCTTGTTACTACCTTGATAAACATATATGTTGGATTATCATCTGTATGTATCTTGTCCACATTTAACTGTCCATCATCCGAAACTGACCAAATGAAATGGTACATCAACTGTATATGTTTTGTCTTTGAATGTAGAGCTGAATTCTTTGCAAGATGAATGACACTCTGACTATTTGTAAACAAATAATTATCTTTCTTAGGGTGTTTCAATTCTTCCAAGAAGAATTAAATCCATATCATCTCCTTGGTTGCCTCTGTAGTGGATAAAGCATTAACCTTCTACAACCAAGAAACCCAGCTCATTGCAACCCCACCAACAGTAAATACATAACATGTAGGACTCTGTTAGGTATCAACATCCCCTGCCAAATCTGAGTCAACATAGCCCTGTAAATCAATAGTATAGCCCCCAAAATGTGGACACTTACTAGATGTTTCTCTCAAATATCTGAGAACCCATTTAACTACATTTCAATGCTCAATTCTTGGATGATGCATATAACTGCTATCAACTCCCACTGCATGTGCAATATCTGGTTGTGTACATACCATAGCATACATCAAGATTCCTATAGCTAAAGCATAGGTTACCTTGGACATCTTATCCTCCTCTTCTTGTGTCTTTGGACACATCTCCTTAGTCAACTTCAAATGACTAGGTAAAAGGTGTGCTGATAGCTTTAGCATTCTCCATAGAGAAATGTTGAAACACCTTTGCAATATAATCAACCTGAGATAATGTCAATTTCTTGTTCTTCCTATCTCTAAAAATATTCATACCAAGGATTTTTTTGTCTACCCCCAAAATACTTCATAGAAAATGCACGTGCTAACTAGCATTTCAGCCCCTTAATGTGATCCATGTTAGACCCAGCTACAAGCATATTCATCAACATATAAACATAAAATAATGTAGCTATCATCATCCAACCTCTTAAAATAAACACAATGATTTAAATGACACCTACTATATCCATGCTCATGCATAAAACTATCAAATTTTAGATACCATTGCCAAGGTGCTTACTTCAAGTCATTTAAACTTTTCTTCAATCTACACACTAAATTCTCCCTACCTTTGACCTCAAATTCCTATGGTTGTGCCATATATATCTCTTCATCTAAATCACCATGAAGGAAGGTTTTTTTAACATCAAGATAATCCAAATACAAATCTTCAATAGCCACAATACTTAAAACAATGCAAATAGAAGTCATTTTTACAACAAAAGAGAATTTCTCATCAAAATCAATGCCTTTTTTTGGTGCAAATCATTTTACAACTAACCTAGCTCTGATACCACTTTTTAGGATTAACCTTAGACAAAAATAACATTTACATGCAAATATAACCAATATCAAAAAATAATAGATCGTACAGAAGAGAACACAAAACACCAAGATTTAACGTGATTCACCCAATCCTTGGGCTACATCCACCAACATCAAGTCCAATATTATTATTATCTAGTGATTACAATCCATAATCCTTTATAGCTCAATACTGCTGCAAGAAGCTACAATATCACCATTACATTATGAAATCCCTAACCCTAATTCTTTTTATACAAGCCTTTTTCACTTAAGAAATTAGGGCTGGAATAATTTATCCAATAGAAAAAATAGCAACTGCCACCTTTTACAATATAAGGGCATTTTTGGCTTCGGGGCGTTGCCCCCAAAAACCCCCATAGGGGTGTCTCCCCTCGACCCCATCTTGGGGCAAAACCTCATAGAAATAATATGGGGATAAAACCATGCCGAATAAACCTCTGAGTCTAATTAGGCTCCACATCACAACACTAGTCATATGGTCATAGGATTCTTAAGTCTAGAAGGAAGACCGATAACATTCTTTAGTGAAAAATTGAATAAGGAAAAAATGAGATACTCATCCTATGATTAAAAATTGTGTGCATTAGTTCAGTCCCTAGATAAATAGAGATATTACTTATTACCAAGAGAATGTTTAGTGTATACTCGGAGCTTCATCAACTGTAGTGCCTCTCATGTTTGTAGTTTGTACCTTATCTATTTTTTATTTGAGAGATACTTGATACTCTTATTATATGTACCTTGAGATGACCTGAGGGTCAAATGTTATACTATGATTCAGTATCATAGATGTTATACTACTATTTTTTTTAGTTTATCATATTTGCATGTTGATGCCATTTTGAGATGACAGTAGGTCTATGATGATATCTTATTATTGTTGTGATGTGGAGCCTAATCAAACTCATAGGTTTATTCGGCATGGTTTCCCTCTAGATTATTTCTATGGGATGGGGTCCTGGGGCAAGCCCCAAGTGCACTTCCTGTCACAATATAGTGTGGGGTCAAGGGGAAATGCCCCCACGGGGTTTTTGGGGGTAGTGCCCCCAAAGCCAAAAATGACCTTGTATTGTAAAAGGCATCAGCTACTATTTTTCTATTATTCTAGCCCTAATTTTGTAGCCTACAAAAAGCTTGTATGAAAAGGCTTCGGGTTAGGGATTTTCATAAGGTGTGATGTGAAAATCGGTTCTTATCAATTGAGTTGTAAGGGATTATAGATTGTAATTAGGTTGTAACCACTAGATCATAATAATACTAGAATTGCTATTAGTGGACATAGCCCAGGGCTTGGGTGAACCACTTTAAATCTTGGTGTCTTGTGTTCTTTTTTATGTGATCTATTATTTTTTGATATTGGTTATATTTGCATGTAACTGTTATTTATGTCTGATGTTAATCCTAACAATTATATGCTATTTGGACATATTTTTTATTATGTTATGTGATGGATTTTATGCTATGATTATTTACTTCATTCTTGTCTCTATATGCTTAATGCAAATGTGAGTGATCTAAATGGACTATTTAGGTATACTTTAATAAATGGTTAAATTAGTTATTTAATGCATTTATTGCTTTGGCTATGTTATTATATGAAATTTCACTTAAACGTGTGTTTTAGTGTGTAGGATTTATATCCGTGGTAGTGGCACATGGAGTTAGTGATTCAACTATTCATATTTCACCAATTTTGTCCCTGTATGGTCAACATATCCTTATTTAATTTTTTTATCAAACCTTTTGATTATTTGTTAATTCCAAATTCAGTTGCATTATGTGATTAGACTAGTGAGGGTGTCTATGCATTTAGAGGTTTGCATTATTGCGAAAGTTGTTAAGTTAATTTATGTGATTTTGGGGTTTTGGGCTTTAATTCTTATTGAATTTAATTTATGGTGGATTTTCCTTAGGTGAATTCCTATTACAAGGAATAATATATTTTTATTTGGGTTGATTTAGAGTCTAGCTACTATAGCTGGCTATTTTCCCTAATCAATTATTCACACAAAAAGTGAAATAGTATTGAAAAGGGGATTTGTTTTCTCACTTTTCAATTTCACAATTTAGAAAATGGAGAGCTTTTTATGAAATCCTTTTCTAAAGGATTGCTTTTCTATTTGTTCTAAGAGTTGTGAGAATGGGATCTTCATGAGGTCGATCTCATTGGATCTGGCTCTAGGAGACCTTGCTTTGCCATCACTTTCAACAGTATCAACAAGTTATTTATTTTATTAGGTTGATTTTAGTTTTTACCCCTTTTGTTGTTAGGTAGGGCTTTCCTGTTTTCTTGTTTCTGCTTTGTTTCAACTTCTATTTCTGGTAGCAATTTGTTAGGAGGCTGAGAACTAGTGTTTTCTTCATTTATGTTTGTTGGTTCTAGCCATATGTCTAGTATGAACATTTTCCCTATTTTTAGATGGGGGTTTGGGGTTTTGCACCGTTATACTGATTTTTTTTGCATAGAAAGAATGAACCCAAATATTATTGGATTTTTGAGGGTTTTGTGCCCAAAGACCAAATGGGTTTTAATTTTAAAGTTTTCTAGTTTTTGGGGTTTTTACCTCGTTTTATGTACTACCCTATTTTCTTAGGTTTTCTTGGCATGATGTTTGTTGTCGACTTGGACGATCTATTTGGATGTCAGCCAGACTACTGTTGTACTTTTATTTTTGCATTGGGATATGTTCCAGATCTATCCTCTTGAGTTATTATTCAGTTGAGTGTTATTTCTACTTTTGTTCTCATCCAGCCCTTGTGTTTGATCTTTGTGATGGTGGTGAACCACACTCGAGCATGTACACATTCATTTGTCAAGTGACTTGCGAGGCCTAAGCTCCCATTTGTATTTCGGTGGAGTTATGTTCATGTGGGGTTGGGTTGGGAATATGCATGCCTATAGGCACTCATCATGTGATGAGCATTGGTATGTAGGGTAAGGCAATGGAGGAGCTTCTCTCGTAACTTGTGTGGCGTACCCAATGTGGTGTACGTGTAAAAGTTTCTAATAAGTGATACTTAATTAATTGATAGATAATTAAATAAGATAAGAAATTATGGTCAGCCTCCCAAGGTTGGTGCCGAGCAGAATGATTATTTATTTTAGCATGTTAGCCTCTTGAGGGTGTACTAAGGGGAATGGTTGTTTGTGTGCTAAAACTTGAGTAATTTTGAGTTACCAACTCTCCACCAGAGTCCCTACATAGTTACCCTAGGACCTATTGTACTTGCATTGTTGCATGGTCTTTGAGTATGTCATCATTACTGTCCAGAGTGGATGATAGCCATGGTTGTTTATTTTTGTGTGCTTTTGGTCGGATCATTATCTCTATTAGCATGGTGGGAGTGGACATATGGGTTCCACATGGTTGGGAGGCATGGCTACCTATACCACTGTTGGGGATCAGTGTAGAGAGATGATTTACTATCCCACTGTGACCATTGTAGGATGTTTTCACTTAGTACTTTGGGTTATGGAGGATGCTTTCTTGTGATTTATGCTTTCATTAGAATGCTTTCATATCATGTTTAAATGATGTTAGTTTATTGATGCATTTCCTCACTATGATGATTAGTATATCATAGATGATGTTATCTTCTTTGTAGGATTATCTTATGCTTTACTTCTAGCATGTTAGATTTCCTTATTCTTATGTTGTAGCATGTTTTAGTAGTGATGTCCTCATAAGATAGCACCAATGATCTGATCGGTAGTTTGGGATGTTACGTGTGGGGAATGGCTAGGACCCACGACAATCTTATGATGCTATTACAGTTGGGAGAAACCATGTACTTAGTTGGTTGTTTCAGTTCATTGTGATGTTACTTCTATACACTACAATGTTGCTTTCATTTATTTCCCTTTTATTGCTTGTTAGATGGTTAGATGTAGTTTTCATCTTTCAGTATAGTGTTCGAGTGTTAATACCTCAAATTATGGATCTGCTACTTCCTAGTGTGGAGGTTCTAAATATTATTTTACCCATCAATTTTTCTTTGGAGCATTTCTTGCATTTCCTAGGTGACCATGTGTCAGCATGGGGTGATACTTTAAAGTGTTGCACACTCAAAGGAGTTATGTCATGCAATATTGGAAAGAATCACACCATTTAGGAAGAAATGTCATACGATACCGAAAAGTATCACATCCCCTTTGAAGAAGTGTTGTACAATACTTGTAAAGTATCACACATCCTTCAGAGAGGTGTCTCCCAAACCCTAAAACTATTAGACCCCTTCTTGAGAAAGGTCGTACGATACTGGAAAGTATCACACAGGGATGATCAATGTATCACCTGCGTTTCGCAAAAACCTATTCTAGCAGATAGCGGCACTTTTCGATTTGACCTAAACTTTTCAAGAAGTGTTTTGGCTACCCTCTTAGGTGCTCTTCAATCCTGTGGCATTGCATTTTGAATTTAGAATGTTTTGATTCAAATTCAATTGTGTGTCTTCTGTGGTCAATCATTTTGGTCAGTAGTGGTATTTGAAGATTTGTTGGTGTCAGATTGTTTGGTTAGTCTTTTGTAGTGATCTTTGTGATCCTCATATGTTTATGTCATGTGCATCCATACTTGTTTTTTTTTTAAAATTATCTTGACTTATTGTTGGAAATGATTGAAAAGATCATGAGGGAGATTTTTTGAAAATGATCATATATAAAAAGTAATGGAAGTAATGGAACCAGTAAAGAATGTTCTCAATCATTGTTTTTTCATTGATGTCAAAATTGCTACTTGTAGGAATGACAATTACTTTAGTGATCCAAACACTATCAAATGGTTGATTGACAAGGAGGAGGCAATCAATAAGATGTAACTAGAACACCTAGAGAAAGGTTGAAGTTATGATGTTGTAATGAAGTACAAGGATTAGCTAAGCCATTGATGAAAAAGTGTATTGATGACATACTATAAGACATAGAAAATGGGCACACTGAAACATATCAAAGATGCAAGCTTTTAGCTAAGTCATTTGTAACATCGAACTAAGTTCATTAGAGAGAGAGAGAGAGAGTCGAGCAAGCTAGTAAGTGCCGACCAGATTCCTAGTTGAAGCCGAGCAAATTCAACTTCAGTAAGTGCCGAGTGAACTTTAGATACTGAGCAGATACAAGTGTCGAGTAGATACAAGTATCGAGTAGATACAAGTGCCAAGAAGATACAAGTGCCAAGCAGAAACAAGTGTTGAGCAGATACAAATGCCGAGAAAATACAAATGTCAAGCAAAAACAAGTGCTGAAAAAATACAAGTGTCGAGTAACACAGAGATGTCGAGCATCAATAAACCAATAGTATCGAGTTGGTGCATTATTTCAAAGATCAAAGATTCGTCAGATCTGAGCCGACAAGGTTGTTATCTTGAATTCTATGAATTAAATAGAAGATAAGAGTGATGAGCAAGTGAAACAAAACACCATGTAGAACATTTTTTGGAGAATACAACTGGACTCTAGACGAAGTTTCTAGATAAGAGTAAGATATGGGGTAGATACATTGTATCCTACCTAATCCATATCAAACCTTAAATTTGGAGAGGGAGAATCGAGCGACAAAGGCAATCTAAATTTCTATTTAAGGAATAACAAGGTCACGAAGCAAAGAGAGAGGAGAGGTCAAGCATGAAAGTAAAAAGTGTTGAAGGAGGTGCTAAGGAGTAAGAAAACACAGTTACTCTGCTTCAACAGATGACCATAGATATGATTGCATTGGTATGATGAGTAAGAAGACTCAAGGAGATGAAACTTGAGATGACAAGCTGTCAGAGCTAAAGTGATTAAAGCCAAGCAAAGGATTGAGCTGAAGTGTAATCTGAAATCTGCAAGATATGTTGTAAGTTGTATCAGATCAAAAAGCCATTATTGTTACTTTCTAGCAATTGTAACCGTTAGTTTAAATCCTATGGACTTAGGTTGGTTTAATAGACATGTTGTAAATCCTTTAATAGGGTGACATCCCAAGTGAATGTTCTAAAGTCCTTTGATCAAGCCCATTCCTAACAATATGGTGAAATCCTCTAACAAGGTCACATTTAACAGTGTGTTGTAAGCCTTTAACATGACATCACTTTAGAAGAGTGAAAATCAATTAGCATGTTACTGGTGGTTTTTCTCAAATTGGGTTTCCACGTAAATCATTGTCTCATGTGTTGATCTTGCATGTTTTATCCCTGCATATTGATTTATTGTAATTTGCTAAGATGACTAATTTAAGCTTGGATGGATGAAAAGTTTATGGATTCACTATAATTTGAGAAAAAATATTATTAGGGCATTTGGACCTTGGATAACTGATTCACCACCCCCCCCCCCCGCCCCCCTTTCAGTTATTCTAAAGAATTCTAACAATTGGTATCAGAGCTAAACTGTTGATTCAGTTTAAAGGGACTATAAGCAGAAAAGATTAGAATGCCTAAGAGAGAAGTCCCCAAGCTCAACAAAGACAACTTTGTTGCATGGAAAAGTTTGATGAAGCTACATCTTGGATCCATAGGAGATTATGCCCAAAATTCAATTGTTACTGAACATGTTGATCCAAATGGTACTCTTACTATAGAAGATTTGAAAAACAAACAGGAACACAATCAAACAATGTCGAAGATTGCTTCTGCACTCAACTATGCTGAATTTGATGATATCAAAGGATGTGACACCGATTCAAAATGTGGAAAGCCCTATCAGATATCTATGGAGGAGATCAGAATGTCCAAAGAAAAAAAAGAGAAAGCCTCAGAAGAAAGTTTGATGATATGAAAATGGAAGAAAGTGAGAATGTTGCTCAGTATGGCGCAAGAATAAAGGAAGTGGTAAGTGCAATAAGATGTTTGAGTGGTCAATTGGATGAAGATACTGTTAATAGTAAGTTCTTAAGAAGTTTGCTCCCTATCTATGCTATTAGAGTATCAACAATACAAGAACTAAGATGTGTGCTAGGAAACAATCTAAGTTTTGAAGGTATAGTGGGAAAACTGACTGCATTTGAGTTATCTAACTTTGATAACTACAGACCTGAGAATGTTGAATCTTCTTTCAAGGCCAAACTATCACTGAAAGATGTTGAACAGGTAAAATTGAAGAAAGGAAGAAAAATGAAATATGTATCTAGTGACAGTAGCACTGATGAGGAAGATGTGGAACAATTGGAAGCATTGCTAGCTAGAATATTTCACAGAGGCAAAGGAAAATTCAAAGGTAAGATGCCTATCATTTGTTTCAATTGCAATGAAGTAGGACATATTGCTGCAAGGTGTACATAGAAAAAGGATTACAAGGAAGGCAACAAATACAAATATATAAGAGAAGATGATAAGAAAAATTACAAAAACAAAGGCAAGAAGTGTTATATTGCTGAAGAGAATTCTAATGATAATGATGATGAAGTTGTTTATGTAGCCATGAACGATCAGTCTGATGAAGAAGAAGCTACAACACTGGTAACATGTATGAACAAAAATGACAGATGGATCATAGAAAGTGGATGCTCACATCACATGACAGGAGACAAAAGTAAGTTTGTTAACTTTACTCAGTATGATGGAAATAGTGTTAGATTTGGTAATGATGCTCCATGTCAAATAAAAGGAAAAGGCTCCATTAAGCTTACAGAACAAATTTCATGTGATAATGCATACTATGTTGAAGGATTAAACTACAATTTGCTAAGTGTCTCATAGTTAGGCAATGTAGGATGCAACGTAAAATTTGTAAACAAAATTGCAAAAATCTATGATACCGATGGAAAATTAATAGGAAAAGGAGAACAAACAAGAAGTAATCTATTTTACCTTGATATGGATGATGTTTCTTGTTTTGTTGCAAAATTTGATGATGAGTGGTTATGGCATAGAAGGCTATGTCATGTCAACTTTGACAATCTATTCAATATCAATAAAATGAAGAAAGTCAGAGGTTTACCTAAATTGAAAAAAATTGACAATATCATGTGCAAACAATGTCAACTAGGAAAAATGACAAAGTCAAGTTTCAAAAGCAAAAACTATACATCTAAAGAAGTACTTGAGTTAGTTCATACTGACTTATGTGGTCCAATGGAAGTACAAAGCTACAAAGGAGATAAATACATAATGTTGTTTGTTGATGACTATTCCAAGATGATGACTGTTATGTTCTTAAAGAAAAAATTTGATGCTTTTCATATGTTTAAGTTGTATGTGGCTAGAGTTGAAAAGGAAATAGGAAAAAGTTTGAAATTCTTGAGATCAGACAAAGGTGGTGAATTCACATCAAACAAATTCGAGATATTTTGTAATGACAAAGGAATCAAAAGACAAACATCAGCTCCTAGAACTCCCCCACAAAATGGAATTGCTAAGAGAAGAAATAGATCTGTGATTGACTGTGTTAGAACATTAATGATGGACAAGACTGTTGCTCTAAAATACTGGAGAGAAGTTGTAAGTGTAGCTGTTCATACATTGAACCGAGTACAAGTCAAGAAAGGTACTAGTGCAACACCTTTTGAATTATGGTATGGTCACTCACCCAATGTAAAACATTTCAAAGTATTTGGTTGCAAATGCTTTATCCTTAAAGATGCTAGAAATGGGAAATTTGATGCAAAAAGTGATGAAGGTATATTCCTTGGTTACTCCACTAGAAGTAAAGCATACAAGTGTTTGAATACTAACACTAACAAAATTGTGGAAAGTGCAAATGTAACCTTTGATGAGCATACAGAAGTCCAAGCTGAAGAACTAAAGAGAATGAATGAATAAAGAACCTTTGTGTATTCTTATGAAGGAATGCCTGTTGACGAGGATGTTGTCAATCAAATTGAAATTCAACAACAAATTTTAGTTTTAGCCGAGTCACAACCAGTGAATGTCGAGTTACATTCAGAAGCCAAGTTACAGAATGAAGAAAATGCACAATCTGATCCTGAAGTCAGTACACATGAAATAGATGAAGAAAAACCTGACAACGAAGTGCATAGTGACCCTAAATCTGAAAGATCAAACATGCAAACATGGACAGAAACAAGATTATAGAAATATGTAAAAAGACATCACCATGCTGAACAGATAATTGGTGACAAAGATGCAAGACCAATGACAAGGAACAAACTAAGACATGAATCATGTGTGATCAGAAAACTTGAACCTAAGACAGTATATGGTGCATTACAAGATGATGACTAGTATAAAGCTATGGAAGAAGAGATTGATCAAATAAAGAAGAACAAAACCTGGAGTTTGGTTCTCAGACCAGTTGAAAAGAATGTGATTGGCACCAAGTGGGTATTCAGAAACAAGCTAGATGAGAATGGTGAGATTACTAGAAACAAAGCTAGACTAGTATGAAAGGGTTATGCTCAAGAAGAAGGATTAGACTATGGGGAAACATTCGCTCCTGTTGCTAGAATGGAAGGAGTAAGAACTTTATTCGCATATGTTGCATATAAAGGTTTTAAAGTCTATCAGATGGATGTAAAGTCTGCTTTTTAAAATGGTATACTAGAAGAAGAAGTCTATATTGAACAATCCGAGGGATTTGTTGATGAGAACAACAGGGATATGGTTTGTAAATTACATAAAGCACTCTATGGTCTGAAACAAGCACCCAAAGCATGGTATGAGAGACTTCACAAGTATCTAGTGCAAATAGGATTTGAAAGAATTGATGATAACAACAACATGTACATCAAATCAAAAGAAGGTAAGGATATTATTGTATCTAAGATCTTTGTGGATGACATAGTTTTTGGAGGAAAGGAAGTGCTTTGCAGAGGCTTTGCTAACAAAATGAAACATGAGTTTGAGATGTCTATGTTTGGAGAGATCAAATTCTTTATTGGATTGCAAGTACATCAACTAAAACATGGTATATTTGTGACACAATCAAAATACATCAAAGAGATACTTAAAACGTTTGGATTGGAGGAGTCCAAACCAGTCAGCACACCAATGGCAATAGGAAATAAGCTATCCAAAAAAATGTATCAGCTAAAGTCAATCAAAAAATGTACAAATCCATGATTGGAAAACTACAATATGTTGTACATAGCAAACAAGACATAGCATTAGCAGTTGGAATAGTGGCTAGATTCTCTGCTAATCCCAAAGAAAATCATCTCATAGTAGTAAAAAGAATAATGAGGTATCTCAAAGGAACTGATAACTTTGGTCTATATTACAAAAAGAATGAGAAGTTTGAACTCAACGCATATACAGATGCAGATTGGGGAGGCAACATTGATGACAAAAAAATCACAAGTGGAGGTACATTATTTTTAGGTAAAAGGCTTGTTACTTGGACCGGCAAGAAACAAACATGCACATCCCAGTCCACTGCAAAATCAAAATATGTGGCAGCAACAATCAATTGCACAAACATTGTGTGGCTCACACATGTATTGAAAAGAATGAAAGAAGAAGTAACTAAACCTGTGATATTGTATTGTGATAATACAAGTGCTATAAGCATATCCAAAAATTTAGTAATGCATGCAAAAACCAAGCATATTGCAATCAAGTATCACTATGTCAGAGAATTGGTAGAAGACAAACAAGTGAAGTTGGAGTACATTCATACAAAGGAACAAACTGCAGATATCTTCACCAAACCATTGCCCAAGGATGCTTATGAATATCTTAGAGGCAAGTTGGGGGTAATGCCCCTAACTCAAGCAGTATAAAACAACAAGGAAGCTACCTTGCATCAACATGAACAAATCATTGAAATATCAGAAGAATGATGCAGAGGATGACAGTAGGAGTAGAAACTCCAAATTAGTCACAAGCATGGTGACAGAGGGAGAAAACATGAGATGCAAAGCTTATACTTCGCATGTTAAAGATGCTACATCTTTGGCATTTATGTCAAAGAGGGAGAAATATGCAGAAAATTGATCACTACGAAGCAAGAGGGAGATATATATGAAAGAGGGAGATATATGAGATCAGTAGTAAGGATGCAACAGTCAAGATAACCCATACAATCTTGGTGGTAACTAAGTTGATCAATTGATCAGTTTGGTTTTCCATCAATGCCAAAGAGGGATATTGTTGGAAATGATTGAAAAGATCATGAAGGAGATTGCTGAAAATGATCATATATAAAAAGTAATGGAAGTAATTGAACTGGTAAAGAATGTTCTCAATCATTGTTTTGTCATTGATGTCAAGCTTGCTACTTGTAGGAATGACAATTGCTTTAGTGATCCAAACACTATCAAATGGTTGATTGACAAGAAGGAGGCAATCAATAAGATGTAACCAGAACACCTAGAGAAAGGTTGAAGTTAGATGTTGTAATGAAGTACAAGGATCAGCTAAGCCATTGATGACATACTCTAAGACACAAAAAATGGGCACACTAAAACATATCAAAGATGCAAGGTTTTAGCTAAGTCATTTGTAAAGCCGAAATAAGTTCATTAGAGAGAGAGCCGAGCAAGCTAGTAAGTGTCAAACAGATTCCTAGTTGAAGCTGAGCAAGTTCAACTTTGGTAAGTGCTGAGTGAACTTCAGATGTCGAGTAGATACAAGTGTCGAGCAGATACAAGTATCAAGTAGATACAAGTGCCGAGCAAATACAAGTGCCAAGAAAAAACAAGTGCCAAGCAGATACAAGTGTCGAGTAGAAACAAGTGCCAAGAAAATACAAGTGTCGAGTAACACAGAGATGTAAAGCATTAGTAAACCAATAGTGTCGAGTTGGTGCATTATTTCAAAGTCAAAGATTCATCATATCTGAGGTGACAAGGTTATTATCTTGAATTCTATGAATTAAATAGAAGATAAGACTGATGAGCTGGCGGTACAAAACACCATGTAGAACATTTTTAGGAGAATACAACTGGACTCTAGACAAAGTTTCTAGATAAGAGTAAGATATGGGGTAGATACATTGTATCCTACCTAATCCATATCAAACCTTAAAGTTGGACAAGGAGAATCGAGCGACAAAGGCAATCCAAATTTCTATTTAAGGAATAACAAGGTCACGAAGCAAAGAGAGAGGAGAGGTCAAGCATGAAAGTAAAAAGTGTTGAAGGAGGTGCTAAGGAGTAAGAAAGCATAGTTACTCTACTTCAATAGATGATCATAGATATTATTGCATTGGTATGATGAGTAAGAAGACTCAAGGAGATGAAACTTGAGATGACAAGCTGTCAGAGCTAAAGTGATTAAAGCCAAGCAAAGGATTGAGCTGAAGTGTGATCTAAAATCTGCAAGATATGTTGTAAGTTGTATCAGATCAAAAAGCCATTATTGTTACTTTCTAGCAATTGTAACAGTTAGTTTAAATGCTATGGACTTAGGTTGGTTTAATAGCCATGTTGTAAAACCTTTAACAAGGTGACATTCCAAGTGAATGTTCTAAAGTCTTTTGATCAGGCCCATTCCTAACAGTATGGTGAAATCCTCTAACAAGGTCACATTTAACAGTGTTTTGTAAGCCTTTAATAGGGCATCACTTTAGAAGAGTGAAAATCAAGTATCATGTTACTGGTGGTTTTTCCCAAATTGGGTTTTCACGTAAATCATTGTGTCATGTGTTGATCTTGCATGTTTTATCCCTGCATATTGATTTACTATAATTTGCTAAGATGACTGATTTAAGCTTGGATGGATGAAAAGTTTATGGATTCACTATAATTTGAGAAAAAGTATTATTAGGGCATTTGGACCTTGGATAACTAATTCACCCCCCCCCCCCCCCCCCCCCCCGCCCTCTCAGTTATTCTAAAGAATTCTAACACTTATATTTATCCTTGTTCCAAGGATCTCTAGGCGGGCATTACATCAACGATCAAGATAATTTGATTCATAGGCATATGAAGTGGGTAGAATCCCTACAAGCATATACCTTATCCATTAAACATAAAAAGGGATTTGTAGACAAAGTTGTGTTAGAAATAGGGAATACTGAGAAGGGGGGGTTGAATTTTAGTATTTTACAAACTTTATCCCAAACTAAATATTGTTAATTACTTTATAACTTGTATACGAAAGTAAACTAACAATGTTGAAGAGTAATAATAACCATACATAAAGAGAACTTATAACACCATATTTTGTTAACTAGGGAACCTTGGCCAAGGGAAAAACTTAGTGGGGTTGCTACCCACAAAATGATATACTAAACAAAAGTATCATGTTAAGAATGTTGACATTGTTAGGATTCTATTGCATACATATAATGTCTCTATCCTCGTTAGAGGACTAGGCCCTATTAAAAGCCTCAAATCTGTTAGAAGTTGCTTCAACCCTATTAAGAGTTGGTATATACAATTACAAGATGCATGAAAGATGAACCCACTACCTAAACATGCAATTATACAATATAGTTCATTTACACAAAAGAGATAGATACAAAAACCTCTTTACTATTGATATCTTCAATATTTGATCTTTCTTTTGCTGCTCTTCGGATAATACAATCAGAATTTGCATCAATATAGTTCACATATCACATACAACTTTCCCATTACTTCACATAATACAATATTTTCTTTAAACCTTTACATTTTTCCAAAACTATCTAGTCGACCTTCAAGATTTCACATTCTTGGAACAATACAAAATTATTTCTTGCTAACTTAGGGTTAACATCTAGGACATCATCCCTGATTAGTTAAATAATTATTTCATAGAAAAAATAATTCTTTAACCCATAATTTTCCAATTAAGGATATGCTTTTTTTTGCTCTATACACTACCTTTACTGGTGTTTATTGCATAACTCCTTCTGTACCATCTATGTAGAATTGCACACTTAGTCACATCATCTTAGCATATTGTACTATATGTCCTTAACTACATATGTGCCAATTATTACTTTTCTATCTGTACACATCAAAATGTTCTCTGTTATATTGGATAACTTTTGTATACTTAGACAATTTTCTATGTCTAATTGGATAAACTTTATCTATACATAGTGCCTTCTTCACATAAGATATATGTCACCATAAATGACAGCTCTGACCTATCCTACTTAGCCATATTGTCAACAAGTTGTAGATGCATAAGTAGGAGAGTACTTACCATATCAGAGACCCAATTATAAGCTATTGGAATTGATGGCTTAAAGGATATGTATGCAATAGATGAAGTTTTTTGTTACCCATGAATGGTCCACAATTATTTTTTCTACATGGTCATGTAATAATGCATAGGTGTTAAACAAGAGTCATGCCTTATATATATTCCATTTTCAATATTAATCCTCTTAGTTTTATTGTCTCAAGTCCTTCGGTTCAATATACCCATGAACTTGAACATTGAACATCTTGTTTGGTGTTCAAGGTTCAAGGTTCACCAAGTACCTTAGTAATTTTAAGGAAGTTAGTCAAGTTTGGACACTAATGCTCATCACTAGAATGAACGTGAACATTGAACACCTTGTTCATTTGTTCAAAGTTTTTATTATAGGTCAAGTCATGAGAAGAGTTTCCAATATTAAATGACCTTTGAACTTGAACATTGAACTACCCCATAGTTCAATCATTCATGTTTACTCAGTCATAAAGATGTGTGCTTCTAGTGCCACGTGTCTTTTATACAACTCAACAATGACACAAGTCGCTAAATCTATGAAAAGATCTGCATTAATGAGAAGTTGAGGGTAATAATGAAAAAGCATGTGGCAGCGCATGTGGAACTTGGGTCAGTTGGTAATGATAATAACTCCTATCTTGTCAATAGTCATTTCATTTGTATGTATCATTCAATTCTAGGATTCACATTTTAAAAGCAACTTGCCTTGTTTCATTCCCTGTTATTTCGACTTCTAGGTAATTGGGTTGTCTCATCTGGGTGTACGTGGTGATAGATTGAGCTTTACCTTCCTTAAAAGTTGTTTTCCCTAAGCTTGGTAAGTCAAATCTTAGTTTTGAACCTAGACTTCTTATTCAAGGTTTATTTTACCTCCCTAAGTCTATCAAGTGAATGTGTTGTCATAGTTGAAGAAAGCAAGAACAATCAAAGAAATTGAGTGCATCCCATGACAAGCATGTAGCTATAGAACTAGACATGGTAGAAGATCAAGAAGAAATAGGGGAATCTCTCATCAATGAAATGGAATAGGATTGTCAACAAATCATAAAAGGTGCTACCACATCAGGTGTGTGTTGGAATTAAGTCATGTTTGTTATTAGTGACAACACTTATTCAAATTTTGTATGGTTTTTGAGCTCTTCATTCAGTCTCCAATGTTTACCGAGCGTTCTAGTGGTTACCAAGTTTCACAGTTCATACCGAGCATTTCAGTGGTTACCAAGTGAATACAAGCAGCATGAAGTTTGGCAGTTTAGACTGAGCAATTCAAATTTTACTGAGCAGTTAGTGGTTACCATGCTTTGTACTGTCTACCGAGTCTTCAGTTCTTGTGATGTGAAGCAAGTGTTAACCAAGTGATGAGAAGTTAGTGCTTACCAAGTGCAAGCATGGTAAACATGGATTTTAGTTTCTACCAAGTGACACAGTATCTACTGAGTCTCTATTGTGCACCGAGTTTGAAGCTACATTGAAGTGATTAGTATGGATCGAGCCTCTACTTCTACTGAATACATGATGATGCTGAGTAATACAGTGGATGTCGATTATTAGAAATTCACCAAGTCAACTTTCATAACCTAAATTTCTACATTTGGGTTGACTTAGTAATGTTGGTGTTATCTTGTGTTTTGGCTGACCTTGTAATTATGTGAATTGGGTTGGTATATATGTAATGTATTGTTTCACACAAACAACAAAGTTGAAGAAGTAGCAATGTTTTTGAAGAGAATGAAAGTGAATATTAATCAATAGTAGAGTAAAAGTATAACAAGGTCAAAATCAGAAGTAGTCAAGTTATATCTATCACAAAGAGGTGATCTATACTTTGAAGATGTTAATCAAAAATTTAGTTGTAAGTTAGATCTACTATTTCATCTTAACAGGTGAATTAGCTTCAAATCCTTTAACAAGGAAGAATTAATAGTCTTTGGTTTAAATCTCTTTACCAAGTGCATACTTCATTGTATGTTTGTAAAACCTCTAACAAGGTGGACCTAGCAATCTTAATTGTTCCTAATAGGGTAGATCATCAGAAGTGATCATTGTAAGCCTTAACAAGCCAACTTTATGCTGCAGTATTGAAGTTTTGTGGGTATCATCCCCACCCCAGTTTTACTTTCTATTTGCAAGGTTTTTGGGTCACCAAATATTGTGTTCAAAGTGTTTTATGTTTTTAGTTTTCTCATGCATGCAGTAGATTAGCTATGTTAATGGTAAATGGATTGTGTTATTAAGTGTTGAATTTGTCAAAAGTTTTGAGGCTACTAATTCACTCCTCCCCTCTTAGTAACCTAGCTAGTCTTGATTATTTCCAAAAATTGGTATCAGAGCATTGTGGTTCTCAGGATAAAGTTTGACAGCTTGAGCAAAGATCAAGGACAATGGAGATATTTAGACTTGACAAAGCTATTGATAATGAAAAGCTAGATCTAGAGATGGCAATAGCTCAACTCAAGGAAGCAAAAGAGAATCTTTCCCAATTCCTAAAAAGAAGGAAGGAACTTGCAAAATAGATGAATGACCACCAATATGTTGAAGAGAAGATTGAAGACTTTTTCCCCTCAAGTATCTCAAATGAAGCAAATGATGCAATCAAAGAACTCCTAGAAAAGAATGGCTCTCTACAAGAAGAAGTAAGGAAATTGAAAAGAGAACTAGAAATCCAATCAATAAGATTGTGTGAAATTTTGGAACAAAGAAATAAGGAAAATGAAGACTTAGAAGGAAGGAACAATGAAACTCAAAATTAGTCCCTTCAGCAAGAAAGTCTTATCAATCAGCTCTCTAATGCAAATGAAGAAATCATGAGTCTGAGATCTGAAAATGAAAGGTTAAGGAATGATTTAAGCATTGAAAAGTAAATCAATGAAAGGCTGAAAGTTGATCTAAATTCTGAGAAGAAACTCAATGAAAGAATAATAAAATGCCAAGTAGACATGGATCAATTGAATCAGAAAAATGAGCAGAACATTTATAGGAAAAAGGGCAAAGCAGGACTTGGATACAAAGAATAACATGAATCCTCCAAACAAGGTACTCAAAGGAATCAAAGACCTACTTGCAAACATAGTGATAAGTTAGCTCATACATCAAAAAAATGTTGGAGCAATGGAAGGGAAAAATTCAATGGAAAATGCTACAATTGTAGTCAGCATGGTCATAAAGCTAATGAATGCAAGGAGAAACCAAAGATTGAAGGCAAATGTCACAAATGCAAGAAACAAGTTCACAAGGCATCTGAATGCATATCTAAACCATTCAATCCAGTTGAACAATTTGTAAAGGCAATATCTGGGTGGGACTACAATACTTGCTTTAGATGTCATTACTATGGAGAATATGGACACATTGGCATAAACTGTGCTAGGCATCACTTAAGAAGAAAGGATACTATAATAAGATGTCACACATGTACTGAACTTGGTCATATAGCTAAGAATTGCATGAATATAGGTAGAGTTGAAGATGAAAAGAAAGAAAAAGTTGATAACATCAGGAAGCAGATGAGACAATAGTGGATTCCTAAATCTACTAAGCAAGCTAGTTCAAGTGATGATGGTCCAATCACTCAAGAAGTGGGTGACTCCACCATTTCCAATTAAGTTCTTAAGAAAGAACTGGAACTATATTTTCAAGGTCACATCTAAAATAATTCCAATTAAAAGGAAGCAAAAGATACAAATTAGTATTTTAGATACAGAGGGATCACAAAGTTTAGCATTAGTAATCACCGAGAAAGTTTGGGTCATAGGCTCTACTGAGTGAGGTTGGGAGTAACAAAGTTTTGTTTGGTTGCTGAGTTACAAGCTTCTACTAAGTAATCTACATAGATAGTGGATGACAGTTTGTCATACACTATGTTATTATGGCTCTTTTCATACTGAGCATTAATAGGAAACTTTTATCAAAAGGTAGGAATTCGATTTCATTTCCACCATAAATTCAGCATATTCAGAGCAGAGCAATTTGCAGAGCATTTTAGCGATCTTGAGAATTATTTGCAGCAAATTTTTCTAACGTATTTTCTCATTCTACCTAGTGATCATGGCATCTAGTAGTAGCAACAAGGCAAAGAAGGGATCTGAGATATTGGCGTGAGGCATTGAATGGAAGGCTTTGAATTTCAAATTGGTTCCAACAATTGCAGAATCCCTTGATCCCGATGGAGCTCAATCACAAATTCCACCAAAGGTACTCCTTATCAACAATATTCATACTCATTTCAAGTGTGTTGTACAAGAGATAGGAACCCTAGAAAGGGATAGTGCCCTAGGAAAACTCTGTGTGGATGATACCCTTAAGCCCGAGCATAAACACTTAGAGGAGAAAGGCTTAACCCATATTCCACACCTACCACAAAACTTTCAGATTAAATAGATTAGATATATCTTGAGCCAAGTCCATAATGGTCAATTATGGTTAGATCAGCTAGTTCTAATTACAAAGAAAATGATTCATCATGTTATGGGTCTCCCTATGCTTAATAAGGCAAAAGTCACTAAAACCCTAGGTCGGGATGAGCTTCAAAAGAAAACCCAAGCCGAGTGGGATGATAGAGGATTAAAAATTAGCAATGTATCTGATGTGGAACTCAAATTTGGTATTCATATTATTGCTCATAAGATTTATAGCTCTAGTTGGCTAAATAGTGTGATGTGTGAGACTATGGACCTAGCATACAAGGTTGTTAAGAGGAATTTGGATTATGACTTAGTAGATTTAATGTTGAAGTAGTTGAATAAGAACATGGGAAGCATTAGAACATCGAAGAATAATCTATGTAAATTTGGTTCTCTGTTGACTTGTTTGTTCTTTTATGTTTAAAAGTTTTTCCCCTCAAAAGGTACAGTGGTATGGAGAAAGGACACACCAATTTTCTATCAGATAAATGAGTTAATTGCTAAAATGGGTGAGAATTTTGACAGTATCATGGACAACTATTTTGAAGTTTTCAAGGAAAAGATGAATAGAAAGTTTCAAATTCCCCAAAATTAGTTGAAGACTACAAGGATGATGTCTTTTTTATGGTTGATTGTGATAGAGTATACATCCAGGTAGTAAAGCCTAGAATAGTATGGGTAAAACCTCTTCCTTATGAGGTTAATATTGATGAAACAAAGGAGATAATTGAAGCCCTAGTGAATGAGCCTGTAGATCCAAAGGTACTTATCTTTGGAACATATAATGAAGCCAAAGCCAGAATAAAACTCGAAATAAAGCTTCCATAGGCATTGAATAAAGGTAAAAGGAGGATATCTAAATTGAAAATAGCAAGTGCCCCTCTTATGCTTACCAAGGGCAAAGGTGAAGATGAAGAAGAATTTGAGAATTAGAAAAAGAAGAAGAGCCTGTAAGAAACAAAGGCAAGGTGATTATCACCAAGTCACCCAAGCCCTCCACAACTATATTCACCAGAAGATCCAAGAAGAAAGGAGGTAGTGAAGTCGTATTTACTAAGCCCCCTCTCACCTTCCAGGAAAGACTGAAGCAAATGGAAGAAGGTGTTGGTATAACAAATTTCAAAGCTTTAAAGTATGAAACTAGGACTGATGCAGAAAAGATTTAGATTAAGGAGTTGGTATTGACAAAGATGGGAAAATGGAAATATTCCCTTGATCAAATTGCACCTCATATTTCTAATGAGCTATTAGTAATGTTAAAACGAAGATGGGAATCAGCCATGCAAACAACAAAGGATATATATGAAAAATCTTTGAGACAGTTGTTACTGAGTCTTTCCAATGCTGAAGTAAAGGAAGCTATGAAGGAAAATGAAGACAAAATGACCATCAAGTTTCATACTTATTTAATCTTGGTAACAGATATTGAGCATGTAGTCAAGGATGCTACATCTATGTGGAAAAAAATTTATCATCTGCACAAACCAAGCGAGAATCTAGTAGAAATCAAAGATGATGATGATGATAGTGACAATGAAGAAGACAATACTCCATGTGTCACCATTGATGCAGAAGATTATTAGAGCTGATGAAGGAAGATAAAGAAACTAAAGAGGATGAAGCTGAGGAGGAAGAAAAAAAAGAAGAAGAAGAGGAAAGTGATCTAGTTAGGATTTTTGTGGAAGTCATAGCCTCCCTTCCTCACTCTCCACCAAAAACTATAGTATCATCAAGCATGGAGACAACTTCAGCAAGTGTGATTATGACCACAGTAGACACATCAATTGTCCAATCACTCTTTGCTCCCTCTCAGCTCCAGGTATCTCTAATGGAAGTGTCTACCACTTCATCTACTGAGTTGCAGCCTTCTACTTCTTCAATGCCCAAGTCTGGTTCATCTACAGTAAGTATAGTTTCATGTTCTATAGTTTTGGATTCTTTAGTTTCAACTACTTTAGGTGTAAATATTCTAGTAAGTTCTTCAGTTTTGCATGCTCCAATAAGTGCTCCTATTGTAAGTACTTCTATCAATATTCCACCTATAATTACATCAATTTTGGGAAGTACATCAGTTGTGGATTCTTTTAGTGCTCCAGTAGGCATTTCTTCAGTAGGTACTATACAAGTTTTTACTGCAAGCCCTACTATTTCCACTATTGTTTCTATTTCTAAATCCAAAGCATTAGTATCAAAAGTTGTACCAAAGACACCACTAAAACTTCTAATTAGTGGAAAAGAAATTGAGGAAAATATTGATTTGGACAAGGAGATTGAAATCCCCAAGTTAGATTTTGATAATGCTACAATAGAGAAAATGAGGTTGGTCAGCCAACTTCTTGAATAGAAGTTCAAGCAGAAGCAGTTAAGAGAAGAAAGAGACAGAGATTTCTAAATCATTGAGAGTGCTAAGAACATTTTGACAGAGGCTATAGGTGTTGATGTAGACTCTTCTCAACACATTTTTTTATAATTAGAAGAGGTACTAAATAAATTCAATGAGGATTCCACTAGCTAGGATAAGCTTATGGAGAAGGAAGAGAAAAAGTTTGACAATAAAGTGCTTGAGCACATTGCTCAGCAAATTACCATCCATCAGGTAGAGCTTTCTACAATTTTGGCAAATCTTGAAAAATCCTATAGAAATGTAACATCTCCTTTTGCTAAGTTATTTGATGTTACCAAGTATACAAAAGAAATAAAGGGAAAATTGAGTAAGATTGATGAGGATTTGAAGGCCAGTGCTCAAAAGTTGCAGCTTGACCCCAGTTCAAGCTCTGCACACCACATGAGGATCAGATTCCTATTAGATATGCAGACAAAGTTATTAAGAGAGGAAGTAAGGATCTATTCTACACTTATAGACATCCAGAACATGATCCTTCCTATCATGGACACAATGTAGAAGCACATTTCTTATTCTAAAACATTGATCCATGATAATAACTTTTCAATTGCAGATCTTATGATTGAACTCCCTGCAGAAGTCCAAGTTGCACTTCAAACCTACAAAATCTTGCAAGATAACTAGGACAAGAGATTAGCTCTTATTCTTAAGGTGCACTCTAAGTTTTTCTCAAATTTTGGTGTTTCTATATAAATAGATTGTGTATAAATCTTTGGCATTATTGTCAAAAAGGGGGAGAGATATGTGCATAATATAATGGGGGAGAGATTAAGGAAAAGAGATACTTGTGTATACACTTAGTATGATATTATGATATGTTATGAAAATTTTATGGGGGAGATATGTGCAAATGTATATACAACAAAATTACAAAGACAAATTTTGAAAAATCAAAAATCAAAATTAGCATGTCAGTGTACATAAGTTTTGGCTGATAAGTGTTTTTGTCACTAATGCCAAAGGGGGTGATTGTTGGCATTAAGTCATGATTATTATTAGTGACAACACTTATTCAGAATCTATATGGTTATCGAGCTCTTCATTCATTCTCTAGTGTTTATCGAGCATTCTAGTGGTTACCAAGTTTCACAATTCATACCCAGCATTCCAGTGCTTACGAAGTGAATACAAGCAGTGCAAAGTCTAGCAATTCAAACTGAGTAGTTTAGTTCTTACCAAGTAGTCAGTGGTTACCGTGATTCACAGTGTCTATCGAGTCTTTAGTTCTTGTGATGTGAAGCAAGTGTTAACTGAGTGATGAGAAGTTAGTGCTTACCGAGTGCAAGCATGGTAAATATGGATTTTAGTTTCTACCGAGTGACAGAGTATCTATCGAGTCTCCATTGTACACTAAGTTTGAAGCTATGTTGAAGTGATAAGTATGGACTGAGCCTCTACTTCTACCGAATGCATGATGATGTCGAGTAATGCAGTGGATGTTGAGTATCAAAAATTCACCAAGTTAGCTTTTAGAACCCAAGTTTCTACATTTGGGCCGACTCAGTAATGTTGGTGTTATCTTGTGTTTTGGCCAACCTTGTAATTATGTGAATTGGGTTGGTATATATCTAATTTATTACTTCATGCTAAAACAACAGAGTTGAAGAAGTAGTAATGTTTTTGAAGAGAATGAAAGCAAATATGAATCAACAACAAAGTAAAAGTATAGCAAGGTCAAAATCGGGAGGAGTCAAGTTATATCTATCACAAAGAGGTGATCTGTACTTCAAAGATATTAATCAAAAATTTAGTTATAAGTCAGATCTACTATTTCATCCTATCAGGTGAATTAGCTTCAAATCCTTTAATAGGTTAGACTTAATAGTCTTTGCTTTAAATCTCTTTACCGAGTGCATACTTTATTGTATGTTTCTAAAACCTCTAACAAGGCGGACCTAGCAGTGTTAATTGCTCCTAATAGGGAAAATCATCAGAAGTGATCATTATAAGCATTAATAGGGAAACTTTATGCTATAGTATTGAAGTTTTGTGGGTATTATCCCCACCCCAGTTTTACTTTCTATTTGGAAGGTTTCTAGGTTACCAAATATTGTGTTTAAAGTGTTTTTTATTTTCAATTTTCTCATGCATGCAGTAGATTAGATCTGTTAATGATAAATGGATTATGTTATTAAGTGCTAAATTTATCAAAAGTTTTGAGGTTATTGATTCACCCCTCCCCTCTCAGTAACCTAGCTAGTCTTGATTATTTCCAACAGTGTGATGTCTCTTAGTCCTACACCTACTCTACAGACTCCTCCCCACAAGGATACTCATCTAGTGCCTAATTGGTTTGAGTTGTCCATGAGCAAGAAGAGAAGTTTAGTACTAGAAACCCTCCCACTCAAATACTTGGTTAGGAAATGCCTTCGGAAGACCCCTAAAACCAAAAATCCCAAGATAGAAACTATATTGAACATTGAGGATGAGATAGGGCAATGGGTAGTAGAGGTTATAAAGCCAACAACCAAGAAAAGCATATAGGAAGTACAACCTAAAGACTATGCAGTAGAAAAGACCATCCTCAACCCTTCTTAAAGAGCTACTAACATGAAAATATGGATTTTAGGAAATTCCTGGATCTCTCATCGAATATGAAAAGACTAGAGGGACAAGCAAGAATTAAAACAATCCCAATGAAAGATAGCTGATTACATACATGAGCTGCAACACCCTCATGCAAAAGCATTACCTCATGCTATTATGGTTATTGATGTGAAATCTCCTTTGAACAAAAGCTTCCTTGAATAGGTTAAGAGAGATCATTCAATTTCCTAAGTGTATAGAGAATGGATGAGCACTATGCACACTCAAGCAACCCGCTACTTTTCTCATTTCACTAATACTAGTGAGAGGGCAGATAAGTTAACCACAGCCTTAGATTTAGAAATGAATGCTTGGGAATCTGAGAAGATCAAATGGGATGAGTGCATCATTAATATCACTAAATTTTAGGAGTATGGTGTCGATAAGTTCATGAAGGAGAATCCAAAGGCTAAGGTTGATGTTGACTTCTTGTTCATTGCCCACACCAACTTGGAATGGAGAAACATAGTAATGTAGTAGGCACTCGATGAATGTTTTGAGCTACTAAAAGAGGTGGGCTACCTAAAAGAAATCTTAATGGCTGACATAAAATACATTGATGTGAAAATCATGGGGAATGAAGATTGTATTGAAAAACTTCCTAAAGAGGTAGAGGTAGCCTTCTTCATGAGAATCAAGCTATTGAAAGAAACAAGTGAGCTATCGATACATGATTTGACCATAGTTTCTAGGGTAGATTCTATGATTATTATTTGCACTAACCACCTGGAGGTTCAAGAAAAGAAGTTGGATCACATTGGTCAAATCATGAAGATGTAGAAACTCAGGCTGGAACTGTTAGGTGCTTCATAGTAGCAAGAACTTGTCAGTTTGTTCGCTACTCATAGAGTGTGGAAAGAAATTGATGGTGGTGGCTCTGATGACCATAGATCATAGGCCATGAGTAGCACAACTAGAGCTTGAGAGAAGACAAAGATACTTTTCTCTCTTTCTTTTATTTTTAGTTATTACATTATAAACTTTGTTGGTGTTTTTGGAAGAAATGTTTAAAATCCCTACGTGGAGTTATTTTTGGTTGGAATTTGGAAAGCTGGAAGTGGCTATGTATGTAATATTTTAAGTGATCTTAAGGATAGACTCTCTAAATTTCCTTAGATAGTTCTTTGGTTAAGTAAGTATAGTTAGTTGCTTTTTTGTTTTATGAACAACAAGTTGATGATAATAGATACTGATCTTTTGGTTATTTCTATGGTGTCTATCTGATAATCATGTGGTTATCTTATTGGTTATGGAGTTCATGTGAGGTTCATGCCATATAGATGCTATTTCATTGATTATGTTGTTGTTTTATCTTTCAGTTTTCTCTAGTGACCTTGATCAAATTTGAAATTCTAAATAGTGTGTTGTATGGCATATGTTTGATTACAATTATTTAAATCTGCAATGTTCTTCTATGGTTATAAAAGGATGTTTACATCTTTCCTTAAGTTCTTTCTAGTTAAAAGAATGACACTAATGATTCATCTATAGAAAGAGTTATATTGCAACTCATTTTAGAAGGAAGTTGCGCCTTTGAAACACAGAGAGTCTTTGCAATTATAAAGACTCAATTTTTGTGAAAGTGGGTTTTTCCTACAAATAAAGAATAAGTAACTAGGGGGGGAAACCATTCACTAACAACTTCAAAGAGATATATTAGGTATGCCTTAATTTGAGTGACATATATAATCATAAACTTTTTTATTTATGATACAAGATGAACTCCAACTCAAAGGAGGGAAATTATGTATTCCCAAATGTTCCATGAGAACAAACATCATACAAAAGAAACATAGTGGACCTATAATTCACTTGGATTGGATAAAAAATTTGAATTGGTGAGAAGATATTAGTTTTGGCCCAAGTTGCAGGTTGATTTCAAAAAAATTGTTGAAGCATGCACCATTTTTAAAAAGACAAAAGGACTAACTACTAAGATAAGTGCACCGAGATGGTGTACAAAAAGGGGGGTATAAGTGGACACCTTTATCCTAAAATTAGGTAACCCTAAACTTGGATGAGATGTTTGATGGTCATCCACTCAAAATGGTAAGATGTTTAAAAAAATATAAATTGTAGTACTATGAATCTACTTCCTAAACTTCTATATTTTTCCCAAAACATATAAGATTAGGTGGTTCAAACCCCATGAACACAAAAAATGATTCCTAATTTTTTTAGAAAATATATACATAGTTGGTTTCGTGTGCAACATTGTTGGAAACTAAAATTGGAAAAATTGTTATGTTGTCATTGACGTCAAACCTACTAGAGAGACATTTACTAATATTGTAGAATGCCATATCATTTTATTGATAAAGAGAATTTGAAAAGAGGAGATAGCAAGGTGAGCTAGTCAAGTTGTTGAGAAGAGAGAAATTAAGTTTCATGGAATTACAATGGACACTTGATAAGTTAGTTACTGACAAGATAATGTGTTGTTTAATTATTATATGAAGTAAAGAAGACAATGAATTTATGTATGAGTGATTAGATAAGAAATTGAGTAAAACTCTAAGCTTGACTAAGTACCAGTGTTGATCGGTCAATGGAGCTAAATGAGAAGATTAAGGAGCTTAAGAAGAATTTGAACAAATAGTATAAGGCGAGTGATAATTATTGTCGATAATTTTGATGAAGGAAATGTTAGTATTGACCAAGAATTAGTAACAACTGAGAAAGATAGTGTATGTTGAGCTATACAATGATGACCGAGAAAAAGAACTTGGTGATTGCTGAGCGACAACAAAAGTTACAATTTGTGAAAGAATCGAGTTTGAGGCCAACGTAGTTGAATTTCTAGATTAGTCAAAACATGTGGATGATAAGGATTGATGTGATGACATATTTAATTCATGATGAGATTTTGTTATGCGATCAAAGGCAAGGATTTGATCTGAAGTTTCTAGAAGTTTTAAGAAAGGAGATGGAGAACAAAATGATGGAAGGTTTTGATAAATTTGACCTAACCCTAAGATCTATGATGATGTTTACAAAGAAAAAAACCAAAATTACCTATTTAAGGAGGCATAAGAGATGTTTTATAAGGTTGGTATGTTTTTGATCGATGATCTTAAGGAGAACCTATGAAGAAAATAGTAGTAGAGGAGAAGTGAGGAGATTAGTGAAGTGTGATTGCTTAAAGGGATGCCAAGAAGATCAGTGATGGAGGCTAGTCAATGAACAAATAAATGAGAGAATGGAGATCTAAATTTTCAAAGTGAGTTGTGTTTTATAGATCAAACCTAATGTTACATACTAACCATTGTGGTAGCAAAATCCTTTGATCAAGGTTGACCTAACAATCATTTTGTAAATCCTCTAATCAAGGTGACATTATAATAGAATGATCTATAGTCCTCTAACAAGGCCACTCCTAATAGGGTGATTAAATCCTTTAATAGGATCACACCTAATAGTGTCTTTTGTAACCTTTAACAGGGTTGGCTCTTAGTCAAGTTTACTTTAGAAGAGTGAAAAAGTGGTAGCATGTTATCTGATGGTTTTTCCCAAATTGGGTTTCCATGTTATTTTTACTATTAGTTAACACACATACACAGAACATAGAGTTAAATAATGTTAAATTGTTGATGATATGCTATATGGATCAAGCTATTTTATGAGATTATTTAAATTGTTTGAAGCTATTAAAAGTTGAATTGGCACATCTAGACCTAAAGACAATTGATTCACCCCCCTTCTCAATTATTCTAAATCATTCTAACAAATGGTATCAGAGATTTAGTGCTTGCAAGGAAATTTTGAAAGGATTAATATCTAAAGATCATGATGTACAAGGGAGAGATACCCAAGCTGAACAAGGAGAACTTCCCAACATGACAATGCTTGATGCGATTGCACTTATTTGGTCTTTGAGATTCTACATCATACTACCTACACAATGAATAAATTGAGGTACCAAGACCTATGAAAGTTGGAAAAATTAAATAGAAGTAGGAACACAACCAAATGATGATTGAATTGGCAGAAGCCCTAAGTTATGATGAATTTGATGGTGTGAAGGATTGCACTACTACAAATAAAATGTGGGATAAGTTGGCTCCAATACATGGAGGAGACAAAAATATGTTAAGGGCTAAGGAAAAATTGTGACAGGAAAATTTTATGACATGAGAATGAAAAAATGTGAGACCATTGCATAATATTATGGCCGAATGAAAGAGGTGGTGAATGCTATCAGAGGATATGGAGGAGACATAACTAATGATACTATGATAAGTAAGGTATTGAGGACTTTACTCCCCATCTATGCAATTAGAGTATCCACAATTCAAGAATTGAGGTGTACAACTAGTAATGATCTACCCTTGGATAGTCTTTTTGGTAGGGTCACTACATTTGAACTATCAAATTTTGATAATTATTCCCCAACTAGTGTTGAATCTTCTTTTAAGGTTCAACTAACACTTGAAGGACCTAGAAGAAAGAAGAAGATTAAACATGTAAAAAGTGATGGTGAATCTAATGATGAACTTGAAGCATTATTTTCATAAGGCTACAAAGAGGAAAAGGAAAATACAAAGGTAAATTCCCTATTATCTATTTTACATGTAACAAATTTGATCATATTGTTGCAATGTGTCTTGACACAGATAAGGAGGAAAGGAAAGGCTTCAAGTAATGAGTAAGGAGAGATTATAGAGACAACCAAGGTAACAAAGAATACAAAGATAAAAGTAAGAAATCTTTCTACATTGTTGAAGAAGATGGATCTAGTAGTGATTATGATGATCATGATGAAGAAGTTGTTTATGTTGCAATGAAAGATGATTCTGATGAAGATGAGAAAAATGAATTGATTTCACATGTGAGTAAGATTGATAAATGGATAATTTATAGTTATTTCTCACATCATTTTATTGGTGACACAATTAAGTTTGAGAAGTTAGAACATTATAATGGAAGTAGTATTAAGTTTGGAAATGATGCACCATGTTATGTGAAAGGTAAAGGATCAATTATATTGAATAATAAGGTCATATGCGACAATGAATATTGGGTTGATGGACTAAATTAAAATTTTTTGAGTGTGGCATATTTGATTAGTTTAGTTTACTAAGTTGAATTCCAAAACAAGAAGGAAAAGATATATGATGCCACTGGTGAACTTATTGGAATGGAGAGAAAATAAGAGGTAACTTGTTCTATCTAGACCTATCTAAGGATGCTTGGTTATAGCATAAGAGGCTATGTCATGTGAATTTTAATAATTTGGTAAGCATTAGTAAGATGAAAAGAGTTAGAGGGTTACCAAGATTAAGAAAATCTAATAAGGTGATGTGCAAACAATGTCAAATGGGTTAAATGAAAAATTTTAGTTTCAAGAGAAAGACCTATTGTTCTAATGATATTTTTGTGATATTTTTGTGCTGGTTAATAATGATTTATGTGGTCCTATTGTAGTTCAAAGCTATTATGGTGAAATATATTTCATTCAATTTGTTGATGAATTTTCTAGAATGATGATTGTGATGTTTGTAAAGGAGAAATCTGATGCATTTCAAATATTTAAGTGGTATTTGGATAGAGTTGAGAAGGAAACATGAAATTTTTTGAAATGCTTGAGATAAGATAGAGGAGGTGAATTCATATTAGATGAGTTCAACATATTCTACAATGAAAAATGAATCAAGAGACAAATGAGTGCACCTAGGACTCCACCAAATAATGGTATAGATGAGAGAAGGAATAGATCAATCATGGATTGTGCAAGAATACTAATGATGGAGAAGAATGTTTTAAAAAAGTACTAGAGAGAAGCTATAAGCACTAGAGTCTACACTCTGAACTGAGTTCAAGTGAAGCAAGATACAAAAAAACACCTTTTGAACTTTGGTATGGCTATGCACCTTATGTGAATTATTTCAAAGTCTTTAGAAGAAAGTGTCACATATTGAAAGATGCTTGAGAAAAGAAAAACTTGATACAAAAAGTGATGAAGGCATTGTCCTAGGATATTCCACTAACATAAAAGCTTACAAGCATTTGAATAATAACACTAACAAAACTACTTAAAGTGGAAATGTTAGAGTTGATGAATTTGTAGAAAAGAATGAAGAAGAATGCAAGAAGGAACTAGAAGACTATAGGAATTTGGTCTATGTTTATGACGGTGAACCTAACACCTTACCTAAACCATAGAAAGAGGTTGTCAAGCATCAACAACCAGGGACTATATACCAAGGTTCACTAGAAGAGCTTTGTCAAGCACCTAAAAACTGTCAAGCATCAGGTTATAAAAGGCAACTTACAGACAGAGACTATCGACCATTAGACAAAGGAAGACAAGTTGTAGGAGAACACACAAGATGAAAATGAACAAGAAGAACCTAGTGAACCACTACAAGAAGAAAGAAGTTCTGAACCTATCTTGGAAAAGTACATGAGAAGACATCATGCACCAAATCCAATCCTTGGAGACAAAGATTCAAGAGTCATGACAAGAAGATGACCGAAGAATGATACATGCTTATTATGTGATTTTGAGCCCAAATGAGTTAAAGAAGCTTTGAAGAATGAAGATTGGATAGGATCAATGAATGAAGAAATGAAGAAAGTAGAGAAAAACAAGACATGGACATTGGTACAAATACCAAAGGATATACATGTGATTGGAACTAAGTGGGTTTTAGTAACAAACTAAATGAGAAGGAAGAAGTCACAGGTGAGACTCTTGCTCCAATTGTAAGGTTGGAATGAGTGAGAACTTTTCTTTCACATCCTACTTATAAAGGATTCAAAGTATATGAAATGGATGTCAAATCTACTTTTCTAAATGAAATCTTAGAGGAAGAAGTCTATATTGAACAACTTGAATATTTTGTTGATGCAAGCAAGAGGAATATGGTATGCAAGTTACACAAAGCATTATATGGTTTGAAACAAGTGCCTAGAGCATGGTATGGAAGGTTACACAATTATTTGGTAAAAATTAGATTTGCAAGAACTAATGACAATAGCAATATGTACTTGAAAAGTGAATACGAAAGTAAGATATTAATAGCTGAAATATTTTTTGATGATATTATATTTGGAGGAAAAGATTCAATGTGTAAGTCATTTGTTGATGAAATGAAGAAGGAATTTGAGATGTCAATGTTTGGAGAGATCAAATTCTTCGTTGGATTGCAAGTTTATCAGATGAAGAAAGGTATTTGCATTACACAATAAACGTATATCAAGGAGATATTGAAGATTTTTGGAATGGAAGATTATATACTAGTTGGAACACCTATGGTTAGTGGTCATAAATTGTCAAAGAATGAGTATTATGCTAAGGTGAATCAAATACTATACAAGTCAATGATTGGAGATTTGTAATATGTTGGACATATCAGACCTAATATTGCATTAGTAGTTGGAATTGTTGCTATATTTTCTACTATTCCCATAGAGAATCTTATGATGGTAGTAAAAAAGATACTAAGATATTTGAAAGGAATAGAAGACTATGGATTATGGTAAAAGAAAAATGGTAAGTTTGAGTTGAAGGTTTTCACTGATGTAGATTGGGATGGAAATATTCATGATAGAAAGACTACAAGTCAAGGTTATTTCTTTCTAGGAAGAAGATTGATCCCATGGATAAGCAAGAAGTAGAATTGTATTTCACAATCTACAATATTGGCTAAGTATGTTGTTGCAATAGTAATTGTTCTAATATTGTGTAGATCATTCAATTGTTGAAAGAAATGAAGGAAGAGATCACTAATCCTATGGTGATATATTGTGATAACACATGTGCTATAAACATATCAAAGAACCTTGTGATGCACACAAAGACTAAACATATTATGATCAATTATCATTACTTGAGAGAGATGGTACAAGAAAAGGAAGTGAGATTTGAATATGTGAACACAAAAGAGAAGATAGCTGACATATTCACAAAGGCACTACCTAAGGATGCTTTTGAGTATCTAAGAGGTAAGTTAGGGGTCATTCCCCTACCTAAAACAAACTGAGAAGAGATGCACTATTACATCAATTTGTATGATGAGAATATCTTATATGCTTAAGAAGAATCCAAACAAAAAGTATAAGCTTAGTGATAATTATTGTCGAGAAACTTGATGATGTTAGTATTGACCAAGCATGAGTAACAACTGAGAAGGATAGTGTATGTTGAGCTACACAATGATGATTAAGAAGAAGAACTTAGTGATTTTTGAGTGACAAAAACAGTTACAGTTTGTGAAAGAATCAAGTTTCAAGCCACCATAGTTGAATTTTTGGACTAATCAAAACATGTAGATGATAAGAATTAACGAGCTGGCATATTTAATGCATGATGAGAGTTTTTTATGTGATCAAAGGCAAGGATTTGATCAGATATTTCAAGAATTTTTAAGAAAGGACAAGGAAACAAAATGATGGAAGGATTCGATGAATCTAACCTAACCCTAAGATCTTTAGTGATGTTTAAGTGGTAAAAGATCAAAATTGCCTATTTAAGGAGGAATAATATATATTTTCTAAGGTTGGTTCTTTGTTGATTGGAAATCTTAAGGAGAAACTATGAAGAATAGAGTAGCAAAGAAGTGAGGAGATTAGTAAAGTGTGATTACTTGAAGGGATGCCAAGCAGAACAGTGATGGAGATGATAATGGAGGTCAGTCAATGAAATAACAAATGAGAGAATAGAGCTATACATTTGAAAAGTGAGTTTTGTTTTATAGATCAAACCTATTGTTACATTCTAACCATTATGGTA